>CM053785.1:26422500-27652500 GCA_028749045.1 Cupressus sempervirens | reverse complement strand
CACTTTGCTTGTAATATAATCCATAGTCTTTTGTACCCTTCTAGACTACTCATTATCCTTTTTACTACCATTATGTTATTCTCCTTAGGATTTTCAAAAAATCTAGCAACTATCTCAACTGCTAATGGAATATCAGGACAATTGTGAACAACATATTTCAATTTTCCAATTATGGATTTGTATAATGTTTGGTTCAAAATAGTAGATTCATCATTCTTAGATAAATTATGTCCTGTAGGCATAGGTGTACTCATTGGTCTTGAATCTTCCATACCAAAAGTCTTTAGTATCTCTTTGATATATTTGAATTGATTAATTAAAAAACTAAACTTCATTTGACATACTTATAATCCAATGAAGAATTTGTTTTCACCAAACATAGACATTTCAAGTTCCTTTTTCATTTCATCAGAAAATGAATTTTATAATGCTTCTCTTCCTCCAAATATAATGTCATCAACACATATTTTAGATAGTAGTACATCATTATTCTTACCATTCTTTAAATATAGATTACTGTTATCATTTTTTCTTTCAAAATCAATCTTCACCAAATAATAATGTTGTCTTTCATACCAATTACACCTTCCGAGGTCAAATTTTTACACAGTGTGTAGCTTAGTACTTGAACTATAGACACTCTAATGACATATACATGGAGTAGAGTCCTTAATACATTTCTTATTATTGGTTCATCTTTGGTTTCTCCATTTGCACCATGAATAGAATTAACAAATTCTTTGACTCTTGTGTAGTATTGCACTATATTGTCACCTTCCATCATTCTCATGTAATCAAATTTACCTCTCAAGCTCTTAGATTTGGCTCTCAAGACATTGTTGTCACCTCCATATATGGTCCATAAAATATTCACTATTCTGCTTATCCTGTTGTTGCTTGATATTTACTATACTGATAAAATTATTGTCCAAAGATAACATATTTTGTTAAATGTAAAACTTATCAAATGCAAAACATATAAACCATTCAACACAAGTTTGACACTTGGATTTTTATGTGGAAATCAATTTGGTAAAAAACACCAGCAACATGTCACCACTTTTTCACTCTTTCAAAGTGAGCTCTATTAGGAGTCAACCTTGTTAAAGTTTATAATACACAATGTTAAATGTGACTTGGTCAGAGGATTTAATCACCCTATTAGGAGTGGCTTTCTTAGAGAACTTTTATCATTCCATTTAGAATGTCACTTTGTTAAAAGATTTACATAGAGTATTAAGTCTTTCAAATGACTGTTAGGTCAACCTCTATTAAAAGGATTTCAATACAAAAACTATTTATAATAATTAGAAAGGAAGCAATAGGGTTCTGATCTATATAATTACAAATCACTTTGCTGGTCTAGATTATTGTTTGGTTCATGTGTTGATTCATTGATAAGCTTCCCATTGTCATCTTTGTTTTTGATTTTCTCGACAACCTTTCAAGCAATCAACCTTCAAATTTCAATAAAACTTAAGCCATCTTCTTAGATTCTCTTATCAATATCAACAACATCTGTACAAGTAATCTCTTTATGCTTCACTTTGAATCTCACAAACTTGTTTTCAACTTCGTGTATCTTTGATCCACCTTCGTTTATGTGCCTCTTCTCTCTCACTTTCTAAGTTTGGTTCTATACCTCTTTAAATAGGCAATTCTTGCTTTATTTTTTTCCATGATCACCGTAGATCTTAGGGTTTATGATCAGGTTCATTAGGTTGATTATCTCTGTTCATCATCCTTGTCTAGAATCTTCTCATGTATCAATTTTTTTCATAGGTATCATACCTAATCCTCACTATGAATTTAATGATCTATCTCATCAATCTTATCTTCAACATGGTTTACATCTTTCAAGAAATCAACTGAGTTGGTTGGAATTCACAATTTCCTCAAGTTTATTCTGAACACTATTACCTAACAATCACTAAGTTTTGACATTAGGTCACTATAATTGTTTTGGCTTGGCATCAACTTTCTTAATTGATATTGATGCCTGGTCAACACTAGATTTTATCGACACTTACTATGGCTTAGTTGACACTAGCATCACTTGGCATTCCTTAACCTTTTTTAGTCTATTCCTTAGCTTAGCTTTACATTCTTGATATAAAAAATCACTTTGTCTTATCAAAGTCTAACTAAACAAATGTCCATTGTAGTTTCCTTTCTATAACTCAACCTCTCTTCTAAGTGTTATTGTTATGAGCAATTTCTTAAATCCTCTTCATAAATCAAATAGATATGACATTTACATTAAGTAGAAATATGTCTTATCAGTAGATTTGACATCAGTGAAAAAATAAACAATTGTTCCAATTGTAAGTTTCCAATAATGCAAACACACTGAACATGGATGCAAGTTCTACTTTAGTTAATTTTTACAAGTTGAGATTTTGCAACAAATGAAATTTGAATTGAAGATAGAGGAAAATAGAATAAGAGAAAAGCTTAGGTCAATTATGTTAGAAATGTAGTATAGATGGAGAGACTGAGAGTGGGGGTGGGGGGGGCGGTGGGTGGGGGTGGGGGAGTGAATCAGGAACCAATAAACTTATACTTTAATTCAACAATTAAACATTCACCATGTAACTTGATCTAATTGCATGCATGAAAGATTGAAAACAATAAAACATTCATAACACTTGACACAATATTTGGTAACCCAGAACCTTCCAAATAGAAAGTAAAACTAGGGTGGGGATGATACCCACAAGCCTTATTACTATAGTATAAAGTTAGCCTATTGTTGGTACATATATGGACCCATAATTTTAAACTTTTAGTTTCAAGTCTTGAACCTTTCAGTTTTAGGTTTTGAACCTCTTTGAACTACCTCAAACTTGGTTCAAATTGGTTCAAAGTGGTTCAAAGTAGTTCAATTTGTTCAAAGCTGGGTTCAATGTGGCTTCTTCTAGGTTTAGAAAGGTTCATGTAGAGTTTTGAACCTCTTTGAACTAAAATTTAGTGCAGTTTGAAGCAGTTCAAGGTGGTTCAGAATAGTTCAAATCAGTTCAAGGAGGTTCAGAATAGTTCAAAGCAGTTCAAAGTGGTTTGACTCGATTGGAATAGGTTCAGTGTTTCTTTGTTTCAAAAGGGTCTATCTCGAAGGTTCATCTGGTTATCAATGTTGAAGTTCAACTTCTAGTTTCCAATCTGAGTTCAAGTTCAATGGTTTGAAGACTTAGCTTCTATAGATTTAATTTGCAGATTCAAAGGATTAGCAACTCGAAGTTTAGAACTGATTTAGTTCAATGCCACATTCATTTTTTTAGAAGTGTATGTCTTGAATATGCCATACAAAATAATGATTAAGAGCCTAGTGATTTGAAGATGGTTGGAATGCATTATAAATCCACCAA
Source organism: Cupressus sempervirens (assembly GCA_028749045.1). Lineage (NCBI taxonomy): Eukaryota > Viridiplantae > Streptophyta > Pinopsida > Cupressales > Cupressaceae > Cupressus > Cupressus sempervirens. The sequence continues at coordinate 27,649,135 of CM053785.1, read as the reverse complement.
ATTGATACAAACAAAGATGAAAAATATAGGACTCTTGCTGTCAACTTTATAATTTTGATTGTTTGACAGTCATATAGACCTTCAAACAGTGACTTGTAACTTTTGAGTTAGACATTATTTTCAAAATTTGTTTGGTTAGAATGCGGAAAACTAGGATTGTGACAACATATCCAAAATTCAGCAAGATCCAATAGTGCAATAATTAGTTATACCCCCCACAATCGGACCTATTTTTCTTGTTAGAATTATTTCTAATCCACCCAACATCTTGAATATTTTGTTTAAAACTAGATCATTCAAATGATAGGTGGCTATAAGTGAAAATTTGGGAGAGGGGAAAAAATATTATAATGTTTAATAAGACATTATAATTACCCTTGACACTTCATCATTCCAAAGGCAATAAGATATGTAATTTTATGTAAATCTAATATGAAGGTAGGCAGATAGAGCGTCTCCAAGAATCAGTTATGTAACTAAAAAGCCACAGGAAGAGGGAAACTAAACAACACCCATCCATACCTATTAATTGCAAAATATAAGAAGAGGAGGGGGTTCCATTTTTTTTTCCGAAGACTATAGACTGGGTGCTACAACAATGAGACATCAAATTCTGAGATTACAGGAGAGCTGATTTTTGTTTTCTTTTCTAAACTTTGTGTTAGGAAGAATAGGGAATTTTGATTGTAAGTTTTTTGAAGGGAGATCCTATTTATTCATAGATAATGATATTGATGCAACGTGTATTAAAATTTGTGTAATTTTATCCATGTTAGGGAAGGGAGGTTTGAGAGAAAATTGTATACTAAAACTTTGAGTCTGTGTAAAGTGCTCTCCATTGATTGTTATCTTGGTATGACTTTCAGTTTTCCTGAAACACATTTAGTATCAATATTTCCTAAATATATTTGATTTCAAGAAACCCTTAAAGTTATGATTCTTCATTTTTTTAGAACTTTTATTCATTATGTAACGCATCATTTTGGCGAATGAACATTGTGTCATCTGTTGTTTTTTGCTATTCATTCCTTTTCAGTTTCTAAGCTTTTGCATCTACATTGTGTTTATTGGTAGATGTTTGTAATCCTTTCATGATTTCTAGTTAAAAGCATTCATATTTAATTCTTTGTAAATCATAAATGGGGAGTTGTACCCAAATAAATTTAGAGGGTTCTTACACTCTTTCAATAGTGAAGTGACCTGACTATTAGTGCTGATTAGTCTTCTAATTTGGGGTAGTTAGAGTGATTTTGTATATATTTCTTCGGAGGACAATCTATTCACTTACAGATCTTTGGCAACTCTGCTGGGGACACAGAATTGATAGATCAATGTTCTTCTTTCTTCAAATTTGAAGTACCTCCCCTAGGAAGGAGGTTGGTAGCTCTATTGAAGAAGGATACCTAGTGGCCTTCATTTTATCAAGAAATATTAAAAGATTGGGCTCCAACAAGGAATGAAGATACTCCAAATATCTTCATCTTTATCCCACCTTTCAAAGATAATCCTATCAGAGAAGTTACAGAAGAAGTAGCAAAGCAAGTGAGGTGGTTGAAGTCTTTCTATAGTGCTATTCTCATCAAGAAGAAACCCCATATACCAGAGTCAACAAGTGAGGAGAAGTGAAGCAATGCTAAAGAGCTCGTAAATTCAAATGACAAGGTTTTACCATAATCTTTCTTTGGCCTGAAGGCTAGATCTCTTAAATCCATAGGTATGGAATGTCATCTAGATTCAAGTGGTCCAAATAATAAAGATTTCTAGAATAGTATTCAGAAGCATAAGACTTTTAGTCTCATTGAAAGAATGAATAATGAAGATTCTTTGCATTTTGAAATTTGTAATCAGCAAATTAAAGAATCTATCATTTGTGATAATGAAGCCATATCATATTCTCCTTTTGGAACTTGTGCTGATAGTAAGATGACATATGCTGATGATAAATATTTATCTCACTCTAAAAGTTATTTTTACAATGTGAATGTTGAGATGAAATAGAAAAATAACCATGAATATGAGATGTCACAGTCACAAGAAAGATTAGCTATCAAAAAATATGACCTCACTGGGAAAATTCTAGAATGTAGAAATAGATTTGAACACCAAGACAGTTGATAAATGAAGAAGTATATGGGATGCTTGATGGGCACAATGGTGATGTGTTCCTTTCACAAAATGAAGTAATTATTCCTATAAGGGAGGATTTTGTGCTTAATGAAACATCTTGCTTTGCTGAAATATGTCATTATATTGGGGGTTATGTAGAAAATGATAATCTTGGGAACATTTATTTCAAAGAAAATGTAACCTCCCTTGATGGTATTTCTAGACATCATCACTTTTAGCTTGAAATTGGGAACCATTTAAAAGAAGATGTGCAAAAAGACCGAGAAAGAGTACAAGTGTATGACATGATTTGGTTGTTTGGGAAGAGGTACTTGGTGAACATTTTTATGCATGCATTCAACTTGAGGTTTGGTATTGAAGAGGTTTTTGGTAGACAATGGTTTGGAGCTGCTCCACTAAGGCACAACCTACTTTTTTGGAAAGGTTCCTACTTCTCCTAGGTGCTAAATGGATTCACATGACTTCTTCTTGTTTCTGGTTCTCATGTTAGGTTCTCTTCCTACCTTTGTAAATATTGTAAATATTTATTTTTGGTGTGCATAGCATTAGTTTGAATAATGTGCAAGCTTCAAGCTTGCTAGTAGTTTAGGTGTTTTGTCAGTTTGCTTTGCCCTGCTCCCCTCCACCCTCTCTGCAAGTAGCTCCCAGTCTTCTTTTCTTCTTGACTCTATTTACCCAATGGTTAAGGCACTCATCTTTACTAGAGATTGCTGGAGTTCTCTGTTTTTACATCAAAAATAGTCCCATAGTTAGAGCCCCTGTTGGTACACATATGGACCCATAATTTTAAACTTTCAGTTTCAAGTCTTGAACCTTTCAGTTTTAGGTTTTGAACCTATTTGAACTACCTTGAACTTGGTTCAAATTGGTTCAAAGTGGTTCAATTTTTTCAAAGCTAGGTTCAATGTGGCTTCTTCTAGGTTTAGAAAAGTTCATGTGGAGTTCTAAACCTCTTTGAACTAAAATTTAGAGCAGTTTGAAACAATTCAAGGTGGTTTAGAATAGTTCAAAGCAGTTCAAGGAGGTTCAGAATAGTTCAAAGCAATTTAAAGTGGTTCGAATCAATTGGAACACGTTCAGTGTTTCTTTGTTTCAAAAGGGTCTTTATCAAAGGTTCATTTGGTTATCAATGTTGAAGTTTAGCTTCTAGTTTCCAATTGGAGTTCAAGTTCAATGGTCTAAAGACTTAGCTTCTATAGATTTAATTTGTAGATTTAGAAGATCAATAGCTCAAAGTTCAGAATTGATTTAGTGCAAAGCCACATTCATTGTTTCAGAAGTGTAGGTTGTTAGAGTAAATAATTAATTAATTGTTAATTATTTATTCTATTGCTTAAGCTTACTTAGGTTAATGCATGTAGTTGAGGTTAGTTGTTGACAACATGGGAGTTTGTTCCCTTTAGCATACTTATCTTTTCCACCTTTTGTGGATGTGTGCTTAGTTTTCAACCTTATCTCCTACCTCTTTCCAGCTTGTTCTACAAGCTTCCATGAGGCCTTTTTATTCAGTCTCTCACTCATTGTAAATTCATTCCATTTCCATTTTCACATAGCAATTCTAATTTTGTATTGTGAAATATTCTTGTGCAATATTTGCTTCAAGCTCTTTGTTCCCTAGGTTTCTCTTCAACAAGCTATTTGCATTACAGGTGATCTTGGTGCATTATCAAAGTTAGATTCTCAACTCCTACATGGTATCAGAGCCTCCCTGCTACTTCTTATTTGAAGGATTTTTGAAGCCGTAATTTGGAGTCACAAACCCTAGTTTTTTTATGCAATTTTTCTTCAAATCGAGAGTAGAACAAATTTTTGGAGCATTTTCAGCCCAAACGGACATTGCCATTGGATCCGAAACACCGTTTATAGCTAAGATTCATATAAAACTTTTCATTTTTGGCTTCAGGCATTTTTTTGAAATTTTTTCTTGGCCTCCCAAGTAATCGTATGGAATTTTGGAGCAGAAAAAATAAATTTTTGGCGTCGCCACAATAGCACCAATGTGCCACCATGCGGCCACCCACTAGCCACCCACTGGCCACCCGATCCTCGCTTCACCGACGGCTCTCCGCTGAAGCACCTCCAAGGTGACTCACTGCTAGTGCACAACCACTGCTCAACTAGGGGAAGTAGCACCACTAGGTTTACCTCTTGGGTGCCACTGCCATTGGCGGTGCTCTTATTTCTGCCACTCTATGGCATCTGCAGTGGTTGACATCATTTCTCAATGATCGTACATTGCTGACATCACCTTTCCAATAGTTTACATCATCTTTTTGTACACCAGTACTGAAGTCATTTTCTGTCAAGCTTACATCATCTTTCCATCTACTAACATCATCATTTTGGTGGCTGACATTATTTTTCAGTGATAGTCTCGTGACAGCCATATGGGCGTCAAATTTAACCCAGTGTTTGTAATTTTCTAGCAAGGGGCATTTTTGGAGTAGCAGTCAATTTTTCTGCCATAACTTGAGCATACAGAGGTCTTTTTTTGATCCGAAAGAAGCATCGAAAAGATGACTTAGAGACGGAGACATTGGTGCTAGTTTTATAAGATTCCAAGTTTGTTTGAGCTCCCATTTTTGGCATCAAATTTGAGGCTTGTGTTTTCTCCTATTCTGCATCAACAAATCCAGGTTGTTTTCAAGTTTTTTCCTTTCCATAGTTGTTTTTGTGGTATTTGAAGGATATTATTGTACGTTTTTGGGGGGTTTTCTTTCTTTTCTATAATTTACTTCAGTTAAGACCCTTCTACTTGTGTCTTATTCTTTCTCTCAATGGCGAATTCATCTATAACCCGTCTTACACCACACAACTGCCACACTTGGAAGGCACAAATGACTAGGCTTCTCATGTCAAGAGGTCTATGGTCTTGTCTGGATGAGAATTAGCTTGCTCTTACATGACCTTTTGAGGTTCTACAACATAGGAACAAGATGGATGAAGCCATGGGACTGATTGCACTCAACATTTTAGACATTTTGCTATTTCACCTGGATGGTTTGACTACTCCATAGGCTTATTGGAAAAAATTTCAAACTTTGTTTGGATAGGTGAATGAGTTTTGAGAACTTCAGTTGGATGTAGAATTGAATTCTTTGTCACCAAAAAAATTTCCCACTATCGAAGACTTTCTGATGAAGTTCAAATCCCTACGTGCAATTTTACAGGGATGTGGGAAGAACAAAATAGATAATGAGTGCATATTTTTGATAAAGTTGAAGGGGTAGTATCAAGTTTTTTCCTCTACTTTCTACTCCACCATGGATGCCCTTGGAGATAGACATAGGATGCCTACATTTGAGACATTTTGTGATAGGTTGACTAGGGAGCAGGTAAAGATCCAATAGGTGGATGACTTTGGTTCTTCTAGCCAAGCTTTGGTTACTCAAAATTCTAAGGGGAAATCAAAGAAGAAAGGCAAATCGAAGAAAGATATATCAAAATCTAATCTTAAGCCTCCAGCTAATCCTCCAGCAAACCCTCCCAAGGATAAAGATTCTTCAAAGTTGGGTGAGTCTACCTCCAAGACCAAGAAGAAATTGAGTGAGAACTACAGTTTTTGAGGGAAAGATGGACACTCAGTTTCCAGGTGTTGGAAATGCTTAGAGGCTTTAGACGAAGCCATGAAGGAGCATCACATTTCATCTCCTCAGTCTTCATCTCCACTTGCAAGGAAAGGTCATGCTCTTTTTGCACGAGCTATGACTTCAGTGCCTTTATGGATTCTTGATTCTAGGGCTTCTCACCACTTAACAAACACTCCTAAGTTGCTTACTTCACTTTCTCCTTGTGCCACCACACAGATTGGAGTTGGGAACTCTTCACAACTTTTAGTTTTGGGTTCTGGCATTGTTGCTTTGGCTGGGGGCTCTCTATAGGATGTTCTTTATGTTCCTGATATTTAGATGAACCTTCTATCTATCTATCAGATTTTCCACTCTAGCTTTGGGAAGACAGTTGAGTTCTCACCACATGATGTGGTTATTCAGGACTTGCATGATCTAGAGATAATTGTGGCCACTGGGAGTGTTGAATCTGCATCATGCCTCTACAGATTTGATGCATTTGAGTCTTCTGATGACATAGGTTCATGCTTAGTTGCACATGCAAATTCAGTAAGCAGACTTTGGCATGAACATTTTGGGCATGTCAATTAAAAATATCTTCAGCAGATGAGCACACAGGAACTTGTTCTTGGGCTTCCCCAGATTTCCTGTCCAGATGGTGTTTGTCAGGGATGTGCACTTGGCAAGCAACATAGGGATTCTTTTCCACATGGGTGAGCCACTCATGCTTTAGCACCTTTGGAGTTGATTCATAGTGACCTCATGTCATTTCCTACTCCTTTTTCAGGTGCTAGATATGTGCTTACATTCATCGATGACTTCTCCAGACACACATGGGTGTACTTTCTTAAGTACAAGTCTGATGCTTTTGACTCATTTTGAGTTTTCAAGGCATTTGTAGAGAAGCATTCTGCGCTTTTTATTCAGTGCATACACGGATAATGGAGGGGAGTATGTGAACTAAGCTTTTAGAGATTTTTGTTCTGAGCATGGTCTTTAGCATCAGCTTTCAGTGCCCTACACTCCTCAACAGAATGGTGTGGCCGAAAGAAAGAATAGAACCCTTCAAGAGATGGCAAATTGCATGATTCTTGTTTTTGGGCAGAGCCAGTCAATTGTGCCAACTACATTCAAAATTGGATGCCTCACAAGGCACTTCGACATATGACTCCTGAGGAGGCTTGGTCCCATGTCAAGCCTAATGTGTCGTCATTCAGAGTTTTTGGGAGTACATCATATGCATTTGTACTTGATACTCAGAGGAAAGAAATGGAACCAAAGAGCCAACCACTAATTTTTGTTGGCTACTGCAAGGATGTAAAGGCTTATAGGTTATTTGATCCTGATTCAAGAGAGGTGCTATTTCGACGGGATGTCCAGTTTGATGAGAGCCCTCCTGCAGTTCATTCCTAACCTCTAGTGCCTCCTCCAGCTCCCGCTACTCCCTCTTCATCTCCACTTTGTTTCACGGATGATGAGGATGATGATCATGGTGATCTTGATATACCTCTACCACAAGATCCTCCCTAGATGCCTAAATGGGCTCAAACTATTGTTGAGGCTGTAGGATCTCTAGCTGGTGACCCATCCACATCTCGTCACACCCATTCTCACACTGTAGGTTCTAGTCTACTCAGTCACGCTATTAGTACTGATCCTCAGACTTTTGCGGAGGTGACATGACATTCAGAATGGGACAGTGCAATGGAGGAGGAATATTCTTCTTTGATGAAGAACCACACATGAGATCTTTGTTCTCTTCCTAAGGGGAGAAAACTAGTGCATTGTAAGTGGATTTGTCGCACTAAGTATGCTGCTAATGGTTCCATTGATAAGCATAAGGCTCATCTTGTTGCGAAGGGTTTTTCGCAAGTCGAGGGTGTTGACTACTCCGAGACATTTTCCCCTGTTGCCAAGATGAATTCTATCCACCTTGTCTTATCCCTCGTAGCTTCACAGGGATGGTTAGTTTAATAGATGGATAAGAAAAGTGCCTTCATGCATGGTGATATCACAGAGGAGATTTATATGGAGTAGCCTCCAGGTTTTGTGCAGGATCCCACCTTGGTTTGCAGGCTTTAACATTCATTGTATGGTCTCAAACAAGCCCCTAGAGCTTGGTATGAGAAGATGGACTCATTTCTACTGTCTACAAGCTTCACTCGCTACCATTATGATCCCACAGTGTACATTCAGCGTCTTGGTGATGAGATTCTGATTCTTGTTTTGTATGTTGATGATCTTATCCTTACACGTAGTTCGTCATCCATGCTCCAAGATGTTAAGTGTGCACTGATGGACCAGTTTGAGATGATTGATCTTGGTTTGCTGCACTACTTTCTTGGTCTTTAGATTCATCAGTCTCCTACTGGCATTTTTGTGTATTAGCAGAAGTATGCTCTTGATATGCTTCCTCACTTTCACATGCTTGATTGTAAGGCTTCTCCTACACCATTTTAGTTGGGTGTTACTTTGTCTACCTCCTGCTCTTCATCTACAGTGGATGCTACCTTGTATCAACAGTGGGTTGGTAGCCTATTGTACTTGACACACACCCACCCTGATCTTTCTTTTGCGGTTGGCCTAGTCTCTTAGTTTTCTTAGGACCCTCATGAGAGTCATTGGCAAGTTGCTAGGCATATTCTACACTGCATTCAGGGCACACTTATGTATGACATTCACTACACTACGGGGACTGCACACATTGTTGGCTATACTGACTTAGAGGTGATGTCGATGATCAAAAGTCTACTTTTGGCTTTGTCTTTTGCCTTGGCTCTGATCCCATCACATGGTTGTGCAAGAAGCAGCATGCTCGAGCACTTTCATCTATAGAGGATGAGTACAGGGCTATAGTTCTTGCTAGTCAGGAGGCTTTATGGCTTCGTTAGTTGATGACTGAGTTTGGATTTCCTCTTGATCGTTCCACTATTTTGTGGTGTGATAATCAGAGTGCCATCCACATTTCTCACAACCTGGTGGAACATCAACATACTAAGCACATTGAGTTTCATATGCATTTCATGCATCAGTTGATTCAAGATGGTGTTATTGCATTGGAGTACATTCCTACCATCGGTTAGGTTGCAGACATCTTCACTAAACCTTTTGCTTGAGGGGTGAACCCACAATAGTGGGCTACACTTTTTTGCCTAAATTGACACTGAACTCTGAATTTTTAAGAAAACATTCACTTTCAAATGCAAAGTCATGTTTAACGGTTAGGAATTTGAAGATGAAGTAAACTAGAGTCTTTTAGGATTTTGTGTCTAGATTCTAAATCTATTTTTTTTTATTTGAAAAAAAAATTATTTTATTGAATTATTTTTTCTTCTACGAAAATTGGTATGATATCAAAAACCTGATTTTTAAAGAGTGACACTGTTTTTGACACACAACTTTTTTTCTACAATAGATATCAATGTGATTCTTTTGAACTTAGTTTGTTAGCATCCATACCTAAATCGTAGAGTTGGTCTTATATCTTTATCATTAGTATTTCATATTTTATTGTAGTTTAAAGTTGGCATAACACTAATTTAGACATACGTGGCTTTTGACACATGTAACTTATTATATATTTACCCAATTTTTAAAAAGTAAAATTTGATTGAAAGGTGACTCAAATACGGAGACCATACTTATTTTTCAAAAAATTTATTTTTATATTTACTATTTTTCCATGAGCGTTGAATATCTTAGTTTATTTTTTACAATAAACCTATATTTAATTCATGTTAAAAAATATATACCTAAAAAATTTGAAAAGCACCAAATTCATAGTCATTAGAAAGCTAGTTCAGATTACTTTAATCATGTACAATTTTAGGTCTTTACTGCTCCATTTGAACCTGGTAATTCAGCTCTGAAGAAAGGAAATCATTGAAAAAACTTCAAACTATTCATGGGGGCTTCTAACTAGCTAGTTTCGATAGAAACTTAGTTTCTATTGAAATTATTTTACAAACTTTCGATAGAAACAAAATTTCTTAGTTTCTATCGAAACTATTGGGAGCTTGACCACGCGGTTAGCAAACCGCTTTCCTAGTTTCAATCGAAACTAGGAAAGCGGGTTAACCCAGAGGTTGCATTTTTTTGCATTGTACTTGGGTACCTAAAATGGCCTCGTTGCCGGGACCCATTTTGCATTTTTCTTTTGTTTTGTGAGCTTAAGGCATTCCCCTAAGTTGCACTTAAGGGGGGGTGTTAAAGTAACTAATTAATTAATTGTTAATTTTTTATTCTATTGCTTAAGCTTACTTAGGTTAATGCATGTAGTTGAGGTTAGTTGTTGACAACATGAGAGTTTTTTCCCTTTAGCATACTTATCTTTTCCACCTTTTGTGGATGTGTGCTTAGTTGTCAACCTTATCTCCTACCTCTTTCCAGCTTGTTCTACAAGCTTCCATGAGGCCTTTTAATTCAGTCTCTAACTCATTGTAAATTCATTCCATTTCCATTTTCACATAGCAATTCTAATTTCCTATTGTAAAATATTCTTGTGTGGTATTTTCTTCAAGCTCTTTGCTAGGTTTCTCTTCAGCAAGCTATTTGCATTGCAGGTGATCTTGGTGCATTATTGGAGTCGAATTCTCAACTCCTACATAGGTCTTGAATATGCCATACAAAATAATGATGAAGAGCCTAGTGATTTGAAGATGGTTGGAATGGATTATAAATCCACCAAATTGATACAAAAAAATATGAAAAATATAAGACTCTTGTTGTCAACTTTATAATTTTGATTTTCTGACAGTCATATAGACTCTCAAACAGTGACCTGTAACTTTTGACTCAGACATTATTTTCAAAATCGCTTTATTCAGAATGTGGAAAACTAGGATTGTGACAACATATCCAAAATTAAACAAGATATAACGGTGTAATAATTAGTTATGCTCCCCGCAATCAGACCTATTTTTACTATTAGAATTATTTCTAATCTGCCCAGCATCTTGAATATTTTGTTTAAAACAAGATCATTCAAATGAGAGGTGGCTATAAGTGAAAATTTGGGAGAGGGAAAACAATATTATAATGTTTAATAAGACATTATAATTATTCTCGACACTTCATCATTCCAAAGGCAATAAGATATGTAATTTTATGTAAATCTGATATGAAGGTAGGTAGATAGAGCATCTCCAAGAATCAGTTACATAATTGAAAAGCCACAGGAAGAGGGAAACCAAACAACACCCATCCATACCTATTAATTGCAAAATATCAGAAGAGGAGGGGGTTCCATTTTTTTGTTTTCAGAGACTATAGACTAGGTACTATAGTAGTGAGACAACATATTCTAAGATTGCAGGAGAGCTAATTTTTGTTTTCTTTTCTAAACTTTGCGTTAGGAAGAATAAGGAATTTTGATTTTAAGTTTTATGAAGGGAGATCCTAATTTTTTGTAGATAATGATACTGATGCAATGTGTATTAAAATCTATGTAATTTTATGCATGTTAGGAAAGGGAGGTTTGAGAGAAAATTGTATACTAAAACTTTGAGTCTATGCAAAGTTCTCTCCACTGATTGTTATCTTGGTATGACTTTCAGTTTTCTCGAAATGCATTTAGTATCACTATTTCTTGAATATATTTGATTTCAAGAAACCCTTAAAGTTATGATTCTTCATTTTTTTAGAACTTTTATTCATTATGTAATGCAACATTTTGGCAAATGAACTTTGTGTCATCTGTTGTTCTTTGCTGTTCTTTTCTTTTTAATTTCTAAGCTTCCACATCTACTTTGTGTTTGTGAGTAGATGTTTGTAATCCTTTTGTGCTTTCTGGTTAAAAGCATTCATATTTGATTCTTTGTAAATCATATACATGGAGCTATACTTGGATAAATTCAAAGGGCACTTACACTCTTTCAATAGTGCAGTGACCCAACTGTTAGTGCTGATTAGTCTTTTGATTTGAGCAGTTAGAGTGATTTTGTATATATTTCTTTGGAGGAAAATCTATTCACTAACACCTATTAAAGCTTAGAATTGATCACTTTTGATGATCTTCCCTATTAAGAGCAATAAGGATTGTTAGGTCCACATTGTGAAATGGTTTACAACATACAATGAAGTATGCACTTTGTTAGGAGAGTTGGACTAAGACTATTAAGTTCACCTTGTTAAAGGATTTGCTGATGCACTTGTTATGATGAATCAGTGAATGATCTCTGATCTACTACTTGATTTTCTGAATGAGATTCTTTTGACTAACAATGATCACCTAGCTGTGATAGATAAGTCTCTGTTGTTCCCTATACTACTTGTAGCCTTATTTGATTTGCACTCATCTACTTGATCTTCTTTTTCTCCTTTATTACATTTGATATAAAAAGATATATTTCATATATATAAGAATCCAATAAATTACTTTTTGGAGTTGGCTACAATACTAGATTCAAACAATCTTCACAAAGTCAGCACTTTGTTGTAACTTAGGTTCTGAAGATCACTTGAGTGATGTTTTGACACTCAACAACACTTGTCAATAGTAAAAAAACTCTAGCATTTGGTTGATGTAGATGTTTGGTCCATATTGATCACTTGGGTTAATAGAAACTTGGTCAGCACTGGATGACTCGGTGAATGCTAAAGAACTTGGTAAACTTGGTTGACATTGCATGGCTCGGTCAATACTACTTTCATTCACTTTGTTAACACTACAAGCTCGGTAAACACTACAGAGCTTGGTTACGATTATATCATGTCTCAGATGCTTGGTAGATAATATGAAGCTCAACATGAACTACAATTTGTTTGACTAGCTCTATAGCAACTGAAACACTTGGCTTACATTGCTAGCAGTATGATAAGCTTGGTAGCAACTATAGAGCTTGGTAGCAATGTAAAAAACTAAGAAAGTATTAAGTCACTAATAGAAAAATGATTTGACCATCTAGTCGACAATATTCCCCTTTGGTATTAGTGACAAAAACACTTATCATACCAAAATTTTGAATTCAAGTCAAAACTCCTCTTATCAACATGTCTAGCTCTATAACTCAGTTTTAACTGCTATCTATTGCTACAGTTGCTACTTCGTAACCTTTGGCTCCATTTTTTTGGTTTTTCAAAATTGTTTTTGTAAAATTTTTTTATGCTTTGTATATACATCTTTCATACTGTACATGCATTCCCCCTTGTATATACAATTCTCCCTTACATATGATATTACAATTACATTCCCCCTTTTTTGACACAAATGCCAAAAAGAATGCATAAATATAAGGTCATACCAAAATGTGACATGAAATCACTGTGTACCTTCAAAATTATAGTAATTTTCTTATCCAAAGCTCTTGCAAAACTTTTGATGCATGTAAGGCTATTTGCACTTCTACTGAAAGTTCCATCATATGATCGGCTAAGAGAGAAATTGTTATCATGGATCAATGTCTTTGCATGTGCAAAATGTTTTTGCATTGCATCCCTATTAGGAAGTATCATGCCTTGAATTTTTGTAAATGTGGCCCTTATCCTGGCTTCTTTCCTTAACAATTTAGCCTAAAGATTTGTCAAATACCCAATCTTTACAAAATGTGCAAAACTACAGGTAGGGGCAATAACAATGATCACCTAGCTATGATAGATAAGTCTCTGTTGTTCATTATAAGATCTAAAAGACAAATCAATGAAAGATTGAGAAATGAACTAAACACTAAGAAGAAAATCAATGCAAGAATGATGAAATCTCAAGTAGCCATGGATAAACTAAATAAGCAAAACCTCTATAGGAAAAAAGGAAAAGTAGGAATGGGGTACAAAGAAGAAGGTGAATCCTCCAAACAAGGTGCTCAAAAGAATCAAAGACCTACTTGCAATCACTATGGTAAGATAGGTCATACATCAAACAAATGTTGGAATAATGGAAAAGAAAAATTTAATGGAAAATGCTACAATTGCAATTAGCATGGTCACAGGGCTAATGAATGCAAAGAGAAACCAAGATTTGAAGGCAATTGTCATAAATGTAAGGAACATGGACATAAGGCATCAAAATGCAAAACAAAGACATTGAATCTTGTAGAAAAAAATGTGAAAGCAATATTTGGTTGGGACTACAATACCTGGTATAGATGTCATTACTGTGGAAAATTTGGACACATTGCTATGAATTGTGTTAGACATCATATGAGGAAAAGAGATACCACTAAAAGATGTTTCATTTGTAAAAAACTTAGTCATCTTGCCAAGAATTTTGTGAATACTAGTAAAGTTGAAGATGAGAAGAAGGCAAAGGCTAATAACATCCAAAAGTAGATGAGACAATAATGGATTCCTAAGTCTACCAAGAATATTTGATTTGAGCAATGATGGTCAAGTCACTCAATAATTGGGTGACTCTACCATTCCTAATTAAGTTCTTAAGGAAGAATTGGAACCAAGCTATCAAAGAAGACATCAGAACCAGTTCTAGTTGAAAGGTGACAAAGATCCAAATCCATATACAAGATACAAAGGGATCACTAAGAAAGATCAGTATCGGTTATTACCAAGTTACCTCCTCTACCAAGTAAGGTTGGGTCATAGACGCTATGAATCAAGGTTAGGAGTAACAAAGACACTTATGATTACTGAATCATGGAGATGTCACTGAGTGATCAAAGGCAAGTAGTGGATGAAAAATTGTTAGCATAATGTCAACTTAGCTACCTCCGTACCAAGCATTAATGGAAAATTTTTAACAAAAGGAATGAAATCAAATTCATTTCTTACTATGAATTTTTGAGTGCTATTGCAAAGAGCTATTTTCTATGCAAACAAAGGAACTTGAGAAAATTTCCTACAAAATATCTTAGAAGTTCTCTCAAGCTACTGAGTGAAAATGGCATCCAGTAGTAGCAAGGTCAAGAAAGGGTTTGACATGTTGGTTCGAGGAATTGAATGGAAAGTAATGAAATTTCAAGCTCATGCCCACAGTTGTTGAAACCCTAGACCCAAGTGGAGCTCAATCACAAATCCCTCATAAGGTACTTCTTGTTAACGACATTCGTACTCATTTTAAATGTGTAATTCATGAAATAAGTACTTTTTAGATGGATGATGCCCTATGTTAGTTATGTGTTGATGGAACCCTAAAACCCAAGCATCAACATTTGGAAGCAAAAGGATTAACACATATTCCCCATATGCTTTGAGAATTTCAAATAAAATGGATTAGGTATATCCTTAGCTGGGTGCATAACGTGCAACTATGGTTAGAGCAACCAATTCTGATTATAATAAAGAAAATGATTCATCGAATCATTGGCCTTCCCATGCTTACCAAAGACAAAACAACTAAAACCCTAGGTCAGGCAGAGTTGGAGAAGAAAACCCTAGCCAAGTGGGATGACAGAGGTATGAAAATAAGTAGTGTTACTAATGCAGAGTTGAAATTTACAATTCATGTTATTGCTCATAAGATATATAGTTCAAGAAATATTAATAGTATATCATGTGAAGCCATGGATTTGGAATATAAAGTGGTGAAGAACAACCTATCTTATGACCTTGCTGACCCATTTTTGAGATAATTCAATAAAAACATGGAAAGTATTAGAACTTCAAAGAACAACCTATGCAAATTTGGTTCACTCTTAACCTATCTATTCTTTTATGTCTAGAAGTTCTTCCCTTCCAAAGGCACTATAGTCTGGAGAAAAGATGTGCCTGTACTTTACCAAATAAATGAATACATTGTAGAAATGGGTGAGAACTATGGCAGTATCATGGATAACTACTTTGATGTGTTCAAAGATAAAATGAACAATAGGTTCAGAATTCCAAAGAAGTTAGTTGAAGACTACAAGGATGATGTGTGCTTCATGGTGGACTGTGATAAGGTATATATCCAGGTAGTTAAGCCTAAAGTTGCATGGGTCAAGCCTCTTGGCTATGAGGTGAACATTGATGAGACCAAGGATATCATTAAAGCCCTTATCAATGAACTTGTTGATCCCAAGGCCCCTTATTTTGGAACCTATGAAGAAGCTAAGGCTAAAATTGAGCTAGAGATAAAGCTCCCACAGGTGGTTAACAAAGGGAAGAAAAGGATAGCCAAATTGGAATCAAGTGCACCTCTCTAGTTAACTAAGGGCAAAGGTGAGGATGAGGAATAGGTAGAGGATGAGGAAGAATCTTAGAAAGAAGAAGAACCTTTGAAGAAAAAAGGTAAGGTGATCATCACCAAGCCTGCAAAATCATCCACTGTAGTCTTCATAAGGAGGTCACGAAAGAAAGGAAGTGACATTGTATTCAGCAAACCTCCACCCACCTTCCAAGAAAAGTTGAAGCAATTGGAAGAAGGAGCAGGAATAACAAACTTTAAAATATGAAATTAGGACTGAGGTAGAGCAAAAGCAAGTTGAAGAATTGGTGCTGAGAAAAATGGGTAAGTGGAAGTACTCACTAGACTAGATCACCTCTCAAGTCTCTAGTGAATTACTAGAGAAGATAAAGCCAAGATGGGATTTTTTCATGCAAACAATCAAAGACATATATGCACAAACCCTGAGGTAGTTACTATTGAGCATATCAGATGCTGAGGTTAAAGAGTCATTAAAGAAAAATGAAGAAAAACTAATTCTAAGGTTTAATACTTGTTTAGTTTTGATTAAGGACATAGAGCATGTTGTTAAAAATGCTACAAACACTTGGAAAAACATTTATCATCTT
The DNA here is from genome assembly GCA_028749045.1 of Cupressus sempervirens. Taxonomy (NCBI): domain Eukaryota; kingdom Viridiplantae; phylum Streptophyta; class Pinopsida; order Cupressales; family Cupressaceae; genus Cupressus; species Cupressus sempervirens. The sequence continues at coordinate 27,632,777 of CM053785.1, read as the reverse complement.
CATAAACCAAGTGAATTTCCAAATGAAGTAAAGGATGTCGATGAAGAAGAAGATAAGGAGAAAGATGAGGAGTAAAATGTTGAAGAAGTGACTCATTTTGATAATGAAGAAGATGAAGAGGATCAAGGTCCATAAGCTACTTAGGAAGAAAAGAAAGATAATGAAGAGATTGATCTAGTCAAGATAGCTACTACAATCATTGCCTTACTTCCTCACTCCCTGAGCAAACCATTGACTACATAGAGTATGGAGAAAGCTTCAACAAGTTTGGTACTACTACTGATACATTAAATGTCCAATCACTCTTTGCCCCAACTCAGCTCAGCATATCATTGACAGAAGTGACTTCCATTTCATCCACTAAACTGCTTACTCCTTCTTCATCTACCAAGTTGAGTTCTTTAGTCTTCACTTCTCCAATTTTGAATTCTCCAGTTTTGAGTACATCTGTGGTAAGCTCTCTAGTTTTTTCTACTTTAGTTTTGGATTCTACAATTTTGACTTCATCAATTTTGGATTCTTCAAGCACTTCTGTAAGTATTCCATCAGTCAGTACAATGTCAATTTTTACTGCAAGTCCAAGTATGTCCACTATTGTTTCCATCCTAGGTAAAAAGCCAATAAGTGCAAGGATAGTTGAGCCTAAGGTTCAACCGAGTACAAAATTTTTGAAAGGAAAGGAGATAGAGGAAGATATAGATTTAGATGAAGAAATAGTAATTCCCAAATGGGACATTTACAATCTTTCTATAGCCCAAATGCACATATTTGGTGAACTCCTCCAGAAAAAGGCCAAACAACAAAGATTAAGAAAGGAGAGAGATAGAGAGAATAAGATAATAGATGATGCCAAGAATATCTTGACTGAGGCAATTGGAATTGAGGTTGATTCTTCTCAACCTATTTTGTTTCAACTTGGAGAGGTAGTCCAAAAGTTCAATGAGGAAACCGAAGCTCAAGATAAGCTAGCTAAAAAGGCTGAAAATAAATTCAATAATAATGTGCTAGAGCACATTTCTCAACAAATGGCCTTTTATCAAGTTGAGCTTTCAACAATTTTGGTCAATCTTGAGGCGTCCTGTTCAAATGTGTCATCACTTTTTGGGAAACTATGTGATGTCATTGAGTATACAAAGGAAGTAAAGGATAAATTGTCCAAAATTGATATAGATCTTAAAGCAAGTGCTCAACAGCTACACCTTGACCCTAGTTCAAGCTCTGTACATTTCAAGAAGATTAGATTTTTGTTAGACTTGCAAGCTGAATTGCTAAGAGAAGAAGAAAGGATCTGTTCAACATTGTTTGACATACAAATTATGATCCTTCCAGTCATGGATTCTATGTAGAAACACATTGTATATTCAAAAACTCTAATCCATGATAACTTCTCTGTTAGAGATCACATGATTAAATTCTCAGCAGAAGTGCAAATTGCAATTCATACATGCAAGGTCTTGTAAGAAAATTGGGAGAAAACCTTGGCAATCACCCTCAAGGTACACTCTAAATTCTTATCTCATTTTGGTGTCTCTATTTGAATATCTTGAATAAATCTTTGGCATTACTATCAAAAAGGGGGAGAAAACTTACAGGGGGAGATATGTTATGATATGGGAGAAAAGTTACATTAGAGAGATGTCATATGTATATAAGAGAAAAGTCACATATACATAGAGGAACACATAGCATGGGGGAGAAATATGCTATGGTGGAGAACTACTCTGTATATACCTTACAAAGATCAGTTTTGAAAAATCTCAAAAATATACCGAGCTAATATCACATGGTGATGGATACAAGGTATTTAGTTTTGGGCTAATAAGTGTTTTTGTCACTAATGCCAAAGGGGGAGATTGTTGACATACCAGTCAAGTTTGTTATTAGTGACACACACACTTATTCAGATTCTATATAGCTATCGAGCTCATTGAACAATTTACAATTTTTTCCATGTAATTCAGTAGCCACCAAGCTCTACAGTTGCTACTAAGTTTTTGGGACTAATCTCAGTGGTTACTGAGTAGATTCAACTAGTGTGAAGTTTAGTAGTTCAAATCATGCATTTCAGTATATACCAAGTTTATCAGTGGTTACTGAGTTCACAGTTCAAGTGATGTGAAGCCAATGTTAACCAAGCATTTCAATATCTACAGAGTTCACAATTCATGTGATGTGAAGCTAGTGTTAACCAAGCTACTTCATGGTAACCAAGTTATTCAGTGTTCGCCGAGTTTCACAATATCTACTGAGTCACTAGTGCAGACCGAGTTCAAGACTACTTGAAAGTGATTAGTAAGGATTAAGATTCTATGTCTACCAAGAGCATGATGATGCTAAGAAGTGACAATACATGTTGAGTATCAGAACCTCATCGAGTCAGTCTTCAGAACCTGAGTATCTTCATGTGGGCCAACTCTGTAATATTTGTGTTAACTTGTATTATGGCTGACTTTGAAATTTTGTAATTTGGATTAGTATATATATCCAATGTATTGTATCATATCCAATGTGTGTAAGAGTGAGAATGTGAATGTGAACATATGCATTGTAATGTGAATGTGGATGCAAAATGTTTGAGTTATGAATGCAGCAGATAAATAATTATAAAGGCCATATTAGTATAAGGAGTAGCAGAGACATATATATCATAGAAAGGTGATTAGTACACTAAGGAATCTCTATCAACAAACTCAATTGCAAATTAGAGATATACTGCTTCATCCTAACAGGTGAACCAGTCAAAATCCTTTAACAAGGTAGACCTAACAGTCTTTCATAATTCTCTTTACCCAGTGGCACATACTTCATTGTGTGTTTTTAAATCCTCTCACAAGATGGACCTAGCAGTCCTATTTACTCCTAACAGGGCAGATCATTAGAAGTGATCAATGTAAGCTTTAATAGGCCAAATTTGTGTTGTAGTACTAAAGTTTGTGGGTATCATCCCAACCCTAGTTTTACTTTCTATTTGGAAGGTTTCTGGGTCACCAAATCTTTGTGTTCAAGTGTTATGGAAGCTTTCATGTTTTTAGTTTCTCATGCATGTAATTAGATCAAATGTGATGAATTAATTGCTACTTAATTTATTGGATTATGAATTGAAATTGTTAAATTTTTAGAAGTTATTGATTCACCCCTCCCCTCTCAGTAACTTAGCATATTCTTGAATATTTCCAACATTATCTAGGGATTTCCATTGCCATCCACCATAATAAGTATTGTTTATTTAGTTTTATAATCACTAACATTTTAAACATAAATTCTAGTTAATATATTTTTGATATTTATTAGAAGATTAACACTACCCAAAGATGGGAATCCATCCCATGAGTCTTCCCAAAATAAAATATATTATTCTAATCTTATATCCCAAGTTAGATTTTTTTAGAATTAGAGGTTGACATTGCACCATAAAGTTTCAAATTTTAGAGCATTTAGGTGTAAATTAATAGTTGTAAATAAAGATATTGAATTGTCAATGTTCAGATATTTATGGTATAGTATTTTAGCCCATTTACTATTACTATCCTTATACATTCTCTAGATTAATTTAGCCCCCAAGGCTTCATTTTTCCACCTAATTTTTTTTATGCCTAGGCCTCAAAATTCCTTAGGTTTATAGATGCTATCCCATTTGATCAAAGCTAATTTTTTCTTTTCTTTAGTCTCTTGCCATAAATAATTCTTAAGTTTTCAAACTTTCTTTTAATGCATTTGGGTAATGGTAGACAAGACATATGGAAGGTAGGAATAACTGATATAACTGACTTAATCATTGCAATTCTTGCTTCTTTAGTTAACCATTTACCCTTCCAACCATTTATGGATTTATCTAGTTTATCTAAATTTGAATCCCAATCTTTCCCATCTTTACTCCTTTTTCTATTTGTATACCAACATATTTACATGGGAATGTGCATTTTTTATATCCTAGTATCTTATAAATTTCTCTTTCTATTTTTTCTTTTGCAAAAATAAAAAAGATTTCCAATTTGTTTGCATTTACCATTTGACTTGGGTCTTCCATATAATCATTTATTATTTGTTTATAATTAGTTTCTTCTACGAGAGAGCTTTCTACTATTAGTATTATATCATCTGCAAACTATTGATGAGGTACATTAGGGATTCCTTTTGTGACTTTGATACCTTTTACTTTTTGTTCTTCTTTAGCTTTGTTGATAAATCTACCAAAAGTTTCAACTATGATAATGAAGAGAAATGAAGATATTGGATCTCTTTGTCTGATACCTCTAGACCATATGCTAATTTTTTTTGTGGTGAGCCATTGATAAGAAGGGAGATTTTAGGAGTAGAGATACAATTATAGATTAAATTAATCCATTCACAAGAGAAACCGAAATCTCCTAGAGATTTGCATAGGAAACACCAATCTCCTTTATCATAGGCTTTTTAAATATTTAATTTCATTAACATGAATGAATCTCTATTTGATTGAATTGAGTGTATTAATTCTTGGAGAATGATAATACCATAAAAAATTGACCTATTTGGAACAAAACCTGGTTGTTCCTCCAATATAAGAAGGGAAGATTTTTTATTATTATGTTGGCTAGGAATAAGAACTAGGAAGCTGTTATTAATTTCCTCTAGGAGGGAAACATAGTTTCTAGTTGCTTCCACAACTTTCCATAGATATTCTCCTATTATATTCTACAATGTTTGAATGAAGAAAGGTTGAAAGACATTTGGGCCTAGGGATTTATCTAGATTGAGTTGGAATGGAACTTCTTTGATTCCTTCTTTTGTCAATATTTTTAAAAAGAATTTGTTATCTTCTATTGTGAGAATTCTTAGAATTGATTCTTACATCTTGGTTTGAGTCATTAAGTTTGATGAATCTAAGTTATTGAGTAATTTAGAAAAATATTTGACGAATGTTTCAGATATTTCTTTAGGGTTTTCTTTTACTCTTCCTGATTGATCCTTAAATTTTGAAATTTTGTTTATATTCCTTCTACTTATTGTATTGTCATGAAATAATTTTGTATTCCTATCACCTTTGAGTATCTAGTTTTCTCTTAATTTTTGTTTCCACAATATTACTTCCTTGGCTAGGATAAGTTTGTGTTTGGATAAGAGGTCTTTTTATTTGTTATATTTATCGTTATCCATTCCTACCTTAATGATTTATTCATTTAAATTTTTTAGATCGGTTTCCTTTTCTAGTTCTCTTTAAAAAAATATTGCTAAAATGTTCTTTGTTCCATTTTTTAATTTTTCTTTTTAATGATTTCAACTTGGATATAAAATAAAACATTTTTGAACCTTCAACTATTTCTTCATTCCACCATTTTTTGATTTTATCTAAACAATTGTTATCTAAGAACCACATTTTTTAACATTTAAAAGGGTTTTTTAGCAAAAGTTGAGGGTCCTTTATTTCTAGCCTAACCAGGAAATGGTTAGAACCTGCATGTAGAAGGATGTCTAAATTAAATGGGAAATCAAAATAAATTAAGTTGCCTTTGAAGAAAAAATTATCCACTTTTTTAGCTATATAGTTGAAATCTAAATGTCTATTATTCCACGTAAATGTACCATTCGATAGAGGGATATCCAGTAAGTTGTTTTGAGTGTACCATTCTTTAAAATCTAACATAAATTGGTTTGCATTTGGTAATCTACCTATTGTTTCTAAAGGATTAAGGACTACATTGAAGTCTCCTCCAATTATTTTTTTGCCAAAATTTTTAGATTCCAAAAAATTACTTATTTCATTTTTGCTCAATGTGGATACATGCCCATATGCATTTATTATTATGAATTGTAGATTATTCTTATAAATTTTGACCCTACCTCCCATCCAACTCTTGTTAGATATAAGTATAGAATAATAAATTCGGCTAGGATCCCATTTGAAGCTGATTCAACTAAATCTATTTTCCATATTCCTAAACTTTTTCTAAACTTTTCTCCTTCCTCCTTATTAAGTTTATTTTCTTGAATTATTATGATTTCTTATTCAAATAAAGCTAAGTTCCTTTTTAATATTCTTTTTTTATTGGGGACATTTAACCCCTTGATATTCCATGTTGTTATCTTCATAGTTCTTAGGAGATGGTTTTGCCCCTTCCTAAATTTAGAAGGGTACTAATATTTTTTTGGTTCCCTAATAGATCTGTTGCTGCTCTAAGTATCTCCTTCCTTTCTTTTTAATTTTTTTTTTTCTCATAGTTTGGATTTTCTAAACCACTTAAGTTGGCTTCAATTCCAAGATTATCTAAGCTTTTTTCTGTGTTTTCCATATTGTTTTTTAATATACTTTCTTCTTATTTATCAGAATAATATTCTTCTATCTCTCACAAAATTATGTTACTAATTCCTTTATCATTATTTATCTTAGTTTTTAAATTTCCACTTTGATGGCTTACTGAATTAGATGCTATAATACCAAATTCTTCCCAATAGGTTTTTGGGTTTGGATGTTCTTGTGTGTTTGATGAAATTTCAGAATCTCTAAGGAAATCTTCTACCTCTATTGGAAGATTGAATATTGAATAGGATTATCCTCAATACTTGTATTCAAGTTATTAGTAGACACTTCTTGATTAAGACTACTATTATTAGTTTCCATTGTTGTTTTTCTGAAAAGATGTTTTGAATTATTAACTAAAACTAACTTGTTATTTTCTGAATAGTTTATTAGGTTGTGATTAGTCTACATTACTTCTAACAATTTTTCCTCTTTGTCTAATTCCATGATTCTCTCTATTAGCCATTCTTATTCTTTTTGGGTTTCTACACTAGTCTCATCTTCATATTTTTAGAAGTATTCTTTTTTTGATAAGAACTCATATTGTTGGTTTTTATCTTCTAACTCAACAAATTGAGAACTTTTCTTTATTTCTTCTTCTACAGGTTGATTTTTATTAGGTGGAGTTTGCCAAAATTTAGTCAATTTTTGCAAATTATTAGATTCTTTAGTATGAGAGTTATTTTGGTTACCTACTAGTTGTTTTCATTCTTGCATTTTATGTTTGATATTAATTTTTGATTTTTTATATTTTTCTATAAGTTCTTCTAAATTTTGGTTTTGATTAATGTTAACAAATTTAGAATTACAAATGCTAGTCTCAACTCTATTCAATCCTTCCAAGGTATTGTTTTTAGAATTAATGTTATTAGATATGTTTTTAATATTTTTATTTTCCTTTGTATATTTATTTTTCTTAATTTTATTAGATCTTTTTTCCTTATTTTAATTATTTTTATTTGAAGTATTATTTAGATTTTTATAAACTTTATCTTTTAACAAATTTGTTTTAGAATTCTCTTTTATTTAAATTGTTTGCATCCTTTTGGTTGAAGAGATAATGTTTTTAATTCCTTTTTCTAAATTAGCTAAGATAGTATTTAAATTATGAGGTAAATTAAAACTACTTTTCTCCTTACTAGCAATAACTATGTGTAGATTATGTTCTTTTTCTCATAAATTAAGTTAGGCACATATATCATTATGAATCAATATAATTTGTTTCATAAAATTATTATGTAACTTTAAGTTTTCTGTTTTATCTTTAATGAATATGCCTTGTTTCTTATAGAGTTCATATTTCTCTAGATTCTTAATTTTATTTTTGTAGGCTAGTATTTCTAAGCAGTGTATTTGATTCTCATTAATTTTCTTCCAATGAATTTTTTTTTGTTATTTTCATGCTATGATTAATATTTATTATGGGGTTAGATCTATTTCTTTTCTCATTTGTAAGGTATAATTTGATAGAGAAAAATCCTCTATTTCTACTATTTCTCCTACTATCTCTGTTGTAGGAGCTTGAATTTTACTTTAGAGAAGTGAATCTTTTTATTGTGGTGTTTCTAAATGAAGAGAATTAATTTAAGATTTAGATGACATAAGGTTGCGAATTTTTTAGAATTGATTGGACTTTCTTAATTCCAAATCAGTGGATTGATTGATTATTATATAGAAATTGAAGTCTTTGGTTATGAAATCTGAATTATAAAAAACTTTATACTGGATTTAAATAAATAACTAGTTTTAATAAGTATATACATATATTTGTGATAGTTTTAACTATTGGTTTTTAGAAGTAAAGTTTATTAAAATCTTAATGTCATTAGAGGATGAAAAGTTGGAATCTACACCTAAAAATTTGCCTATAGAGTTTCCCATTTTTTTAAGGATTTGAATATGGATTAATTCTATAGGTAAGTTTCTAAAAATGATCTAGGTTGGTTGAATCAACATGTTATTATGGTGTTATCAAAGTTTGGAATCTAGTTGTGAAATATTACACTATGTCCATTAAGGAAATGTACTGGTTCCTTTAATAATTCTTCTTTAATGTGTTCAATATTGCATTGAATTAAAAATATAGAGTCAGAGAGAGATATCATACTTACCTGGTCCTTGCATCCATCTTTTATGCATTTTTCCAGAATTGATTTTGTCGGATTCAGGTTGTTCCAGATTACATATACCCATAGCTTTTACATAACCATTGGATTTCTAAATAATGATTTCTTTTATTACTATATTTACTACTTTTTCAAGGAAATCAATATTACTTACCAGTTTGTGAATGTATAGATTGATTGTATTGTTTATGATCTTACATTTCACAGGTGTCTTATCTTCCTTACTCTTTCCTTTTGGTGCACTTTTCTATTTAAGGGCTTGTTCCTTAATTTGTCCTCAAATTTCCCTTTTAGTTTGATATCTTTTTTTTGGGTCATGTTATTACTTATTGTTAGGTTAGACTCATTTTTTTCTTCTTCTAATAGAAGCCCCTTTGCCTTCTTTTCTTTATTTTTATTCCTCATTTTAATCTCTTTCTTGACAGATTAATCATTTCTATTTTGAATGCCATGGATTCAATAGATTTCTCATTGGGAGATCTTGATTTAAGCTCTCCTACGCTTGCCCCTAGCATTTGAAAGAATTAAGACATTGTACTAGATAGGTGATATTTTCTATTAGATTTTGTGCCTTTCCATATTTTGTTTTAGAAAAGAAATCTTGTTGTCTTTTAGTTTTGATTTAGTGTAAATCTATTTTGATTCATCCTTCAGATTAGGGTTTGTAATATTCATCGTATATGGTTTATGTATTCCATCCGTTATACTTTTTCTTGGATCTTTATCCAATTTTTCATTTTCGCTTTGTATGGGCGAAGAATTGGCCCTTCTTTTCCTACTTTAGACTACTGAATGTTTCATTATTTCTTGGACATTGAAGCCCCACTATTTCACCAAGGGTCAAAGTCAACAACTCTAATTAAGAACCACAATAAAGAGCGACCCCGTAGAGACTTGAACCTTGGTTGTAAGCACTACATGCAAGAAGCCCCACTATTTCACCAAAGCCACAATCCTTTATATAATTTAGAGAAATTTATTGTATTCAAAGTGAATAATAACCAATTTAAATTTAATATTAATTATTTTATCATTTTGCTTATAAAAAGAGTAATAATATTTTTCTATTTTTTAATAAAAAACAAAATATAAAAGCAAAATTTTTGAATAAAGAATAATTTGAAAAACTTGAGAACAAAAAGAATGCATGGTGCACAATTATTGTACTAGTTTATCATCTATATGCCAATCACAAGTAATTACTTTTGAATAATTCAAATATTTATTAAGTTTTGTTATTCATTTATAATTTTTATATTTTATAGCAGTTATAATAAGATATAATTAATAATGAAATTCTTTAAAGTGAAAATAAACACATTGCTATGTATATAGAAAGACATATAAATGAAAAGATTAATTGTCTAAAAATAAATGATAACAAAAGTTATAAAAATAAACAATCCTTATATTTAATCTAGATTATTTCATTAAGATGTACATAGATAAATATCACTAGCAAGATTAAATTAGTAAAATTATGTTATGTTGGACTTTGTTGGGAAGAAAGAAGTGGAAGTGGAAGCCCATTTAAAAAATAAAATGAAATTTAATATAAAAAATATCAAATAGTAATTGAAGTGAATTTAATATATTTTAAAAAGATCAATTGTATATAAAATATAGAGAAATAGATACCAAGAAAATATATTAATTTTAATATTGATTTCATTGTTTAGATTTATGCTAAAAGAAGTTACCTACATTAAAATTTCTAAATATTTGATATTATAACAAGACAATGCAATTTTTTTCATTTTTAACTATACTCCATAATTTATTAATTAAAAAATATTCTTCATTTTTCAAAATAACTTTCTAAGTATAGTATAAGTCTTTAGTAAAAAATATTTGAATTAGATAAAATTAAATTTATTTAAAATATTAGAAAAAACATTTATATTCCAGAAACTTAATAGAAATTAATTAAATTATTAGACACGTGGCACTTGTTCTCTTTTAAATCACGTCAACATGTATGAGTGAGTGAGTGAGTGATATGGGACTACTTCGTACTCTTTTTCGAGAGGTGATATGGGACCTCTCTTTCAAGAGTACAAGTTCTCCACCACTAGACCAACTCGGTTTGTATTATATTCTGATAGAAACAAATAATTGTTGTTTACCGGGCAAAGCAAACAAGTGAAAATGTAAAAGAATGCCAACAAAATTGGTTTTCCCCCCCTGATCCAGGCTGCAGCAACGCAAAACAACACTACCCCATTCTGTTTCTGGTAATACGTGATTTATTTTTAGAGAATAATATATAAATTTCCAAAATAATCATTTCTATATCAAAATAAAAATAATAAAAAGAGATCATAATACAAATTTTAATAAACGTGGAATTTCTCTACAGTTCGTTAATTTGGTCCCATAATTCCAAAAATAGCATTTTATTCCGCGGCCTTAGTTTTAATGCGAATCTGTAATAAACACGTCTAGAGTTGCATTGGTAAACTGGTTTTCTTAATATCTTTCATGCAAAGAGTTTGCGATCTTGTTTTTAAATACGAATTTATTTAGCTACAGTTAGAAGGAGCACTTTGAGTTAACCGAGGGTCTGTTAATAATAGAAAGGGCGCAACTGTTTATTTGAAATCTATATATAATATATAATTGTGTAACTCCAAAAAAATAAATTGAAAAGCATAAATTGCATAAGAATATATCACAAGAGTTGAAAGAGTCTTTAATTTTGTTCAGAAATGGATAATGATGGTAAGGACGAGATATTTGGATTCAGCAATGGGAGACATGGATATGGAAGGCCGGCTGAAAATATTAGTGGACATGAAGAAGCAATAGAGTTTGAAGATATTGGATCTCATGATAGTGATGAAGATGTGGAAGTGAATGAAGAAGAGAGACGTCATATTCACGATGAAGATGGACCTCATGATGAATATATGATCGATTGGCATGCTGAAGATGGATCTCATGAGGATAGAAATAATTGGTATGGAGATCAAACTAGTGCATTCGAGCAGATCTATCAATGTTACCCACCTATTTACATTGATAGACCAGAGTTGGAGAAAGCCAACAGAATTATAATGCCTCCATCTGCTCTTTCTCGTCTGATATCTCGAGAAATGGAGTATCCAATGCTTTTCCAGCTTGAGAACACCACCACAGGCCGCATATCACACTGTGGAGTTGTTGAATTTGTGGCAGAGGTGGGTATCATTTATATGCCACTTTGGATGATGGAAAGCATGCTTCTGCAGGCAGGAGATGCAGTCAAATTGAAGCGCACCGTTCTTCCAAAGGGAACATTTTTGAAGTTGCAGCCACACACAAAGAATTTCTCAGACATATTTAACCCAAGAGCTCTGTTGGAGGTTTCTCTGAGGAACTTCTCGTGTTTGACCACAGGGGATAGCATTAAGATAGATTACAACAGCAACACATATTGTTTTGATATAGTCGAAACAAAGCCTGAATGTGCCATAAGTGTGTTTGACACAGACTTGGAAGTGGACTTCGCTACTCCTCTAGATGATTTCAAGGGGCCTGAAAGCCTGCCACTAAATCAAGATGACACAAGTAGTGCAAGAGAGCAGTCATCTCTAGAAGGTGGAGAAGAACCTCAATGCAGATTTACTGCCTTCACTGGAGTTGGAAGGCGTCTGAATGGGAAAGCTGTATTCCCCAAAGTAAAATCACGTGGAGGGCCAAGGTCAAGATCCCCTACAAGACCTCCAATACGTAAACCAGGCATGCTTGTATTTGGTCACAGCTCCATTAAATCAGAATCTACGGAATCTGGAAAGGAGGCAGCACAGAAAAGTGAAGAATCTGATAAGTTCAAACCTTTCACTGGCAGGAAGTATTCTTTAAGAGATTGATTCGTTAACCATTCTTTCTTGTTCCCAATCTCTCTTCATCTTACACTGCAAACATTAGCTTTTCGAGAGAAGGGTCGATTGAAATATAAAATTATTGTTACTGTTTTCCCTTTCAATGGAAATAATATTACGAGTTCCATTAGGCAGTCTGTGGGTATCGAAAAGAATTAAATTATTACTGAACAAATGATTTTTTAAAGAATATTTTGGGGGATTGATTACTTTTTGTTTTAAATGCAAACTGTAATATGGTCTTATGAAATACAATTTAGTGGATAATCTTATGAACTCTACGGCACTTTTCAATTGATTCCCAAATGTGCAGGCATAATGCTCCTGTACGCGATTTAGTGGTAATAAACTATCACTATAAGCTGTCACACATATCAGATACCTAGAATGATCGTAGGTATCATATAGAATTGTTGATTGTTGTAAATAACTATATTTAAATCTCTAAAAAATACACTAATGAGATAATGTATGGGTGAATGTACATGTACAACTCAGGTTTTATTTATTAAAAAAAATTCAAAAAAATGGATCAATTTCAATGTTGGACTGCTAAGGGTCCATTTGGTTTGTGGAATTTAAAAAATTCAAATTTCTACAAACTTTGGTTTAGCCAAATCAAGGTTTTGTATATCTTCATTCTGATTTTTGGGATTTTACCATTCGTTTCACTCGGAAGATGTGTGTGAAGACACATTTTTATGCATAAGCTTGGAGTTGAAGGAAAATTTCAAAAAGTAGTCCAATCTATTGTTTTTACACTCCTTAAAAAACAAAACCAGGTTTTGATTTTCAATTCCTACTTTTTTTAGGAAGTTGGAAACCCTGATTTTGAGGCAATAGTGGAAGTCCCATATACTAATTCTATTTTGCAAATTTTGAAACAAACGCACAAATTTTCAAATCCAGGTTTTGAAAAAGCCAATTCCTGTCATCTTCCAAGAACCAAACGGACCCTAAGTGTGCTAGCGCACATCTTCTTTCTTTACTACTTGGTACATATTATAGATTCATCTAAAATTGCTAATCTCTTCATGACCACCATTATATCCATAACCACAGCTTAAAAATAAAATTGCGCCAACGAATAGAATTACAATGCGTAGAAATTCAAAATGATTGAAAAAATATATAATGTACCAGGTGTACAACGTAACCTCTGCTCTTCAGTTAGCAGATCCTTTTTATCTCTTGACTGTTTCATGCTGGGTATCTTATATCATTGATATGTTTTCATTATATAATTGCCTTTTAAGAAGATAATGTGTTTTATTTTTTTCTCTTGTCTAATGTCATATATGATTGATACGTCTCTTCTATTGATAGAATATAAATGCAACATTTAATGTCAATCACATGATGAGCAAGAAAAAGAGTGTTGGGGTAATCATTACGCCGAGAGGCATTCTATACAATGGTAGCACAAATGCCTAGCACGAAAATATGCCAAGATTCCTTGTCAATAAAAAAGAAAAAGGAGTAGTTACAAACTTTTATTTTAAATAAAAAACATTCCCAAAATAATAGGTGGCTAACATAAAAGACAATAAAAAATATTTCCGAAATAATAGCTGGCAAAAATAAGAGGAAGCCAAATGGAGCCCGAAAAAATAGGCTTCTATAAATTTTAATAAATTAACAATTATTGTTTTAAATAAATAAATAAATAAATAAATTTTTGAAAAAAAAAATTAGCATTACCATATGATAATGCTTTTCTTTTAAAATTGCATATTTTTATAAAAATTACATATATATTTTTTTAAAATATGAAAAAAATTATATGATTTTTAAAAAAAAAAAATTGAAAAAAAAAAAAAAATAAAAACAACACAACACAATATAAGAAGTGGCCACGGCCTGCAGCAGTAACAGTTGCTGTTGTCAGCAGCAGTTATTGCTGGCACTGACACATGTCAATGATGGCAGTAATTGCCGCTGACAACAATGACTGTCACTGCCAAAAATGCAAGCATGGGGTGGCGGGGGTGGTGGCTTGTCACCTCATTTAATTTAAATTTTTTTTTTTTTGGAATGAAACGCATGCCAAACACATCGCATTATAAGTGCTTTTTTAAATTTTATTATCAAGAAAACCAATGACGACGTGTAGACATTTGATATGTCTATTTTAATAAAAATTAATTTTACAATATTATTTTGAATTTTGAATTTGAGTGGAGTAGTGGAAATTGAAGAGTCTCTTAATGAATAATGAAGAGTATTTTTCATGGGAGATGAGAGTTATCTCTCTCATTATAAAACACTCATCTCCTCTCATTTTTGCTCTTCATTTGTAGAAGAATACATTTGCAGAAGACAAGTTTTGAGTAAAGCTTTTATTGTTTTTGTTGAGAGGTAGAGTACATTTTGTTTAGGAAGAAGAGAGGGAGTTAAATCATTTGGAAAAGCATTCTACATTTGAAGATCAACAAGGAGATCAAAAAGCAAAGTAAGTTTTTTTTTTTTTTTTGTTTTTATTGTTTCTATTAAGTTTTATTTTGCATTTTGATTATTATCCGCATTAAGAATTGTAGTTACACTATTTACATTTAGTTGTAATTTATTTTTTAAATTAGATTTCTTAGTTTTTACATTGTTGTATTCAAATTTACATTTGCATATTTCATGCATTATTTATATATAGTTGCATGTTATATATTTAGATATGATTTGCGTAGATTATTATTTTTTCATATTTTTCAATTTTTTTAAAGATTAATGTTGTATTTTTTTTTCATAATATTTCATATGGATGGCAATGCTGCCATATCAATATTTTTTTTAATAGTGACTTATAAATTTAATGATTACTATTTTCATTTACAAAAGTAGTTTGATTTATAATATTTTTTAATTAAGATTAATGTATTGATTTATATTAATATTCTGTATTAGATTACTATTTCGATTAAGATAGTTTTTAACTCAACATTTAGATTATAATTAATTGTTACATATTAATATTTGAAAAATGGATGGCAATGTCGCCATTTTTCAAATATTTTATGAAAGTACCAATTTATTTAATTTTAAATATGAAAAATCAAATTTATACTTTTAATTTTGTTACTTGAAAATTAGAGTAACCATATATTTATTTTAATTCATGGTTATTTTTTATATGCAATTTTAAAATAATAAATATTAACTTTTAGGCATCAATCTTTAAAAAGTGGAAGGCAATGCTGCCATTTTAAAAATATTATAATACTAAGCAATTTATTATAATGTTAATTATATCTGAAAAATATTTGTAATGTTTTCATTAAGATTAGTACATTGATTTAGAGTACCTGAATTAGATTACTATTTCAATTATAATAGTTTTGTAATTTACATTTAGATTAAATTTAATCTTTATATATTAATATTTGAAAACTGGATGGCAATGCTGCCATTTTCCAAATATTTTATTAAAGTGCCATTTTATTTATTTTTAAATAAAAAAAATCAAATTTTCACTTTTAATTTTGTTGATTGAAAATTAGAGTAACCATATATTTATTTTAAGTTATGCTTATTTTTTATATGTAATTTTAAAAGAATAAATATTAACTTTTACGCATCAATCTTTGAAAAGTGGAAGGCAATGCCGCCATTTTTAAAATATTATAATAGTAAGAAATCTATTATAATGTTAGCTATATCTAAAAATATTTGTAATGTTTCAAAAGTGGATGATAATGCTGCCATATATTTATATTAAAATATCAATATATTTGTTTCTAAATAAGAAAAAATAAATTTATACTTTCAATTTTGTTATTTGAAAATTAGAGTAACCATATATTCATCTAATTTATGTTTATTTTTTATGTGCAATTTTAAAAGAATCAAAATTCATTTTTAGGCATCAATCTTTGAAAAGTGGAAGGCAATGCTGCCATTTTTAAAATATTATAATAATAAGTAATCTATTATAATGTTAGCTATATCTAAAAATATTTGTAATGTTTCAAAAGTGGATAATAATGCTGCCATATATTTTTATTAAAATATCAATTTATTTATTTCTAAATAAGGAAAATTAAATTTATGTTTTCAATTTTTTTATTTGAAAATTAGAGTAACTATATATTCATTTAATTTATGTTTATTTTTTATGTGCAATTTTAAAAGAATCAAAATTCATTTTTAGGCATCAATCTTTGAAAAGTGGAAGACAATGCCACCATTTTTTAAATATTATAATAGTAAGCAATTTATTATACTGTTAGTTGTAATTAAAATTATATGTAATCTTTCAAAAGTGGATGACAATGTCACCATATTTGAAACATTAGAATACAAATATTTTGTAGAATAATAAATATTACTTTGTTTACATCTATGTGATCATATGCATTTTATTATGAATATTTTAGAAATATTTAACTTTGTGTTGAGGATTGATTTATATGTTTATAATGAAATAATCAAATATGTTTTTTATTTATTGTGTTAATGCTAAAGATATACATAAAACATGAACTTCAATTATGGACAAAAGTTGAAGTTCGTTCTCATGAGGATGGTTTCCAGGGAGCATGGTTCCTTGATGCTATTATTGGACATGTGGCCAATGCTCCTAGGCCTAAGTTTTTCAGTCAATATGATAATTTTATAACTGATGAGGTCACACAAGAACCTCTTGTAGAGGAGCTTTTTCTAGAGGATATTAGACCTAGACCTCCAATTGTTTCTCTTCCACAGTACATCCCATTGGATTTTGGAGTAGACGTCTTCGAGAATGATTCTTAGTGGTCAGGCATTGTTGTTGATAAATTTAAGTCTCCACTTAGTCGACGATAATTTTATGAAGTTTACTTTTCACATACTCAAACTCTTCAACCCTATTCTCGAGCACAGTTACTTGATCTCATGAATGGGTTAATGGAAGGTGGATACTAAGACAATGGTACTGAATATGTTATTGGGTTTTTTTAGTAGAGGTCGACTGTTGGAAATACTTAAGATATGATAGGTTACTAAAAGGGGAGGGGTGAATCAATAACTTCAAAACTTTAAACAATTCAACACTTTAACCATATATTCTATTCACCATTCATTCATCTAATCTACTACATATATGAAAAATCAAACATCCATAACACATGTACACAGTGATTTGGTAACCCGAAAACCTTCCAAATAGAAAGTAAAACTGGGGTGGGGATGATACTCACAAAACTTCATTACTGCAGTATGAGGTTGGCCTGTTAAGGCTTACATTGACCACTTCTAGTGATCTACTCTATTAGGAGCACAAAGGACTGCTAGGTCCACCTTGTTAGAGGATTTTACAAACATATACTAAAGTATGCACTTTGTTAGGAGATTTATACAAAGACTGTTAAGTCTACCTTGTTAAAGGATTTACAAAACTAATTCACCTATTAGGATGAAATAGTGGATCTACTTACAACTTGATTGCTGATTAGATCCTTGAAGTACAGATCACCTTTTGTGACTAATGAATCTTTACTGCTCCTTGCAGACCTTGCTAAATATTTTGCACTGCTGCTAATTCACATTTATTCACCTCAAAATATTACATGTCCATCTTGATACTTCTTTTCATACCTTGTAAATGATATAATACATTACATATATACCATTTCAATAATTACAATTACAAGGTCGGCCAAAACACAACTGAACAAAATATTACTGAGTTAGCCAAATAGTAGAAAACTTAGGTTCTTCATGCTGACTTGGTAACCTTTTGATACTCGGCATCCACTGCATTACTCGGCATTGTCATGCACTCAGTAGAAGTGAAGGTTTGGTCCATACTAATCACACAACGTAGCTTGGAACTCGGTAACCATTGGAGACTCGGTAGATATAGTATCACTCGATAAAAACTGAATCCTTTGTTTACCTTGCTTTCACTCGGTAAACACTACACTTTCATTACTCGGTAAACACTGGGCTTCCATCACTCAGAAAACACTATGAAGCTCGGTGAACACTGTATGCTCGGTAGATACTACTAGGTTACACACCCACTCGATAGCTTCATGAATGCTCGGTATGAGCTGCTTGACTGCACACTCACTCGGTAGCTTCAGGAATGCTTGGTATGAACTACTTAAGTGATGACCCTATAAGGTAACCACTGAATACTCAGTATACACTGTAGATTAAGTGATGAACTCGGTAATCATTTAGAATCGAGTAAGTGTTGTCACTAATGAAAAATACAATATAATGCCAACAGTCAACATCTTTTTTGAGTATTACTCTATTGTATTTGAAAATGGAAATTCACTATCTCATAAAGTGGATTGCCTATTATTTTTGGTGTTGGCATTTTCTATTGCAAAGTTTGACATCATGTATACATGTGTTTTGCAATAAAAGGTCCTTTAGACCATTTTTTTTAAAAATGAGGTATCCAAGGTTTTCATAAATAAAATAATATATTTACATGATGTATCCAATGTTTCATAAATAACAAATCATTTTATATCTTCATGTTTGTATATTTCTTTAACAAAATGTATTTTCATAATTTTTTAAATATATTCTCTTATTTATTGTTCATACTTTCTTCATTTATTCTTAATTAATATATTTTTCAACAATCTTTAAATCTTTAAATTGTTTGTCTCCATTCACAAATACTTTGATTTTACTCATTTTAAATATTAATTTTCTTCATTTGTGCAAACATTATATATAAATTTAACTACTTATATAATAATTTTCATTGCTATAATTTTTCTGATGTCTACTAAATAAAGTATCCTTTAAATAAATCATATACACATTCTACCTTTAAATAAATCATATACACATTCTAATAAATGAAATTTACTAATTTATATGGTTTCTATGGAAAATTATTTAGTGTCATGAAAAATATAGCTTAATTCACTAATATTAGTTTTGTACTAGCTATGGTGAGACCTAGGTTAAATTTTGAATTAGAGGAGGCAAGAAGAGAATACCAAAGGCAATATCAAAGAGAATTAGGGTTAGGGTTAATGTTAGGGTGAGGGCTAATATTAGAGTTATAGTTAGGGTTAGAATTAGGGGTAGGGTTAGAATTAGAGATAAAGTTAGAGTTAGAGTTAGGGTTAGGGTTAGAGTTAGATTTAGGGTTAGAATTAGAATCAACATTAGAGTTAGAGTTAGGGTTAGAATTAGTGTTAGGGTTAGGGTTAGTGTTAGGGTAAGAATTAGAGTTTGAGTTATAGTTAGGGTTAGAGTTAGGATTAGAGTTAATTTTGTTATTTGAAAATTAGAGTAACTATATATTCATTTAATTTATGTTTATTTTTTATGTGCAATTTTAAAAGAATCAAAATTCATTTTTAGGCATCAATCTTTGAAAAGTGGAAG
This sequence comes from Cupressus sempervirens, assembly GCA_028749045.1. NCBI lineage: Eukaryota > Viridiplantae > Streptophyta > Pinopsida > Cupressales > Cupressaceae > Cupressus > Cupressus sempervirens. The sequence goes on along the minus strand of CM053785.1, from coordinate 27,613,179 downwards.
ACAATGCCACCATTTTTTAAATATTATAATAGTAAGCAATTTATTATACTGTTAGTTGTAATTAAAATTATATGTAATCTTTCAAAAGTGGATGACAATGTCACCATATTTGAAACATTAGAATACAAATATTTCGTAGAATAATAAACATTACTTTGTTTACATCTATGTGATCATATGCATTTTATTATGAATATTTTAGAAATATTTAACTTTGTGTTGAGGATTGATTTATATGTTTATAATGAAATAATCAAATACATTTTTTATTTATTGTGTTAATGCTAAAGGTATACATAAAACATGAACTTCAATTATGGGACAAAAGTTGAAGTTTGTTCTCATGAGGATGGTTTCCAGGGAGCATGGTTCCTTGACGCTATTATTGGACATGTGGCCAATGCTCCCAGGCCTAAGTTTTTCAGTCAATATGATAATTTTATAACTGATGAGGTCACACAAGAACCTCTTGTAGAGGAGCTTTTTCTAGAGGATATTAGACCTAGACCTCCAATTGTTTCTCTTCAATAGTACATCCCATTGGATTTTGGAGTAGACGTGTTCAAGAATGATTCTTGGTGGTCAGGCATTGTTGTTGATAAATTTAAGTCTCCACTTAGTCAACGACAATTTTACGAAGTTTACTTTCCACATACTCAAACTCTTCAACCCTATTCTCGAGCACAGTTACATTGATCTCATGAATGGGTTAATGGAAGGTGGATACTAAGACAATGGTACTGAATATGTTATTGGGTTTTTTTAGTAGAGGTCGACTGTTGGAAATATTTAAGATATGATAGGTTTCTAAGAGGGGAGGGGTGAATCAGTAACTTCAAAACTTTAAAAAATTCAGCACTTTAACCATATATTCTATTCACCATTCATTCATCTAATCTACTACATATATGAGAAATCAAACATCCATAACACATGTACACAGTGATTTGGTAACCCGGAAACCTTCCAAATAGAAAGTAAAACTGGGGTGGGGATGATACTCACAAAACTTCATTACTGCAGTATGAGGTTGGCCTGTCAAGGCTTACATTGACCACTTCTAGTGATCTACCCTATTAGGAGCACAAAGGACTGCTAGGTCCACCTTGTTAGAGGCTTTTACAAACATATACTAAAGTATGCACTCTGTTAGGAGATTTATACAAAGACTGGGCATATGCAAGATCATGGTGTGCCAAAAAGTGGCAATCTAAAAAATTTATAGTTCTAAAATATTTCAAACCATTTCAAAATCTATTCCAACTTTTTTCCCACCCACCCTAATACTAAATGAAAAAAATTAATATCTTTATAAGGTCTACTATATTGTTTTATACTAAACCTATATGGCCAACTTTAAAATCATCCTAAAAATGTGCTTTTGGCCTATTTTTATGTGATTTTTACTTCAAACATGTAGCTAACGACTTTTTTTCACCAAAATTTGATGAAATGAAAAGGGTTTCTTAAGAATGTTTTTATCTTTCCATTAATGAAAGGTTTGTCAAATTATGAGTTTAGTAAGTAATTATTACTTATTTTCTAATGGAGTTATGTATAAAGTGTTGATTGACACACTGCTTGAAAAATAACTATAACTTTCAAATGGTACAACATTTTTTAAATCCAAAAGATGCATCACATTCTATGTTTCTTCTAATATAAGGAAAAAAAATGAAAAATTGAATTTTACAAATTTTTGAATTAGTTAAGGTGGTCAGACACAAGAGGTTTTTTATTCCAAAAATACTAAAGTAAAAAATTAATTTATTATTATTTATTTAAAATAAAAATACCCAAAAATATGTGCAACATCTAGGCATGAGTCTATTACTTATATCTAGAATATTATTAAAAAATATTATCATTTGATTTTGATTAAGGTGGTCAGACATACGTCTACTTTTTATTTTTGTTCTAATTTTTTTGTAATATTCCATTAAAATTCAAAATTTTGACCAATCAATTTTTATTTTTTTGAGATAAGTCCTAGTAGTTTAGAAACTAGATTCAATTTTTTATAGATTCTTTTCTCTCAAATTTTTGATATAAAGTTAATAACAAGTAGAAAATTGCACATCAAGTTGACATAACCTTGATTTTTGATTTTTTATTGCCACTTAAGGGCATAGTTTGGTTGACCATGATCCTGCACATACCAGACTGTTAAGTCTACCTTGTTAAAGGATTTACAAAACTGATTCACCTATTAGGATGAAATAGTGGATCTACTTACAACTTGATTTCTAATTAGATCCTTGAAGTACAGATCACCTATTGTGACTGATGAATCTTTATTGCTCCTTGTAGACCTTGCTAAATATTTTGCACTGCTGCTAATTCACATTTATTCACCTCAAAATATTACATGTCCATCTTGATACTTCTTTTCATACCTTGTAAATGATATAACAAATTACATATATACCATTCCAATAATTACAATTGCAAGGTCGGCCAAAACACAAGTGAACAAAATATTACTAAGTCAGCCAAATAGTAGAAAACTCAGGTTCTTCAAGCTGACTTGGTAACCTTCTGATACTCGACATCCACTGCATTATTCGGCATTGTCATGCACTTGGTAGAAGTGAAGGTTTGGTCCATATTAATCACACAACGTAGCTTGGAACTTGGTAACTATTGGAGACTCGATAGATATAGTATCACTCGGTAAAAACTGAATCCTTCGTTTACCTTGCTTTCACTTGGTAAAAACTACACTTTCATTACTTGGTAAACACTGGGCTTCCATCACTCAGTAAACATTATGAAGCTAGGTGAACACTGTATGCTCGGTAGATACTACTGGGTTGCACACCCAATCGGTAGCTTCATGAATGCTCGGTATGAATTGCTTGACTGCACACTCACTTGGTAGCTTCAGGAATGCTTGGTATGAACTACTTAAGTGATGACCCTACAAGGTAACCACTGAATGCTCGGTATACACTGTAGACTAAGTGATGAACTTGGTAATCATTCAGAATCGAGTAAGTGTTGTCGCTAATGAAAAATACAATATAATGCCAACAGTTGACATCTTTTTTGGGTACTACTCTATTGTATTTGAAAATGGGAATTCACTGTCTCATAAAGTGGATTGCCTATTATTTTTGGTGTTGGCATTTTCTATTGCAAAGTTTGACATCATGTATACATGTGTTTTGCAATAAAAGGTCTTTAAGACCATTGTTTTTAAAAATGATGTATCCAAAGTTTTCATAAATACAATAAAATATTTACATGATGTATCCAATGTTTAATAAATAAAAAATCATTTTATATCTTCATGTTTGTATATTTCTTTAACAAAATGTATTTTCATAATTTTTAAAATGTATTCTCTTATTTATTGTTCATACTTTCTTCATTTATTCTTAATTAATATATTTTTCAACAATCTTTAAATCTTTAAATTGGTTGTCTCCATTCACAGATACTTTGATTTTACTCATTTTAAATATTAATTTTCTTCATTTGTGCAAACATTATATATAAATTTAACTACTTATATAATAATTTTCATTGCTATAATTTTTCTGATGTCTACTAAATAAAGTATCCTTTAAATAAATCATATACACATTCTAATAAATGAAATTTACTAATTTATATGGTTTCTATGGAAAATTATTTAGTGTCATGAAAAACATAGCTTAATTCACTAATATTAGTTTTTTACTAGCTATGGTGAGACCTAGGTTAAATTTTGAATTAGAGGAGGCAAGAAGAGAATACCAAGGGCAATATCAAAGAGAATATCATAGAGAATACCGTGGATGTCAACAACAACAACAACAACAAATAGAAAATGAAACAAAACACCAAAGAATAACATTAAATCAAGGAAATAGGAAAAGTTATGGTAGAAGGTCTGAAGTATCAGTTGCACAACTAGAAAATGATGAAAGAGAGAACATATACATATTGAGAAATAATCGTCAACGTACTTCTGAGAGGGTCCTTCCAGATACATAAAGGTGTGGAGTACAACATGTTGAAGTGCAAGCAAGTGACATACATGAACGTCCTATAGATGCAAACAATCAACTAAATGTTCAGTATGGAGGGTCTCCATCTGTAGAACGTGTCCCAAAAACACCACAACATGAAAGTCAAATCCATGTGAATGATAAATTAGAAGGTGATAGAGAAAACATGCCCAATCCAAATGGCATGCTTCAATCCGAATTTAGAAGATTCCAAATGTAGTTTAGATATCAGATAGATAGTTTGAAAACACCAAAGATGTGTTATGTTTGTCAGGAGTCATATGCAGGAATGAAAGTATATCACACTAGTGAGGGTCCAATATGCAATAGGTGTCATCAAGAGACAAGAATTCATAGGTTTTCATCTTCAAATAATATGGATCCAGGATGTCAACCACCAAAGCTTGCAAATTTAACTCAAGTTGAAGAGATGCTCATTGCACATGCAAACCTTATATTGCAAGTTACACATGCAACTGGCAGTCAGTATAAGTATAAAGGACATACCATTAGTTTTCCTTAGCATGTTGAACAATTATCAAGTCTTGCCACACACAATTGATCATTTAACAATCATCATTGTTCGAAGAAGTGATCAACATGGTACATGATATAACTTTACTATGAATAGAGATCGTGTTTATAGAGTATTGAAATACAAAGTTGAAAATGATAAATTTTATGCAGATTTTAGGATAGATGAAAGTGCTTTTAATGACCTGACTTCAAATAGGGATGAGAATATTTTTCATAGATTAAAAACAGTGCACATGGAGTTTGATTTTGATGCAAATGAAGTTGTATTCCTAGGTCCTCTCATGGAGACAAATGAAGGTAATATAATTGAGCACACAAATTCTATGGCTTCAAGGCCACCTAATGCTCAAAGGGAAATGGAATTAATTCATGCTTGGGTTAATAATCCTGATGCAATTCCATCTACTTTAATTGAGTGGCCATCTATAGATGCATCACCTATTAATGAGTATGTCACATTTGGGTTGTTGGATATGGTTTTTCCAACATTGTTTCCAGATGGAAGTTGTGATTGGTTAGAGCCTAGAATAAAGTGGGTATACTTGCATGAATTTGTAAAGCATTCAAGATCAAATATAGGGATCATCGCTTTGGAAAACATCCTAGGTTTAGGTATTTTGTGCAGAACATGGTAATGAGACATCACGCACAAAGTTCAACATCTATTTTTACAAAAAGGAGCTTTCAGGAAATGCCAATAACTATTCATGAATTGCATGAACATATGGAAAATATGCCTCACAATAATCTCATAGATAGGCTAATGCGGTTTGGAATAAGTCTAAGAGGAACAAGATCATATTGGGAAAAATGTAAAGTAGAATTAATTAACTTGCTTGACCAACTTGGCACAACTATAATTTTCTTCACATTAAGTGCAGTGGATATGCAATGGCTTGATTTACATGCACTAATGCCTGGTACACCACCTACTGATCCACAAGAGGCTCAAAGATGGAGAAGGTAGAATATCATCGACTATCCGCATATTGTCACTTATTCCATGCACTTAAGGAATACAATGTTCAGGAAAGAAATACTTGAAAAAGGTATGAAAGTAAAGGACTTTTGGTGTAGATATGAGTGGCAACATTGTGGTTCACCTCATGTTCATGGCTTCTTATGGCTCGAAGGGGCACCAAATATGGACACTATTAATTGGTCAAATGAGGATGAAAAAAAAAGTGTAGAGAGATATTTTGACTCCATTATTCATGCTTGGAATCCTAGACATGATCCACATCAAAGAAACATAAATGTAAGTTTCATATTATAAATGAGTTAAATATTAATGTGTTTCTCACCTCTATCGAATAGAATAATCTATGAATTATCATTTATAGGTCTTCCAAAATTTTGGTGAGCATCCATGCCTGAAGAATACAATGCAACTAGCTAAGATGGATATAGACTAGGATTATGAACAGATACTTAATTGTGTTGAGAGACACACTGTTTGTAAGGAGGGAGCGTGCCTTCATAAAAAAAGAGGAAGAATGGTTTGTAGGTTAATCAAATTCAAAAAAATTATGTATAAATTTTCTATTTCACATTTTTTAACAAGTTGGGTTAACTAGATATTTATTCACCAATGTTTTACGTATAATGCTCCTTGACAATTAAATTTGGAGGGATCAAAGTTATATACCGATATAGAATTGGGTGAGAAAACAATTAAATCAGCAAGAAATGATGACATAGTTAATACACACAATCGATACATACTATAATTGTGGAGGGCTAATGTTGATTGGCAACCTGTCCTTTCAAGACATGCAGTTATCAAATATATTGTTTAAAGTATACAACAAAAGTAGAGAGAAGCTCTAAAATATATCAACAAATGTTGATGTGTCTTTCAAATCTTGAAAATCCTGATGATTTAGCATCATGGGCATATAGAAAGCTTTTAACAAAGATAGTTATAGAAAGAGATATTGGAGCTCAAGAAACATGCCATATGTTATTAGAACTTCCGTTGGTGGAATGTAGTAGAAAGTTTGTCAATCTAACTATCTCACATGAAGTTTTCAAACCCATGGTAATCAATGATGACAAAAATGAGGAAGAACTAACAAAATCTTTTGTTGATGGTTATAAAACAAGACCACTTTGTATGGAAGGTATCAGTTTGATTGATGCAACAAGGTCCTGGTTATATAATCCTAAAAGAAGAGGAGATAATAAATGGGGGCCAAGAAAGAAAGTAGCTATTGTTAGAGTTTTTCCTAGGTATTTTTCTATTCCTCCATGAGATTCTTATAAGTGGGTGGACTTTTGTTTGTCTGAGTTGTTACTATACAAACCTTTTCGTAATGTTGAGAGAGACATTGGTAGTGATGATGATACTATAGTAGCAAATTGGGACTCCCTCAATTATAATCCTTGGCATGTCCGAAGGCAAGACCATGCACAAAATAATGAACCTTCAACTGATTTAGAGATAGAAGATAATGGATCCATTCAGGAAAATACTACAGAACATGAGTGAGAAATAATATCTAGGTTACATCATGGTCAACATATGCTAGTTTCTAAAATTGACATGTTGGGAAGAAGAGATATTGATAGAAATACAAATTGGTGTAGTGCATATCAAAGTGAAGAGGAGACAATCCGAGCAATAAATTTCATACCTGAAATGAAAAAGCATGGATTTCTTATGTATGATGACATTCCATAGTGTATCAACTTTACAACTCTTAGTCACAAGAAAAAAAAGGCAGTCGATATTATTTTGACACACTACCATAGCAATCAAGTGGGAAATCTTTTATTTATGATAATTCAAGGAACAATAGGAATGAGAAAGTCTTATGTAATTGGTACCATCAATCAATCTTTTCAGATGGCATTGATGACAAATCCTTGTCCTCTTCTATTGCTTGCAGCAACTGGAGTTGCAACTTTCAATATAGGAGCATCTACCATTCATTCAAAGTTGCAAATTCCAATTACAGATTTTGCCCAACTACAAGGGACAAGACTTGCAAGCTTTAAACAAGAGTTGGAAAATATCAAATATATTTTGATTGATGAAATGAGCTTCATTGGCTAGAACATGCTGGAAAGTATAGATAGTCAACTTAGACAAGCCTTCCCCGATAAAGAAGACATAAGCTTTGGAGGTATCCCTTTTTGTACATCACATGGTGTTATTAATGTCTTCTAATTCTTATTAAGATTGGTCATATAGAATGCATACCTTTTGATTTTACTTTATATATGTAACTAAAAATTTTGCAACTATCTTTCAGGTGTATCTATTATTTTAGTTGGTGATTTGGGGCAATTACCTCCTGTTAATGATAGACCAGCATATGATAGCAATAGGCGGGAAAAGTTATTATGGAAATAATTCAAGACAGTGGTTACACTAGATAAATTATTTAGGAAAGATGGAGAAAATATCCAAAAAAAAAAGATTTCATCAGCTTCTCACAAATGTGAGAGATCCGAATCCATAAATAGATGAATGGAACTTGCTTATGACACGAACATCTATAAGATTAGATGTTGCAAGAAATGATGAGTTTGATAAGGAAGTGCATTTATTCTCTAAAAATGACAATGTTCGTAACCATAACATGAGGATGTTGTATTCTTTAAGACATCCAGTTGCACGTAGCCTTGCAACCAAGTCAAGGAATGGTAATGAAAATGAAGATTTATCAAGCGAGGAACTTGATATAGAGTTATTGATTAGTAACAATGCAAGAGTAATGTTGACTACAAATCTATGGATAGAAGCTGGTCTTGTGAATGGATCATTGGGATATATCATAAATATTGTCTAAAAACTAGGAATTGCTCTACCTGAGCCACCAACATATGTTACAGTTGAATTTGACAATTACTCTGGAGTACCATTTGATGATCACCATCCAAACATAATACCAATAGCACCATTACAGAGGGGTATGTAGGACCTTCCAACTACCATTAAGGTTGGCATAGGCATTGAGTATTCACAAATCTCAAGGGCTAACTCTTTCAAAATCCACAATTGACATAGGTCCAAGAGAAAGACCAGGATTGACATTTGTGGGCATATCTCGTGTTAAGTCACTAGAAGGTTTGAGGATAATGCCACCCTTTACATACGATCGTTATGAGAAAATGAAAACTGGGAAACAACTTTCAAAGAGAAAAGTAGAAGAATGTAGATTGAGAAGTCTTGAAAATCATTGATGTTTTGAAACATATTATTTAATAATAAATATTTATTTGTTCTACTACATTATGTGATCATCATCGTCGACTATTATGTTGTTATTCTTATCATGCACATTGATAGTTCATATTCCATAGTTAATGAAAACTATAATTTGATATGCTCAATCCGACATGATAACCTTATTATTTGCACATTTTAATGCTTGCAAGTACCATTAGGCTGAAATTTTAATATACTAATTCTCTAATTTGTAAATTTAACTATGATCATCAATTGGGTCCACAAATTAAGGTTATAATATTAATTCAAATTATAAAGGCATTCTTCAATTGAAATAAATCATAATGTTTTTGCTTCATGACTTTCAACCAATACATTGCTACTCAATATTTGAAATCTATGTTTGTCTATTCTTCACTATCCATGAATGGTCATAATATTACCATGTTTCAATACCCAAAGTTTCATTACAAATTTTAATACAATTTCTTTTTATATTCATTTTCTCCACAATTGATTGTACTAAGTGACATGTTCTTTTTTTCAAGACCATTATTGATTTAAAATATTTATCCCTCTCATTAAGTATACATTTGTTCTTTTTTAAAAAATTGGTGATAATGCTTTCTAAATTGTTTTCCATGATTTTTTTTAGGCATGGAAGCCTCTGATAGATAGTCAAGCATTATCAACATGAGCCCAACTTGTTCAGTAGAGTCAAATCATTTTTTTGAGATAGAGTTTTAGAAGTGTGCATGAATAATTAAACAGTGTTGTACAACTATGGTAAAAGCTCTTGAGAATGCAACTTTATCTATTGATCATGTACAAGAGATAGAGATAATGGAGATGGAAGATGTTGCCAAATATGTACGCAACACATTTGCAAAAGTAGATGCATTTCCATCCATGATGGAAGAGGTCTATGATGATCATATTACGAGCAAAGTTTGTAATACAATTTTAATCTCTGAAGAATATGTGATGTACTTACATCATTATGGAGAACTATACACATGGTCCATATGATGATTTCACAATTTTTAGTATTTCACTTATTACTTTATCTAGATAATTGTACTAGGAGATGTTGTTCTCCTTTCATCTATGTATCGAAAGAATAAATAAATGATTTAACTTCTTAGCTCAAATTCTTCTCAACTATACTTGCAAATATTTCAAATCTTTTTCCTTGACCATTGTGTTTGTATTATTAAAGCTTTTACATGAGATATATCATTGCTATGTTGATCATTAAATTATGTATAAAATTGATGTGTTATTTCTAACTATTAATCCACTCTAAAGCATAATATTCATTTTATACTCATTTTAAGCGCAATCATTACCTCAATAACATTTAGTAGTCCTTCATTGTACACTATTCGTGCTAAGCATAATTAACATTAATCAATTGTCTATTTATAAATGCAACTAATAAAGTTATAAAACTACATAAGGAATATTGTAATCCTTATATTGCTCTATTATGCTAAGATACATGTGTAAGGAGAAAAAGCTGCCCTCCTAAATGTAACTTTAAACATAACAATAATCATAATTCTAAACGTGATCCTACTTTCCCCCTAACCCTAATCCTAACCATAATTCTAATGCTTTGTCTACCCCTAACTCAAACTATAACCCTAATTGTAACTTAGAATTTAACCCTAACTCATATTTTAACCCTAACCCTAACCCTAACCCTTTCTCTACCCATATCTTTAACTCTAACCCTAACCCTACCCCTACCCCTACCTTTACCCCTAACACTAACATTAATTGTACCTTTAACCATTGTCCTACTTTTCTCCTAACCTAATCCTAACTCTAATTTTGACTCTAATGCTAACTCATATTCTAACCATAAAATTAAACCTAACCTTAACCTTAACCTTATCTCTAACCCTAACCCTAACCCTAACCCTAACCCTAACCCTAATCCCAATCCTAACCCTAACCCTAACTCTAATCCTAACCCTAACCCTAACCTTAACCCTACCCCTACCCCTACCCCTAACTCTAACTCTAAATATAACTCTATCATAATTATAATATAACCCTAACCCTAACCCTAACTTTAATGCTGACTGAAACTGTAACCCTAACTCTAAACTTAACCCTAACTCAAACCTAGACCTTAACCTTAACCCTGATGTAACTCTATATATATCGCTAACTCAAGATATAAACCTAACCCTAACCATAACCCATAATCTAACCCTTTCTCTACCCCTTTGTCTAACTCCACCCATAATCATAATCGTAACCCTATCGTACCCCTAACTCTAACCATGAATCTAACTCTACCATAATTTTACTTTAATATTAACCCTACCTCTAACCCTAAATCTATCCTTAAACTTGACTCAAAACTCTAACCTTAACCCTAACTCTAACATTAACCCTAATTCAAACCCTACTTGTAATATTAAATCTATTTGTAACTCTAACCCTAACCCTAATTATAATTCTAACCCAAACTCTAACTGTAACTCTATCTCTAACTATAACCCTAACTCAAACTATAACCCTAACTCTAACCCTAAGCCAAACTCATGTTCTAACCCTTAACCTGACCCTATCCTTGACCATAACCCTAACTCTAATCCTAACCCTTTCTCTACCCCTATCTATAACCCTAACCCTAACCCTAACTCTAATCCTAACCTTAACCCTACTCTAATCCTATCACTAACCTTAACCCTACTCCTACCCCTACCTTTAACTGTAAATCTAACTCTACCATATTTAGACTTTAACCCTAATCCTAACCCTAACTCTAACCTTGAGCCTAACTCAAATCCTTACGCTAACCTTGACCTTGATGCTACCTCTATATATAACACTATCTCTATATAAACATAACCTTAATAATAACCTTATGCCTAAACCTTTCTCTATCTCTAACCCTAACTCTAACCCTAACTGTAACCCTACCCCTACCTCTAATTGTAGCCCTAAATCTAACTCTACCATAATTGGACTTTAACCCTAAAAATTATTTTAACTCCAACCCTAACCCTAACCATGACTGTAACCCTACCCCTACCTCTAATTGTAGGCCTAAATCTAACTCTACCATAATGGGACTTTAACTCTAACCCTAACTCTAACCCTTTCTATACACCTATCTCTAATCCTGACCCTAACTCTAATTCTAACCTGAACACTAACCCTAAAATTTACCCCAACCATACCCACAACTCTAACCCTAACTCTAACTCTAACTGTAAATCTAATTCTACCATAATTAGACTCTAATCCTAATTGTATCCCTTAGTTTAATCTGGACTAAAACCCTAACCCTAACTATATCCTTAACCCTGACTCAAAACTCTAACCCTAACCTTAACCCTTACTTTAATCTTCACTAGAACCCTAACCCTTAACTTTAATCTTCACTAAAACACTAACCCTTATTTTAACTCTAATTCTAACTCGACCTCAACCCTAACTGTAATTCTAACCCTAACCCTAACAATAATAGTAACCTAAACCCTAATTCTTACCATTGTCCTTCCCCTAACCCTAACCCTAATCCTAACACTAACACACTCTAATTCTAAACCTAACCCTAACTCTAACCTTAAGAATAGTCGTAATCCTAAAAATAGCCCTTGCCCTAGCCCTAACCCTAACCCTAACCCTAACTCTAATTGTAACTCTAATCCTAATCCTAAATCTACCTCTAATTGTAACCCTAACACTAACCCTAACTCTAATTAAAATCCTAACCCTAACCCCAACCCTAACCCTATTTCTAACCCTAAACCTAACCCTAACTCTACTCTTCAATATAACAATTTACCTAACAATATCTCTAAAATAAAACTAAATTAAAGTGATAAGAATTAAAAAATAAAATGTTGAATAATTTTATACTAAATTTATAATACTACTATTTTATAGTAAGTTTATACAACTATATTTAAAAAGAAATAAAAAAATCAATACTATTGGTAAAGTTGAATGGGAGGCAACACTATTGGTAAAGTTGACATATTCTCGAATGTCAGATATTATAGACAATTGTTAAGTTCATCATCCCTCGCTGTATAAGTAAGAAAGAATGTGCAACCCACAAGGATAACAAGACAAGTTTTCCTAAACCCAAGGCACTCCCCTTATCATGGCAATGACTTTATCACTCGTAACATGGAATATCAAAATATGAGATAGCTTTAATATAAATTTTTAATACTATATTGTTTATACTTAGCATTGATTTGAGGACGTTGAGTAGGAAGATAAGAATATTATTATTTTTTTTATTTTCTGTTTTAGCAATTGTTATTTAAAAAATAGGTAACTATTATATTTGATCTTTTATCATATAATTTTTTTTATTACTATTCATAAATATTATATAATATTATAATATATTATAGTTTTATTTAAATTTTGGCAAGAAAAAATGATTCATATAAAATAATTTAATTAATATATATTGTTAAAATTTAATGAACTATCATATTATAATATTATTGTTAATTTTATTTTTCATTCAAATACTTTTTGTATTATATTATTTACAGTTACATGTAGTAAATTAATAATTGTAATAAATTTATAATTACTTATAAATTATATATTGGTATAAATTTTTACAATAGATTTAAATTGGATGAAAATAAATAAGATGATTAATAGTACATAATTATCTTTAATTGCAATTTTTTTCATTTAAATACAAGAGTGTTTACAATATATATTAAATTTGATTTTAATGATTACTATCACTAATATTAATATTTTAAATTAATAATAATTATTAATAAAATTTGTAAATATAATTTCTTTTATCGATAATTTTATTTATCAGGAATACAAATTATATATTTCTAATTTCTAATCCTTTTTAAAGCATGTTTTATTATGTGCAACAATAAGAAAATTCAAAGCAAATCATTTAATTTTAAATTTATTTTTGTAGTATTAGATAGTAGCCAATAAAGGCTAAAGAATTAGTCAGAGGTAACCTCCCAGTTATCTATCTTATGCCACTTTTAAACTCAAAAAATAAGATATGTCCATAGCATAATTGACATCACTATCAATCCTTAATCTAATATGCAGAAAAGACCATAAAATAGACCAGCAACACCTAAACAAAACATTGCTATTAACCAACATAAACATAAAAGCTAAAACCCCATGGGGAACTAAGTTCATAGTTATCAACATAATTTGAAAAAAAAAAAAAAAAAAAGCACCAGAACTAGGGCTAGTTGCCCTCTTCCTACCCATGCTTGTCCTCCTTTTTCTCAAGAATATCCTTTTTCGCATCCTCTCCCTCCACCTTAACTAGGTTGTCCAAGATGGTCTTTACCCAGTCCTCCACTAGAAACCCATAGATAGATCAGTGGCCTTGGTAGCTTTTCTCAAGTCCTTCTTGATGTAGCCCAAACCCTATCAAAATAATACTTAGAAAATATTAACAGAACATAGATTTTCGAAATACTAGATTCTTCATTAAACTTCTCCAACTCTACTCTACCTTACAATGAAAGAAAATGCCTACTCATTATAATTATGAAAATTACCATACTTTGGCAATTTAAATTTTTTTTTTTTTTTTTTCCATTTTTGACAATTTTCAAAACCCATCCTATGAATCCCAATTTTTCCCAACTAAGGCAAGAAGAATTTCCAACTAATCCACGAAATCAAGAATACGATTTTGGATTTATTACAAAAAACAACTTTCTAAAATACTTGAAAAAAGCACAAAAACCCAAATTTCAGAGGTCAAGACAAAATTTTAGGCTCCTGGAAAAATGTTGAAACAACCACTTAAATCAAGTTGAGCTCAATCAAAAATCCAAATAACTCTTGTCATGCAACTGCTTGTAAAATTTTAGCCAAAACCCACATCCAAGTCAAAAGTTATGACTCCTAGAAGTTGATGCATCATTCTCCCCTTCTTGAAAGAAACACAACTCCTGCAAGTGGTTGTCTGTGAATTGTTGCACTTTCATTGGATCCAACTGCATTACTACCCACTCAAATAGCTATGTACTCTCTATTTCAAGCAATTTATCCCACTGTATTAGGTATCTACTATGATGGCCATGCCTTGTGGAGGTAGTCTGCTTGTTAAGAATTTTGGCAATCTTTTCCTTTTTCTTATTGGGGAGGTGATATTACCAATCCACTACCTAGTTGTCATCTAAATTGGGAACATCTCCATGGAATGTGTATAAATTAGAAACATAAAAAACTATGGAAATGTCAAGATTTGTTGGTAAGCTAACCTCATAAGCATTATCATTAATCTTTTTGATGATTTTGCAAGGCCCAATCTTTTTATACTTCAATTTATGATAGGTTCCTGTAGGAAACCATTCACACCTCAAGTAAACCATCAACAAGTCACCAATAGAAAATATTTGTTGTCTCCAAGTAGCAATTATAGAAATCTTGTAATTTGTATTATTATCTTGTAACTTTTGTCTAACATCTTGTTGGAGCTGGTGAAGGTGTTTAGCAAAGGCAACTCCATCATCACTAATTCTATTTTCCAAGGGAAGTGACACAAGATCTAGAACACCTTGAGGGTTTCTACCATAGATAATTTGAAATGGATATTTTTTGGTGAATCTATTAACAAAACTATTATAGTAAAATTCTTCCTAGGGCAATGCGAAGTCCCAATGTTTAGGCTTCTCCCCCATAATGCAACATAGTAGATTTCTCAAACTCTGATTGACTACCTCTATTTGTCCATCCATTTAAGGATGATAAGCAATACTAAACTATAACTATGTTCCTAATTTCCTCTAGAGAGTGCTCCAAAAATGGCTCAAGAACTTAATGTCTCTATCAGAGGTAATGGTCTTTAGAAGGCCATGTAAATAAACAACTTCTGAGAAGAATATATCCATTGTTGGTATTTTTGCAAGCAATAAAGTGGACCATTTTAAAAAAGTGATCAACAACCACATAAATAGAATCATTACCTCATTGAGTGTGTGGGAGACCTAATACAAAATCCATACTCACATCAATCCATGGTTCGTTGGGTACTTGTAAAGGCATGTATAATCCTCTATTCTATGAATGTCCTTTAGCCACTTGATAGATTGTGCACCTTGCCACATATTCATTTATGTCCCTCTTTATCTTGGGCCAATAATACTTATTTTTAACTAGGTTTATTGTTTTGTCCTTTCCAAAGTGTCCAGCTAGTCCACCACTGTGAAATTCCTTGATAATGTTTTCTTGCATGGATCCTCCTAGTATATATAGTTGTTTACTCTTAAAGAGGTAACCATCATGCATAAAATAGTCACCTTTCAAATGATCCAACTTACTAGAAGATGAAGCCTTTAGCTATTCTACAATTTCCTAGAAATCACCATTAGTTTCATACAAGGCCTTAATAGCATCAAAACCAGTGACCTCAGTTTCCATTGTGGTTAATCGTGTAGCACACCTGCTCAATGCATAACCAACTTGATTTTTTTTCCTAGACTTATGTTTTAGGACAAAAGTATATCCCTACAAGAAAGATACCCACTTGGCATGTTGAATATTCAACTTCTTTTGTATGTTGAGATATTTCAGAGCAATATGATCAGTAAACAACACAAACTCATGTGGGACCAGATAGTGCCTCCAATGTCTTAATGCTTGAAAAATTGCATAAAACTCTAGATCATAGGTAGAATAATTCTTTCTGACTTCATTCAATTTCTCACTAAAGAAGGCCACAGGCTTACCTGCTTGGCTAAGAACATCACCTATCCCAACATGTGAAGCATCACACTCTACTTCAAAAATCGTGTCAAAATTTGGAAGTGTCAATATAGGAGCTTCAATTACCATTTTTTCAAGAATTTAAAACTCTCTTCAGCATCCAATGTCCATGTGAACTCCCTTACTCTAGTATAGTTTGTTATGGGTGCTACAATATTACTAAAATTTTGGACAAACTTTCAGTAGAAAGTTGCCAATCCATGAAAACTTAATACTCCTATTATACTAGAAGGATCGAGCCATTCTAGGATTGCTCTTACCTTTTCTACATCCATTTGAACACCAACTTGAGAAATGACAAAGCCCAAAAAGGTCAAACTAGTTTGCATGAACCTACACTTCTTCAAGTTCTTAAAGAGCTTCTCCTTTCTAAGACACTCAAGATGATTCTCAAGTGTTGTAAGTGTTCTTCCTTGCTTCTACTATAGATCAGAATATCATCAAAATAAATTGCAACAAACTTACCAATGTAAGTTCGTAGCACTATATTCATCAATTGCATAAATGTGCTAGGTGTGTTCAAAAGCCCAAAAGACATAACCATCCGTTCGTAAAAACCATCTCTTGTCTTAAATTTTTTCTTCCATTCATCTTTCTCTTGAATACAAATCATGTGGTAGCCACTTCAGAGATCAATCTTGCTGAAGTACTTCTCCCCCACTAATTCATCCATCATGTCCTCTATCTGAGGAATAGGAAACCACTACTTAATGGTAATCTTACTGATTTCTTTGCTATTAGTGCACATCCTCCATGTGCCATCCTTCTTTGGAGTCAACAATTTGGGTACTGCACACAGACTCATACTTTCCATAACTAAGCCCTTTTGCATCAGTTCTATCATTTGTTTATTCAACTCTACATGTTGTGTTGGATTCAATCGATAGGCTGCTTGATTAGGCAAAGTTGCTCCAGGAATAAGATCAAGATGATGTTGAATATCTCTTTTGGGTGGAAGACCATTAGGTAGTTCCTTAGGAGCAACATCATCAAACTCCTCCAACACCTTCATTACCTTGGGTGGCACCAAATTTTCCTATTCTTCTCCTCTTTTTAGTACTAGTGCATAAGAGAAGCCTATTACTTTCATTTCTTTGACAACTTCTCTTTCAAACTACATTGTTTCATTCTTCTTTTCATACTTAAGTGGCAACAAAACCACTTTAGAGCCATCCTTCCAAAATGTGTAAGTATCTTTCTCCCCATCATGCATGACCTTCCTTTCATACTGCCATGGTCTTTCCAACAACATATGACAAGCATCAATAGGGATAACATCACACCATATCTCATCCTTATAAAATTTTCCTATGGTAAATCTAACTAAACATCTTTTATTAATTGTTACTTCATTCCCTTTCTTAAACCATGTAATACAATAAGGGTGAGGGTGCTTCTCAAGTTGCAAATTGGATTTCTCTACCATTTCTCTAGATACCATATTCTCACTTAACTACCCCCACAAATAATAACTTAACAGACCTTTCCACCATAAGTGCATCTAGTTCTAAAAATGTTGGTTTGGAGCCACAAATCATCAGAGTTCTTTGCAGGAACTTCATCTTTTTATGCAATGATCATTGATCTCCTCATCATGAGGATTTCTCCCACATCTAGTGAAACTTCTTGCTCCTCTTCTTTTGGTTGAGCTAGGTTCACTCCAAGCTATCTTCCTTGATTTATTTCTAGCATGTTATAATTTGAGCATTCAAAGACTTTATGTCCTTATCCTCCACATCTAAAATAGGTAAAGGGCCTCCTTTGGTTTTCCCATCCTCTTCTACTACCATAACCTCTTCCTCACTGAAATCCCCTTTCTCTTATTTTCTAGGATCTTGTCTGGAATCTATATTTCTTTGAAATCCTTGAGAGGATTCTCCTCTATTGTAGTTAGAACCTCCTTGAAACAGTGTTGAGGGACCCCTTCTTCCTCCTCTATTCCTTTGATTGTACTATCAATTCTACTTTTCTTCAACCTTTAGAGCTGATTGGTAGGCTTCCTCCATATTGTTAACATGATGCATGCTCAATTCATCTTGGATAGAGAATTTAAAGCTATTCATATATCTGGCAGCCACCTGCTCATTATCTTCTTGATGCTCTATTCTCATGGATAACTTATAGAACTCATTTGTGTACTCTTGTATGTAGAAGAAAAATTTTGCTTCAAATTCTAGAACTTATGAAATAGGGTTTGTGAGTAATCTAAAGGTAAGAACTTTTCCCAAAGCTTTTTCTCCATCTTGCCCTACATTTTGATCTTTTCCTTTTGTTTTCTAGTTTGTTCATTTTGGAGGTGATCCCACCATATCATTGCATGTCCTTTTAATTTTGTGTAGGAAAAATTCATCTTCTTTCCCTCTACCATAGGCTTCCATTAAAAAAATTTACCCATCTCATTTAGCTAGGCTATTGATTCTTCTAGCTTATGTCTACCAACATAGTTTGAGACTTCCATCCCTATCCCTTCATTTTTTCCTTTAAATCTCGAAACACTCAATCTTCATAGATCAACTCTTCCAAGGGTTCTTCTTCATTTTCTTCATTTTGATTAACAACTCTTTGATTTCCATCTTCATCTAATTCATCCTCACCTTATGCTACTAGTATTCCTTGATTACCCATTCTCTTATTCAACCATTCAATTTTCCTCTGCATATCAAATATAAATATTTGTATTGGAGTGACACCTCATCTTCCTCTTCCTCTTCCTCTTCCTCTCCCAACCATCTTCTTGCTCTAATACCAAATGATGTAGCCCAAACCCTATCAAAATAATACTCATAAAATATTAACACAACATTGATTTTTAGAATAACAGATTCTTTACTAAACTTCTCCAACTCTACTCTACCTTACAATGAAAGAAAATGTCTACTTATTATGATTCTAAAAATTTACCATATTTGGCAAATTTTCAAAAAAAGAAATTTTTTCCATCTTTGGTAATTTCCAAAACCATCCTATGAATCCTAAATTTTCCCAAGAAGAGTCCCCAACTAAGGCAAGAAGAATTGCCAACTAATCCATGAAATCAAGAATATGATTTTGGATTTATTACAAAAAACAACCTTCTAAAAAATTGGAAAAAAAAAAAAAAAAAAAAAAATTTTAGAGGTCAAGACAAAATTTTAGGCTCTTAGAAAAATGTCAAAATGGCCACTTATCAAACTTAGCATTATTGATAATGCAAAGAACTCCTCATGCAAATTTCTATAAAATTTTAGCCAAAACTGATGCAATGCAAGGGAGGAATATCCCCAAAGGAGATGTCCTAGCCCCCAGCTATACAACCACAGAACAGAAACACAACAACAAGAATCAACAATGCAAGATTTGATACAATAATTTGTTCATTAAATCTAACTAATTATATGCAATATGCCCAGTTGTAAGGCCTTGCAGGTTAGGGCCAAATACAAACAACAATTACAAAATCAGTTTTGCAAGATCCAACAAGATCTAGCTTACAAACCAATCTTAGCTAGTCCAAATACACAACTGAATAAGAGCACTAAGAAGAATCCACATTTGTACCCTTAGGTCCAGCAAGAGATCCTCTAGTTCCTAAGTCGTAGCTCTAGCTCTTCAAATTCACATCTATCCTTCATTCCCTTTCAACTCAATAATGACTAAAATACTCCATAAGACCCCTACTTATACCAATCTAAGTCACAAGTTGGCCTAGAATGCAAATAAAATACAAATACATAAATTAAATGCCACAAGTTGGCCTACAACAACAATTAAATGTCTAGAAATTGATATTCGAGTAAAATCACAATATCTCCTAGCTCTGATTGAATTAGGACTCATGCTTCAAACCATAGATATTAATTTAGGTCCTCTAAAATGCCTTAAAAAAGGCTGATTTCCCAAGGAAAAGTGCGCATCCATCCTAAAAGTCACACACAAAAAACTATTGCATTAAGCTGCCAGAAATCGATAATCTAGGAGAATTTCCATATCTCCCAACCTATAATGAATTAGGACTTGTGCTAGCACAAGGAAGCTCCCTAGGCCCTCTCTAATCTCTAAAGTTCCCAACCTCTTATTCATTAAGGATAATTAGTCATACAACTTGCAATAGGCACCCAAAAAACTAGTTAAAAATATAGTTTCAATAGCAAGGTTCAAACAACTCAAACTTCAACTTAATCCATCCAATCTCTATGAAATTATGAGGAAAGGTTCCCCAATGTGTCTCCAACACATCCCTAACCATGAAAACATAACTCCAATAAAATCCAAGCTTGATGCTTCTCAACACTTGACCAAAATCCCTCCAAACATGCAAGATTGCAGACAACCCTAGGATGCTCCTACATCAGACACCCTAAGCCTGAAACGATATAATAGTAACTAGAAGGATATATTTTGGGATTTAACACATAAATCCCAAATTGGTTCTTCCAATACACATCCTCCAAGTTTTCAACTTGCAAACTCCTTCCTTTGTTTTTCTTCTTCTTCTTCACGTCCACTAGAGGTGTTCCATAAGTTTTCTTTCCATGCCGATCTCCAACCTTCTTTGAATCTACTAACTCAACTTAGCTGCCAATACTCAGGTTCCTCCTACTGAGTTCTTTATTCTACAAAGGAAAACTTCCTACCACATTTCTCAACAGTAAACACATTCCTAACATAATCATGCACAATCCTGCAATCATACTGCCAAGGTCTACCAAGTAACACATGACAACTGCTCATATCCACAATATCACATAACACTTGATCCTTATACTTCCCAATTTGAAAATAAAAAAGGCATTGCTCCCTCACTTCCAAAGCATGCTCACCTTGCAACCAGCCAATCCTATAAGAATAAGGATGTCTTAGTCTCTTCAAACCAAGTTTATGAACCATCTCTTCAACAACGTTATTAGTACTACCACCATCCATAATCACCTTGTAGATTTTTCCACTAGAGTTACAAGAAGTTTCAAACAAACTAGTCCTTTGACAAGAATCCAATGTCCTCTCACCAATCAATACTCACCATGCTAGCAAACTCTCTCCTTGCTTAGGCTGACTATCCTAGATCACAACCTCATTCACAATAGTGGTTGTCCTCCCAATAAAACATTCAAAAGATCTATGCCCTTCTTGACCACACTTGAAAAAATTACTTGTGAACCCAACTCCACCTATCCTTCTTTTTTGTTCAACAGGTTTTGGTTCATCTTCTACTTTTGGTTTAACTTGTGTCAAAATATCCAGCTTCTCCTTCCCTCACGAACTACCTTGATTATTCCTCTTTAGCTTCTTGTCTACTCTCAAAGCATACTGATAAGCATCCTCAACTAAAGAAATAGTCGTCATACCAATCTCATCCTAAATATTGAATCTCAAACCATTAATATATCAAGCTACCTTCTCTTTTGACAATTTTCTATGTTCAGACCATATAGTCAACTTGTAGAACTTCTTGGTATGATCCTTCACAATCATATCCTCCTACTTCAGTTTCTACAATTCTTAAACAACTCAAGTTCATAATTAGTAGGAATGAACATAGCCTTCAAGTTAGTAACCATCAATTTCCATCTAGTGATCTTCATTTCACCTTCCTCTTCTCTATCTCTTTGTAGTTATTTCCACCAAAGAGTAGCATGCCCCTTCAACTTAGTTTGTGCCAACCTCACTTTGAGTGGATCCTCAATATCCTCAAGCTTAAAGTAGTCTTCTAATTCACCAATCTAATCAATCATGTCTTTAGGATTCAAAGTACCCAAAAAATTAGAAACCTCCATCTTGTGCTTTAGCTTCAACTAAGATCTAGATCAAGCAAACTGACCAACCCTATTTCCCATAGGTCTCTCCATATGATTATTTTTGGTCTCACCACTTGATTTAAAAAATTCAAATTCTTTAGCAGCTTCCTCATAACCATCTTCGGTACCCACATGTATAGGTACACCACCTAAAGCACTTACAATTTCAATAATCATGTCACTCTTCATCAATTCAATCTCAGATCTAAACTCTACTCTCATCTTCTCTGAGATCTATTCTTCTATAGCATCACTAGATCATCAATTTCCCTAGGGTCTAATCTTCTTGGAGGCATTTTAGCAAACCCTAAGCAACAAATCTACCAATCTAGAAGATCAATCAACCACAAGATCAACCTTCGTTACAAATCCTAGTGTAAACTACCTTAGCTTTGGCAATTTGTCAACACATTCAGGAACAACCTTTGCTTTGATACCACCTGATGTAGTGCAAGGGAGGAGTATCCCCAAAGGAGGTGTCCTAGCCCCTAGCTATACAACCACACAGTGAAAACACAACATTGAGAAGCAACAATGCAAAATTTGATATAATAATTTGTTGATAAAATATAACTGATTACAAGCAATATGCCTGACTGTAATGCCTTCTAGGTTAGGGCCAAATACAAACAAAAATTATTAAACTAGTTGTACGAGATCCAACAAGATCTAACTTACAAACTAATCTCATCTATTCTAGATACACAACTTGATAAGAACACTAAAAATAATCCACACTTGTACCCTTAGGTTCACCAAGAGATCCTCTAGTTCCTAAGCCGTAGCTCTAGCTCTTCAAATTCACATCTATATTTCATTCCCTCTCAACTCAATAATGACTAAAAGACTCCACAATACCTATAATTATACAAATATAAGCCACAAGTTAGCCCAAAACACAAATTAAAAATTAAATGCCACAAGTCGGCCTACAACAACAATTAAATGTCCAGAAATTGATATTCGAGTAAAATCATGATATCTCCTAGTTCTTATTTAATTATGACTCATGATTCAAACAATAGCTATTAACTTAGGTCCTCTATAATGCCTTAAATTTTCAAAGGCTGCTTTCCCAAATAAAAGTGTGCATCTATCCTGAAAGTCACACACAATAGACTATCCACAAAACTACCATAAATCAATACTTTATGAGAATTGCCATATCTCCCAACCTATAATGGTTTAGGATTGATGCTCTTGAAAAAAGGAATTAACCTAGGCCCTCTTTAACTCCTTAAGATTTCAATCTCTAATTCATTAAGGATAATTAGCTATACAGCTTGGAACAAGAACCAAGAAACTATAAAAAAACATAGTTTCAATAGCAAGGTTCAAACAGCTCAAACTTCAACTCAACCCATCCAATCTCTATGAAATCATGAGAAAAGGTTTCCCAATGTGTCTCCAACACATCCCTAACCATGAAAACATAACTCCATCAAAATCCCTCCAAACATGCAAGATTGCAAGCAAGCATAGGATGCTCCTGCATTAGACACCCTAGGCTTGAAAAGATGTTCTATTAACTAGAAGAACATCTTCTAGGATTCAACACATAAATCCAAAACTGGTTCTTCACATCCATGTCCTCCAAGTCTTCAACTTGCACACTCCTTCCCATATTTTTATTCTTCTTCTTCACATCCACCAGAGGTGTTCCATAAGTCTACTTTCCATGTTGATCTCTAACCTTCTTAGAATCTGCCAACTCAACTTGACTGCCAATACTTAGGTACCTCCTATCGAGCTCTTCATTCTAAAAAGGAATTAGGGAAAAATTCCTACCACCTTTCTCAAAAGTAAAAAAATTTCTAACACAATCATGCACAACCCTACAATCATACTACCAAGGTCTACCAAGT
This sequence comes from Cupressus sempervirens, assembly GCA_028749045.1. Taxonomy (NCBI): domain Eukaryota; kingdom Viridiplantae; phylum Streptophyta; class Pinopsida; order Cupressales; family Cupressaceae; genus Cupressus; species Cupressus sempervirens. Next base: position 27,589,070 of record CM053785.1, on the reverse strand, counting down.
AACACATGACAACTATTCATATCCACAATATCACACAACACTTGATCTTTGTACTGCCCATTCTGGAAATCAACAAGGCATTGTTCCCTCACTTCCAAAGCATGCTCACCTTACAACCAACCAATCCTATAGGGATAAGGATGTCTCACTCTCTTCAAACCAAGTTTTTGAACCATCTCTTTAGAAACAAGGTTATCAGTACTACCACCATCCATAATCACCTTGCAGATTTTGTCACCAGACTTACAACAAGTCCTGAACAAACTAGTCCTCTAACAAGAATCCAATGTCCTATCACCAATCAATACTTGTTGAGCTAGAAAAATCTCTCCTTTCTCAGGCTAACTATTCCAAACTACAACCTCATTCACAATAGTGGTCATCCTCCCAATTGGACATTCAAAATATCTATGCCCTTCTTGACCACACTTGAAACAATTACCTCCAGAACCACCTTCAACTATCCTTCTTTTCTGTTTTGTGGTTCACCTTTTGCTTTTGGTTTAGCTTGTGTTGAACTATCCTGCTTCTCCTTCCCTTGGGAACTACCTTGATTCTTCCTCTTTAGCTTCTCCTTTGCTCTCAAAGCATACTAATAAGCATCCTCAACTAAAGAAATATTCAACATACCAACCTTATTCTGAATATTAAATCTCAAACCATTAATATACTGAGCTACCTTCTTTTTTGACAATTCTCTATGCCTAGACTAAATAGTCAACTTGTAGAACTCCTCAGTATAATCCTTCACAGTCATATCCTTCTACTTTAGATTTTGCAACCTCTTAAAAAAATCAAGTTCATAATTAGTAGGAATGAACTTAACCTTCAACTTGGTCACCATCAATTTCCATCTAGTGATCTTCATTTCAGCTTCCTCTTCTCTATCTCTTTATAGTTCTTTCCACCAAAGAGTAGCATGTCCCTTCAGTTTAGTTTGTGCCAAACTCACTCTTAGTGGATCCTCAATATACTCAAGCTCAAAATAGTCTTCCAATTCACCTATCTAATCAATCAGGTCTTTAGGATTCAAATTACCCAAAAAATTAGAAACCTCCATCTTGTGCTTTAGCTTCAACTGAGATCTAGGTTGAGCAAACTAACTAGCCCTATTTCCCATAGGTCTCTCCATATGGTTAGTTTTGGCCTTACCACTTGATTCAAAAAATTCAAAGTCTTTAGTAGATTCCTCATAACCATCTTTAGTACCCACATGTCTAGGTACACCACCTAAAACACTTACAATTTCAGCAATTGTGTCACTCTTCATCAATGCTATCTTAGATCTAAACTTTGCTCTCATTTTCTCTAAGATCCATTCTTCTACAACATCACTAAGATCATAAATTTCCCTAGGGTCCAATCTTCTTGGAGGAATTTTAGAAAACCCTAAGCAAAAAATCGACCAATCTAGAAGATCAATCAGCCACAAGATTAACCTTCTTTACAAATCCTAGTGTAAAATGCCTCAGCTTCAATGATCTGTCAACACACTCAGGAACAACGTTTGCTTTGATACCACCTGACACAGTGCAAGGGAGGAGTATCACCAAAGGAGATGTCCTAGCCCCCAACTCTACAACCACATAGTGGAAACACAACAAGAAGAGGCAACAATGCAAGATCTGATACAATAATTTATTCATAAAATATAACTGATTACATGCAATATGCCTAGCTATAAGGCCTTCCAGGTTAGGGAAAAATACAAACAAAAATTGCAAAATTAGTTTTGCAAGATCCAACAAGATCCAACTTACAAACCAATCTCAGCTAATCCAAATACACAACTAGATAAGAACACCAAGAAGAATCCACACTTGTACCCTTAGGTCCACCAAGAGATCCTTTAGTTCCTAAGTTGGAGCTTTAGCTCTTCAAAATTGCATATATCCGTCATTCCCTCTCAACTTAATAATGACTAAAAGATTAAAAAAGACCCCTAATTATACCAATCTAAGTCACAAGTAAGCCCAAAATACAAATTAAATACAAATACATAAATTAAATACCACAAGTCGGCTTGCAACAACAATTAAATGTCCTGAAATTGATATCCGAGTAAAATTGCGGTATCTCCTAGGTCTGATTAAATTAGGACTCATTCTTCAAATTGTAGATATTAATTTAGGTCCTCTACAACTCCTTAAATGTAAAAAGGCTGATTTCCCAAGGAAAAGTGTGAATCCATCCTGAATGTCATGCATAATAGACTATCGAGTGAAACTACCAGAAATTGATACTTGAGGAGAATTGTCATATCTCCCAACCTATAATGAATTAGGAATTTTTCTCTTGAAAAAAGAAAAAAACCTAGGCACTCTTCAATTCTTGAAGTGAACTACCTCTCATTCATTAAGGATAATTAGTTATACAACCTGCAATAGGCACCTTGAAACTAGAAAAAATACAATTTCAGTAGCAAGGTTCAAACAACTCAAACTTCAATTTAATCCATCCAATCTCTATGAAATCATGAAAAAAGTTTCCCCAACATGTCTCCAACACATCTCTAACCACGAAAACATAACTCCACCAAAATCAAAGCTCAATGCTCCTCAACACTTCACCAAAATCCCTCCAATCATCCAATGCTCCTCAAGCCTAGGATGCTCCTTCATCAAAAACCCACGTCCAAGTCAAAAGTTACAACTCCCTAAAGTTGATGCATCACTTCTCTTAGTTATTGAACAAAAGAAGCATAAGGTTATAGCCTTGGAGTGCATGATCTTGGTGGAAATCTCCACCAAATTTTTGAATCTCTAGTAGATACCAATTTGATTCTTAGCCAAGTCCTTCATAGACTACTCTAGCCTTTCCAGTTGGGCCTTACTATGGTTGTGCTTCCCTTTCTTCCTAGCATCTTTGTTGGTTTATTTCCTAGGGGAAGTGATATCTTTCCCCCAACTTCTAGTCGGGGTAGCCTCTAGGGTTTTAGAGATATGAGAAGGGCTAAGAGGGATGGGCATAGGCTTGTTGTCCTAAGGTAGTCTCTTCTTTCATGTATGTTTTGTTAGAAATAGGGATTACTAGGGATTGGGGGAATCAATATTCTACAAACTTTAGTCACCAACTAGATCTTATTACCCACTTTAAACCATGCATAACAAAGCAATAAAGTAATGTTGAGTAGTAATAGTAATAATGCACAAAGATAACTCTTAACACCATATTTTGTTAACTAGGGAAACCCTAGCCAAGGGAAAACATTGGTGGGGATGATACCCACTAGATAATATACTAATATATAAGTTTCTTGTTAGAGGATGAATCCTATTACGAGTCAATGAGAAAATTCAGTATAAGCAATCCCTGTTAGGAGACTTTGAATACCTGTGAGGAGATTACTTTAAACCATGCATAATAAAGCAATAAAGTAATGTTGACTAGTAATAGTAAAAATTCACAAAGATAACTCATAACACCATATTTTGTTAACTAGGGAAACCCTGGCCAAGGGAAAACCTCGATGGGGATGATACCCACTGGGTAATATACTAATATATAAGTTCCTTGTTAGAGGATGGACCCTGTTAGGAGTCAATGGGAAAATTTAGTATAAGTAGTCCCTATTAGGAAACTTTGAATACCTATTAGGAGATTCCAACCCTGTTAGGAGTTTTACTACAATGAATGCAAGATGAGCCCATTGCCCAAACATGCACTTTCAATTACAAGTAGAGCTCACTACTCAAACAAGTAATCAGACTGAACATAAGTACTGTATCTTCTTCCTTGACTAATCATTGATCTTTAGCTCAATCTTGAATCATCAAATAGCTCATATAAAACATTGCATATATTGTTCTCGCAAAAGTTCACATACAATTACAAGATAGCACTTGCAATCACAATTGTTCGCTTCTCTTCTTATCGCAAAATGTCCTTTCCATAAATACCATGCCTTTACACAAATTACTACTGGGTTGACTAAGACCACAATTCACTTTTCCAATATAGAGTAAACATCAAGGATGTCGACTCTAATTGGACAAGTAATTATTTTGTAAACAAAACAATTCTTTCTTTCAATTCCACCATCCTATTTCACTTCAAACATGATTATCTCTATTCTATATAGTTTATACTTGTTAACCTCATAATGGTTTTTGACACTTGAGTGCCAACACACTTAATCATATTCCACATTGGAGCTGAGTATATCATGCATGCCGAGTCACAAAAAGTGCCGAGTGATCTTCATACGCTGAGTAGTTTTTAGATACCGAGTGAAGATTAGATACTGGGTAGTTTTCAGATACTGAGTAAAGATTAGATACCGAGATACTGAGTGAAGTATAAGTGCTGAGAAACATAAGGTGCTGAGTAACATAAGGTGTTGAGTGTTAACAAGTTTTGAGTAATATAAGGTGCTGAGTGATACAGTTTTGTTAAGGTGCCGAGCTATCTAGGAAACAATATGTGCTGAGTATCAGCAATACTTCAGGAGCCGAGTACTCAGTAGATTAGCATAAGAGTTTGTAATTGCACAAACTATGATGCAAACAATTTTTACAACTGACATAAGGTAAATCTCAAAGGATTTAATGATGAGATCGAATCTTTTAATTTTCCTATGCAATCCACATGCAGCTAATAAGAAAAATGATGAAGGCACGCAACCAATAGAATAAATGCAAATAATGAGCAGAAAATGGAGACTGAATATGGATCGTAGATCCATACCTAATCCTAAATCCTCAAATGTCTTTATAAGGAAGACAAAATTTCATTTGTAAATGTATGAGTGGATATACAAGGGTGCACAGGGAAATCTATTTTCAGAAGCGAGGGTTATCAGATCACAAAGGATCAAGATCAGAGAAAGCAGAACAGGTGCTTGCATTCAGCAATCACGGATTGTAATCAATCAGGCTCATGATACCTAATACTTTCTAGCAATTGTATTAGAATGAAAATCCTATGGTGATAGGTTATCTTAACAGCTATTCTGTAAATCCTTAATTAGGTGATTAAATCTTTTAACAGGGTGACACTTCATGTTAAGTGTTTGTAAATCCTCTAACCAGGTCACTATTGACATAGTGTAAAGCCTTTAACATGGTAGACCATCAGAAGTGGTTGAACAATATTGTTGCAGTAATTTTTGTGGGTATCATCCCCACCCCAATTTTACCTTCTTATTCCTAGAGGGTTTCTGGGTTACCAAATTCTAGTGATATGAATTATTGATGCATGTGTTTAGTTACATGTTTATTTGATATATTTACATGCATGCAATTTACTTTTAGTTAAAATTTTTATTGGCTAAAGTGTGATACTTATGATTCAAAACCCCCCCCTCCCCCCCCCCTCATAAGTACTCTTTCCATATTTGAATATTCCAACAATTGGTATCAGAGAAAATCCAGGTTCTCATAAGGAAAAGCCTAACAACTTGGAGGAAAAGATCTAAAGATGGAAGATTTCAAACTTGGAAAGATCATTGAAAATTAGGTGATAGATGTGCAACTTGCTCTGCATAGCCTGGAGGAACTTAGAAACAAGTTGAGAAACTCATTAAAAAAAAGGAAGGATCTAGCCATAGCTGAAAATGATATACACTACAAGGAGATTGATACCACCAACATATTTTCCAATGGAAATACAAAAGAGTTTGATGCAGCAATGGCATAACTGATGGAGAAAAAAAAAGTTCAAGCAGATGAGATAAGATCTCTCAAGATGGAACATGAATCACAGGCCATAATGATATGTGAAATTACTGAACACAAGAAAGTAGCAGTTGAAGATAAAGTGATGTTGGAAAATGACAAAAGAAATCTCACAAATAGACTTGAAGAAAAATGTACTGAACTGGCAAGGATCTCAAACATGCAGATGGATACACTTGCCCAAATGATGAACCTTCATCATGAACTCAATGTAAAAGATATTGAGATCTCTACTTTGAAGATGCAAAATGAACAAATGCAGAATGAATTGAACAGAGAAAAAGAGGTAGCAGAGAATCTCAATAAATCAAGTGAAGCCATCAAGTATTTTGAACAGTTGCTGAAATCCCCAAAATCTACCCATGATACATTAGGACTAGGATACAATAGCACTGAAGTTGGGGAATCATCAAAAAGTGCTGAACAAAGAAGTGATAAAGGTAAGAATGCAAAACCCACTTGTCATTATTGTAATAAGAAGGGACATACAACTAATGTGTGCAAGAGTAGAAGATTCAATCAATCAAACATACCCAAAAATTTCTGTCACAAGTGCAACATGCAAGGACATATGACACAAAATTGTAGATACAATGTCACAAGGACTCAGAGATTTGATGGACATTGTTACAATTGCAAAAGGTATGGACATAGGGCATTTGAATGTAGATCAAAACCTATGTGGACATCAAATCAACCAACAAAAATAGAAGGGAATGAAAGTCACTATCATTGTGATTACAACACCAGGTACAGTTGTCACTATTGCCAAGAATATGGACATATACCACAGAACTGCATAATAACACATTTCAAAGGGAACTACAAAAGATGGTTGAATCAAACTACATGTTTCAGTTGTTTGAAAATTGGTCATATCAGCAGAAATTGTCCTACAAGATCAAAGGCACCCAAGACTAAAGATAACAGAGGAAAACAAAAGATTGATGTCGAAAAGATAAGAGGGCAAATGAATAAGACTTGGAAAAAGAAAGATGAGTGCAACACATCAAGTGGAGGGATCACTTCACCCAAAGGGTCAAGTGATCATACTTCATCAAACTAAGCATGAGAAGTACATAGGACTGATATACAAAGCTATATCACACATTAGTCCCAAGACAAAGAAGCTAAGCAAAGTATAAATCTACATGAAACAAGATGTCAAGACAAAAACTAAATGTTGTTGCCGAGCTGTCTTTGGATGCCGAGTTAAAATAGATGTTGAGCTCCCATCACCGACCAAGCTGATAACTGATGCCGAGTTGGATAACTCCAATGGAAGCCGAGTAAAGAGGAAATATAGTGGAAGTTGAGTTAGGTTAACATTTCCTCAGAAGCCGAGTTGGCAGTTGAGCACTTAATGCGATGAAATTAGGGTATATTATTGCGATTTCAATCATTTTTCTCATCGCGATCAAGAAGCAAAGGAGAAGAAAGAGAGCTGAGTGACTTCATAGCAAGAATCCAACGTATCAAGTAGATTGCAACCTCATTCAACACATTTTTCATTGATCTTAAGGTATTTTCATTTGTGCCGAGCTACGTAATTTCATATCCTTTTGTTGTAAAAACCCTAGTTTTCATAAATGGCATCAAGTTCAAAGAAAATTGAGGAAAAAGAGTCTTTTGAAGTGTAGTTAGTTTCAAATGAGGTCAAGCAACCTGATTTCCGTCCTATTCCCAAAGTTGCCTACAAAAATGATCTAGCCAGAGCTCTCTCCCATATTCCCCCAAAAGTTGTAATAGTTCAAGATGTGAGGAAATGTTACAACTGTAAGATAGGAGCTCTAGGAGACATGGAAATTAGACAAGCATATGATAAACTGTGTGTAGATGGAGTCTTGAAAGAAGAATTCAAAATCATTGAAAGAAAGGGTTTGACCCGAGTTCTAAGTTTTCCCACTGTATTCAAAACAGAATGGGTTAGACTTGTACTAAGCAGAATTCATGGTGGAAATTTGTGGTTAGAAGATATTCCCATCAAATTGACTAAAGAAATCATACATAGAGTAACAAGGTACCCAACCCTAGATCGGTACAAAACCTTGAGAAGTGAATCAAAAGACGTCATTGCAAAGAATACTGGTGCACAGTGGAACAAAAGAGGAATGACAATTCATACCATACAGGATCCTCTAGTTGAGTTTGCTGTTAGACTCATCACCCATAAATTCTATCAATCCAGTAGACTCAACAGTGTACCATGCATTGCGGTAGATGTAGGCTACAAATTGGTGAAAAAGGATCATACTTATGATCTTGCAGAACTGCAACTACAACAAATCAATGAAAACCTAGCTGCCATAAGAAGAACAAAGGGCACTCAATGCAAATTTGGAGCAATCCTAGTTTGCATATTCTTTTATGTTCAGAATGAGTTTCCTTCTTTTGGAAAAGTAGCATGGAGGAATGACAAAACCATCATTGGCCAAATTAATGAATATATAGAACAAATGGGAGAAAATTTTGATACCTTGATGACAAGCTATTTTGAGGATTTCAAGAAATCCATGAAGCAAAGATCAAGGATACCAACTTCCTTAGTGGAAAAACATACTAATGATATATGTTTCTTAGTTGACATTGATTTTACCTATATTCAAGCAGTAATACCAAGGGTAAGATGGCTAAGGCCATTTGGATATGAAATTAATATTGATGAGGCATCTGCAGTAATAACTGCATTATTGGCAGAAGAAATAGATAAAAGTGCTCCAAATTTTGGCACTTATGATGTGGTAAGATCAAAGATAAACATGGAATTAAAAATTTCCTCCACATTGAAGAAGAAAGAAAAATTAATAAAGAAGATTAAGAAGAAGTTTGGTAAAGAAATTGAGGCTGAAGCAGAAGAAGAAGAAGATGACAGTGATGATGAAGATGAGCAAGAACAAGGGCCAATAGAACTAACTCAAGGTCTTGGAGAAGACAAGGAGGAAGGTGTAGAGGAAGAAGAAGTCAAGGAAGCACCAATTGAAGCTGAGCCAAAGAAGAGAAAGGCAACAGAACAACCTTTAGCCAAGCCCAGATCAAAGAAAGCTGCCACGCCATCACCTCAAAAGCCAACAACACGAGCATCAACAAGGGCCTCCACTCAAAAGGCCAAAGATGAAGTTACCAAGAAGAAGAAGGTCAAGGAAACATAGGAAGAGCCAAGGAAAAGAAGAAGGTATGTGGCTCAACCTGACACTGATGAAGAAGATCAAACTAAAAAGGTAAGCAATTCATCAGTTGATACCTTATGTAAAAAGATTGCAAGTGGTGAGTTAAGTAATTTAAATAAAGTTGATTTCAGTAAATTTAATAAAGAAGAATAGAATAGAATAGAAGAAATAGTTTTGGAATGATGGCACAGTTCAAGTACACTCCATTTGAACTAGATGGACAATTGCCAAAAGAACTGTCAAAAATTGTAGAAGACAGATGGCATTTTTGTTTGAAAATGGAGAAGGAGATGAGAGAATCAACCCTAGCAAGTGTATTGCCGGATTTGACTAGGGAAAAAGTAAGGAATGTAATCAAAAGGCATAATAGTAGGTTTACACCTAAATACAAGGCATTCTTCATACTCCAAAATAGAATGGAAGAGATTGTTCAAAGAACAATGAAATCATGGAATAACTTGTACAAAAAGATTGAAGATTTTCTTGAGGAAGAATACAAGGAAGAAGCTTATGTACCAATAGAGGAGAGGAGAAAAAGGAAAGAAGAAGAAGAAAATAAAAGAGAAGTAGAAAGGAAAGAAGAAGAACAAAAGAAAAGAGAAGAAGAAAAGAAAGATGGAGAGGAGGAAGAGACACAAAAACATGATGTAATGGCAATAGCTGAGCAAGAGCAGCAACCAGATCAGAGTGTGCAAGACACACAATTACCACCCCCTAGCCCTCCTCAAGCATCCATCTCACTTGTAGACATTATAACTATTACTGATGTTCCTGATACTTCTAGTTAGAATATCAATCCATTAACTATAGAAGATCTGAAAAGAATTCTTGACCAATCAACACAACAAGCAATATTGTGTACAGATCCAGTATTGGTCAGTATAGATGAATTGCAAAAACTAGTAGAAAATACAGTAAAAGATAAGGTGAATCCACAAAAACCACCTTCTATTACAACTACTAGTAGTCAATTCCAAATACCAACAAGCATAATTGATGCTGCAGAGACAGAAGCTAAGTGCAGCTGTAGAAAAAGGAATAGAACAAACATGATAGACTATTACATCTGATCCTACATCACAAACACAAGGTGCACTTCCACAAATTACAATAATTGATCATGGTAGACAGAAGGAGGAGGAAACAGTGAAAACCCCTAAAGAATAGGAGGCAATACAAACATTAATAAATTTGCCTACCTCGAGAACTCCTTCACACTAGCCATTGCAAATATCTATACCATCATCTAGTACTAGCAGAGTTGCAAGGGTACTTCACTATGGAGACCCTAAATTAGATGAGAAAATAGTCGTACTAAGCTATGACTCAAAATCAATAACCATTGATCAAATCAATGAGGTGCAAGAAGCACTGAATAGAAGGAAAAGATAGGAGATACTCAAGAAGGAGTATAAACATAAGCAAACATTATATGAGATTAAGGACATCTTTATGGATGCCTTCAGTTTGCAATCACCAGATGAGTCAAAGCATATCACAGAGCAATTAATAGATATTGTTGACCAGGTGACAAATGAAGACCTAGAAACAAATGTAAAACTTATGGAATGGTCAGAAAGAAAATTTCAAGGGAAAGTGAATGAGAAAATATCAAATCAAATTACACTTTCACAAGTTGAATTGGCTAAGCTTATTGACAAAGTGAAAAAGGTACTTGAGAATATATTCTCATTGTACAAAAAGTTGTGTGATTTTTCATACTTCACAAAAGAAACAAACCAAAAGATATTGAGCTTGGAAAGAAATTTAAACATTTCAAGCATGCAATTACCAAATGATCCAGCTCAAAGTTAGAAGCATTTTTCTCAATTGCTTCACACTCACAAAGAAATAGTTGTACTAACAGTAGATGAGGCTAATGTCAAGGCCAAATTAATACAGCTCCAATCCTCCATTACCCCACATTTAGAGATACTCCATAAAGAGTAGGAATATGCTGAAACTATTCTCAAGAAAGACCCAAATCTTTCTACATCAGATGGACTTATTCATCTTGCTACCGAGACTACCATCCAGCATAAGTCACTGGAAATTGCTTTGAACAATTGGGATGCAACTCTCAGGATGATTATGGAGGTAAATAGCACATTTTTGGATAAATATGGTCTTAACCCTTAAACATTCTTTGACATAAGTGTCAAAAAGGGGGAGAAAATAGACATAATAGGGGGAGATACAAATATTATGAGATAAATTAATGGGGAAGTTATAAAAGGAGAAAAGATATAAAGGAGGAGCTTGATATACAGATAAGGCATAATCAACTTAGGGGGAGTTATAAATTTTTTGAGGTATATATTGTAAGTTACAAATTTTGATCAAGTTTTCTTTAAACTCTGTATATACCAATCAGATTAGTAAATGTACTTTTAAGGTCAGTTTAGTGTTCTTGTCACTCATGTCAAAGGGGGAGATTGTTAACCTCATAATGGTTTTTGACACTTGAGTGCCAACACACTTAATCATAGTCCACATTAGAGCCGAGTACATCATGCATGCCGAGTCACAACAAGTGCCAAGTGATCTTCATATGCCGAGTAGTTTTTAGATACCGAGTGAAGATCAGATACCGAGATACCGAGTGAAGTATAAGTGTTGAGCAACATAAGGTGCCGAGTAACATAAGGTGCCGAGTGTTAACAAGTGCCGAGTAATATAAGGTGCCAAGTGATACAGTTTTGTTAAGGTGCCGAGCTATCCAAGAAATAGCATGTGCCAAGTATCAGCAATACTTCAGGAGCCGAGTAGCTCAGTAGATCAACATAAGAGTTTGTAATTGCACAAACTATGATGCAAACAATTTTTACAACCGACATAAAGTAAATCTCGAAGGATTTAATGATGAGATCGAATCTTTTAATTTTCCTATGCAATCCACATGTAGCTAATAAGAAAAATGATGAAGGCATGCAACCAATAGAATAAATGCAAATAATGAGCGGAAAATGGAGATTGAATATGGATCATAGATCCATACCTAACCCTAAATCCTCAAATGTATTTATAAGGAAGATGGAATTTCATTTGTAAATGTATGAGTGTATATACAAGGGTGCATAGGGAAATCTATTTTCAGAAGCGAGGGTTATCAGATCACAAAGGATCAAGATCAGAGAAAGTAGAACAAGTGCCTGCATTCAGCAATCAAGGATTGTAATCAATCAGGTTCATGATACCTAATACTTTCTAGCAATTGTATTAGAATGAAAATCCTATGGTGATAGGTTAGCTTAACAACTATTTTGTAAATCCTTAATTAGGTGATTAAATCCTTTAACAGGGTGACACTTCATGTTAAGTGTTTGTAAATCCTCTAACCAGGTCACTGTTGACACAGTGTAAAGCCTTTAACAGGGTAGACCGTCAGGAGTGGTTGAACAATATTGCTGCAGTAATTTTTGTGGGTATCATCCCCACCCTAGTTTTACCTTCTTATTCCTGGAGGGTTTCTAGGTTACCAAATTCTAGTGTTATGAATTATTGATGCATGTGTTTAGTTACATGTTTATTTGATGTATTTATATGCATGCAATTTACTCTTAGTTAAAAGTTTTATTGGCTAAAGTGTGATACTTATGATTCACACCCCCCCTCTCATAAGTACTCTTTCCATATTTGAATATTCCAACAATACTGACTTTTTAGGTTATACACATCATCACCAACATGTATACTATCTCCATGCAACTTTGCTAGTCATAAAATGACATTAGCAACATGTTATATACAAAACAATGCACTGTTGTAAACCAAATTCTATACTTAGACAATTTTTTGATTACCAAACACTAAGTATCTTTATTTCCAATTTCTTGTGAACATGTACATCATGTGTTGCCATAAATGACAAAAATTACATATCACAATTAGCCAATTGTCAAAAATCTCCCCGTTTGGCATTGATGGCAACAAAATAGGGAAAATTGGCCGCGTGACAAAAATTAACATAAACAACATATAAACATTTCATCTATTACAACTTGTTCAAATTTACATATGCTCCCCTTTACAATATAATTTACACTTTTATCTTCTCTTTACCTAATTAATTTTTTTTACATTGTATCTCTCCCCCTTTGACATTAATGACAAAGGTCAAACTGTCAAGATTCTATCCAAAAACTATCCAAAAATATTGTCATTCCTTATGTTGATATGATCTTAATGCAATCATCAAAATTAGACTTTAGACTATCCATACCCTTAGTCCATGTTTCCTTGGTAGATTCAACTGATGTGATAACTTCACATAAAGCATATGATGCAATCTCAACTGCATTAGATCTGAATATAAAAAGTTGGAATATGTGTTCTTTACCTTGATACATTCCTCTAACTGTTTCTCAACAAAAGATAACTTCAAAGCAATAGATTTGATAAAATCAGATATCCTTTTCAAAATCTATTGCTTTAGAAGTTCCAATTTCCTAATGTCACTGTGAATACTAGCCACTTGTTCTTCAAAATCATCTACTTTGCAAGATGGATGCTGGATCTGGCTAGATAAAGCCTCTAGCTCACTCATATTTATCTCTATCTAACTATCAAAGTCTTTAGTCAGTTTGTATGATAAGGTACACTTAACATAAAAAAAATTCCCTTTTTGTTGGCATTTCTAAAGTTCTTTTATACAAGTATGAAGATTAACCAAATCATTCTTGATATTCAAATAGATGGTGCTAAACAAGTTAGCATCATGGGAAATCTATGCCTTTGCCTCTACAACATTCAACAAATTGGAAAACTCTTCATCAAATGATTTTAGTTCTACTTATGCCCTCTATTCAAGATCAGGTTCTATGTGTTGTACTACTAAGGTACTATGTAGTCTTTCCATAACTTCTATTAAGGTTCTTTGTAGGCTCTTCACTTTCTTATTCTTATCAATAAGCTTGGTCAGGAATGAGATTAGATCTGATTGATCATCACCATTAGTAGATAAACTGGCAAGAGAGAGCATAGTAGATGAACTAGATGGTTTAGTATCATCCTCTCTATGTTTCTTTTGTTCTTCTCTCTTCTTCTTCTTTCTTTTCTCTTTACTCTCTCTCTTTTCTTTTCCAATCTCTTCTTTTCGTCTTCCTTAGTTTTCTTTCTCATCTCTTCTTCTGCAATTATTCTTTTTTCTTCCTCAAGAAATTTCTTCTTTACTTCCTCTATTTTTTTCTTCTCTACTTCAAGTAGCCTCTTCTCTTGTTCAATTTGTCTCAACTTGTCCTCAATATCCTCAGTGTTTGGGTCATTAGGTTCAAAACCACCAAATGAATTGGTATCATCAATGTTAATGGTAACATTGGTTTGATCAATTTGCATAGTGTCAAATGCTCACTGACACTTCTGAGGTTCTAGGTGCTAGAGGAGATGTTGCCTTTGATTCTAACAACAACTAATTGATTGTTGTTGCAGTCTCATTCCTTAGTTTATCCTTTTCACCAACCATAAATAGAAATGGTCTCAATTTATTCCTTAAGTATGCTGTGAGGTTATTCAACAATCTTTTAATTTCTTCTTCATCATCAGTCTTGCAAATGGTTTAAGCATAGACTTTTGAAGTTCAAGGTCTTCTTCCCATGTAGGAGCCTTCTTCTGAATGAGTCTCTCATAGACTTTCTAGTTAATAATGCTTTCAAGATCCTTCAATTTTAGATTGTTTGATACAATATAACTCACAGTAGATATATCAATCTGGTCTTTCTCAAAAATATTATACAAATCATAAAACTTTTTCATCTAAAAAAAGTTTCCTTTGTTAGCAATAGTTGTATTGATCTTCTCTATCTTCTACTTCCAAGGTTTCCAAGCTTTTCTTGCCACTTGCTTAGATGGAGTTAGTTTTTTTGCTTGATTGGTTTCTTTTTCCTCATCTTCTTCATCACCAAAATCAATTATCAACAATGTTTTCTATCTTTTTCCTAGTCCAATGACCCGTTGTTTGACTCTCATTGTTTTAGTAGACATTGCTTCCACAAATCTCTCTAATCTTCTTTTTAATTCTCTAGGCTAACCATCAGACACTACTGCATACAGAATGCTCTATTCCTAAGATGTCTCTACAATTGATACTAACAAGGGTTTAATTTCTAGTACACCTTGCTTCATTGTTTGTCTTACAGCCTTCGATTCACTCTCTATCATTCTAGCCTTTGATAGTGCCTTCTTCGTTATAGACTCAACTTTCTTCTATGATGCTTTCTCTAAGGTTGCTTGATGAGCTAACTATGTAATCTCATCATAGGTACCAAATATATATTCTACTTTATCTTTTCCTAAACTCAACAATAAATTGATATAACCAACTGCTACATCATCATTTAGTTCATAGCTCAAGGGATCAAGAAATGTTTCCCAAGGTTCAACTGCTTGAATATAAGTATGATCTGTATCAACCAAAATATAAATGTCTTCCTTAAATCTATCAAAAATTGTAGGTGCAATTTTGAGTCCCTATTTCATTTCATTATGAAATGTTCTCATTATTAGGTTGCCACTATCCAATATCTTGTCTGCAGGGTGCCTTTTGCATACCTCTATAATATTTTCCATTGTGTATCTGTCACTACTCATGATGTCTATGACTGATAAGTAAGGAAATATTTTAAGTACATGAAAGAATATGTGATTTATCAATGATTGGAATCTAAACACACCATTCTTTGCTCTCTTGATCTTTTCTGGGTCCTCTAAGAGTTGTATTCTTAGAATTTCACTAAGATTTACTTTCTCTTTCTCTACACATATCTTATATGTTGCATAAATGAATCTTGCTGAGAGTTCATAAATCATAGAACTTATACAAATACAATAGGCAATATTATACTTACAAATCTTATATCATCTTGCTTGATGGTGATGATCACCATAGCCTTCCCATTGTATATTGCTTTAGTATAACTTTCAACTTTCTTCTTGACTAATTTCTTAGCTACAGGTACACTACTTTTGTTTACTAAGACCAGTTACCTCATGAATAAGGTTGGAAAAAATATTAACTACATTGTCTTGCATCCATAATTTACCATCATGTATCCTACTCAATATGATCTGTGTAAACTCATCTATGTCTAACTCACGATAGAAGTGATACTTAAAAAAGTCTAATTCCTTTAGATTTTCAAATCCTGGCTTCACAGTCATGTCATGATTGAAAACTAATTCCATGTCTTTGTTCATGAATTCTCTACCAATAGACTCAAACTTACTATTCAAATAACTTCCTACATCTTCAAGATACACTACGTTGTTCAAAGTGATAGACAATGTTGAGTTAGGGTTTCCTTTAGTAGGTTTTATAGAAATAATCTTTAACTTTGGTCTATCTTCATTCTCAACACTGTGTACTGCTAACATATCCATGATTCTATCAATTATGAACTTTTACAAAGCAATTTCATGGAAAAATGATAAAATACCTCTTTTTGAAAATATGGTTTGCTTTGAAATCATTCTGACAAGTCACTATTGATTTCTTTTCACTTTGGATGTGTTCGTAATAAGTGAAAATCAATTCTATACTCCATTTATTCCATCAACTTGAACTTGCATTAATTGCATACTTTACAATTATGAAAAAGTTATCAATTTCGTTCTATGATTAGATAAATGCTCAAAATCATCTATATGATCTTCATGTGTCACCTGAGGTTTTCCATAGCCTTCTTTCATCATGATAAAACTCTCTTGAACTTCACTTCACAAATTTCTCTATGAAAACATAATTTTCATTTTTTTCTATAGAATTAACCTTTATTGTAATACCAACAACTTTGAATTCCTTCATAACTTGTTTAGATAAGCTCCAAATTACAAGCAAAATTAGGCACCATCTAAACATATCTGGACACATCTCTTCCCAACTTTGCTACCTCTAATTCAGCTTGAATGAAGTTCTCAAATTTTGATATTGTGAACAAGCTTAATTTGACTTAATTGAATCATATTCAACAAAGTCTTTGATCTTCCTGTCTCATCATCATCAAACTTTTCTTTTGAGATATCTATTCCTTTTACAAATGCTTCATTAAGTTCTTCTCAAAGTTCACTAACCACACTTTTTTGTTCCCCATTGTCTTTGTAATTGCAGAGTTCCTCTCATGGTTCCTTTTGTCATTTTTGGAGTTTCTTCCACCATTCCTTCTATTTTTGAACTTTCTTCCATTGTTCCTTCTATCTCCAAAGTTTGTGTCCATTCTATAGTACTTTGTTGTGTGTTTGAAGTTGTTGCATAACTCACAAATAGGTGTTCTACTTCTAGGATTCTGGTGATCATTAGGTGCATGATGATTTCGAGCAATGTGTCCTAAGTTGTTACACTTATAACCCATGATCTATCTTCTGTCTTCATAAGATCTTCCTTCTCTTGATATCCTTTCATTATATCTTCTTCTATTTGTAGGGTTAGTATTTTTGGACATTCTACTATTTCTTCTATCATTATCATACTTAGGTTTCCTACAATCAATTGCATTATGACCCAAACCATGACAATTATGACAATAAAAGTCCTTAACATGATTAAATGACTTATTAGTACAATCTCTTTTCATATGACCTATTTCCTTACATAAAAAAACACTTACCTCTAAATTCATACTTGGTTGCCTTAGGAGATTCCACTTGCTTTGGTTCATCCAAGATTTCAACTTATTTGTTTCTGTCAATTTCTTTGGGCTTATCAGAAGATTGACTGTATTCAATCTTATCATCAGATTTGTCTTTTTTCTTTTAGGTCTGATCTAAACCTAGGTTTCTTTGCAAACATGTTAATTAGATAACCAAGATCAGTCTTATCATAAGTAGGTCTCTGTATTAACATTGAATCATCAAGCTTTTCTCTACTAGAATAAAGCTTCTCAAGTTGTTTCTTGCACTGTGTTAATTCACCTTTCACAATAGTATTGTACTTATGGAGTTCTTCATGATCTTCTTTCAATGTTTCAAACTTAGACGTTTTCTTTGTCAAACTTGCTTTTAGATCTGTATTTTCAGTCTTTAACTCAGACTCAGTTTTGCTAGGATCATTCTTCAAAGTCAACTTCAGATTTTTAATCTTCAATTCATTCTTCAAGATCTTGTACTCTATCTTCAACTCTAAATAATCATAATCACTAGTTCCAGATTCAGTGGATTCAAGCTTGGATTTGAGATGTTCAATCTTTTTCTTTAGTTGACCAATGTATACTTTGGAGTCTTTATATCTATGCTTCAGCTTATCTCTTTCTTCAGTAAGGAGATCAATTTTTTCAAGAGCTTCTTCAAGGTTCTTCATCAATTGTTCCATACCCATAGAAGCCTCTTCAAAGTAACTATGCTCTGATACCAATTATTAGAAATAGAGATCACTGAGAGGGGGGTGAATCAATAATAAAAAAACTTTAGGCACCGACTGGATGTTATTACTTACTTTAAACCATGCATAAAAAAGAAATAAAGTAATTTTGAATAGTAATAGTAACAATGCACAAAGATAACTCATCACACTATATTTTGTTAACTAGGGAAACCTTGGCCAAGGGTAAACTCCGATGGGGATGATGCCCACTAGATAATATACTGATATATAAGTTCCTTGTTAGAGGATGGACCTTGTTAGGAGTCAATCAGAAAATTTAGTATAAGTTGTTCCTATTAGGAGATTCCAACCCTATTAGGAGTTGTAGTACAATGAATGCAAGGTGAGACCACTATTGAAACATGCACTTTCAATTGCAAGTCGAGATCACTACTTGAACAAGTAATCAAACTGAACATAATTCTTCTACCTCAACTGATTTTTGATCTTTAGTTCAATCTCAGATCACCAAATAGATCATATAAAGCTTCGCATATATCACTTTCACAAAAGTTCACATACAATTACAAGATAGCACTTGCAGTCACAATCGCTCGCTTCTCTTCTTATCAAAAAATGTCCTTTGCATAAGTACAATGCCTTTACACAAATTACTGTTGGGTCAGCTAAGATCAAAATCCACTTTCCAACATAGAGGAAACATCTAGGATGTCAACACTAATTGGACAAATAATTATTCTGTAAACAAAAAAATTCTTTCCTTCAATTTTGTTGTCCTGTTTCGCTTCAAACATGATTATCTTTGTTTTGTATAGTTCATATTGACTTCTGAGGTTATACACATCATCACCAACATGATACTATCTCCTATTAGTGTAAATAATTATTATTTACACTTTACTTAGGATAAATGCATTATTTTATTATTTATTATGTTAGACACCTAGGAGTATGTGTACTCATATGAGTTGTCATGTTGACAACATAAGAGTAAGCAACTCTAATTTAGCACATGGTGTCTACAACACTTGATTTTGCATAATTAACTAAGTTATTATGTAGACAACATAGTTGTTTGCACTCTAAATTAAGCACATGGTGTCTACAACATAATTTTACGTGACACACCTATGTGGCTCATCCTCTCATCATTGCACTAACTCCTATGCTCAATGGAGGATAATCCATTCTTGGTGGACATGTGTTTAATTGTGAGGCTTATCATTTTGTTAAATCCTAGTTAGTCTAAAGGCCTTTATATACAGGCATTCCTAGTGTACTTGTACATCAATTGAATTTCATATTGTTATTCTGATCATACTCTATTGATCTAGTTTGTGCTTGTTGTTGATCTTCTTGGTCTTGGGTGATTTTTCCCTAAGGCAAATTCTTACATGGTATTAGAGCCATAAGATCATCATTTAATAGCTATTGGAGACCATTTTTGCTTCACCTCTCGGAGGGCCACTGTGAGAGTGTCTAGAGCCAAAGCAGACCTCACCATTGCATCCAAACTATCAATTTGGTGAATTTTGACTATAAATTTGACTATGTTGGGCAATAGTCAAAATTGAGGCAATTTTTTTTGCAAAGTAGCACCCAAAGGCTTGATTTGCAGAATTGGTATGGTCATTTAAGATCTCTAAATTTAATTTTTGAATCTATTTATTTTATCTTAGTCTCTACAATCATTTTTTTGAATTTACAAATTTGCATTTTTGGATCTACAATTTTCCTATTATTTTTTGAATTTTTTTAGGCCATCAGGTTTGTAGAGGTGATTTTTTTGTAGGCACCAGGTGATCAAATCCTGACACCCACAAAATTACATGGTAGAATATTCCTTCATTGATAATTCCATACTGGTAGGTCAACATAAACTGGCGGCTACCTTGTTATCCATGGCAGGCCACATTACAACTGGTGGTTACAATTTCGATGTTAGCTTCATATAGCCTAGTGGCCTTAAGTCATATTACAATCTATGGGTTCTTTCTTTTATATAACCAACTTCTCCTCCACATTGGGCATGTGGGACTAAAATCCCACTAGAAATACCCTCATTGGCAACCTTTAAAATTTCTTCGACAGTCTGTACTCCTTTTCGGTGCCACTGTCTTTAAGCTTGCACCGGCATTTAAAATAGATTGTCGGTCTTCAAATCTTCAGCCATCATTAGCATGATAGTAGAAACCTATATACCCATAGTTTTCCCATGTTAGACCCTGATCTGCCACATCAACACAAGCAACCATGTAGGCCACTAAGTCAAATCTGCCATGCAAATAGATAGCTCAACTTGCCACATCTACACTTGGATTGACACATCAACATGTTCATACTACCAACTTAGCTACAATGTGTAAAATTCGTACGCTAATGTCATCTACCACATCACCAGGAGGACTTTTTTGCTTATGTCAATCAGTTAGTACCTTAAATTTGACAACCATTTGACCATCACAAGTAGGGAAAATTGCACTATTGTGACATTCATTTGGATGTCAAATTTAACCTTGTAGTTTGCTAATCAGAGCCCTCTCTAGATTCAATTTTGATTTGATAGTCCAACTTCTGGATTCCATATTTCAGTCATCTAGACTCCAAATCAAGTGCAATTTTTTTTTAATTTTAGATAGAATTTCCTAAATTTTTTAGTGGTGCTATTATTTTATGGCTTTGGTGAATGGATTTGTCAAAAATTTCACATTTTGGTGATTGTACCTATCCAACCTTGCATTTTTCAACTTCTAATGCTCCATACACACTCATCTAGACTCCAAATTAGGTTCTATTTTTTATAAAGTGAATAATATTTCATCTACTTTCCAAATCTACAATTAGATTATAGGTTTTTGTGGAAAAAATTATCACTTTAAAAAATAGGTCCTTTTTTACATTGTAATGCTTTGATAAAATTTCAAAATTGTTGTACATCTGTGATATAGTGCTTTGTACCAATTTTGAACTCCAAGAGGAGGTTGTAAACAAAAAATTAGAAGACCACTAAGGCCAAAATTGGCAAGTGGCTATTGTAATCACACTAAGTATAAACTGCCAAAATCTTTTATTTGCAGGGGGTGGGGGTTATTGATTGAGTGAATAGGGGGGGGGGGGGTGTTTCTTGGTGTTTTGTTCCTCTTTTCCAGTAGTTATCTTTCATTTCTTTGCATCATGGGAAATTTTAAGATTCCAAAATTAACACCACATAACTATGCCACATGGTCTATTAAAAAATGATGTGAATTGATGCATGATGAAGTTTCTCAATATGTAGATAGTTCCTTTCCTAAACCAACAGGTGATCAAGTATCTAAAAGTGATATCAATGCTTGGAATCAGGTAGATAGGAAAGCCCTAAGTACTCTTAGGTAAGAGGTTGAAGACAAGGTCCTCTATTAGATCATGAAGTATGATACATCCAAGGAAACTTGGGATGCCCTTAAAAGCCTATATGGTAAAGTGATTAAAAAGGATGTCTAAAAATTTAAGATGAGCTTATCACCCTAGATCCTAAGAGCTTTGATTCTATACAAGATTTTATCATTAAGGTGAATGAGTTGAGAGCAAAACTTGATGATTGCGGTAGTCCTATTAAAGATGACAGGTTGATTTATCCCATTCATAATAACCTACCATCTAAGTACTCCATGTCTGTCTCTTCTTTTAACACCAAAAAGATTACCTAAGGAGCTTGCTACAAGAAAATCACTTCTAATGATTATGCTTAGTTGTTAGAGGATGAACAAACTTAGATGAAAAAAATGGGGATTCTCAAGTCTTCAAAGTCTAAGGCATTGGTGGCTAATAATGAGGGTTCTCAAAATTTAGCTGGTCAAAGTTTAGACAAACAAAAGGACAAAAAGAAGAAATAGAAAGACAACAAACAAAGGGATATAGAAAATTCAACACCACAATCAAATCAACAACAAGGCAGGTCTTCTTCTAGTACCAAGAAAAAGGGGGACACTAATCAGGAGAAGAAGTGTGTCTAAAGATGGGTCATGATGAACATCAGTGTTATCACAAGCAGATTGATGAGTTGAAGAACATCATGAAGAAACACAATGTTCCATTGCCTAATGCTTATAAAGAGAAGGATCTTCATCTTTAGATTCTAACGGAAAAGGGCATGCTTTAATCACAAACACTATTAGTCAAGGAGAATAGATCATTGATTCAGGTGCCACACATCACATGGGTGCTTCAAAGAGAGACTTTTCTTCAATGACACATTTAAAGGTACCTCACATCTTTGTAGGAGATGATACTCAAGTGGAAGTTGAAGGTAAAGGTCAAGTTAAGATGGCCAATGGAGCATTCAATGATGTTCTGTATGTTCCTAATATTGCCTCCAACCTTCGTTTAGTCTACCAAATGACTCACTATGGACTTGGAAATAAGGTTGAATTTCTTCCAGACTCAGTGGTAGTGAAAAGCATCAAGGATGACTCTATGATTGCAATAGAAGAAGCTAATCATGATCCAAGGATTTACACTTTCTCTTCCTTTGTGCCTTAATAAAATGCACAAGCCTTGTTATTACATTCAAATGCAGAAATAAAATTGTGGCATGAGAGTTTTGGACATCTTAACTATAGATATCTTTAGCATCTTAGTAGCAAGAAAATGGTTAAAGGTCTACCTCAAGTCCAATTTTTAGAAGGTGTTTGTTCAAGTTGCTCACTTGGGAAACATCCTAAAAAGATGTATGAAAAGGGGAAGTCTTAGAGAGCATAATGTGTTCTTGAATTTTTCATAATGATGTGGTGGGCCCATTTCTAGTGCCATCATTTAGCAAGTCTGTCTAAGCACTCACCTTCATAGATGACTAGTCTCACTTTACTTGGGTTTTCTTGATGGCTCATAAGAGTGAAGTGTTTGAAAAATTTCTTAGCTTCAAGGCTCAAGTGGAAAAGTAGTAAAAAAAAGCCATCAAATTTCTTTGAAAAGATAATGGGGGGGAGTATGTGAACTCAAGACTAATATACTTTTGTACTCAAGAGGGAATTGACCTTCAACATTCAATACCATACACACCACAATATAATGGTGTTGCTAAAAGGAAAAACAAAACTCTCAAGGAGATGACCACTTGTATCCTACTAAACAAGTCTCTTGATCAAGTCTTTTGGGTTGAAGCAATGAATTGTGATAACTATATCTAGAATAGAAGTCCTCATAAAGATTTGGATGGTATAACTCCTTTTGAAGCTTGGAATAGTAGAAAACCTTTAGTTAAGCACTTCAAAGTCTTTGGTTGTCCAGAATGGGCACAAATACCTCCATAGAAATGCAAGGCATTGGAAGCTCAAAGAAAACCTTACATCTTTGTTGGATATGAGGACTCACATAAAGCCTACAAGTTGATAGATCCTAAGACACATGAAATATTCTATGAGAGGAGTGTACATTTTAAAGAACATTGTCCAAGCTTTTCTTCTTCAACTCCTCCTTCTTCCTCCTTCATTAACAAGAGTGGTAGGGATGATACTGACTTGGAAGATGTTCATCCCCGACCCAAATAGAGGTATTAGCCAATAGAGGTTGAGGATACTCCTACTACATCTTCTTCCACTAGACCTATATGGGCTTAGAAAACATTGGATGCAGTAGGACCATTGGTAGGGAATCCTTTAGGTACTAGGAGGACAATATCAAAACACAACTCACTCCCACATGCTTACATTGTAGTTGCTTCTAATACGCAATCATTGAAAGAAGCATCAGGTATTCTAGAATGGGATAGAGCAATGGAGGAAGAATATAATTCTCTTATGAGAAATGATACATGGGACTTAGTCTCTCTTCCTAAGGGAAGAAAATTGGCTTGATGTAAGTGGATGTATCAGACCAAGTTTGTAGTGGATGGAAATGTTGATAAACATAAGGCTAGACTTGTTGCAAAAGGTTTCTCTTAGGTACCTAGCATTGACTACACTAAGACCTTTGCACCAGTGGAAAAAATGAATTCCATTCATTTGACACTAGCTATAGCAATAGCTTAGTAATGGGTTGATCATCAGATGGATGTGAAAAGTGCATTCTTGAATAGAGATCTTCATGAGGAGATTTATATGGAGCAACCACAGGGGTTCATATAGGATGCTACCTTGGTTTGTAAATTGAAGAAATCTATCTATGGACTTAAACAAGCTCCAAGAGCTTGGTATGCCAAGATGGGTTCTTTTCTTCTCTCAACAGGATTCACTAGATGTCATTATGATTCGAATGTCTACATTCTTTAGAGGGATTATTTTGATTTGCTACTTGTGCTTTATGTTGATGACTTGACTATTACAAGGAGCACAACATCCGTCATTGAAAGTGTCAAGGCTACTTTGTAGGACAAGTTTTCAATGATAGACTTGGGTCTACTTCATTATTTCCTTGGTATTGAGATACATTAGTCTTCATTAGAGATCATGTTATCACAACCCAAGTATGCTCATGATCTACTTGCTTAGTTTTGCATGAGTGATTGCAAGGCTGCATCTACTCCCTTTCTTTCATGTGTTAAGTTAGAAATGAAGTGTTATACTCTGTAAGAATTTGGCTTAGGCTAGAATTCACCCAAGAACTAAAGAACTCAACACAAGCACACAATAGACCAAAATAGACAGAGTATGATTAGAATGATGATATTCATTCAATATGTCAACTTAGCCAACTTGAGAGTACACTAGGAGTGCCTGTATATAAAGGCCTCATGAGAGCTTCTAGAATGCATAGAAGTCATCAACATGATAAGTCATACAACTAGGCACATGTCCACTAGATATGGGTTATCCTCCATTGAGCATGGGATTAAGTGCGATGATGTGAGGATAAGCCTACAATAGTGTAGCATGCAAATTAGTGGTGTAGACAACATGTGCTAAATGAGGAGTGTGGATAACTGTGTTGTCATCATGACAACTTAGTGAATGATGTGAACTCCTATGTTGTAGACACCATGTGCATAATTAGAGTTGTGTAACTCAATGAGAATACACAAACTTCTAAGTGTCTCACCTAAAATAATAATTAAATAATGCATTAACCTAAGTAAACTTAAGTAAGTGTAATAAGTAAATACTTATTTACACCAACACCCCCCCTTAAGTGCAACTTAGGGGAATGCCCGTAAGCTTACAAAGTCTAGGATGAAATGCAATATGGGTCTTAGCTACTAGGCCATGTTAAGTACCCATGTACATAATGATATACAATCTCTCATGAAGCGGGGAAAGAGGGAAAACCTCATGGGAAAAGCCCTCCCCCAAAAAGAGAGATAAATAGGGATGCATCGATGGATGGAGTAATCAAGACCCCCCCATTATGACATACATCTAGTATATACATAAGAGAATGATGAGAAGAGGAAGAGAGACAAGATAGGCTCCCCCCCCCTCTCCAAAGAAGAATGCCGAATAGTGACTGCTCCAGTGAAGAAGCTGATCCAAGATTGCAGAATGGTGTTCCTCCCCTTAGGAAGAAATAATTCCAAGGGTACAAATGAGATGCTTCCACTATGCGTGGAAAGAATCCCATGGATAAGTGATGTCTCTAAAACCTACTCAACTAGCTGAAGAACCTATCCCAAAGAATTATCTATCTCTGCAACTGATGAAGAACCCTGCTACAATTGCTGATCATAAGTATCCACAATCACTTCAACCTGTAAGGATCGATCATGTAGAGAATGAGAAATAGAGTCGGATGGAACACTCGTGACATTTGAAGAAGGTAATTCTACATCAAGAAGAAGAGGCATATCATGAATACTGTCCCCCAAATCTGTCACTAAACTTGTATCTGGAAGATTGGATGTACCCTACTATTCTGGACCTATCACTGTGGCAATGTATGGATGTGGACTGAATTGATGAAGTGACCTCTCACTGCAACTTTCAATAAAACACCACATGTCTAAATCTATTGAAGCACTATCACTGAAATCACTATCAGTTTCCACACTGTATGATGTGCGGAGAGGAGTAGAGGACAAACTTGGTGAACTTTCCTCAAAATGTACATCCTTCTCCACAAAAAAATAATGTGTCTTAGGATCTAGAAGTCTATATACCTTAACACTATCTTCATAACCAATGAAAGTACAAGGTCGAGGTCACTGTGCCTTACAACCCCTGGAAGATCTCTTTGCCCATGCAGGACAACCAAAGACTCTGAAGTGTGTCACAATAGGTTTTCTACTGCACCATGCCTCAAAAGGAGTTTTTCCATCTAAGGCTAGATGAGGAGAATGATTAAGAATGTGAGTGGCACTAGAGATTGCTTTGACTTCTAAGGATCGATCAAGAGACTTGGCATGAATCATGCAACTTGCTATATACTTAAGAGTTTGGATCCTCAATGCTACAACATTTGTCTTATGTGGACTGAATGTTGGCAGAGTCTGAAGATCAATTCCCTCATGTCTGCAAAAGTCCATAAGTCTTCTGTTCACATACATGCTTCCATTGTCCATTCAGAGTAGTTTGATGGCCTTTCTAGATTTCCATTCTACATGAGCCTTGAAGGCTAGAAATGTGTCCAACACTTCATTCTTACTATGCAGAATGTAGACCCAAGTGAACCTTGAAAAGTCATCAACAAAAGTAAGTATTTAGTGACCCTGGCTGAATGTAAAAGGACCTACTAATACCATGTGAACTATTTGTAGAACACCTTGTGCACTTGAAGACTTTCCTCTCTATAACTTCCTCTTTGGATGCATATCCACTGAATCTATTGAACATTCACCCTTAGAAACGTTGATTTGAGGTAGACCTTTCACCATTCAATTTGTGCAAAGTTGCTAAAGATAGCAGAAGTCAAGATGACCATACTACTCATGCCATAATTGCATGTTTGAATTTGATTGTGTTAACAAGGCCTTTGAAGAAGACTTGGGCACAAAATGAGAGAACGAGTACAACCTATTATTATAATTCATTTTCCCTACTGCAACCAATGAATTGTCTTTAAGATTGTGCACTTATACTGAGTCTGAAAGGAACTCAACTTTATGTCCATCATCAAGCTGAGCGATTTGGTAGATTGAGAGGAGATTTGAACTTAGGTTTGGAACATAGAGAACCTCTTGAAACTCTCCATTTTCCATTTCCACATTTCTTTTTCCTTCAACTTCCATTTTACTATCATTCCCCATGAAGATGTATAGTACCTTTGACTGCTTCATTGAAGAAAAATCCTCCCTTGAAGAACCCATGTGATATGAGGCACTTGAGTCAAATATCCATTCCTTTGAAGAGTTTTCATTTTCCATGAATGCTTGCCCTTTGCCCTTTGAATCTAAAGATGATCCTTTCTCCTTGTAAGCATTAGGCAATGGAACATAATGTTTCTTCATGATGTGAGTCAACTCATCAATCTTCTTGATATAACACTCATGCTCTTCATGACCTGATTTCTTGTAGTAAGCACACTTCTTCTTCTCCTTATTGTTGTCCCCCTTATTGCTGGAATTTGAGGACTTGCCTTGTTGATTGGATTGTGGTTTTGTCTTTTCTGCATCCTCAGATTTGCTCTTCCATTTCTTCTTACCTTTCCTTAACTTGAAGACTGTCTAGCTGAATTTTGAGAACCCTCATTATTGGCCACCAATGCTTTAGACTGAGGTGATTTGAGAATCCTCATTGATTTCAACTTCTTTTCTTCATCATCCAATAGTTTAGCATATTCATCAAAATTGACTTTCTTGTAGGCAGACCCTACGGTAGTCTTGGAGGTGTTAAAAGAAGATACAAATGTGGAATACTCTGATGGACTCTTGTTATGTATGAGATAGATCAGTCTGTCATCTTTGATAGAACTCCCACAATTAGCAAGCTTTGTCCTTAGCTCATTCACCTTGATTATGATATCCTATATGGAGTCATATGACTAAGGATCTAAGGAGACAAGCTCATCTTCAATTTTGAACACATCCTCTTCAGACACTTTACCATAAAAGCTTTCGAGGGTATCCCAAGCTTCCTTCGATGTATCTACCCCCAAAAATATATCACCTAGGGCTTTCCTATCCATTGCTACCCAATCTAAAATTTCATTTGCTGATACATTACCACCTACTGGTTTAGGAAGAGTACCATCTACATATTGTGAAACTCCATTATGCATTAAGTCATACCACATTTTGATTGACCACGTAGCATAGTTATAAGGAGTTAATTTAGGAAACTTAAAGTTGCCCATAATGTAGAAAATGAAAGAGAAGTGTAGAAAAGAGAGAACACAACACCAAGAACACCCCCCCTTTTCACTAAATCAAGAAACCCACCCAAAATAGATGCTTTGGGCGCTTTATCAGTAGTGCGATTACAATGTGTCACTTGCCAATTTGGCCTTTGTGGACTTCTAATTTTTCTTATTACAACCTTTTCATGGAGTACAAATCTAAAACTTTACAATGTGCTATAATTCTGAAGCATTACAAAGCAAAGAAAGGCCCTATTGCTGAAAGTGACACTTTCATCCACACAACCCTATAATCTGATAGAAGATTTGGAAAGTAGATGAAAAAATAAACATTTCAAAAAAAAAATAGAACCTATTTTTGACTCCAGATGTGCCCATACGGAGCGTTTGAAGTTGCAAAATGCAGGATTATCTAGGTACAGTCACCAAAAAATATAATTTTTGAACAATCCTTGCACCAAAACCAAAAAATAGCTACACCACTAAAATTTTTAGAAAATTCTACCTAATTTCAAAAAAAATTGCAACTAATTTGGAGTCTGGATGTCTGAGTTATGGCTTCCCGAAATCAGACTACAAAAACCAAAATGAATCTGGAGAGGGGTTGCATCAGCAAACGAAAGGGTTAAATTTGATGATCATACAACCATTGTAGTAGTTGTATTTTTCCCTAAAATGATGTCCAAATGGGTGTCAATTTTAATGCACTAAAATTGACGACGTCAACAAAAATATATGCCTCGACTGACGTGGTAGGCGGCGTGTTACTTCATACTATACGAATCGTATAGATAGTAGGAAAACACAGATGTGTGATGCTGACAAGGCGTACGGTCTGAGCATGTGTCACTAACTATATTGATAGGCATGACATACACATGTCAGTAGGAGATTGGGTGCTGTAGACAATGACAGGGCATTGAGTTGGCTTGTGACGAGACTATTGATGCAGTTGAAAATTACCACATGGCGGAGATCTGCAGGGGTCTGGATTCTATGAGCAGTGGGTAGGAGGTACCAAAATTTTGCTGCATCACCAGAGATTCTTTCAGCATGCAGGTGATCCAAAACCTCGATGTCAAAATTCTCAAATATGCCGCTAGGTTATTAGGAATAGTCCCACATGCATTGGGAGAGGGTCACAAGCACTGTTTAAAAACTATGTACTATGGATGTCAAAGAAATAAGAGCCTATGGCAGAGGTGCCCATTGAAATGTGTGGCTGGGGTTTGATGTGGCCTGCCGAGAGCTATGACCAATGCCGATGCCAGAATTTCCAGGGTGTACGGCTTGACGATAATGCCCAACAATGTAGAGATACCCCATGATTAATAACCTTGCAAATTAATATAAAATTCCACCAAAAAAATACAGAGCCGAGCTAGGGTGTCACTACCCAGTTTGGCCAAATAAATTTTCTCTGCCTGTATCGTAAATTGGAAAATACAATTCAAAAATATCAAAATTAGGAATAAATTGCAGAGAATTAGAGAATTAGATCCGAAAAATAATAATCAGATCAAATAACCAATCATACCCAAATTGCAAATCGGGGCCTTCAAGTTCCAATTTGCAATTTTTTTTTGCCTCACGATCAACTTTAGCTAAAGATAGCCAAATTTATAGTCAATCTTCATTGAATCGACGCTTCAGACGCAACGGTGAGGTCAGATCTGGCTTTAAATGCTCCCAATTTTTGCAGATCCTCCAGATTCGTGTCAAGGTGTTGAAGCATGAATGGTCTCGAATGGCTATGTGATGAGAATCTACCTTAGCGCTCTAATACGATGTAAGAATTTGGCTTAGGCCAGAATTCACCCAAGAACTAAAGAACTCAACACAAGCACGCAGTAGACCAAAATAGGCAGAGTATGATTAGAATGATGATATTCATTCAGTATGCAGGCTTAGCCAACTTGAGAGTACACTAGGAGTGCTTGTATATAAAGGCCTCAGGAGAGCTTCTAGAATGCATAGAAGTTAGCAACATGATAAGTCATACAACCAGGCACATTTCCACCAGATATGGGTTATCCTCCATTGAGCATGGGATTAAGTGCGATCATGTGAGGATAAGCCTACAATAATGTAGCATGCAAATCAATGGTGTAGACAACATGTGCTAAATGAGGAGTGTAGATAACTATGTTGTCATCATGACAACTTAGTGAATGATGCAAACTCCTGTGTTTTAGACACCATGTGCATAATTAGAGTTGCATAACTCAATGAGAATACACAACCTCCTAAGTGTCTCACCTAAAATAATAATAAAATAATGAAAAATAATTAAATAATGCATTAACCTAAGTAAACTTAAGTAAGTGTAATAAGTAAATACTTATTTACACCAACAGACTCCACTTGTTGATGTAACTTTGTATAGACAGTTGGTTGAAAGCCTCATCTACTTGACACATACATGCCCTAAAATCTCATTTGTAGTTGACATGGTTTCTTACTTCGTACAAGAACCACATGAACTTCATTTGAAGGAAGCCAAATGAATCTTGCACTATATCTAGGGTACACATACACATGGGATACACTATGTAGCTGGTACAGGCCTTTAGATAGTGGGATATACAGACTCTGACTATGAAGGGATCTTGATTCTTGCAAGTCTACTTTAGGATACATGTTTCATCTTGGTTTTGACCCTATTTTTTGGTAGAGTAAAAAGTAGAACACCATTGCTCTTTAATCAACTAATGCTGAGTATTGAGACAATGTGACTACGATGACAGAAGCTATTTGGTGGTAGTAGATTTTGAAGGAGTTTGGTTTTGATCTACCCAAACCCATAGACATCCATTGTGATAATCAGAGTGCTATTGAAATCTCAAAACATCCAGTGCAACATTATTTCACCAAACATATTGAGTTTCATATGCACTACATTAGAAAGCTAACTCATGAGTAGGTCATTGCGTTGTAGTATTGTCTTATAGAGTAGCGTATAAATGACATATTCACCAAGCCCTTCACAAAGGTCAAATATCTTAGGAGTGAGAAGAGATTTTTCACCTAGGGGGGGGTCACATGAATATTCTCTTCTATATTGTACATATCTCTCTTTTTTGGGGAGGGTTTTTCCCATGAGATTTTCCCTCTTTCTCCATTTTCAGAGAGATTGCATTGCATTTGTACTTGGGTACCTAGCATGGCATAGTAGCTGAGATCCATTATGCATTTCATCATAGCTTTTGTGAGCTTAAGTACATTCCCTAAGTTGTACTTGGGGGGGGGGGTGTGTTAGTGTAAATAATTATTATTTACACTTTACTTAAGTTTACTTAGGATAAATGCATTATTTTATTATTTATTAGGTTAAACACCTAGGAGTATGTGTAATCATATGAGTTGTCATGTTGACAACATAAGACTAAGTGACTCTAATTTAGCACATGGTGTCTACAACATTGGAGTTTTCATAATTAATTGAGTTGTCATGTAGAAAACACAATTGTTTGCCATCTTAATTAAGCACATGGTGTCTGCAACATGATTTTACATGACACACACCTATGTGGCTTATCCTCTCATCATTGCACTAACTCCTATGCTCAATGGAGGATAATCCACTCTTGGTGAACATGTGCTTAGTTGTGAGGCTTATTATTTTGTTACGTCCTAGTCAGTCTAGAGGCCTTTATATACAGGCACTCCTAGTGTACTTGTACATCAATTGAATTTAATATTGTTATTCTGATCATACTCTGTTGGTCTATTTTGTGCTAGTTGTTGAGCTTCTTGGTCTTGGGTGATTTTTCTCTAACGCAAATTCTTACATCTCCATGTAACTTTGCTAGTCATAAAATGATGT
Organism: Cupressus sempervirens; assembly: GCA_028749045.1. Classification (NCBI taxonomy): domain Eukaryota; kingdom Viridiplantae; phylum Streptophyta; class Pinopsida; order Cupressales; family Cupressaceae; genus Cupressus; species Cupressus sempervirens. The sequence continues at coordinate 27,556,889 of CM053785.1, read as the reverse complement.
CAGCAACAAGTTATAAAAAAAAAATACATTGCTATAAAATAAATTCTATATTTAGACAATTTTCTAATTACCAAACACTAAGTATCTTTATTTCCAAGGTTTCTTGTGAACATGTACATCATGTGTTTCCATAAATGACAACAATTACATATCACAATTAGCCAATTTCAACAGGTTTGACATCACTGTCAGAAGACTTAGAGGTGGAATCATGCTTGAGTCCATATACATTAAGAGTCAATCTTCCTACAAGTAAAGCATTGCTGCCTCATTACTATGGATGCCTTTCTCCACACCCACTGGTTCAATGTGATCACTAATGTCCATGCCTTCTCCTAGCTCAACTACTAATTATTCAGATGGCATAGCCTTGTTATAGGTATGACAATTACCAAATACAAAATAAAAAGACATTACATAATCATCATAACTTTGCAAGGTTCCCTGAAAAAATGAAAATCCACCCTCTGCAACATGTGTGTGCAATCTCTTTCCATCTGTAAACGGTCGACGCTAATTGTAGTTTGTGTGAGAATTTAGCAAATTGTCATTTTGATTATCAGTAGGTCATTCTCTATATCTTGCTAAATCCACCCTCAATATAGAAGTGAACAATTAAATATTTAAAATTTAAAATAATTAAACATCTATTTGAGTATGTAGATTGCAGTGTTACATAACTTTTTCTAAGACATAAGCAATCAAGTTGATTAAATATCATTAAGATTTTATTATTATTGATGATTTACTTTTTTGAGATTTGAATAACATGTTCAATTTTTCACCTTTATTTTATCTCCTCTTAGAGCTAAATTTCAATATTATATTCTAAACCAATGTTATGATCTTTAAGATTCTATTCTAAATAGTTATAGAGATTTGTTAGAAGTTAATTTGTCATAGTCAATGTTATTTTTATTTCAACACCATAATAGACTCTGTTTATTGAACTTTTTCATATTTAAAAATTAGTTATGTTTATTATTCAACATTGTAATAGACTCTCTTTACTGATATGAAATGTTGTTTTGAAAATATCAATTGGATTATTTCAATGAAAAACAATGGGACTCTAATTCAAGCTACAAATGTATTTTTCATTGGTGAATGATTGTTTTCTTTTATTCCTTGTATTCTTGTTTAGTATATAACTTAAAAAAAAAAATCAAAATTTAATTTTATAAGTTTATTTAATTATTAAGGTGAATGTACAAAGTTGGGTTGCAATTCTATGGAAGTCAAATCCACAGAATGAGACCTCTTAGAAATGGGTACCTGACCCTAAATTTAAAAAATGGACAACCATTTAAAAAAAAATTGGTACCTAATTTTTATTTTCAAAAAATGGGTACCTGTTTCTCAAAAAATTAAATTTTTGAATTTTATAGAAACGGGTACCTATTTTTTAAAAATTGGGTATTCATTTTTAAAAATCGGGTACCCATTTTTTAAAAGTAAAAAATGAGTACCCGTTTCTAAAAAATTCATATTTTTAAAATTTTGGGGAGATTTCACATACCGCTTTTAGTTTTTCAGAATGCGTACCTATTTTTTGAATTTCAAATAATGTGTGCTCATTTCTTACAACATGAGGCAATATTTTTTTTCCTACCTCAGATTTTGGTTTGGGATAGGCTTGGTGAGACCAAGCCTATGCCTTGGCCTCTCAAGATTTGGCTAAAGCATTGAACTGACAAATTCATGCCTTTCCATAATTTTTAGAGGATCTTCCTGATCAATTTTTTTTACGAAACAAAAGCCCATTAGAGTTCTCACTATCCTAGTTTCATAAATATAAATTTTATAGTGTTATGATTTTATTTACTATTTTTAGTATTATTTTTTAATCAAAGATGGTACCTAAATGTAAAATAGCAACATTCACTAAAACCTTAATAACTTTTTTATTTTATGATTTTTCTTAAATTAATTTATATGTCATCAATCTAAATTTAATTCTTTTTAAGTTAAAAAAATTTAAAAACAATGAAATTTTGATCAAATTATGGTGATCGTACATAAGATGTTTTAAAATTTAACTTTATAGCCAATTAAAAATTAATTTAAAAAAAATAATTATTAAAAAATTTAAGAAAAATATTCTCATCAATCTCTGGTATGTCAGGTAACTCCATTTAAAAGGATTCACAAAAACTCATTTAGTTGTGTCAAATTATGGTGTCCATACACAAGCGTGGTATGGCTCTGAAACATGTATTTTGAAAAAGTGGTTTGGTTTTTAAAGATCCATAACAAAAAAAAAAATCTATCATATGGGTATACAAATAAATTACATATTCGAAAAGAAGATCCTAGGCACTACAATTTTTATTTCTGATGTTTTTTTATATTTAATCTCTAAATGGCTCAAATTTTGTCATCAATTGACAAAATATTTCAAAAACAGGAAAAATACTTCCACTTTTTGGCCAAAAGTGAGACCCAACTTCTTGCATTGACCCTTAAGTATTTTTTTAGATAAAGGTTCAGAGAATGAGTGATTATATAATATTATATTTTTCTTGCAATGCATTTCTAGGTTAGACAATGAGTGATTATGAGCTCCTTGGTTAGTCCATATTAAACCACAAGATGTTATTTCTTGATATCAATTTATTTATTTCACTAGAGATACTTGTACTATTGTATGATTTCAAGGCTACTGTATGCAATGCTTAAGTTTAGAATGGATATATTTAATTTTGTATGTCTATTTTTTCTTCTTATTTTCTATTATGTTCTCATCATTGGTACGAAAGGAGCATTTTAAATATTTCAATAAAATATTTTTTCAATTTTTTTTTTAAATCTCAAATTTTCTATTTCAAAACATTATTGACTATTTTTAGAATCCTAAACATTTTACAATCATAAGTGTTAAAATGCATTCAATCGAATCTTGAGCACCCTGATCCTCACTTCCGACAATGAGAATTCTTTTTCTCCCATTAAATAAGTGCAAAAATAAATAATCAATAGAGATATATGCACATTCAAAATATATAATTTACCAAATTAAAATAGGATCATTTTATTCATTTTTATTTTTTAGATTTCAGAATTTGCATACTATTGCAAAGAGAACCCAAAGAAAAGAATTATGGAAAGAAAAATAGAATAACTGTAGTTAGCTACCCCAAAAATAACCACGCATCTTAAAGTTAAGACTAGGAATACAACACAAGAAACAAATACCCAGGGAATCACAAGGTAATCCACAAGATCTATTCCTAGCACCCTCAAAGTATTGGTCTTCTAGACACTTGCAAAAGCAAGAGCATTTATAATTTTAAATCCTTTTTAATTAACAATGTTAATAGTTTTTTTAGTATTTTATACATCTTAAAATAATCTACTTATTTAATATTAAAAACTTAATAATATTTTTAGACTTAAAAAATCATTATATATACATATATATATTTTTAGGAGTTAAAATCATATTTAATAATAATAAAAATTATTTATGTTGATAATAATATTTATAAATTTTATACATCTTAAAATTATATTTAAAAATATACTTTTCTTTACAATAATTAAAATTCAAATATTATTAAAAATATATTATATATGTTTTTACTAATATTACTTTTAAAACTACTAATGATAAATAATTTAAAAAAAAAAGAATAAATTAATCTTCCAGAAAATACTAATATTTCTATTTAGCTTTATAAATCTATGCTAAATATAAACAATACAATACTTACTTTATTTTATTAAACTATCTTATATTTGCATGTTCATCAACAATAAAACACTATTTAACACACAAGATAAAATTGGGTATGACAACAATTTTTGATTATGATTTGACAGATCATAAGTACTGAGACATGAAATATGAAGTTTGATGGTGATGGTATCTAATTAGACAGATGGGCATCCAACCATGTCTAATGAACTTCTTGGCTAGCCATTGCCCCTTATCACTTAACACTAGCTAAATATCCAAATATTTGCACCAACTATGGAGCAATGTTGTTAACGTGTTTATTACAGTGCAATGCAATAAAAAGACGTGTTAATTCCTGCATATCTTTTGAAATGTGAAAACAACGAAATATGAGATATGCATTCTAGAATATTTCTTTTTCATTCACCTTTCTTAAAATTTATAGAAAAAATAATTGTAAGAATTTGCCTAGCGACAAAATTCACCCAGGAACTAAGAACTCAAACACAAGCACATAGTAGACGAGGAGAGAGAGAGTATGATCAGAATGATGATATATTCAATATCCCATGTTAAGATTACACTAAGAGTGCTTGTATATAAAGACCTCTGAGATACATCTAAAATGTCTTGTAATCAGCTACATGATATGTCAACAACCAAGCACATGTCCACTAGATATGGGTTATCCTCCATTAACCATAGAAGTAAGTGTGATGATGTGAGGATAAGCCTACAAGGGTGTGATAGGTAAATTAGTGTTGTAGACACCATGCGCTAAAATAGAGTTGCGTACTCCTGTGTTGTCTACATGATAACTCAAAAAGGTATGCAAACTCCTAAGTGTCTCATAAATAAAAATAATTAAATAATACATTAACCTAAGTAAATTTAAGTAAGTGTAAATAGTAAAGTACGTATTCAAACCAACACCCCCCCTTAAGCCCCTTAAGTGCAACTTAGGGGAATGCTCTTAAGCTTACAAAAACTAGGATGAAATGCATAATGGGTCCCAACTACTATGCCATGTTAGGTACCCATGGACATAATGAAAATGCAAATCTCTCATAAAGTGGGGAAAGAGGGAAAACCTCATGGGAAAAACCCTCCCCCAAAAAGAGAGATAAATAGGGATGCATCAATGGATGGAGTAATCAAGACACCCCCCCCCCCGCTTATGACATACATCTAGTATATACATAAGAGAATGAGAGAAGGAAGAGAGATAGAATAAGCTCCCCCCCCCAAAAGAAGGATGCCGACAAGTGAAAGTTGCTCCGATGAAGAAGTTGGTCCAAGAATGCAGAATGGTGTTCCTCCCCTTAGGAAGAAATAATGCTAAAGGTACAATCTTGAAGATGTATGGTAGCCTTGATACTTGCTCAAGTATCCTTGTGTTGATGCTGATGTTCGCCCCTTCCAACTATGCTAAAAAGAACGAATGTAGATTTGGCAAGGATGTCTGTTGAACCTGTTCCATTGAACCATCTATTTCCTCAATTGAAAAAGAGTCCACTAATTTCTGTTCATAAGGATCCACAATCATGCCAACCTATAAATATTGATCATGTAGAGAATGGACATGAGGGTCAGAGTGAGCCCTCGCAACAACTATAGAGGGATCACCTTCATCAATGAGAAGATGTAAGTCCTCAAGTCTATCTCCCAAGTCAGCTAAAGTTGGAGCTAGAAGATGAGATGTACCATGTTGTGATGGACCTTTCACCATGGCAATGTAAGTATGTGGACTAGATTGATGTGACCTCTCACTATAGCTATTGATAGAACCCCACATGTCTGAACCTATTGAAGCACTATCGCATGTGTCACTATCAGTTTCCATTGTGTATGATGTGCAAAGAGGATTAGAGGATAAGTTCAGTGAACTTTCCTCAAAGTGAACATCCTTCTCAACAAAGATCTCATGTGTCTCTGCATCCAGAAGTCTGTAAGCTTTTGTTTTGTCTTCATAGCCAATGAAAGTACAAGGCCTAGGTGTCAGTGCCTTGCAACTCCTGGATGATAGGTTAGCCCATGCTAGACAACCAAAGACTCTAATATGACTCACAACTAGTTTTCTACTGCACCATACCTCAAAAGGAGTCTTCCCATCTAAGGCATTATGAGGAGACCTGTTAAGTATGTGAGTAGCACTGCTAATGGCTTCAACTTCTAATGTAGGATCGAGAGACTTGGCTTTTATCATGCAACTTGCCATTGTCTTGAGAGTCCTAATCCTCAGTGCTGCAACATTTGTCTTGTGAGGAGTAAATGTTGGTGGGTTCTGAAGATCAATCCCCTCAATTCTGCAAAAGTTCTTAAGTCTTCTGTCAACATATCTGTTTGCATTGTCCACCCTTAGTATCTTGATGACTTTCCTTGACTTTTGTTCAACATGAGTCTTAAAATCTTGAAGCTTATGAACCACTTCATTCTTGTGATGAAGGAAGTAGACCCAAGTGAATCTCAAAAAGTCATCAACAAATGTGAGTATGTAGTAGCCTTGGCTAATTGAAGTCACTGCAAAGGGTCTTGCTAAAACCATGTGAACTAGCTGAAGAACAATTGGAGCTCTAGAAGACTTCCTTTTATCATGCTTCTCTTTTAGATTCATATCCACTAAACAAGATGAACATTCTCCTTAGAAAAGCTGATATTAGGTAGACCTTTGACCATATGTTTTGAGCAAAGTTGTTGAAGAGAGCGAAAGTCAAGGTGACCAAACCACTCATGCCATAGGTTGATTTGTGAAGTAGAGTGAGTTAACAAGTATTGAGAAGGACTCTTATGCACAAAGTAGGAGAAGGAATAAAGCCTCTTGTCATCATTGACTTTCCCCACTGCAACCAATGAATCATCTTGTAGACTTCACACCATCACTAAATCTGGAAGGAACTCAATTTTGTGACCATCTCCTAGGTGAGTGATTTGATAAACTAATAGGAGATTGGAGCTAAGGTTTGGAATGTAGAGAACATCTTTGAATTCCCCATTTTCCATTTTCACATGTCCTTTCCCTTCAACTTCCATCTTAGTACATCATCTCCCACAAAGATGTGAGGTACCTTTGACTACTTCAATGAAGAAAAGTCTTTCTTTGAAGAACCCATATGGTAAGAGACACCTGAATCAAGTATTCATTCCGAAGAAGAACTTGTGTTTGCCATAAGTGCTTTCCCTTTACCCTTTGGAGAGGTTGGAGTTGAATCCTTGGAAGTACCTAGCACTTGAATCTTGTTCTTCCTAAGTAGATTTTCTAACTCATCAATTCTCTTTGTCTTGCAATGATGCTCATCATGATTTGGCTTTTTACAATATGCACAAAAGAGTTTGTCCTTCTTTTCATTACTTTCCTTCTTGTTTGAAGAAGAATTGCCTTGTTGTGAGGAGGATTGTTGTGTCTCAGATTGTGTTTTCTGCTTCCACTACTTCTTCTTGTTGTTACTTTTTCCCCCTTTACTTGATTTGTGCTCATCACTAGCCACCAAGGCTTTGGTCTTTGATGACTTGAGAAGTCCAAAATTCATCAAGTGAGATTGTTCAACAATCAACATCTTTGAAAATGCATCAAAGAAAGGCTTGTGGTAAGCAGATCCCATGGTGAACCTATGAGTATTAAAACTCAAAACAAAATTAGCATACTCAAAAGGTAGCCTCTTTAGGATGTAATAAATCAACTTGTCATCCTTCATGGGATTTCCAAAATATTTAAGAAGTGCCTTATACTCATTGGCTTTGATGATATAATCCTAAATTGTGTCAAAATTCTTTGGATCCAAAAGAAGTAAATCATCCTCAATCTGAAATTCCTTTTCTTTATCCACCTTACCATACAATGATTCAAGTTTATCCCAAGCTTCTTTAGATTCTGAACATTTGGTAATGTGAAAAAGGAGATCACTTGGTACACAACTTCTGATAGCTCCTAAAGCTTGTTGGTCTTGAGTTTGCCAATTAATGAGTTCTTTAGCATCAGTAGGTTTAGGTATTTTACCTTCAACATAAAGACTATAACCTTTTTCCATTAATCTACTCCATGCAATATCTTTCCATGTAGAATAGTTACATGAAGTTAGAGGAGGAGATTTAAAACCCATGATGCAAAAATGAAAAGAGAACAATAGAGAGACACAAAAAAATATAGTACACCCCCCGCCCCCCCCCCCCCCACCCTTTTCACTCAATCAAAAGACCCCCCCCAAAAAAGATGCTTTTAGCACTTTATAAGTAGTGTGTGTACAATGGGCCACTTGCTAAAATGAACAAAGTGGACTTTCTAATTTTGCTTTTACAACTGCCTTATGAGGCTTAAATCTATCACTTAAGCATTGTAGCTCAGATGTACAACAATTCTGAAAAAGAATCAAAGCTTTACTATGCCGAAAAAAGCTTAATTCTAAAAGTGAGAAATTGGTCCACATAACCCTAGAATCTAACTTTAGATCTAAAAAGTAGACAAAAAAATACATGCTTAAAAAAAAATAGAACCTAAAAAAGTGAATAGATGTGCCCATATAGAGCATTTGAAGTTGTAAAATGAGGATTATGCAGGTACAGTCACCAAAAAATGTAATTTCTGCAAAATTTGTGTACCAAAACGAGAAAAAAATACCACTATTGGAAAATTTAGAAAATTCTACCCAATTTCAAAAAAAAAATTGCACCTGAATCAGAGTTCGGATGTCTAAGTTATGGGCTCACAAAGTCAGGTTGCAAAATTGAAAAGCGATCTGGAGAGGGGTCTAGAAGAAAATTTGTGAGTCTAAATTTGATGGTCAAACAACCATGACTGTAGTTATAAACTGCCTGGGTTTGATGGTCAGATGACCATCAATTTTAACCTCGACAAAAGATGATGTCAGCTAAAATAGTGCTCCTGGTGATGTGTCTGCTGACAAGGTGTTTATACTATACAAAATTGATGATGTGGCAATCGTAGTTGTGCTGACATGGAAAAATGTCTGAGTTCCACGTGGTGATGTGGCAATCTCTACTAATGTGTCAAATGTGTCAAGGCGGGTCTCTATGGATGAATGATCCTATTCCATGTGGCAAAAGAATAGTTTCTACCGAACTTGAAAATGTTTTACATCCACCAAGAAAAACATGACCTCAAAAGACCCTTTTCATAGGGTATATGCTAGAATATCCACCTTGTGTTGGTATTTGCTATCACTGCAGGGCCGTGAGGACACATGGCCTGGTTTTGTTTGTTAAAATAGTCACCAAAATCCCAAAAAATAGAGTAGGTGCTTTAGTTTGTATTCACCAAATATTTTTAAAAAATGTGGGCCACAGATTTAAATAATAGTTCACCGAAAATAGCAGATCGTGGGTGGGAAAGCAAGATTCCATCGAGATAGTGAAAACTATGGGCAGGAAACGAGATGTTGCTAGTATATTCTATATACTACTAGAGCTTTGTGACACAGCTAGTGAGTGAAAAACAACACAAGACTATTTTTTGTGATGCCAAAGTTTGCAATGCCGAGCATCAAAGACTTCAAAATGCAGGCAAAAGGTTTAGATGCTGCGCTAGAAAGCTGTGCACTATTAGAGAAGATGTGCTGGAATTCACATCTAGCAGGTGGTTTGAAAGTCTACAGTTGCCAGATGAAACCTTGCCATGCACCGAGCTAGAGGTAATAATCCCACATGAATGGGAATACTACAGATAATGCGATTTATATGTAAGCCGCTGCACTAACAAAATAAATAAGATTTGGCTAGTTGCCTTGGCCCTGGGAGTCTAGTGTTGGCTAGATTTGTTTGATGATTAGGGTGTGCAGTGCTTGAAAAGTTGGTATGGCCTTCCATTACGAATATACAATTAAATATACTATGTAGAGCCAAGATCTGATAGCCCGGTTTTGCCAAAAAAATTTCTCTGCTAGGCAAATTTTTTTTGCTAATTCTGGTGAAAATTATAGAGAAAAATGATAGATTTGAATTAAAATTAATTATAGATTTGAAAATAATGACCATACCCAAATTGGATATCGAGGCCTTCGAGTTCTGATTTGCAAATTTTTTTGGCCGCACGGTCAACTTTGGGCCAAGGTAGCCGAGTTTATAGTCAATTTTCACCAAATTAGCATTCCAGATGCAATGGCGAGGTCAGATTTGACTCTAGACACTCCCAATTTTTGTAGTACTTTGGATTCAGGTTGAGGTGCTAAAGCAAGTGTGGTCTCAAAATGGCTATGTGATGAGAAAATCTCCAAGCTCTAATACCATGTAAGAATTTTCCTAAGGGAAAAATTCACCTAGGAACTAAGAACTCAAACACAAGCACACAATAGACCAGGAGAGAGAGAGTATGATCAGAATGACAATATATTCAAAATGCCATGTTAGAGTACACTAGGAGTGCCTGTATATAAAGGCCTTTGAGATACATTTAGAATGTCTCGTAACCAACTACATGATATCTCAATAACTAGGTACATGTCCACTAGATATGGGTTATCCTCCATTAAACACATAAGTAATGCGATGATGTGAGGATAGGCCTACAAGGGTGTGACACGCAAATAAGTGTTGTAGACACCATGTGCTAAAATAGAGTTGCATACTTCTATGTTGTCTACATGACGACTCAAAAAGGTGTGCAAACTCCTAAGTGTCTCATAAATAAAAATAATAAAATAATGCAAAATAATTAAATAATGCATTAACCTAAGTAAACTTAAGTGTAAATAGTAAAGTACGTATTTACACGAATAATAACATAAGAACTTTATTTAACTTAATTGTTTAAGTTTTTAAAGCTAAATTAATTATTTTCTTTTGTTACTAAAATTATTAAAAATTTGTCAATTTAATAATATATTATTTTAATTTTAATAAATTTATTTTAATTTGTGAGAATTAGTTTTATGCTATTAAATTGTTATTAATTTCATCTTTCTTAAGTTTTATATGTAATTTGTTTAACATTAATTTGAAGTTATTTCAATTTTTTCAAAATAATTTATTACCATTTAAAAATGTTTCAAATTTAAACATCTACAAATTTAAAAGAATTGAGGATAAAATTAGACTTATTAATTAAATCATTTTAAATTATAATAGAACTTTCTTATGAATGTTGAGCACATTTTTAATAATAGAAGTTAAATATAAGAACATAAAGGTTGTAGTTTTTTTTTTTGTTTTCTTTTCTCATACTTATATAAAAAAATTATATGAGAATTTTATTTAATTTAAGATTTATTTTAAAAAATTAAATTAAATGTTTTCCTTTTATTATTAAAATTATAGAGATTTATCAATTTAATAATAAACTCTTCCATACTAATATGATTATTTAATAAATTTAAAATAATATTGAGCATACATTATTTTATATATATATATTTTTATTGGTAAAAGGCTAAAGTAATATATATTAAATTAATTTAAAATGAATTACAAAGTCTCCATTCAAACAGGCACTAGTAGGAAATAACAGAGAAAAAAATATCTAGTCTTGTCTAGGACTAAGTCCTATACATATTACAAAAGTAAAAGGGGCATTACCCATTATTCAAAACTCTATCAAATATGATCCTTATATTAATTTTATTCATTGATTTATATTTCAATATAATTTTCCTTTAATCATGTCTAATGTGAGTGTTCCTTTTTGCTTCTGCTTTCAATTTGCAATATTCGTAGCACTTATTTTTAAGAGATCCTTTCTTCCTATTAGCTTAGTGGTTTTGGATATTTCAGATTTGTTGTTGAAATCCTTCCTATATTGTTGATGCTTTAGTCAAATAAGAACTCACATTCAAAAGTTTGTAGGTTAGAAATACATTACATATTCCATATATTCATGTTTCAACAAGCCACTTTCATAACAAATTACATTCAATTTTTAGTTAAGGATTTATTAGTAGGGCCCCTTAGCTTGATGGGGGTCAACATCTTTTCACCATTGAGTAGGACTAAAACATGAATATCTTTAAATATAGTACACTTGTGAAGAGGAAGCTAAAAGGCTTCTTTCATTATTTTCCTTAAGGGAAGTGGATAATTGTTGATCATGTTTTTCTTTAGTGTGCTTTCGCCCAAGATTGTTGGTTCTTCTTCTTGGCAAACTTAGCTTTTCAATGCCGCTGCCAAACTCCTTGTGGGATTTATTTGAAGCTTGGCTGGTGTTACATGCAAAATCTCTTTTAGCACCCATTTGGAAATGTTCCCCATCCTTGGTTGTTTGGGCTTTGTGGTGGGAAAGGAACAAGCGTATCTTCAGGCAGGAGCAGTCTATAGTTAGTGCTGCCACTGACATAATTGAAAAATAAATTTATGAATTGGTTATAACTAATATTAGGAAGAGGTCGTTGCCAATTGTTTTCTCCAATTGGGATAATCAAATTCTCAAAGACTGGAAGTTTATATCTATCCCGAATCTTTTAAGCCTCACAAATACATTAAAGAAAGACATATTGAATGTGATATGGCATCCTCCAGAAGAAGGTGTTATTAAGCTAAATTTCGATGGTGCATCTCGTGGCAATCCAGGGATGTTTGGTATTGGTGTGTGTTTATGTAATCATTTGGGCATACCTCTTTATACAAAATCTTCACATATTCCATGGGGCACTAGTAATAATGCTGAGGTTTCAACTTTGCTTTTTGGTCTTGTTTCAACATTATCTGTGAAGATATCTCATCTCTAAGTGGAAGGGGAATCTCTTATTATTATTCAGGCCTGTATTAAGAGACAAATTCAATGTAGAAGTCTAGCTTACAAGCTAAAACAGGCTTGGTGCCTAATCGATGCTTTTGAAAATTGCATCCTCAATCATACTTATCGTGAAGGTAACCAATTGGCTAACTACCTCTCAAATTTAGGATGTGATGGTAAAGAACTAGACTGCTGGGATCCAAGTACATTGGCGGAGCTATACCCAAATTTATTGGATATCATTTACAAGGAATCAAGTTTATCATGAGTTTTCATTTGGTACTCTCTAGGGTAACAGGGGTAGTCATCATTTTTAATAGGAAGTAGATTATGGCATAGAGTTCTTGACACAATCATTTGGTATGCCAGTAGATGAAGATACTGGTAGTGTTTTTGAACCAGCTGGAGATGCTCCAGAATATGAGGCTATTTTCAAGGATGGGGTTGACAATCATATTGCAGTAGACTGATTCTTTTCAGTATAAATGATACTTTTGGCATGATTTGTGCTTCAGCAATCTCTGATGGTAAACTAGACTTAGCAAATAATATAATTGCAAGACTAAGAGAAATGGTTTCTATTCAAGGAGACCCAACATAAAGAATTGCAGCCTACATGGTTGAGGGTCTTTTTGCATGCATAGCATCTTTAGGACAAGGGTTATATCATGCTTCGAAATGTAAAGAACCACCAGATACTTACAACTTCTTTGCAATGCAAATATTATTTGAAGTTTGTCTGTGTTTCAAATTTGGGTTCATGGCAGCCAATGGAGCAATTTTTGAAGCCTTCAAGGAAGAGTAGCAAGTGCATATTATAGATTTTGATATTGGGCAGGACAGTCAATACATGAATCTCTTAGATATTTTTGCAAAAAGGCCCGGTGGTCCTCCACATGTATGCATAATAGGGGTAGATGATCCTGAGACTGTTAAACACCCTATTGGGGGATTGAATAATATAGGTAAGCGACTTGAACAACTTGCATTATCATATCAAGTTCCTTTTCAATTTGTTTCCATTCTAGAGAAAATTGGAGAGTTTGAACTTCAGAGGCTTGACATCAGACCAGAAGAGGCTCTGGCAGTCAACTTTGCATTCTAGTTGCATCACATGCCTGATCAGAGTGTATCGACAAGGAATCCTTGTGATCAACTTTTAAGGATGGTAAAGTCTCTCAATCCTAAAGTGGTCATTGTAGTGGAACAAGAGAGACCCGATGAATGTTGAAAAGCATTGCCTTGCCCGAGATATTGTCAACATAGTTGCTTGTGAAGGAGCAAAGAGAATTGAGAGGTATGAGTTAGCTGGAAAATGGAGGGCCAGACTAATGATGGCAGTTTTCAATGGGTATCCACTCAGTGCCTTTGTGAACGACATAGTCAAGTCACAACTACAATCATACTGTAGTAGCTACAAGCTTAAGGAAGAAGGGGGAGCTCTATCTTTTGGATGGTTAGGCAGAATTCTCATTGCAGCATCCACTTGGCATTAAGAAACTAGTAACTTATTATTGTTCTTGTACAAAATATTCTTATTATGATTTATAGACAACATTACGGAGGTTGCATATGTCTTTGGCATTGACGTTGACAATTAATTTATATCAGAAAAATGTGCACAACAGTACCAATCTTTTGATGGGAGCATTGTACTTGGCATCAAGAAAACATTGCCTTTGCTTTGTTGTGCAATCAGAGAAAGTATTAGGGAACGAATTTACATATAATAAATATTTATCATGATGCTGATGCTTGTGAAAGTTAGTGATGGAGATATAAGTTTCTAAATAGTGAAGACTAGAAAGTACCATTTAATTGGGGCAATCAATGACGAGATCTAAGCAAAATACATGGTCACAAGCATACAGTCCTCTCTATGGTGGTGTGGCTTCCATTCCACGAGGAGTTTTTTGTGAGTAGAAGCTTTGATGGATCCTTTATACATTGGCTTGTTGGGCATGAACTTCCTCAAGTCGAGATACATTATGCACAAGAATGTGTTGTATGGGATCTTGCATGGCATCTGATGGGCCATATCCTCTGCAGTAGAAGTATAGTGGATGAATATCTGTTGTACAGTAGATGGTGTTGGGTTCAACACCTCAAGGTATGCAACCAAGAGGGCCTCATCCTACTCTTGCTCCACATCCATCAATTGCTTCATTAAGTCAACAAATGTTTCAGCAAATGCAACATTTCTTTCATCAGTATAAAAACAACAACATCAAATGATTCCTCAGCTTATTGGTAAATCAAAAAAATTTAGTTGGAAAGGTGAAGAAAATGCTTAAAATGATGAGGTGACTAGTATGGTATGCAATTTTTTGAGAAAGATCTTATCTGTTGTGGAGATTTTAATACATTGCTGTGTAGTCTTCTGAGACCATGACCACCTTGACATTTTGTATGGAATCTCTAGGTATTTTTGTATTGTGTGATGAGTTCGGGTTTTCTTTCAAGTTCTTTCCCGAATGAACCCTTGAACCTGTTTTTATTTTAATAATATATATAGTGGCTTTGTCCATTTAAAAATAAAAAAATAAAAATTGTGCTTGTTTTAAATTTTTGAAGTATTAGATTTTGAAAATTTGGTACTATTTTATTTAGTTTAAATTGATCTTTTTAAGAGTGAAGGATTCTATTCTTGTTTGTGAAAAAGATTTCCACCATATGCTCCTATGTTTACTAGATTTTCTACTTTCTTGTTCCCCTCCCGAAAAATATGTTGAAACTTAGTGTGTTCAAATATGTCTAATAAAAGTAAAGCATATTCTAGTTTTGAATTGAGTTTCTAATTAAGAGTTTCTCACTTAGTGCATTTAGGATTATTTGAGAGTCATCTTCAATAACCTATTTTTAGATACCCATTTTCAAGCTAGGATTAAATCCTTCTACTAAGGCTTCTAGTTTTGCAACAAAATTTGATGTTGATCCTAATTTTTTTTTAATGCAGGAGTATCTTGGGCGTAAGAGAAATCTTGCATCAACCAAAAATATTTCATTTCATTTTTTTGAATAAGGGTTGTCCTAATGCAAGGTTATTGTCTATGGAGGTTTCCTACTTAGTAAGTTAGTCATACAAACTCATAATGTCCTAATTTTAGAGGTGGATGCTCATCTTGGATATGTCAGCCTACTAGTTGAGGCTCAATGCCATATCATGCGTATTCATGGATTTATTATGGATTTTTGGTGTGTAATTTTGGTATAAAAACTTTAGGTTCACTTTTGAAGTCCTAAATGTGTGTGGATAAGGTCTGGAAACTTGATGGATGGTCGCTTGCACCAATCCAAGCCTATAGATTAAGAGTTGAGGATTCTGAAAAGTGGTTACAATAGCCAATTAGAGCAATGATTTGAGATTTATGGGCTTCCAAAGTTGGGTAACCAAAACTTCTAAAATAAATGTCAAAGATGTATTTGGCCGACTCTATATGTATTATTAGGGTCTGTCAACCCTAGGTATTAAGTTTGAGTGTCTAGAACCTTCCCAGGTGGCACAAAATTGCCTATTTAAGAGATGCCCAAATATTGTCTAGGAGAACTCTAGGTGATAGTTCACAGCTTTGTCTTGCAGACGACTTTAATGAAGGTTCCCATGTTGGTTAGCATATTATAATTTTAAATTCTATAATTTCACATTTGTGACGATAATTAGAAGCCCGTATTTTGTTTTCGCAAATTCTTGTTACTTATTTGTTCCTATTATGTGTTTAAGGTATTAAGGGGAGCACCCTTCATCAATTTTTCTCTTTTGACTATCCATTCATCGGATGGAGAATTTATGATGCATCCTATACCTATTGTACCTAGATTCCCTCTTGATACTCAATCAAACTTTAATTTTTTCCATCCTAGAGGGGGATCTTCCCTTTTGCAATTGGCCCTTGATTTTTTTTTATATTTATGATAGCTTAGAGGAGGGTTTATTAGATTGCTCCAATTTTCTTCATTTCTTCATCCCAGTTTGAGAATGTTCCTTCTTCTTTGGTTAAGTTTCTGAGATCATTTTTTGCTACTTTGACTATACTTGCTTCTACCCTATTTAAAAGAGATTGTATTGTAATTTCTTCATCTCTAGATATTCTTCTGTTCTTTTCTTTCCATATTTTTAGTAGTAAATAGAAGGGGCTATATTCCATAAATTACTATAGATTTTTTATTTCCCATTTCTAGGCCAAGTTTTTCTATCTTCCCATAGATTTTTTGATAATGCTATCTTCTAGTTTAATTTTTTATATAACCATTGCTAATAATTTTTGGCAAAATCACATTGAAATAGTAGGTAACATACTATTATGAGGTTTTCTCTAGATCGAGCACATCGTGAAGGTCCATCAAAACCCATTTTAGCAAAATCCATCTACTATTAGAATTCTTTTTTATAGTGCTTCCTAGTCAAACTCAATATTTTATAAATATTTTCCACCTTTTATTGATTTGATTATATAGTTGATCTCATTTACTTATTTTCATGTTGCTAATTATTTATCATTTCAAGGATATTCTTCTTAGCCTAGGTTGATTATATGGTTGTGATCAAATAAAAGAAATACTGCAATTCTTTTTTGTTTGTAGGAAATCATGATTTTCCATCTAAATTAAAGGCGCCTATCTCAGAATGCCTTCCGAGGGCTTACTCATCACATGACAATCCCTATCTATAGATCTATGGATCTTGGTTTTGATTTTCTTAAAATTATGTGCGATATATGATTTTTTCATATATCTCTATAGCCACAGTGATGAAGCATCAAGTATCTGTATGTATTATGGCGATAGCATTAGGGTCATTTTCAAAGATGACTGAGATATCACTATAACATATAATGATTAAGTCTATTGGTATGCAGAGAAGACATTATTGGAAATATAAGAGGGGTAACTAAGAGGGGAAGGGTGAATTAGTTACCACAAAAATAAATTCTAGATCCCTTAGATGTCACTACAAAACAAAAAATCTGATGAAACTATTGTTACTCGGTTAACACTAACAATATGTTATAACTTAGTAACTAGTAAAATAACAACTGTTACTTGGAAAATGCTAAACATGCAAAACTTAAGATATTATCTATGATTAAGCTTAATTAACTTAGTCGCATACACAAGTGACACCAAGATTTAACATGAAAACCCAATTTGGGAACAACCACCGATTGCAACTAGTTACTGATTTTCACTCTTTTGAAGTGAGCCTTATTAGGAGCCAACCCTGTTAAAGGATACAAAACACACTGTTAGGTGTGACCCTATTAAAGGATTTAATCATCTTGTTAGGAGTGGCCTTATTAGAGGTCTTTAGACACTTCAATCTAGAAATGCCACCTTGTTAGAAGATTTAAAAATAGTTGTTAAGCCAAATCTATTAAGAGTTTTAATTCACTACTCCAATGGTTAGAGAGTAACTTGATGATATGATCTAATTTCTAATGCAATTGGACTTTTGATTTCAAATCTCAATTCTAACTCAAATACTTGATCCTTCCTAATCAAATATATCTTTGTAGCTCCTCAAGGATATTCTGCTTATCCTTCCAATTCGCTTCCTCTTAACATCTTCTATTCTTCCATCCACTTACACAAATTCAATCCTCAACTTGACCTTATACTTATATCATACACAATGTCAAGTCTTCTTGAATACACCTTAGAATAATTAATATTTAGCTCTTCAGTCGGCTAGAACTAACAAGAAAATCTATTAAACTTAATATGTCAAAACAAGAAAATACTTTGTTAGTCAACCCTACTTGGTAGACACTAACTTAGAAATTATTTTTCTATGTTAACCAAGTGAACTTGGTTAACATTGTGTCTTCACAAACTTCCTTTTGGTACTTGAGTCAGCTTGGTTAGCACTAGCTCCATCCCACTTTCCTTCATTAATTGAGTGAGCTCAATTAACACTCAACTTTTACTAACTTCTCTTTGACATCCAAGTGAACTCGGTAGATATTGCCTTCTGAACTTGGAAAACACTTGGAATGCTCGAAAGACATAGGGAACTATCTTCATCACCCAAGTGAGCTCGACATACACTGACTGGAAAAGATATGACATTTTGTGTAACATCAAAGACAATATACAATTAACCAATTGTTTTCAACAAACATATTGTCAATATGGAAATTAGTGATAAAGATTAGTGTGTCACCATAACCTTCCACGATCATTGGTGAGTGGGGAGATAAGCTTTTGGTTTTAGTGATCAACAATGAATTCGGTTATATTACTATACAATATGGAGATAAATGCTTTCAATGATTGAATAAAGGATTTTTGTGCTACAATGATTAGCAATAAGTTGGTTGATTTCCATATGTAATAGTGATAGATTAGAGTTGATTGTGGATTTTCTTTGGAGAACAATGAACATGTCGATAAGCAATGGGCATTTGTGTATCACTATGTATTATAAGGATAAAATGAAAGCTCACAACTGAGACCAAAACTTATGATCGGTACACTCTATAGTGAAAACATCTATCAGAGATTGCTGAAGATGAACTTCTTATATAGTGACGAGTGATAAGGTTATCACTTTTACTACAGCAATAAGTGTGAAAAGTAAAACAAATTGCTATTTATGGGTTGAGACATAGTGATCCAAGATGTATAGGTATTTTTTCCAAGAGTTGTAGTGATCAAATATTTGAATATATTTAATGAGGTGGGGAAGTAATGGTAGGAAATGACCATTGACAATTTGTGGTATATTGCAACAATTAAAATATTTATGACATCAATTCATGCAAGGAAATAAATGCACAAACATATAAGGCATACTATACCAAAAAGGTAATCATTCTACATTCCAAACTCATAGAATTTCATAGATACTGTAAAGTTTTCTGCTAGTGCACATAATTTTCAACAAAATTTGGTTCAGAAAGGACTTTCATAGAAGTATGGAAGGTTCTAGCTCAACACCAAAGAGAAAGTTTGAGAAAGAGAAGAAGGCAAAAATGATGAAGAAATAGAGAACAAAAGATGAAGTTCCTCACTAGAAAATTAAATGAGGACTTGATTGAACAAATGGATTTTGCTAGGCCTAAATCCAGAAGGAGTAAATTTGCTTCACTTGATAAATTGGAAGATAAATATAGTGAAGTAGGAGATGTTTGGATGAGGAAGAGGGGTTATTAGATTTTCTTATAACATTATGTTAGAATGAATCACAAAGTGCCTATTTATCATCCATGGGAGACAAATTTAGGATAAATGACTATGCCTAATGTATTTGTGAATGTTGAGTTGCTGAAAGTTACCATCAGTAAATATAACACTAACAATAGGCGTATCTATAACAATGCAAGGGAGAAATTTATGAAAATTTCAATTAATTCCTTGAATGAGGTCTTCAAATTAATAGACAAGCTCACAAAGAAGTTGTCATTCACTAAGTTGAAGAATGAGTATGAGAGGTCATACATATCCTATATGCAATGGAAGCTAATGCTACATAAGACTATCAAGAAATCATTGACTACACTAGATGGACCACCATTTAACATTAACATGTTCAAGACATATCTTAATATGACATATCAATCCTATGGGAAAGTAGGAGGAATAGGAGTTCCAGACCTAATGGAGATTGTACCCATGGTATTGACATCTGATGTTAAAATGTTGGAGCCTAGGTCTTATGACTATGCTGAGTATGTTCTTGATAACAATCATTCTTATTTTTTAATTTCAATGATGTTGATTGTCCTACCTTCAAACATTATTCTTTACTCATGTACATGATTTTATATTATGGTCAATTAAGAAATCTATGGCATGAAAATTTGAAATTAAACCTATGGGAAACAAATGGTGAAGAAAAGTTAGTTCAAATGTGGACTTTCATATGGGCTTTTAGAAATAGTGTATCTTGTTTTTGAAGCATTAGATAGAAGCCAAAACAATAGGGGGTTGACCCTAGAGTACAAAATAGGTTGTAGGTTAGCCAAAGGTTACCTCCCAATCAACTAATCGATACCAACTTTAAATTTCAAAAAACACGTAATGTCCATAACCAAATTAACATTGCTATCAATCCTTAAAATAATATGTAGAAAAGTCTGAGAAATAAACTAAAAACACTTAAACACATAATGTCCATAACCAAA
The DNA here is from genome assembly GCA_028749045.1 of Cupressus sempervirens. Classification (NCBI taxonomy): domain Eukaryota; kingdom Viridiplantae; phylum Streptophyta; class Pinopsida; order Cupressales; family Cupressaceae; genus Cupressus; species Cupressus sempervirens. Next base: position 27,536,413 of record CM053785.1, on the reverse strand, counting down.
TTAACATTGATATCTTCCCTCACCTTTAGGAGTTTCTTTCCCAAGGGGTGTGATGTCTTTCCCCCGCTTCTAGCCAAGGTAACTTCGAGGGTGTCAGAGATATGAGAAGGTCTAAGAGGGCTGGAGACATGCTTGGTGTCCTAGGGTAGTCTCTTCTTTTTTGTAGGTTTGACATCACTTTTAGAAGATTCAGAGTTGGAACCATGCTTGGTTGGGGGGACTTAAATTTTTCCATCCATTTTCCATCTGGAGGCATTTAGTGCATCGCCTAGCACTCTACTTACCCTTCCTTGTGTCTAAATCTAACTCAATTAAGCTACTCGACTTTTGTTATCAATAGCATTTAATGCATCTGTCAAATTCTGAACTACTATTGCCTTGACATTATCCTCTAAGCTTTTCTTATTGTTCACATCTAACAATTCTACAACATGACCCATTCTCTTATCCTAAATAATCTTACAAATAATTGTGCTTTACCAATCAGAGATTTATTTTCAAAAAATTTCTCCCACATATTTTTTAGATGTATCTTAATTGTACTTTCAGGTATCATGTGTTCAAATGATTCAATTTCTCTAAATAGAGAGTCTTCATCCATGTCCAACAAATTTTCCAACCATAAACCATATTTTCCAAATGTCCTACTACTTTCTGGAACTTCAACTTGATCTTCTTCAACTTCAATCAATGGATTGTCAATTGGTGGTTCTATATTATGTTTTGTCCATCCTTTCTTCTAGTCATCTCTTACTCGATCATATCTTCTTTCTCATTTCACTTTATTCCCCATTGCACAAAAACCTGAATAGAGAGCTTGAAATTACATGCATATAAAAGACTTCCAAATTCAATTACATAAATAATAGTAGATCATAGACAATTTAGAAAAAACTTTCAACTTTAGAAGCTTATTATATTTGACAGTCTATAAGACTATAACATCTTAAGACAACTAGTTGCATTAAAGCATTGCTAAATTTAGATTAATCAATTTATTAAACAATTGAACTATTTAATAATTTCAATAGTTTTCATAATATTTTAAAACACTTAAATTAATTGTAATAATTAATTTGAATCAAATTAATTAATAAATTTAAAATAAACAATAAAATTAATTAATCAATTTCAATATCCAAAAAAAAAATTCTAAAAATTTCTTCAATAAAATTTCATAAAACTTAACCTTTTTAATACTACAAATACAAATATCATTAAATATAACAGTTTTAAAAATAAAACTTAACCTTTAAAATAGAATACTTATTTTACTGTTTAAACCAAAACCAGAAAAAACTTTTAGGTTGTTGCATGTGACGTTGTGTGGGCGACTTTTGGGTCGTATTGATCCAGTCGGATCTAGTCTAACCGCATCCCATTCGGCCGGATCGATTGGCATGCTGAAGATGGATCTCATGAGGATAGAAATAATTGGTATGGAGATCAAACTAGTGCATTCGAGCAGATATATCAATGTTACCCACCTATTTATATTGATAGACCAGAGTTGGAGAAAGCCAACGGAATTATAATGCCTCCATCTGCTCTTTCTCGTCTGATATCTCCAGAAATGGAGTATCCAATGCTTTTCCAGAATTAATGTTGTATGAGCCATTGTCTGCTTATCTTAACGAATCAAGTGATTGATGAATAAATGATTTTTTTTTAAAGAATACTTTAGGAGATTGGTTACTTTTGATTCTAAATACAATTTAAGATATTCTTATGAACTCCATGGCACTTTTTTATTGAATCCCAAATGTGCTGGAATACACATTTAATAGCTATAAACTATCTGCATCTTTCCTATAAGCTATCAGACATATCAGATACCTAGAAAATACATATGATATAAAATTGTTCATTGCTGTAAATAAATATATTTAGTTCTCTATCAAATATTATAATGCCCTTAGAAACACACTAACTTGCAGGAAAACATAGATCAATACCAATGTTGTACAGACTAACTGTGCTAGCATCTTCTTTCTTCACCACTTGGTACATATTATAGATTCGTATGGAAATGTATATCCCTTCATGGGCACCATTGTATCCATGTTGGTTCTCCCAAAGAAATAACCCGCTGAGAAATTCAAAATTATTGAGAAAATATATAAGGTACCAGGTGTACCATGTCTGCTCCTCGGTTAGGAATATTTTTTAATCTCTCGACACTAAATTCATAGTGGGTATCTCTTTTATCTTTGATACAATTCACTAAAGATTGGAGGATTTAAGAATATCTATGTAATTCGTTGTATACATTGATTTTTCATTTGAAGCTGTTATCTTAAATATCACAAGGTAAAGATTGATTCCTATACTAAACGTATCAAATAGTGAAAATCAACATACTGAAATACAATTACTTTCTTTCTTCCTCATCCCGCCATTATTTTTGTTTGCTGGTTTTGTTTTTAATAATTTTCTCTTTTTCTGCTTCACATGATCAATAATAATATTTTAAAGTAGAGAAATCGCTGCCTGTCCTTTAAGACCTGATATTCATTAGCCAAATATAATAATGTTTGTTTATCTTTTTCTCTTTCCTAATATCATATATGACTGATAGGCCTTTTCTACCGACAAAATATAAATGCAACATTTAATGTCAATCACATGATGACCAAGAAAAAGAGTGTCGAGGTAATCATTACCCTTGAATGGTAGGCAGCACTGTTGGCAAAGTTGACAATATTAAGTTCATCATCGCTCTCTGTACAGCAAAGAAAGAATGTGCAACCCCCAAGGATGACAAGACAAGTTTTCCTAAACCCAACGCACTCCCCTTATCATTTTATTATTAGTCCGTGTCTTTGGTGACAAACATTTTTGAAGTATAAAAAGATTGAAATTTGTAAATGGATACGAATATATTAGTTTTTTCCCCCTCTTTATTTATTATTATTATTTATTCTGTTATCTATTTTGGCTAAACCAATTGAAATGGAAACGCTCTCTTTTTGCATTATTTTGAAACAGATTTTAAGTAAAGTTTAGGTTCTAAAAATGAGTCGAAATACAATTACAATAAAATATTAATGTTGTGTTATAAACTAATTGAGTATTATTGTTACGAGTTAATAAATATATGGGCAAGTAAAGGATACTATAGACAAAATGACTAATCAAATAAACAAGTTACAAAAATTAAAAAGAAAATAGTTGCATTTTGATTAAATAAATGTTCTATAACTTTATCATAATTTTCAAATTTGTTATTTTTATGTAAGATCGTAATCATGGTCGAAAAGTCATGTGTTAGTCTTCCAAGATTGCACCTCTTGACTCATGAAGTAAGACTTATAAAAAATTCTAGAAGAAATCATTTTTGAATGATGCTCCTATTAAGATATGAGGCAAGAATATCTAGGGTGTAAGGACAATCTGCTATCATCCAAAACTATTGTCTAGTCTTTTAATAGCTATCATTATGTAGAAGTAATATTTTTAATTTTTAATTTTTTTTTTATAAGTTGTTAATTTGAGCAATAAATATTCTAATTTCTTCTCTACACGGTTCATTAAGGTTATATAAATTTGCCAATAAAGTATCATTGTATAGTCAAAGTTTGGTTTATAATATATTAAAAAAAAATGGTTTTGGCAACAACTAAACAAATTTTGAACTCAGGCTTTAGAGGCTTTGAAAAGTTGTCAAACTTGGACTAACCTATGTTTTACTAATCAAGACGTTTCCAAACAAGTGTCTATAATAGCCAATTGAATCAAAAGTTATGGCCACCAAAAGTTGCACTACTTTGAGTAAAATAAAATTCCTTCAAACACTCATTTATGTTTTGAAAATTATTCAAGGGATAATCTTGGCATATACTAATATAAATAAAAATAATTTAAGGGTGATCGGCGTCAAAACTCTAGCTTAGAATTTTGAGAATCTTTTAGGAAACTTTAAACTCCCTATGTAAAAGGGCCAATAGGGTTATTTAAAGTAGTTCTAATGGTGCATATGTTGGGTATAGCTTACAAAGTTTTGTAATAGAAATGCTCATTTATTTGTAGCATATTATATTTCTCAATATTATAATATTATTTCATGAAGATAATGTTGGAAATTACAATTGAAATAATTATTATGTTGTCATTGATGTCAAATCTACTGATAAGACATGTTGCTATATCATTTAAATGCCATCTATTTGATTGAAGAAGAGGATTTTATAAATTGCTCATAACAAAAGCACCTAGAGGAAAGGTTGAGTTATGAAAAGGAAGCTACAATGAATGTTTGATTAGTTAGACTTTAACAAGATAATTCAATTGTGCTCCAAGCTCATGCTGCAGTGATGTCTAGAATGCAGATGTGAATACAGGGTCCCTGTCAGAAATGATCTTTCAGGGAATACTATGTAGTCTCACAATGTCACGCATGAAACATTAGCTACAGAAGTTGTTGTGTAGGAAAACCTGATTGGTGAAAAATGTGCCACCTTAGTCAACCGATCAACAGTGACCATGATAGCATCATAACGACGAACAGTCATAGGTAATCCTACTATGAAGTCCATAGAGACGATGTCCCACTTCCATGAAGGAATGAGATTTGGTTGCAAAAGTCCAGCCGGGTGCTGATGTTCTACCTTAACTCTCTGGCACTCAAGACACCTGGCCACATAATCAAAAATGTCTCGCTTCATCCCAGACCAAAAGAACAAACACCTCAAATCAACATGCATCTTCTTGACACTTGGATGTGCTGAGTAAGGTGTACGATGGGCCTCTACTAAAATCAAGGTGCGAAGCTCATCTAGTAATGGCACATAAATCCTCCCCAAATGTCTCAAAAGACCATCTGACTCTCGAACGTAGCCTACAAACTTACCTTCCAAAGGTCTTCCTGAATCTATTTCCTTGCACACCTCCTGATACCAAGAATCTGTAGGAAGTGCCTGAAGAATTTGACTTCTCAAATCAACACTAAGAGTCATAGATGATATCACATGTCTCCTGCAACTCAAAGCATCTGCCACCACATTCTCCTTTCCCTGAATGTACTTTACCTCAAAATCATACTCGCATAGAAATTCCATCCATCGTCTCTGGCGAGCATTCAAATTAGGTTGAGTGAAGATGTACTGAAGACTGCGATGATCACTATGTAGCTCAAATTTGTGCCCCAACAAGAAATGTCTCCACCTTGTCAAAGTATGGACTATTGCTGCTAACTCAAGATCATGCGTAGGGTAATATAGCTCATGATCCTCGAGCTTGCATGATTCATACGCAATCACCCATCCATTCTACATCGAAACCGCTCCATTCCCTTCAAGAGAAGCATCTGTACACACCATGAAATCTCCCTCTAGATCAGGTACTGCTAAGATCAGTGCACTAGTCAAAAGCTCCTTGAGCTTCTGAAATGCTTCCTCACATTTCGCTGTCCATATAAACTTCTTTCCTTTCCTCTGAAGAGAAGTGATAGGATGCATTATTTTGGAGAGGTTTTGGAAAAATTTGCGATAATAACTAGCTAGACCCATGAAACTACGAATCTCTGACACATTAGTCGGTGTAGGCCAATCTACTATCACCTGAATCTTTGCAGGATCCACTAAAATACCATCACCTGAAATGACATGCCCTAAATACTGAATCTCAGATTTGAAGAATTCGCACTTAGCTGCATTGGCATAAAGTTGATTGTCTCTTAAACACTGTAAAACCAATCGCAAGTGTTCCTCATGTTCCTTCTGAGTCTTAGAATATATCAATATATCATCAAGAAACACAAGTACAAACTTGTCCAGATAAGATCGAAACACCCCATTCATCAAACTCATGAAAAATGATGAAGCATTAATCAACCCAAAAGGTACCACTGTGGACTCATAATGCCCATAGCGAGTTCGAAAGGCAGTCTTGTGAATGTCAGCTTCCTTAATGCAAAGCTGGTGATATCCTGACTTAAGATTGATCTTGGAGAATACTGTAGCTCCCTTGATTTGGTCAAATAAGTCATCAATCCTAGGAAGACAATACCTATTCTTAATGGTCACCTTATTCAACTGTTTGTAATCAATACAAAGGTGCAAAGAACTATCTTTCTTTTTCACAAAGAGCACTGGAGCTCTCCATGGTGATACACTAGGTCGAATGCTCCCTTTTGCCAAAAGTTCCTCTAGCTGAAGATGCAACTCTCCCAATTCCTGTTTAGTCATACGATAAGGAGCTTTAGAGATAAGCTCTGCTCTAGGAATCAAGTCAATGCTAAAATCGATGCCCCTCTTTGGAGGCATGCTTGGAATCTCACTTGGAAAAGCATTTGCGCACTCTTGTAAAATTAGGTGATCTAAAGTCTTCCTCATCAAGATCATTTACTATAACAACAAATATCTAACATCCCTTACAGAAACTCCACTTCATTTGCATAGAAGAAATCATCCATAGAGATATAGGCCTTGGTATCTCAACTATCTTCACATCATTCCCTTGGTCATCTTGGCACATTATAATCTTCTTCCTGCAATCTATACTAACTCTATGAGATCCAAGCCAGTCCATGGCCAAAACCACATCGTAGGAACCAAGGGGTATAATGCGCAGGTCAACTACAGTATCAAAAACTCCTAAGCTAAGCCCACACTTATGAACTATAGAATCTGTGGAGACCTTAATACCTGAGGCTAGTTCCACTTGCCAACCATAATCTTGCTTCATCACATCCAGCTTATACTTAGAAACTATAGATGGTGAAATAAATAAATTTGTAGCTCTTGAAACAAACAATACTAAAAGAGATATACCTCGAATAGCACCTGTGGTCTCAACCATTGTTCCATGATGATCTGCCTGATGGTGGTCTACTGCTGCAAACACTCTATGAGCTCTACTTTCATCTCCAACTGTAGGCTCTGAAGCTATTGGCCTAGGCCCTGAAAAATGAGGTGCTTATTGTGGACATTGAGCTACATAATGTCCAATCTGCCCACATGAAAAACATCCTATATTCCTGCCAGATCCTTTACCCATGGATGGTGCATTTGATTGCTGACGACTATTCTTGCTAAAAAAATAATGACTACTTTGAGCTGGCTAATTGGGTTGATTCCATTTACTGCGTTGAGTATTGCGGTTGTTCTTGGAGTCACCACCTTGAGCCTAAGAATTCAATCCCTTCTATTGATGCGTCTGCTGAGACTGCTGTTGATACTATTTCCCCTTAGAAAAAGAAGGCTTCCTATTCCCACTTGAATTGTAGTTGCCTTTAGATCCTGACACTGTTGGTGCTCCTACAAAACCTCCTTGACCAAGGTTAATACTTTGTTCCACAAGGATGGCTCGACATATCGCATCCTTGAGGGTTTTTGGCTCAAATACCTTGACACCTCCAATTATATGTTGTTCAAACCCCTAATAAAGTGCTGTGTCAACTAAGCTAAATTTTCATTGAATCCTAAAAAGGACATGAACTCATAAAATTTGCGCTCATACTCAGTCACTGTCATAGTATACTGCCTGAGATTATGGAACTCATCTACCCTTTGCCGCTTCCATTCCTTTGGTAGAAATCATTCGTGGAAACTCTCTAAGAATAGCTCCCAAGTGACACTACTCATATCAATACCTAGCTTCTTCTCCTCAATTGTCCACCAAGTGGCCCCAAAATTCTCTAAATTGGTAATCAAAAATCTTTCCTTAACATTACTATCAAAGTCCTGCATAGCAAAAATCTTGTCAAGGGCGATAAGCCACTATTCGGCCACATATCCAAAACCTTGCCCGTTAAAGGGCTTGACCTTGGATCTCGAAAGGTCCTTCATCTAAGTAGATACAATGGATCTCTATCGATCCTTTTGAGGGCTCCTAGACCTAGGTCTATGCTCTTGTTCTGTCTGATGTGCTTTAGGCTATTCATGAGCAAGAGGTAGACGATCAAGAATGGTCTGCATCATCTGTCTCAAGTTAACCTCCTCAGACTTAGCTTGGTCCTCTATACGGCTCTCTTCCTGTTGCATACTAGCATGCTCTCCTTTGCTCTCTTCATGAGTAGATCCCTCATGGGCAGACTCATGGACACCGATAGCTTTGCCATGACCACGACCTCTACCATGGCCTCTACCATGGCCTCTAACAGAAGACCTAGTCCTAGATACCATCCTACAATAGTACAAAGTACTATTACAATCAAAAGACACATGTTTGTAATAGACTAAGTTCAATCCTATGATTAGCTTTAAGTAAAATTTTTAGTCTTGAAAGCTAAGTGTTGAAGTATGAAAAATATGCAAATAACAGTTTAAGTTTTGTTTTAGTTCACCTAGTTTCAAGTTTGAAAGAGATGCACATAATAGTTCAAAGTCTTAGTTTGTTCCAAAATACCCAGAGCTCCCAACGTAGAAACTTAGGCTTTGATACCAAATGTAATGCCCCGCCAAGGGATCCAAAGAATTAACTTAGAGTTTCACTAAGTTTGGTAGCATTTTTTTTTTAAATACATGAAAGTAAAAACCATTTACAACTTATACCTAGTAACGGAAGCAATAGTAAAAGTACAAGTGAAAGTAAAGATAGCATACATAATTGGTTACATTCTTCATGGATCCCTTAATTTTGAATGACATCTAATTTATCTATTCATCTAAAATCACATCCTCATGAAATAATAATGAAAAGTCCAATGTTTATACATTACATTTCTAAATGCTCAATCATCCACTGTAATGAAATAATAATGAAAAGTTCAATGTTTATAAATTACATTTCTAAATGCTCAATCATCCACTATACATGTCACAGGGTATGGAAGGCTTAAAAGAATATACATATGTGAAATGAAGTACATCCTCCTCCTAATTCTAATCCATTATGCAATAACATAAATGAAACCACAAATCATTCATGATACATCATCATAAGAGATAACCATAAGTAATCAAACATAATTATCTAAGTGCATGGTTCCTCCCAACCATTAATAGCATCATTAGACCATGATGTGTCTTAGCCATCCCTCCATGTGTAACATTCCAAATCATGAAAGAGATCATCGATATTAATATAGTAGGAACGTCACTCCTATAAACACACTACATCATATGCAGAAAGTAATCTAACATGCAAAGTAAGCATAAGATAACATCATCTAACATATGCAAATCATCAATATAAGGATACATGTCCACCATCATAATCCATGTAGATAGATGCCAACAAAAATGCATCAGCTACAATGTTTCAAATGGATCTCAAATGATAAGAGTGATAAACACTACCACCCAACCATGTGGAACCTAAGTGGTCCACTCCCACCATGTCAAGGAGATAATCTCAAGTCCCAAAAAGGCTATCGAAATCACATAGCATAAATCTCTATAAGTCTAGGAATCCTAAAAGTATACTAACACAAAGGTTTCAATCACAAAACTGACATCTAATCCTAGAGGCACACAATGACATGTAAGAAATGTACTCTGTAAGTGGGCAAGTGTCATTGCATAAATCATGTAGAAGTTACCCTGGTAGTTAGCTTAGGACTCCAGGGTCCCTACTGATCCCTATGCGGCCACTAGTATCCTCTCATACTGATAAGGCATACTATGGAATGCAAGGTCGCAACCAAGCGTTCTCTCTACTCCCATCCTAGTTTGTACTAGCACTCGAGGCATGGGCGAGAACAAAACAATTATCTTTTTAGGTTCATTTAGTTAGTATTAGGTGTGAATGTTTTCACTTATTAAGGAAACTTACAATGAGTTACCCTGGCAGCCTCTTAGGGCCCCAACCCCCATTGCAAGCCACTTCCTGTCACTACAAGTAGATAACCTACCCTAAGCTCATGGAATCATAAATCTCAAAATCACAAAAGATAATCCACAATATAAACATCAAATCTCCATGAGTCAACTGGAAAGCATAATAGATAATCATGACCACAACAGTTCTCTATTGGCAACTGAAGGCATCCCTGATAATCATAATAATCATTGGTTCTCAATAACCAAAATATATCTCAAAATCATACTGATCAAAGACTCCAAAATGGTTGAGTCAAACATGTCACAACATGGCATCATCAAGAATAAATCAATGTTTTAGTCCCATCATGGCAACTGGAAAGTACTCCAAGGATAACTGATTGATGACTTAAAATAGTTAAGTCAAGTGTTTCAGATACATATAACTCAGCTTCACTAAAGAAGACTAAAAAGAATTAATCAATCAGTAAATACAAACATCTCATATAGCATACCATCACATAACCATGGTTGGGTTTATAAAGATAAAAAATACGATATCATCATGACATCACAATCATAACTCCCGAGCCTCTGGTAGACATCCTTTACTGGTCAACACTAGTCAACCCAAAACCCAAAACAAATAGCATAGAGAATACACAATGTAAGCATACATTTGAAAATTTGAAATCGCAGTGATAACAAACATTTTTTTGTAAAATGTTATCAAAAAATAATAATAATAAATATCATATTGCATAGTGATGGGGGGGAACGAAACCCACACCTCGTACTTGTTGTTGTCGTGGGTACCTGCTATCGTAGGCACCGCGGGGACAGAGGGTACGAAGTACCCACTGCCACCGCAGGCCCTGCGACCGCAGGGTATCGCATGCCAACGGTGGTGTTTTACATATATATGGGTTATGTGATATGTGATTTGATATGTGATTTCAAATGTATACTTTTCGCAGCAACTTTAGCATTCGGCTTATTATATATATATATATATATATATATATATATATATATATATATATATATATATATATATATATATGTGCATGTATATATATGCATATTTATATTTAAATGTATATATATGTATATATATATATATTTATGCAGAGATCTATTAATCATTATATATATATATATATATATATATATATATATATATATATATATATATATATATATATATATATATATATATATATATATATATATATATATATATATATATATATATATGCAGATATGAATAAACATGTCTATACAATTTTAAAATAAAGGCTCTCAATTAGAAAAATTTCCATAAAATATTTATTCTCCAAATTTACCCAATAATTCTTCTAATGGATTTGGCTATAAATTTAATACACTAGTCCCGTAATCTCCTCAGATCTATGCATATAAGGTTTTCTCAAATAAATATTTAACTACCCATATGAAGAATGCATACAACCAAAATAGAAAGAACCCTCAGAAAGCATTTGGAATACACAAAGAAGATAGAAAGTGCAAGATGCAAAAATAACATAAGCAAAATCACAAGAGTCTACCCGGATTCTGATGCTAATTCGCTTCTCCTTAGAAAAATCGCAGAGCAAGCTCCTCCCTTCTCCAATGTTCCCGAGTCTTCCAACACGCTCCAAAATGCTCTCCAAATGCTCTCTCTAAGCCTCTAGGAGTGCTTGAATATAAAAGACTCTCAAGAAACACCTAGAATGTCTCTAGAAACAACTAGAAGGTGTTGACAACTAAGCACAAGCTTTTTCCAACCTTCTAGATGAGTCATAAGGTTGTAGACACCATGTGCTTAATTTGTGCGCTAACCTCCATGTTGTTGACATATGAGAAATAAAAAGGTGCGTTAACTCCTAGGCAAGCTTATAACTTTTATTTTTAATTTTTATAACTTTCATTTTAATTTTTATAACTTTTATTATTATTATTTATTTATTACTTTATTATTAATTTTAATTTCTAATTTCTTTTATTTAATTCTTTTTCTCAATTAATTCTCATTTAATTAATTATAGTCAAAATATCAAAGATTATGATATTATATTAATTTTCTCCAAATAATTAATTTATTAATTAAATCTATTTATTAAGACTTAATTAATAGAAAATTCACCATAGACCTCCAAGATAAACTATGAAAACCCATCATAGAACATTGCACACAAAATCAGTTTAAAGGGTTAAAAATCACGAATTATATCATCTGACACATTTGGTGGTTAAAATATCTAGATACTTGTCCTATCTCTCTAGGAAAATGGTTTTAAGGGTTTGGGATTTGGACTTGAGAATTTATCTCCCTTCTCTTATCATTGGGATAGTGTAATAGGGTACACTCATCTTGGAAAATTAGGGAAGTTGATACCTGGTACCTGCAACCTGCATAAAAACCATGCATGTACATACAATATATATATAATACTAAGCTAAATAGGCAATGGCAGGAAGTGGTGCATCATGTAGATCCTAACTAGTAGGTGACTACGACTCCCTTCCTTAACCACATTAGAAATGCCATACAATACGAACAAACATGCACACCATACACATGCAAGTATGGGGTAAGTATCAATAATAAAACTATGAGATAATAAACCATCTAACTAATCATCATCAATAACTGAAAGCAATGTAATGATAATCATGCATACATGAAATGTAGAATCTAAATAATCTCATCATATATCAACTGAATCCATAACATAATGTCTGATAGTCTCAAAACAATACTACTAATCCATCAACATAAAACTAGTCTAACATAGTCTGATAATGATAACAACAATGTGTCCAAAAAGATGTGAACGAGGGCAGGCACTACAATAAAAGGAACAGGGATGAAAAAGGTAAGAAATCTTGTTAAATTGTTGAAGAAGAAATTGGCATTGAATTTGAAAGTAATGATGATGAAGTTGTTTATGTTTCAATGAAAGAAGATTTTAATGAAGATGAGAAAACTGCTTTAATTTTTTAGTGAACAAATGTGACAAATGGATAATTGATAGTGGTTTCTCTAATCATATGACTAGTGATAGAAGTAAATCTGAGGACATTGGACCATACAAGGGTGGCTATGTTAAATTTGGTAATGATATTTCATGTACTATGAAAGGTAAAGGGAAGTTATTCAATTGATAGATAAAATCAAGTGTGACAATATTTACTAGGTGGAAGTGTTAGCATGAATGCTAATGGTATTCCTTTGGGGGAGTATCCTAAGCATTTCTAGAACACTTGGGGAGATTTTTAGTATGGGTGACATGTTGCATTCATGTCATTGGTGTCAACATAGCAATAATTCTGTGAAGACTAACAAAGTAGAAGATAGAGATCGTGGTCGTACAAAAAGTGTTTTAATTATCTAGAGATGCACTGTTAAGGACATATTCCACACTATGTCCTGATAGTGAGGTCAAGTGTACATAATCTAAGCCAAAGATATGAAAGTTATACATGTTATTTACACAAAGCAACTTGTAGAGACAGAGTGCCTAGAAATAAGTTTCTGATGATCCTATTATATCTTCTAACAGAAATATAATATGGAGATGCATAGTTATATAGTGATAAAGAACAACTTGATGATGATGTCAGTGAGTATGCAAGCCTTGAAGTTGTACATGTGAGAAGTTGTATAGACTATGAGCTGATAGTGGTATATGGTTTTGAAATAATTAATTATCTTATTGGGGTCTTATTATAATTAATTGGGAAAGCCTCAAGGCCCACTCAAGGAATTATTTTGAAGATACAGTATAAAGGAAAAATGTTTTCCTTATTTGTAAGATTAGTGATTAATGCATTGAATGAAAAGTAATCAAGGAAGTGTAAAAATGAGCATAGTATTTGGTGAATGTGAGTAAGTAATCCAAGGGATTATTGGATACAAAGTTTTTGATCTAATATTAAGATTAGAAGGTGTAGAAGTTTGGTTGATAGGACAAATAAAGAGGAAGGAGCAATACAGTTCAATTCTATTATTCTGCAAGGAATAATACAAAGATCATTTGGACAGTGGGTTTATTGGTCTTGCTCTTGAAGCTGTTTGAATAGTGAGTCCATCTACCTTCTACAATTCGTAACATGGTTGGCACAACTCCTAATAGGGATTTAAAGTCTCCTAACAGGGAATGATATGTATTGAATGTTGTTATAGACTCCTCAAAGGGTCCACCCTCTTAGTACATCATCTTGTGGGTATCATCCCCATTGGGGTTGTCCCTCTAATACAGAGTCTCCCAAGTTAACATGTCTAGTGTTACTATGCATGAGTATCTTGATATGGTTTTGTTGAGTTGTCATTTTGCAAGATTCTTAACAACAAGAATCCTTTCAAACTCCTCTCTTCAAAATTTAATCTTGGGGATTAACTCCAAGGTTCTGGGCGATCTTGTGACCTACTAGAATCCACTCAGTTGAAGATAATTGTGAATGTTCATGAGGAGGCCTTTGCTAGTTCTGAAATGATTCAGATAAGATGTATGATTTTCTTGCTACTTCAAAAGAATAACCACACAAAATGGAGTATATTTTTGTATTTTCTATTTTTAAGATGAATGCAAGCTAACAATGAAACTATATGAAATCCTAATTTAACCAAGGGGTTAGTAAAGAAAATAAGGAAGATAAGGTGACAATAAATTTAAGCAAATAACATGAAAGTAAATGCTAATGGACATAAGCTATGGAAATAACACTTTTGTGAGTTGAGCTTTTGAAAAGATTGGTAGGTAACCAATGAAATTAGGAGTAGAGCTTCCTTAATTGCATTGATGCAATCATCGATGGGAATTTAGTAACCATAAGATGTTTTACTTTTCATCAAATCACAAGGCCACAAAGAGTGCGCTCATGCAAGACGAAAAGCTATGCAGGAACAATATGATGATCTCTTCTCAAACTAAGTATGTCACCAAAATTTGTAAACATGTAGTAAATACCAAAATTAAAAGATTGCACAACCAAAAATAACACAAAAAACTTTTGGCTCAATTACATACCATGAACATATATCCACAAAATGTAACACATTTATGCAAGATTCACTAAACTCCAAATGCGAGTACCAAAAGCATATATTATTGCAAAATAATGGGCACCACGTTGACTACATGTTACATTCTCGTATTTATAAGAAATCTTCTCCTCAAATTGTCTTGAGAGTGAGAGATATCTTTATGCAATCATATGCTTCTAAACTAATAAAAAAAATCTATTTATGTACAAATTGACTATCTATTGGTGCTAAGTAGGACTCCATCCATTTTATATCATTAATTGGATGCATGAGCCTTTACATGTCATAAAAGAAAGAAAGCATGAAAGAATAGGGAAGATAAAGCCTTCACATGATGTAGAAGGAACTAGGAATGGCAAAAATAGAAGCTCCATCTTACTAGGCATCTATAGGAGTTAAACTATTGTCAAAATGCATTTTCGATGCATGTAAAGCTCTAAATTTAGAATTGGTAGTTAACTATTGGCACACCTTTGAGTTCTTCAAAATCTTCCAAACACTACTAAAAAAGCACACCTACGCACCAGTGCACCTGGCGCCAGCGCACCAGTGCACCTCAAAAGCTCAATTTGCCAAAAAAATCAAATTTATCAGTTTTGAAAATAGTTTCTAGGTTTTTTTTTCGATGAGGTCTCAGAGCACTCTAATGTACTTATTTTTTCCTTTTTTGATGATTTATACTCTCTTTATATCTAAACACTTTCATACATTTGAACTCCTTTTGCTTCTTCTATCTAAAATCCCAAGGCACCCATGTTGAATCTTGTCATTAATAATTGCATAAGATGAGGAACCTGTTGTGGTTCATGTGTCCAACCTCTATATCTTTGATCTTTTTCTTCTCTCCAGTTGCTCTATCTTTTTCAGTGAGAGATTAGGTGATCGACATTATCCAAAATGATCAAATGTTTGAAACTTTTCATGTTGTTTTAGGGACTAAAATTATATTTTTAGTTCTTCTTTACAATGGTGTAAACGGTTTTGCATTCTGATCTCTAGGTGAAAAGTTATGACCTCAACAAGTTAAGGATGCCCTTTTTATCTGAACAAAGAAGAAAACATTAGATTGGAAAGCTGAAAATAAAACCCTAAACAAAACCTAATGATGACAAAAATACAACCTAGAAGCCTCAAGTACTAAAGAACATAAAAAGGCCTCAATTTCACCCTGATATGCAAAAACGGACATACCTAGCACACCTCAAAGGTGTGCTAGGTGTGTCTATTTTACACTTATACTTATCAAGGGTGTGCATCTAGCACACCTAATGGGTGCACCAAATTAGCACCCTATCAAAACTGAGAGCGCAAAGGGTGCACATTTAGCACACCTCACAGGGTGTGCCAAATGCACACCCTTTATTCTCTTCATGGATTTCTTGAAGGTGTGAAGATATAGGTGTGCATTTTTCTTTGCAAAAGATGACTTAGCCTCTCAGATGATGATTTTTGGAATCTAAGTTTTCAAACCAAAATGCAGATTAGGTCAAAAAACACTAGAAAAAGATTCAAACCTTGGACTAGGGATCCAAAAAGCTAAAACAAAGTAGGGGGTCCCCATTTGTAGAAGAAATGGGGTGTGCATTGTGAAACCACAATAGGTTTCTGATTATATTGCTCACATGGTTAAGTTTTGTTAAGGTTGATAATAGTGATAATCTTTGGATAATTGATTCACCCCCCCACCCCCCCTGCAAACATTAGATTGGAAAGCTAAAAATTAAACCCTAAACAAACCCTAATGACAACAAAAATACAATCTAGAAGCCTCAAGTGCTAAAGAACATCAAAAAGCCTCAATTTTACCCTGATATGCAAAAAAGGACACACCTGGCGCACCTTTGAGGTGTGTCTATTTTACACTTATGCTTATCAAGGGTGTGCATCTAGCACACCTAATGGGTGCGCAAAATGTGCACCTTATCAAAACTCAGAGCGCAAAGGGTGCACATTTAGCACACCTCATAGGGTGTGCCAAATGCACACCCTTTATTCTCTTCAAGAGTTTCTTGAAGGTGTGGAACTATAGGTGTGCATTTTTATTTGCAAAAGATGACTTAGCCTCTTAGATGATGATTTCTGGAATTTGAGTTTTCAAATCAAAACGTAGATTAGGTGTAAAAATAGTAGAAAAAGACTCGAATCCTGAACTAGGGATTAAAAAAGATAAAATAAAGTAGGGGGTCCCCATTTGTAGAAGAAATGGAGTGTGCATTGTGAAACCACAACAAGTTTCTGATTATATTGCTTACATGGTTAAGTTTTATTAAGGTTGATAATAGTGATAATCTTTGGATAATTGATTCACCCACCCCGCTGCACACACCCCCCCGCCCACCCCCCCACCCACCCCCAACACACACACACACACACACACACACACACACACACACACACACACACACACACACACACACACACACACACACACACACACACACACACACACACACACACACTCAGTTATATTGGTGGAGTATATATTCTAACAATTGGAATTAGAGCCTTGGGTCCTTGAAGAAAAAGATTAATAACTTTGGGAGATTAGTGGTGAGTCATTTGAGAAAGGATAGTTGTATGCCTAATGGAGGAAATTTTGACACCTAGAAGATGGAGCTTGTTGGTGAGACATCACAAATGTGTATAAAACTAAGCATCAAGTTTCCAGATCTAGAATCCTTTTGTTGTATACAAATGAATAGAAGCACTAGTAAAGATATATTTAGATCTAAAGAAGACATGGAGATCAAAGAAGGTATTGATTTGCTTATGAAAAGAGAGTGAGAAGGTATGGATTTTATTTTTGTTGGATATGGAAAGAGTTTTGTCACTTTTTATACTGATATCATAAGAGAGTAAGAACATCTTGAAATAGTTCACATTTTGATGAAGATGAAGAATTTAAAGAAAGTATGGAAAGATTCATGAATGAATGTCATGATAATAATGAGCCTAAATTGGTTAAGAAAGAGGAAGTAGTAGAAGAGATAGATTTGGTAACTATTGTTGATCCAAAAGGCTAATCATGAAAATATGAAAGTTATTATTGAGATTAAAAACAATTTACAAAATGGGAATCAAATTGAAGAGCAGAGATCAAATCCTAGAGTAGAAGAAAGATTTGAGTTGACAACTCCTAATAGAAGTATATCAAACAATCACCTTCCTAAAAAAATTATTGGGAGAAGAAATAGAAATCAAGTAAATGAAGAAGTATCTAAATTATGTTTTTTTTCTCAAGTTGAACCTAAGAGTGTAGATGAAGTGTGAAAATATGATCATTGAATTCAAGAAATGAAGGAAGAATTAGATCAGATTGTGAAGAAGGAAATATGGGAATTAATTCCAAGTCCTAAAGACAAGAATGTTATTGGATCCAAATGGGTATTTAGAAATAAGATAAATGAATAAGGTGAAGTTGTAAGAGATAAGGCCATACTTGTGTGCAAAGGATATTCATAGCAAGAAGGAATAGACTATGAGGAGACATATGCCCTTGTAGCTAGAATGGAAGTAGTAAGAATTGTTGAAAATTTATTCTACACTCCCCTTAGGATTCATGACAAGGGCTTAACTGCCTCCTATGTGCTATAAGTTGAGTGGTTGTATTAGGAATTTCCATATTCATATTTTGGTACAACAGAAGCCACACTCTAATAGGTGATATTAGAGCTTAGTCACAGGTTCAAATCCTCAAACCCTCAGATAACATTGAGGGGGAGATTGTTGGAAATTTATTTAGTGCTCCCCTCATGATTCATGACAAGGGCTTAAACACCTCCTATGCACTATAAGTTGAGTGGTTGTATCAAGCATTAAGAGATCATTGTCTTGGTGCAATGGAAACCCCACTCTAACAAGAATGTTCCTAAACTTTGCAAAAAATATGAAATTCAAAGTATAGATCAGATGGATGTCAAATTAGCCATCCTGAATGGAGAACTTTAAGAAGAAATCTACATTGAGTAGCTTGAAGGTTTCACTCTAACAAAAGAAAAAGACATGGTATGTAGTCTAAAGAAAGTTCTATATGGTTTGAAGTAAGCATCTAGAACTTGGTATGCAAGGTTGGACAATTATTTGCCAAAGCTTGGACTTGCTAAAGGTACAATAGATAGTAACCTATATTTGAAAGAAATAGATAATGGATTATTGATAATAGTAATATTTGTTGATGACATAATATTTGGATTCAATTATGAAGCAAGTAACAAGTTTGCTGAAGAAATGAAGAATGATTTTGATATGAGTATGATAGGAGAAATGGAGTTTTTTCGAGGTTTGAAAATTTTATAAAACAAGGATGGTATTTTTATTTCATAAGCTAAGTATCTAAAAGACTTATTGAAGATATTTGGATTGGAAAGTTGTAAGCCTATTGGTACACCAATGATAATCTTTCACAAGTTATCTAGCAAAGATGAGACACCTATAGTTGAGAATAAGTACATATCCATGATTGGAGACTTGCCATATCTGACTCACACTAGACCAGATATAGAAAATGGAGTTGGGTTTGTAGCTAAATTTCAAGCTCATTCTAAGGAGTACATTATGCTACAGTAAAAAGGATATTCAAAAAATTGAAGGGAATGTCTAATTATGGAATAGGGTATGATAGATCAATTGATTGCACTTTTTGTTTTTATAGTGATGTGGATTGGTCACGTAGTATGGATGATAGAAAGAGCACAAACAATGGAGCATTCTTTCTTGGAGGAAGATTCATTTTTCAGCTGTGCAATAAATAAGATTGTATTTTGTGGAGTATAGATGAGGCAGAGTATGTAGTAGTAATAAATAATTGTAATCAAGTGATGTGGGTGAATCAAATGCTAAAGGATATTAGGATAGGATTTTAAGAACCTATTATCACATACTATGATAACACAAGTACAATAAGTATATCTAAAAATCATGTATTTCATTCTAAGACTAAGCATATATCTATTAAGTATCATGTTTTGAGAGAAAAGGCACCATAAAAGGAGATCCGATTGGATTATGTCAGAACTAAAGATCAAATTGCAGATATCTTTATAAAGCCCTTACCTAAAGATACATTTAAGTACTTGAGAGGTATGCTTGGAGTTATGCCCCTACCTATTTTAGAGTACATGATGCAAAGATTCCATCAGTCTAGTGGTAGAAAGGACTATTGTTTGATTGGACTAAATGTTGATGCTTCCTATATGGGGAGTGTTTGTGATGGGAAATCATTGAGGACTCTTGGTATTTGGTATTGACTAGTGTGTTTGTACACTTGAGCTGGAAGTCTTGAAGTAGTAAATTGACATAATAAAGCCTTTGTCATTGATTTCAATGGAGGAGATAAGTACATGAAAAACATCTCTACTTTATTAGGAAGATTTAGAAAGATTTATGTAAGTAAGGAGAAGGTATTGTTAGAATTACAATAGGAAAGGTACACTCTAACAGATGGTGTGGCGGGGGGGGGGGGGGTGAAATTAGTGCTTTAAACTTTTACCCATAAAACATTCATCATAGATCCATTTCACATATTCAATAAGTAAAATAAAATATCATGTAAAGAATATACATCTAAAGTATGTAAATAAGTAAGAATTCACACATATATGACACAAGATATGATTACCTAGAAACCCTCCAATAAGAAGGTAAAATAGGGTGGGGATGACACCCACAAATCTTCACTACTGGAGTAATAAAGTGTATCCAATAAAGGTCAATAAAAATAATCTACCTTGTCAAAGGTAATCCCATTAAAAGCTTACAAAGACTGTTAGGTCTTACCCTATTAAATTATTTCAACACCCTATTAGAAGTGTGCCTAGTTAAAGGACTTCAACTCATAATTAAGTAAGCACCTTGTTAGAGGATTTCAATACAGCCTGTTAGGACTATTCTATTAAGAGATTTAACTGATTCACTTGTTAGAATGTCTCAGCAATGATCCTATGATTAGCACTCTGATGATTGATAATAGACCATTTCTATACTAATGTGTACTTGATCCTTCTTGATCAGATGTCTCTTTTTTGTTCACTATTTCCTTCCTCTATTCTCCTTTAACTGATTCTGCATTGTAATTCAGATCATAATACCTTGGTCACCATGAATGTCCTAGTTTGTGCATGCAAAACTCTCCTTCATCATTCATTCATTCCCTTTTTATTCATAAGAAGTGTAGGGTTTGTCCTCCTTAAGAATACTTAGGTTACTTAGTGTTAGGTATGAATCAATGACTGCGATTCATCCATATTGCCGTTTAAAAATTCCATTTACTTGATTGTGTGAATGTAATACATAGGGATTCCTAATTAAGATTCATCCTTATCAATAAAATATCATAATTCAATCCTTAAGTCAGCCCAAAAATGGTTTACAAAGTGGGTTGTTCCAATATAAAAAAGTATGACAAAGCTGTGTTACTCAGCATTTGAAGTCCCTAGTGCTTGGCACATACTGTGGCTTTAATGTTATCACTCGACATGCACTACTTTCTCGGCTCTTGAACCACTCAGTACATACTATTTTCTCAACACTTGAGCAACTCTACATATGAGTGACTTAGCACTCACTATTTACTTAGCATGATCTAACTTATATGTTGTGCTCGACATATATTACTTTTTTAGCATGAACTAAGTAAATGAATTAAGTGTATAGACACTCACTTGTCAAAACCAATATGAGATTAACAATCTTCCCCTTTGACATGAGTGTCAAAAACACTTGGCCATACATTAATATTCTTATGAGCATAACATAAACGATTATTTGGCTTCTATACGAAATTTTAAAATACCAAAATTTTGCAACATGACTTATACCTCAAAATCTTATAACTCTCCCTAATTTGTTTGATTTGTTCTATACTAGATACTTTGTATCAAAATATTTCTCTTGTTGAGTAGATTTGCATCAACTAATAATCTTTCTTTGTTTTTTCCTACTTGCTTGCTTTTCTTCTTACTTACCCATTCTTGCTCCCCCTTTTCTCTTACTCCCCCTTTTTGACATTGATGTCAATGGGTTATACACTAATAGTGTATTTTTCCACAAAAGGTTTATGGACCTCAAGTATAATTTTAAGAGTTGCATCCCAATTATCACAAGCTACCTCTAAAGACTTAATTTGGATGGCCAGATCAGCAACAAGGTGTACTAAACCATCTAATGTAGAAAGATTGGGGTGTTTCTTCATAAGTGATTTTGCATAGCCCAACTCATTGTGTAAAATCTCCATGTGAGAGTCAATATAGACTAGATGCTAATCAATTTAGCCCTTATGTTGGCTTCATCTTCTTGTGATGTTGCTAACTTTGGGATTGCAAAAGGGTCCTAAAGTGTTTCTCACTTTGAGTTGGAGACATGGGAAATTTTACACTGGATGATTGCATTTGACTCTCCAAACTCAGAATGTGATTCCTTATCTCCTATGTGAAGAATGTGGGATTATACAATTTGGTGTACAGAGAGAAAATTTTGTCTAGTACCTTCTTTACACTATCTATCTTAGTTGCCAATGCAACTTGTGCTAGTGCAATATCACTAGATACCTTCTCATTCACTTTGTTTTTTAAACTTCTTCATGGACCATTCTAATAGTTTGACATTAATATCTAGGTCTATGTCACTTACTCTTTCCACTATATTGGTCAATTATTTAATAATTGGCTTTGTTTCATCTAGAGTAGGCAGACTAAATGCATCTAAGAAAATTTCTTTGATCTCAATCAAAGCTTGCTTCTTCCTATGCTCCCTTCTAAGTAGTTCATGATGTTTCTTCCTTGCTAGGGCCTCTTGTAGTATACCTGTTGGTCATTTATTCCTTCCCGCCAGAATCACCACATTTGAATTTGACGTAGTAACGTTCACAAGTTTTAAATATTCAAATATTCAAAGGGGGCACAAAATACTTTACGCTCAACCTTATATATTTCTTTACCTATGCATTTTAAGGTTTCTACGAGCTCGCAAGTCCCCATTGTCGGATCAAGATAGATCAATGGTTGGTGCTACCTCACTATGGGAAGTTGCACATTGTTTTTCCATAGCGACATAGCACCTTTTGGCCACATGGCCAGTGGGTCCTCCCTTTTTCTTGTTGTTTCTCTGACACCAAGTTTTGATAGATCCTCATTGGGTGCTATGGCGCTATCGGAAAATCTGTGTTCCTCGTCGTTAGAGACACAACGCCTAGATGGAAAGTGATACTATGGAAACATCAAAAGGAAGAATGTGGGTTCTACTTCACTTGGCGAGCTGCAAATGAGGAATTGTCAAACAAGTTGGCACATGGCCAGTTTTTTATTGGTTGGTATACCAATAGGTCAGATCCATCTTGCTTGTCGCCAGATCTCAAAAAATCAACGGTGGGCGCTATCTCGCTATGGAAAGCTACGAGGATATTACCCATGGCGACATAGCACCTTGACAATGTGTGGTACAGATGACATCATGGGCCCACCCTTCTCCAAAGTAATATTACAGCTCATCCTCGGTGATAGTTTTCATGTGGGTCATAAGTACAATGGTGGTATTTCATTGGTCCACTCAGCCAACTCAATGTGCAGTCATGCAATTTTCTTGCTCGCCGTAGATCTAAGGAAAATCAATGGTGGGCGCTATCTCGCTATGGAAAGCTTCGAGGATATTATCCATAGAGACATAGTGCCATTATGCCACATGGATTAGTGGGGCTAGGTCACACCAAGATGAAGATGCTAGGTGTGTTGAGTGGTTCGTGGGCCCAAGTTTTCAAGTTTTTAAAAAGGAGATATCACAGTAATATGGTGAGTCTTCATGATCGTTAGATCAGTCTAGATCCACGGTGGGTGCTATCTCACTATGGAAAATTTTTCAGAGGATACGCATAGCGACATAGCACCTTGACGATGCGTCGCAAGGTGGGGCCAAGTATTATGAAATCGCTGATTGGTGCTAGTTAGGATCATGGGGTCTGACTAAGGTATAAACAGTAGTTAGGGCATTGACGGTTAGTGGCCGGTGGTTAGTATAATGTTGCAATCAGGATTTTTTAAAGAAGATGGCATGGTTAGTAATGAAAGAGGTGGTCAACTCGGGAAGACCTTGCGAGGTGGAAAAAAGGAAAGAAATTATTGGCCCACATGGCTTGTCCTGCTTGCAATTTTGGTTTGACTCATTGATTTGTTGATTCACGAGCCAAAATGATGGAAAACCAAGGTTATCTTTCGAATTTGACCAATGCAGAATGAATGCGAGACAAGGAAGAACACTCCACCTCCAATCCAATCCATCTACCTGGTCAGAGTGGCTTGATGGTGCCGTTTTTGTCTTCTCAAGGCATTATTTGACATAGAGAATCAGATATTATTGCATCTAGATCTACACCCAAATTATACTTTCTCCTTGATTATTCTCTATGGGACTTCAATGCAGTGGTTGTGGAATAATTTTACGGAGAGGACATCTCAATTATGCCTGAACTATAAAGGAAAATTTTGTAAAATTTTGTGTGGTCAACCGTTCTCTATTTTCTCTATTATTGCTCTGCAGATTCTCAGTGTAAATTCCCCTATGCCTCTAAACTACATGATTTTCTACCTTATCTCTTTTAGCCATTGGTATGAAAGTGCAAGAACTCCTTGCCTCTTACTGGTGTTTTGTAGAGATCTATGATTTGCATCACTGTATCTCCTTGGCCTATGAATGATAATATAAGTGAAGCTCTCTTTCCCGTTTCATTCATCTTGGTCTTCTGATCTGCATGTGATTATTAGATTAAAAAAAGTTTGAATGTGTATATCCTTAGTTTCATTCTTGTTCAAAAGTGCCTATATGGGCAGAGATTGGTCTAAACACTCTATTTTGGTGCATCACCTCTTTAGGTTAGATTAGGTAGATTTGCTTTCATGCTCTCCTTCTCCCTTTCCCTCTCCAAGAGTAGTTAGGTGCATCCTAATAGTAAGAGGAAGCTAGCCTTCTCCAGAGACTCAACCTCATAGTTCAAGTCCCATAGCTTGGAGGTTTTTTCCATGTTTCACAAGGTCATCCTTAGGTAACAACTTTGGATAAGGGTGCAGACTTCAAAGACAATAGTTTTTGGCACGCTTGGTGGGACAACTTTTAAGAGAATTTCAACCCTACTGGTGTCAAAAGGGAAGATTTCAAGATCAACACTGAGGAGATAGTACTGGCTTTGATGTTTAAGCCTTCAAGAGGCTCATTCTTCAAAGTACTTGGAAAATTTGAGCTTCAAATACATATCTAGTTCCAGACCAAAGTTGCAGTGATTTATGCCCAGAGCTGAAACAAGGGCATCTTCTAGAGGTAAGTTTCAGTATCAAGAGCTTTCAGTTTCAAACCCTAGAAGAAGTAAGACTAGAATATCTTTATCACTGGTTAGGAGTGCAATAGTAAGAAATACACCTAAAAGATCTATCTCTACTCCTCCTATTGCTAGATCTCAGCCTACATTGCCATCAATACATATTAATCGATCACTTGCCTATATGGCATTTCCTAGAGCTCATACTTTTTCCACCTTTAATGGTGGGAGCCCTCTCTTATTAGCCCAAAGACATGAAATACCAATAGCTGCCCTAAAAAATATACTAGAGTTTACTGGTGAAACTTCTATCTTTCCCTCAAAACACATTCAAGAGGTTGCAAATGTCTACAATATCCATGGTATTACAAAGGATGATGTTGCAGTTAGGCTCCTAGCCTCATCCTTGAAAGGAAAAGCTCAACAATGGTATAAAGGTTTAGCTCATGGTTCTATAACAGATTGGGATAGATTAGGAGCAGGATTGTGCAAACATTTTGAGGATAAAAGTGACTATTTGTCACTTTTAGAGTAGTTGACTACTATAAAAAGAGCCCCCCATGAATGTATAACTAATTTAATTATAGATTTCAAAAGACATGGGATAGAATACCTACTTCAGTGAAGCCTACCCCTGGTAATGCTTCTTGCATTACCTTAGAGCTTTTAATAGTGATATTGCCACTACAATCCAAACTATGGGAGGAGATACCTTGCCTAATGCTTATGAAATAGCAATAAAATCAGAGAATATCCCAATACAAGGAGGTGAGCTAGCTCCAAGGCCTCTTATGCCTTTCTTCCTTGATGTTCAAAATCATCAACTAGCAATGACTCCTCTTGCCACAACTTCTACATCACAATCCCTTGTCCCAGTCCCTCAAGCTTCCACATCTTCAAATGAGATAGATGAAATCAAAGAGATGATGCAATCTCTGATGCAGGGCATGGATAAAAGAGAAAATAACCTAGAGAAAAGATTGCAAGATTATGGGAAGA
This sequence comes from Cupressus sempervirens, assembly GCA_028749045.1. NCBI lineage: Eukaryota > Viridiplantae > Streptophyta > Pinopsida > Cupressales > Cupressaceae > Cupressus > Cupressus sempervirens. The sequence continues at coordinate 27,510,366 of CM053785.1, read as the reverse complement.
AGCTGGAGGATAACTCCTCTATGATGCAGAAAGTAAGAAACAAGGTGGTGACTTTAGAAAGATAGCAAGCTCAAGGTAGTAAGCCTATTAATTGCAATATCAAACTCCAAGTAGTGGTAGGCCTCCAAATCCTAATCATTGGAACAATTCTTTTGATCAGAGTAGGCAGGGTGGCCATGCTTCAACCTCAAATGTAAACCAAAGTAGGGCCATAGTCCCTCAAAACAATATGGCTCAAGATCAAGATTTTTTTCCCTCTTATAACTACTCCTATGCATATTGTATGTGTCAAAAGGCCGAATCTTTTATGGCTTTGACAGTCCAAGAACCTGCAGTAGAACAATCATACAAGGAGGACCAATTTAAAGATGCCTCAGATATGCAAAGATAGGGCAATTGCTATTTTATGAATAATTAGATGGAGGAGCATTGTAATGTAAACCAGGATTCCATTGCTCATAACACGAGAAGCAAAAGAAGAGCTATGGAAGATGTTGTCCCTCCTCCTCCCAATCAAGCCTCAACTTCAAATGTGATATCTCATGAGCAAGTAGGAAATGATCAATCAAGTACCTTTCGGTAGCAAAGGAAAAATCATGGCAGAAAGGATGCAAGTGATCCTTAGGTTATTCCATCTCAACCTCATACAATTGCAGCTCCCAAGGGTTCTACAAAAACACCTGCTATCCCATTTAGTGTGGTAGAGAAAATGAAGAAGAAAAATGTGAATATCTCCATGTGGGATGCTGTTGTTACTATACCCATGCAAAAAGAGGTTGTTGCAGTGAGAATTGGAAAGAATTGAACCAAAGGATCAGACAGTCAGCATGGAAAGTGCCACAAGCCTAGTACAACCATCGAGGGAGGTAGAAAAAATTAAAAAGGTTAGACCTCCTCCATTCTATGTTTCTCTAATTATAAGGGGAAACTAGTCCATAATTACATGATTGATTCAAGGGCTAGCAGTTCAGTGACGCCTAGGTGTGTTGCTAATACTTTGGGAATGAAATATGAGCCCATTGGTAGGGATGTATTATAGTTGGATGGTAGTACTATCAATATTGTAGGGATCCTTAGGAATGTAGAGATGGCCTTACATGCATGCCCTGGTTGTACTGTAACCCAAGATATCTCTATTGCTGAGGTCAAGCCATATTTTGCCATCTTTCTGTCAAGAGACTTCACTACCCAAATAGGTGCTTTCATATCTTCTGATTGGTCATATATGTCTTTCAAGATGAGATATGGAGCCAATGATTCAATCAGGGTAGAGCCTCAAGCCCTCCATCATATTGAATCTTACACCCCTAATTCCATTAACATGAATTGTCCTCTCCTAGAGATGGATGAGAATGACATAGTGAATGAGCCCATCACTTCCCTAGCAGAGATACCTAATTTTTTCTTGGATGAGTGGGCTAATGCATATCAATTTGATCTTATGCCAGAAACCCTTGAGATAGGTCTCAGTACATACTGTATATTGGAGAAAGATGCTCTAGTTCCCAATGTTGTGGAGACTAAAGAAGATATGAGAGAGATATGGAGTATGTACTTTTATGGATCAAGGAATAAAAATGGATTGGGGGCTGGTGTGATGTTAATTTCTCCTGCACAAGTAAGGTAATATTTCTCCTTTAGGCTCCAGTTCAGTTGCACTAATAATGTGGCTGAGTACGAATCCTTGATTCAAGGTCTCCTACTTGCTCAAAAAAGAGGAATTCAAGCTTTAAGAGTTTATGGAGATAGTGAGTTGGTGGTTAATCAAGTGAGAAATCATAATATCACCAAGAATGGTTTTCTCAAGTCTTATAAACATAGGGTATGGAATTTTTTTGAGGGTTTTAATGCATTTAATATTCAAAGTATCCCTAGAAAAGAAAACAAATATGCTGATAGACTTGTAGCGATAGGTGCATCTTATGATGTACCAAGGAATCTTGAAGAAAAGAAGGAGCAAAAAATTAGAGTGGTAGTAAGGCCTGCTATCCCTGATAACAAGATCCATTGGCAGGTGTTTCAATCTGATGAGCAAATTGTTTTCAATCTTAAGGGTCTCATTACCTTAGAGAGTGTTTTCAATCTTGATGACCAAGCAAGAGGTAGAGACATGAACCTAGCTGCTGATGAAGATGATCATATTCCAGTCATGGTTGCTAATGGAAAATCCTTGAACATGGGTAAGGTATGTTCTGAAATTGAGTAGGAGAGTTTTATTCACCTATGTCAAGAATTTAATGATATATTTTCCTGGACATATGATGATTTAAAGGGTTTTGACCCAAGGTTATTTCAGCATACTATAGATTTAGTTGATAATGGCAAACCAGTAAGACAAAAGTAGAGGCCAGTGAATCCCAAGATTGAACCCCTAATGAGAAAAGAGCTATCCAAGTTGATTGAGGCCAATATAATTTTTCCCATCAAACACTCATCATGGGTAGCAAAACTTGTCCCTGTTAGGAAGAAGAACGGAGAAATTAGATTATGTGTGGACTTTAGGGACCTTAACCAAGCTTCCCTTAAAGATCACCATCCTCTCCCTTCTATGGAGTAGATTTTGTCCAAGGTCAGTGGTTCAAAGAGATTTTCATTTCTTGATGGATTTTTTTGGCGAAAATCGAGTGCTAGTTAAAGAGTCTAATAGATACAAGATTGCATTTACCACTAAATGGGGTACCTATGCTTATTGTAAGATACCATTTGGGCTAACCAATGCAGGTGCTACATTTCAGAAGGCAATGGAGATGGCCTTCAAAGGATTGATTGACAAGTTTGTCTTAGTTTACCTTTATGATATCACTATGTATTCAAAGGAAGTAGAAGATCATTTTGATCATCTAAGATAGGTATTCTTAAGATGCAAAGAGTTTGGGGTTTCCCTTAACCCAAGCAAGTGCATCTTTGCTACTAGTCAAGGAAAATTATTAGGACATAATCTATCTAAGGATGCCTTAACCATCGATCCAGAGAGAACAAAAGAAATACTTTCCCTTCCTCTTCCTAAACACAAGAAAGGGCTGCAAAGTTTCTTAGGTAGGATAAATTTTGTGAGAAGATTTATCCCTAATCTTGCTACCATGGTGAAACCTCTTACCACTATGCTCAAGAAAGGTATGGTCTCTGCATGGACTAAGGAAGGGAAGGAAAGTTTTGAAGAGATCAAGATAGCCATAGCCTTAGCCCCTACTCTCATGAATCCAAATTTTGAGAAAGATTTCATCCTTTATACCCTAGGTGGTGAGTCGAGCATTTCTGCTATCCTGACTCAAAGAAATGATAAAGGTGACGAGCAGCTCATAGCTTTCTTTAGTGAAGGGCTTAAATAATATGAAGATAAATATAGCTATGTAGAGAAGCAAGCCCTTGTGGTCATCAGAGCTTTAAAGAAATTTAGACACCTCCTATCTCATAATAAGATTCATTTGTTAGTACCCCATGCCAGTGTGAAGGATTTCCATTTGAGCAAAGATACTAGTGAGAAAAGAGCTGGCTGGATTACTAAAGTGATGGAATATGATATTGACATTTATATTACCAAGCTGGTAAGAGGCAGGGGGTTGTGTAAACATATGTTATCATCTCAATAACTTTATGAGGAAGCTACTATGATACTGACAAGGCAACAAGAGGTAAGAAATAGCGACCCAAGGAGCTGGATGGATGATATGATGAATTTCTTATTAGGCAATGGATACCCTCAAGGATTAGATAGAACTAAAAGGAGACAATATAGATTATAGTCAATTCCTTATGTCATAGTTGATGGTATCCTCTTAAGAAAAGATTTTAGTGGAGCCCTATTAAGATGCCTTGATATAGATTAGGCTGAAAGAATGATCAAAGAACTTCATGATGGTCCTGATGGTGGTCATTTCTCAGCAAGGACAACTGCAATGAAGATCATGAGGTCTGGTTACTTTTGGCCATCCTTGTTCCATGACTGTCATAGGTATGTAAGGAAGTGTGAGAAATGTGCTTTCTTCTTTGGTAAACAGAAGCTTGCAGCTCTTCCCCTTCATCCCATTCAAGTGGACCAGCCTTTTGCCCAATGGGGATTGGATTTCATAGGCCCTATCAATCCTCCTTCTAATTCAGGTCACAAATGGATTTTAGCTGCTACAGATTACTTCAAAAGATGGACAGAGGCAGTTGCATTGAAGGATGCCACTGAATCTTCAATTTTTGAGTTCCTTGATGGAATTGTGACCAAGTTTGGTGTCCCTTCAACCATTATTTCAGATAATAAAAAGTCTTTTGTTGGAGCTCAGATTTGTGCATGGGCAGTGGATCATAATATATATTTGAGCACATCCTCAAAATTACTATCCTCATGGTAATGGTTTGGCTGAGTCCTTCAACAAGAACCTGATCAGGATCATGAAAAGGACAATAGAAGATAACCAGAGGAGTTGGCATAAAAATCTGAAGACTACACTGTGGGCTGACAGAATAACACCTAAAAGGTCAATAGGGAATTCACCATTTGTGTTAGTCTATGGTAGAGAAGCAAGGCTTCCAATTTCATTGGAGTTCCCATCCCTAGAGCTAGCTCATCAGCTAGAGTTGATTGAAGATGATGCCATGACAGTAAGAATGGAAGAGCTAATGGAGCTGGAAGAGAAGAGAAGTAAAGTCATGTAGACCCTAGAGACACATCAACAATAGGTAAAAAAGAGTTTTGATAGGAAGGCTAGGGTCAGGATCTTTCGAGAGGGAGATTTTGTTCTTAAATGCGATGCAGATAGGGAAAAACCAAGAAGACACTCAAATTTTGATGCATTATGGAGTGGTCCCTATCTGATTGTCAGTTGCAAGCAAGCCAATGCTTTCCAATTAAGTAAGCCTGGTGGTGAAATTTTTCCCATCCCAGTCAATGGGATCCATCTCAAGCCATGTTTCTGACAGGGGTTGAGGTTCTGTGCGTAGTTAGAGTAATTTTGTTTCTTGTTAGTTTCCTATTTTCCAAGAAGTGTATGAGCACAACTATCTCTCTATGAGATAACCAATTTTCTTGAAGTTTTGTGGTTACAAAAAGGAGGTTTTGGTCTTTGGTTCCAGTTGTAGAGATAGGGGTTTTAGGGTTTTCCTCTCAGAGTTAGGGTTAGGGTTTCATAGTATATATAGGATCCACATCTTTTTGACTCTGTAGCCCAATGGATGCATGAGGTCACTAGTCTATGCATAGCTGGCTTGCGTCCCCTCTGAGTCACCAAATTTGTTGGTCATTTTTGCCTTCCCGCCAGAATCATCGCATTTGAATTTGATGTAGTAACCTTCAAAAGTTTTAAATATTCAAATATTCAAAAGGGGGCACAAAATACTTTATGCTCAACCTTATATATTTCTTTCCCTACGCATTGTAATGTTTTTGCAGGCCCGCAAGTCCCCATTGTCAGATCGAGATAGATCAATGGTTGGCACTATCTCACTATGGGAAGTTGCACATTGTTTTTCCATAGAAACATAGCACCTTTTTTCTGTATGGTCGGTGGGTCCTCCCTTTTTCTTGTTGTTTCTCTGGCACCGAATTTTGATAGATCCTTGAAGGGCGCTATGGCACTATCAAAAAATCTGTGTTCCTCACCATTAGTGACATAGTGCCCAAATGGAAAGTGATACTATGACAACATTAGAAGGAAGAATGTGGGTCCTGCTTCACTTGGTGAGCCACAAATGAGGATTTGTCCGACAGGTTGGCATGTGGCTAGTTTCTTATTGGTTGGTATACTGATAGGTCGGATCCATCTTGCTCACTGCCAAATCTCAAAAAATCAACAGTGGGCACTATCTCGCTATGGAAAGCTATGAGGATATTACCCATACTGACATAGTACCTCAGTAATGCATGGCACATATGACATCATGGGCTCGCCCTTCTCTAAAGTAATATTATAGCTCATCCTCAACTACAATTGTCATGTGGTTCATAAGTATAATGGTGGTATTTTGTTGGTCCACTCAGCCAACTCAGTGTGCAGTTGTGCAATTTTCTTGCTTGCCATATAACTAAGGAAAATCAATGTTGGGAGTTATCTCGCTATGGAAGGCTATGAGGATATTATCCATAGCGACATAGTGCTATTTTAGAACATGGATAAGTGGGGCCAGGTCACGCCAAGATGAAGATGCCAAGTGTGTTGAGTGGTTCATTGAAATATCCCTTTACTGATTTTGTATGATATTTCCAACCTCTAATTAGATCTTTAAGATCAAACAACCAATATTTCAAAGATCCACCAATTTCTCAATAAACCCCAAATCGGGTATGCCAAAAATAGTGCAAAAAGCTTCATAGCTTCACCTATTATTAATAAATCTGAAAGTGGAAATTTTTACAAAAATTTGAGTAGCATAAAAACCTATAAAATTTCATTTCTAGATCTGTATAACATGCACACAATAGCTCCCAAACGGAGCACAAAAACAATGCTCATCGGGCTCCCGAAAATAGCACAAAATAGCCCAGAATCACCACAAAAACTTAATAATCTATCACAGAAGTATAATCATATCCAAATACATATATTCAGCTCTATTTTAATATTTAAAATTTTGATATACAACAGCAACCCAAACTGATATGAAATACTCAACTGGAAACACCAAACTCTTACAAAATATACACCCGGAAACCCACAAATCTGCACTGTTCAACACAAAGGCAAACTCTGCATGAGCATGCACATGGAATGGCTTCAAACTCCCATCCTTAGCCTTCTTGGAAACCTGAAAACTCCCATTCTTGGGTCTCCCTAGAAACTTACAATGTAATGCTGATAGAATGCGCCAATCCTAGTCAGTGGCTCACACTACAATCCAAATGTAACTAATTGCAATCGATCACTAACCAAGTTGGAACTGACTACTACCTCCAAAGGCATCACCAAGGGAGTATTATTAATAGCAAGAACCATGCCAACTATCGGCTCACCAACATCACACATGGTCTTTGATACAAAATATCTAGTCTTCATGCCATTAGTGCTAGAGGTCACCACCATGTCAGGCATACCACAACAATCTACTGTAGCACCCAACTGAACTGAACCTGACTCTAGTGGAGATGAACCCAATATGCCAATGTTAGTATCAAGGATGGATGCATCCCCATATCCACTATCTTTGACAATCTCGACCATGGACATCCTCGGATCATCAGACACCACAGCTCATGACTGTACAAAATCTAGTAAAGACTGTAGTTGCTCTAACTCCATGGTCACCTTAGCCAAATGAAACTGTGACTCCTTGAAAACCAACTGTGTACTCTCAAGAATCTCAGAAGTCACCTTAAGCTATTGAGTAAGCTCACTCACCTCATCTTCCTTGGCCAACAATGCATTGTATGCTATACTACCCCACTCCATAAGATAATCTCTATCGGCTACCAGCTGCATATAATCCTATCTTAGAATCTGGATAGCCTCCCATAAAGAGTGGAACTCTATCAAGGAAAGATAACTGCCTCCCTGCTCATCACTAGTAGGAGAACCCCATCCATAAAAAGCTAACAATTGACGAGCAACATCAAAATGCTGGCAAGCGATAGCAATGTCTTGCTCACTAACTCTCAAATGATTAGACACATAATGGCACTGGCTAGACTATCTCCTACAAACCTCCTCTGATGCACTGTCTAAAGGAGTATCCTCAAAGTTACTAGTCTCTAGAGTATTACCATCCATATCCTGTGAATCAACTCCAAAGCTCATATCAACAAACAGAGTATCAAAAACTGTAGCACTGCTATCCAACTCCTTTGTACCAAAAGAAACCGCCAAGGAAACTAAGTCTTCAAAATTTCCCACTACATCCTCCAGGATGTCATCAATGCCAATATGACCCTGGGACTCATTTGTACACACTACCAAATATGAAAGACCATCAACACATTCCAGCAAAAATGGTCGATTGGATATATGAACAAAGCCCAACACCGGTATATAAAAACTAATACCAACATTGGACAAGCTGCTATCACAAGAAAAGACAACACTGCGCAATTTGCTAATCAAATCCATGATAGCACCCAAACAATCACTGCTACCAAAAAGTGTTAAAGATTTCCAGTCAAATGAATCCCAAATGCCAATATAACAATCTTGAGTCCATATCCATAAACTAGAATCAGCTAGTAACTCAAGCAAACTCCTCACCTAAGTAATATGACCAATACCAACTAACTCCACATACCTGTCATGATGAGATAATGTAGTCACAATACTGTCTTCACTCACCTTCAGCTAGTGGGATAAATCATGTGAAGTACTACTAGCCTCAACCTCATGTGATGAAGCATCTAACTGTGCCTAGTACTCTCTTTCAGGTATCTCACCATTATGCACAATAACATCCTCATAATCATCATCCTTGAGGTCAAATCTATCTATTGCTCTTTGACTAAAATCATCAAATGTAGTTACCTGATCATGACCTTGAGTAGTCATTCCATGATACCACCAATCATAGGCTACATCTTCCAAGTGTAGACTTGCAATTTGAACAACATCACTCTCCTTCATGGGGTTAAGTGTGAAGAAGGTCTGTAATTTTTGTAGCCATGCTCTAGCTGAAATTTTGTTTGTTCCATCAAAAGTAGGTGCTATAAACTTGCTTATTTTATTTTTGAGCTCTCTTCCACTTATGTCATGCTCCCTTCTATACTCTTTCTTGGGCATCAAAGTATTCATCATATCCACATATTCTCTAAAAGGAACCAAACTACGAAAGTCATCATCTAAGCCATTGTAAGTAGCTCTTAATGTAATCAAGTTACCTGTAACCTCTTCCATAGAATTAATGGCTGGATTTGGTATTGGTGGCTCATCTGTAGGCAAGAAAATAGTTTTGGTTGATTTAGATGGTATGGATTTCAGATTTCTTGGCTCCTCTGAAGTGCTCCCTTTCTCATTAATAGATGCAACTCCTTGTAGTTTTTCTGTCAATATTCGCAAAGCCTCTCTAGTTTCTGCCAAACTATCCACTGTTTGCTTCTGAGTATTTTGGATGTCTTGGAAGAATTTTTTTGCCATCTCGTCTGGATCAGCCATACTTTTCCCTTCCTTGGATTTTGTACTTTTACTTTCAACTCGAGGTTTGACCAAAATTTCTTTATTCTTTTCTCGCTGCAAATATCTTTTTTCTCTTTCACTTAGTTGCATGCGACCATAAATTTTGACATGCAACTGATTAGAAGCAACATGCAACCATAAATTATGACATGCAAGATTTGAGTAGTTGTCAAAACTAACATGCAAGATCTGGGTAGTTGTCAAAATTGACATGCAAGATCTGGGTAGTTGTCAAAACTGACATGCAAGATTTGGGTAATTGTCAAAACTGACATGCAAACTTCTACAAACCCTCAGGCTGGCAAGATCATGGCTCCGATACCACTAAAATGTTCCTTTACTAATTTTGTATGATATTTCCAACCTCTAATCAGATCTTTAAGATCAAACAACCAATATTTCAAAGATCCACCAATTTCTCAATAAACCCCAAATCGATGCCAGAAATAGTGCCAAAAGCTTCACAGCTTCACCTATTATTAATAAATCTGAAAGAGAACATTTAAAAAAAAAATTGAGCAACATAACAACCTATAAAATGTCATTTGTAGATCTGTATAACATGCACACAATAGCTCCCAAACGGAGGACAAACACAATGCTCATCGAGCTCTCGAAAATAGCACAAAATAGCCCAGAATCACCACAAAAAATTAATAATCTATTACAGAAGTATAATCATATCCAAATACATATATTCAGCTCTATTTTAATATTTAAAAGTCTAATATACAGCAGCAACCCAAACTGATATGAAATACTCAACTGGGAACACCAAACTCTTACAAAATATACACCTGAAAACCCACAAATCTACACTGTTCAGCACAAAGGAAAACTCTGCATGAGCATGCACATGGAATGGATTCAAACTCCCATCCTTAGCCTTCCTAGAAACCTACAAACTCCCATTCTTGGGTCTCCCTGGAAACCTGCAAACTCCCATTCTTGGGTCTCCTTCTCCACAGGTTTGGCAGCCTCTGAAGAATAACAAAGAAAATGAGCAAAAATCAAGTTTTGGAATCAGCCCAAAATGCCTCCAAACCCCTTAAAAGAGGGCATAAACCTAACTCACGTCCAAGAGGGGTTAATAGAACATATTTTAATAATAATCTTCATTTATTAGTCCATTAGCTTCCAAAGATTATCCCCTTTTTCCAAAACTTCACCTTTTTGGGCCTGCCTGCCTTAGCAAAGATTATTATTTTTAATTATTTGAAAAGGGGACATGACATTCATGGGCCCAAGTTTTCAAGTTTTTAAAAAGGAGATAGCGCAGTAATATGGCGAGTATTCACGATCGTCAGTTTGGATCCACGGGTGGGCACTATCTCGCTATGGGAAATTTCTCAGAGGATACACATAGCAAAATAGCACCTCGACGATGTGTGGTAGGGTGGGGCCAAGTATTATGAAACTGTTGATTGGAGCCAGTTAGGATCGCGAGGTTGAGCTAAGGTATACACAATAATTAGAGCATTGACGTTTAGTGGCCAGTGGTTAGTATAATGTTGCGGTCAAGATTTTTTAAAGAAGATGGCACGGTTAGTAATGAAAGAGGTGGTCAACTTGGGAAGACCTTGCGAGGTGGTAGAAAGGAAAGAAATTATTGGCCCATGTGGCTCATCCTGATTGCAACTTTAGTTTGACTCATTGACTTGTTGTTTCACGAGCCAAAATGATGGAAAACCAGGGTTATCTTATGAATATGACCAACCTAGAATGAATGCGAGACAAGGAAGAACACTCCACCTCTAATCCAATCCATCTACCTGGTCAGAGTGGCCTAATGGCACAATTTCTATCTTCTCAAGGCATTATTTGACATAGAGGATCAAATATCATTGCATCTGGATCTGTACCCAAATCAGATTTTCTCCTTGATTATTCTCTATGAGACTTCAATGCAGTGGTTGTGGAATAATTGCAGGGAGAGGACATCTTAGTTATGCCTGAACTATAAAGGAAAATTTTGTAAAATTTTGTGTGGTTGACCTTTCTCTATTTTCTCTGTTATTGCTCTATAGATTCTCAGTGTAAATTCTCCTGTGCCTCTGATCTACATGATTTTTTACATTATCTCTTTCAGCCATTGGTATGAAAGTGCAAGAACTCCTTGCCTCTTACTGGTGTTTTGTAGAGATCTATGATCTACATCACTGTATCTCCTTGGCCTATGAATGATAATATAAGTGAATCTCTCTTTCTCGTGTCATTCATCTTGGTCTTCTGATCTGCATGTGATTATTAGATTAAAGTAAGTCTGAATGTGTATATCCTTAGATTCATTCTAGTTCAAAAGTGCATATATGGGCAGAGATTGGTCTGAACACTCTATTTTGGTGCATCACCTCTTTAGGTTGGATTAGGTAGATTTTCTTTCATGCTCTCACTCTCCCTTTCCCTCTCCAAGATTAGTTAGGTGCATCCTGATAGTAAGTTGAAGTCGGCCTTCTCTTGAGACTCAACCTCACAGTTCAATCCCCACAGCTTGGAGGTTGTTTCCATGTTTCACGAGGTCATCCTTAGGTAACAACTTTGGACAAGGGTGCAGACTTCAGTGACAAAAATACCCATCTTAGCAGTTCTTGATGTTTCTTCCTTGCTAGGGCCTCTTGTAGTATGCCCATCTACTTGATTGTTATTGTTACGTAATAAAACTTGGGCAATAAAATATCTTCATCTAGGCTAACATCTACATAAGTAATTACCTCTTCTTCCTTAGATGAGCTAGGACTCGACACTGAGAATTAAAAAGGTGTTAAATTTATGCTCGACCTCTGAAGGGTTTGACTGGAAGGAGTTCTAGATTCTAGTAATGTCACTAGTGCTTGAATTTCTACTAGCTCCTTCAGCTTGGGTGTCAAATTTGTCTCTTTAGACTTGTCCTTTTCTGCCTCTTTAATTTTTGTTATACCTTGATCTTGTGCTGGAGGTGCAGGTGCATTTACCTAACCTATTTGGCTTTGTGTCCCATCATTTACTGGTATTTCCACCTTGTCTTCGCCAACTGTCTCAATCTTGTCTTTTTTAGGCTCTTGTACATTTTTTGAGATAGAATGCCTTCCATGAGTGTATTGATAGTGCAACCTTCCATCTCCTTTCTTTGATATAAAACTAAGGGTTATGAAGGTTTTACATTTGTGAATTGATGAGTGATTGTAGGTCATTCTTATGTTTTCACTTTCTCCCCTATGGTCATAGACTTTGACTTCTAAATTTCATCCACACTTACCAATATAGGGCTGTCACATAATTTGGCATTAAGCGTAGATTGGATAAGTATCCTTTTTATATCTTCCTCTATTATGGGGTTGATGTTCTAATTAGTGGGATCAAAAACATCCTTTACTTTGACAATTTTAGTGTTTGTCCTTATCTCCTATGGAGGGCTAGTCCTCAACATTTGTGTATCTTGTACACTCTACTCTGGTTGGTGCTCTTACTCTGTTGTTTCCTAATTATCAATATCCATATTGGTACCTCCCTTAATTATGCCTTGTTCATTGTTATCTTCTTCATCTTCTCCTACCTCAATAGGTGTTTGATAATCTCTTTTTATGTTGTTAGTCCATATGTTATTTTTGACATCTATTTGGACTTCTATACAATATCCTTTATGTTTTTCTATAATATGCTAAATTCCCTATACATAGGTACAAATCTCATAGCATATTTCTTTATGGATTTAGACATTTCAGCCTTACTAAGTTCTAGCATAACTTGAGCAAGGGATGTCTCTCTAATTTGTCTTTTTATGTTCAACCAATAAAGCCATTTTTGCTCAACTCTTTCATATAAAATCCTATGTATGGAGTTGGCAATTTCTATGGGAGCTTTCTTGAATGTAGCCATCATGGCATATACTACCTCTTCTACTTGGTTCTTCTCAATCTTTTCAAGATTATCAAATTCAATGTGAGAGAAATCTGACAAATTAGCATTGTTTCTAATGTTCTTACATAAATTGTATAGGTCTGAGGAGGGACTATGACTAATCACTTGGAATTGGCTATTGTCATCAGAATGAGTTTTCTCCTCATTAGATTCAGCCTAAGAAACATAATTTCTTCTTGGTCTTTTTTATGCTCCACCTTTTTGCTCTTTAGGCTTGGCTACCTCTTTAGGCTTTTGTGCATTGACTTTTATTACTAGCCCTTGTGGTAGGTGCTTTTGTTTTAGGCTAGCTTGGTTTTGCAACCTTCTTTGGTTTTGTCACTACTTGTGTCTTTTCCTTTCTTTTCTTCTTGTTAATAGGAATAGCTTCTTCCTCGGCTTCTTCTTCCTCAACACCTTCTGTAGTTTCTATTTCCTCCTCTTGCTGATCCTCTCCATGAACTTGTGTTAGTGCCAATGGTGCTTGAACCTATGTGTCCTCTTCTTCTTCATCATCTTTCTCTTCTTCATCTTCTTTGGCTCCTCCACCAATTTTTTCTTTCAGTTTCTTTTCCAATTTGTTCTTCTTCTTGATCAAAGAAGTAATGTTCAAATCCACAGTGATCTTTGATTTGGCCAAATTCATAATTACCAAAAATTGTGGCTTCCTTGTCCACTTCTTCTACAAGTAATGTTGTGATTTTGTAGAGGCCTCATCAACATTAATCTCATATCCTAATGGCCTTAGCCATCTCATGCTAGGAATGTTTGTTTGTACATATGTGTGATCAATATTAACTAGGAAGCAAACATCATAATAATGTTTCTCCACTAGTGAGACTAGTATCCTTAACCTTTTCTTCATAGATTGTTTAAAATCTTCAAAATAACTAGTCATTACTAACTCAAAGTTAACACCTAATTGTTCAATGAATTCTCCTATATGTACTACAATTGATCTATTTGTCTTCCATACAACTTTACAAATGTAGGAAATGTATTTTGCACATAGAAGAAAATGCATACAATAATAGATCCAAATTTATACTAAGTACTCTTGGTTTTTCTTATAGGTCCTAGATTTTCAATCAATTGTTGTAACTACAAATCGATGAGATCATAAATATGATCTTTCTTCACAATTTTGTAGCCCATATCCACTGCAATGCAAGGCACACTATTTAATCTACTTGACTAATAAAACTTGTGTGTTATTACCCTCACTGCAAAAGCTATCAAGGGATCTATGATTTTTTCAATGTTCATTCCCCCTTTCTTCCTTACAACAATTATGTTCTTTTCAATGAATTCCTTTGACTCACTTGTCATAGTCTTTGGCTGATCTAGGGTTGGATACCATATTACACTATGAACAATTTTCTTTGTGATTTTAACTAGCCCATTCCCTAACCATACTAAGCTATCATGAATTTTTCTTAAGAAAATCTTAATCCACTTAGTTTTGAAAACATTGGGGAAATATAGGGCATGAGTTAACTCTTTCTTCTCAACAATATTGTATTCTTCCTTCAACATTCAATTTTTACATAATCTCCCATATTATTCTCTGGTTTCCATGTCACCTATGCTTACAATCTTGAAAGTGTAACAATTCCTAAAATCTTGAATCATGAAGACTCATGTTGGTATCATACACAACACACTAGAGTGATCCTATTTATACTCTATATTTGGAATAGCCTTGAAAATAGGTTGTTTGATCTCATTTCTAATTAACTAAACATTCAAAACCTATTTTCCCTCTACACCTTTAACTTTAGAAGAACTAGATGCCATTACATATCCGAGGTTTGCAAATTTTGAAACTATGTAGCTCAAAAAATGGTAAATACCTTATAAATCCTGATGAAATGGTGTCAAATAGTTGTTCAAATCTCCTGCAAATACTTTGGATAAAATTCTCAAATTCAAATGATGTTGAATGAGCAAAAATTGATCAAATAGCCATTAAAACATTGTAATTAATGCTAAGTCCTTACATAGTTGTAAGCTCAACATCAATTGATTTCTAGTTTACTCAGCAACCACATGTCTTTCCATTCACTCATCAACCATTAGAAACCTTTTCATGCTCGATAGTAACATGAAAAATTGACAAAACTTAAAGATTTTTCCTTGATTTCTAATAATACTTTGTATCTTTATTCATGCATATGCAATTTTCAAAACTAAATCCTTGGAATTGATGTATGGTATATCTTTTAAATATTAGTCCCACATACCTCTTGATTGCTTAATTTTTTGAGATGCGATCACCTAACCTATTGGGTGAAGTGATCCCATCTACACTTGATGTGCTACAATCCTCCTTTCTCTTCCATGTCTTGTTCATCTCATCTTTGACATTTTCAATATCTTCCTTGCCTTTTCCTTTGTTGAAATCACAACTTGGTGCCTTTGACCTTGTTGGACAATATCGACTGATGTAACTAGTCTTCAAATAGCTAAAACATTTGGTTTGACTCAACCACCTTTTGTAATCACTCCCAAAGTTTTTTCTAATATAGTTCTCAAGAAGATGTCCATACTCTTGACAGTAGTTACAACTTTACCTTGTATTAAATAATCCTAATTATAAGAGTTGCCATTATACTTTACCTTTGTGTACATGTTTGATGACCATTTAGGCTTGGATTTACACTCAAAAGCTCTATGTCCATACTTCTAATAGTTATAACAATATCCTTCAAATCTTTGAGTGTGCATGGTCTCGATTTTACATTCATGTGCCTGATGACCTTGTTTGTTTCACTTATGGTAGTGACCCATGCTCTTCTACTTAACATTCTGATTTACAATCTTGCTCCTACACACATTAGTAGTATGTCCTTTCTTACCACAATTATGAAAAGTAGGTTTTGAGTTCTTACCTTTGTTACTTCTTTCTTCATCACTTTTGGATAATCCTCCTTCTTTAGCACTTGTATATCTAGTCCAGATGTAACATTATTAGATCTAGGAGATGTCATCAATTGTTCAAAGTACTTGATAGCTTCATTTGTTTTATTGAAACTTTTAGCAAACTCCTTTTCCCTTTTCATATCATTTCTCAACTATTCATTTTGCAACTTCAGTATTGTTATCTCAATGTCGTAACTATTTATTTCATGATTAGTAATCATGACTTGATTCATTGTTTCCAATTGCATGTGAGCAATCCTATTTACTTGTAATGATTTCTCTTCTAGTTTGCTGGTCAAAACTCTTTTGTCATCTTCAATCACAACTTTGTCTTCAATAGCTTTCTTTTTCTATTTGGTCACCTCACATACTAATATGGCTTCTAATTCTTGTTCTATCTTAAGATTTCTGATCTCTTCAGCTAGGGTTGTATTCTTTTCCATTAGATCTGCAACTGCTACATCAAATTAATTGGAGTTTCCATCTCTTGGTATTGTGTTTCATTTTCCTCAATAAAAATTTCCTTCCTTCTTCTCAATAATTGCTTTAGATCTTCTCTTGCTTCATTCAACTGATGTAGAATGAGTTGTACTTCAATCTCCTAGTTCTCAATAACTTTTCCTGACTTGTAGACTTCCATTTCCAAGATCTTTCCTTAAAGCTTTTAGGCTTCACTTTTAGAGAACAAAGCTTTGATACCAATTGTTGGAATTAAAATAGGAAAGATAAACTCTAAGGCGGGGGGGGGGGGGGTTTGAATTAGTGCTTTAAACTTTTACCCATAAAACATTCACCACACATCCATCTCACATATTCAATAAGTAAACTAAAATACCATGTAAAGCATATACATCTAAAGTATGTAAATAAGTAAGTAGTCACACATATATGACACAAGATATGATTACTCAGAAACCCTCGAATGAGAAGGTAAAAATGGAGTAGGGATGTCACCCACAAATCTTCACTACTAAATTAATAAAGTGTATCCAATGAAAGTTACAATGTTTGATCAATAAACATGATCTACCCTGTGAAAGGTTTGCCCTATTAAATCCTTACAAAGACTATTAGGTCTTACCCTATTAAAGGATTTTGACACCCTGGTAGAAGTGTGTCTAGTTAAAGGAATTCAACTCTCAATTAAGTAAGCACATTTTTAGAGGATTTCAATATAGCCTATTAGGACTACTCTGTTAATAGATTTAACTGATTCACCTATTACAATGTCTTAACAATGATCTTGCAATTATCACTCTGACACTTGATAATAGATCTTCTTTATACTAATGTATACTTGATCCTTGTTGATCAGATGTCTCTTTGTTGTTTATTGTTTCCTTCCTCTGTTCTCCTTTAACCAATTCTGTAATGCAATTTAGTTCACAATACCTTGGTCACCATGAATGTCCTAGTTTGTACATGCAAAATTCTCTTTGATTATTCATTCATTCCCTTTTTATTCATAGGAACTTTAGGGTTTGTCCACCTTAAAAAGACCTAGGTAACTTAGGGTTAGGTATGAATCAATGGTTGTGTTTCATCCATATTGTTGCTTAAACCTTCCCTTTACCTAATTGTGTGCATGTAATACATAGGGATTCCCTATTAAGATTTGTCTTTATCAAAAAAATATCGTAATTCAATCCTTAAGTCAGCCCAAAAATGGTTTATATAGTGATTCGTTCCACTAAAAACAATTATGAAAAAACTATGTTACTCAGCATCTGAAGTCCTTGGTGTTTGGTACATACTGTGACTTCAATGCTATTACTCAACATCTAAATGACTCAGCATACACTGCTTTCTCGGATCATTAATCAGTAGACACATACTATCTGCTCAACACTTGAGTGACTCTGCATATGAGTGACTCAACATTCACTACTTACTTGGCATGCTCTAATGTATATGTTGTGTTTATCATATGTTACTTGTTTGACATGAACTAAGTAAATGACTTAAGTATATAGACACTCACTTGTCAAAACCAATATGAGATTAATAGGAATATCTATATAGGGGAGATATATAGTATGAAGATTATTGATCTATGAGGGAGAAGTTGAAAGTTGTTTAGCATGAACAACTAATACTAATCCTTGAAGATGCAAAACAAAGTAGTGTTCCATAGGATCTCAGATTTGATTGATGAAGAGGATTTGAAAAGATGAGAGAAGTAGTAGTAACAGAGTATTGTTTGGTATTCTTAGAACCTAGATGTTTTCCATCTATGTTGCTATCAATGCCAAAGGGGGAGATTGTTAGCATGGATGTTGATGGTATTCCTTTGGGGGAGAATCCTAAGCATTTCTAGAACACTTGGGGAGATTTTTAGTATGATTGACATATTGCATTCATGAATGCGTGTGTCATTGATGTCAACATAGAACTAATTTTATAAATACTCAAAGAGTAGTAGATAGATATTGTGGTCATATAGATAGTGTTTTGATTATCTAGAAGCACACAGTTAAGGACATGTTCCACACTATGTCCTGATTACCAAGTCAAGTGTCTATAATCTAAGTCAAAGGTATACAAAAGTTATATGTTATTTATAAAGATAAGTGTAGAGACATAGTGCCTAGAAAGTAGTTTATGATGATCCTATTATATCTTCTAAAGAGATATGATGTGGAGATGCATAGTTATACAGTGATAAAGGATAGCTTGATGATGATGTCAGTGATTGCATAAGCCCTAAAGTCACATGTATGAGAATTTGTATAGAATGTGAGTCGACAGTGCTATATGGTTGTGAAATAATTAATTATCTTATTGTGGTCCTATTATAATTAATTGGGAAAGCCTCAAGGGTGACCCAAGGAGTTATTTTTAAGATACAATATAAAGGAAAGATGTTTTCCTTGTTTTTAAGATTATTGATTAATACATTGAATGTGAAGTAATCAAGGAAGTGCGAAAAGGACTAGAGTGTTTGGTGAATGTGGGTAAGTGATATAAGGGATTATTAGATGAAAAATTTGTGATCTAGTATTAATATTAGAAGGAGTAGAAGTGTGGTTGATAGGATAGAGAAAGAGAAAGGAATAATACCATTCAATTCTATTATTTTGCAAGGATTAAAAAAGATATCATTTGGAAAGTAGGTTCATTGGTCTTTCCCCATAAGCTATTTGGACAATGGGTCCATATACCTTCTACAACTCCTAACAGGGTTGGAACAACTCCTAATAGGGTTTGAATCTCCTAACAAGGATTGAAAGTCTTTTAACAAGGATTGATATGTACAGAATGTTGTTATAGAATCCTGACAGAGTCCATCCTCTAACAAGGAATATTTATATTAGTACATTATCTTGTGGGTATCATCCCCACCAAGGTTTTCCCTCTAATCAAAGGTTTCCCTAGTTAACATATCTGGTGTTACTATGCATGAGTATCTTCTCATGGTTTTTAATTATATTGCTCACATGGTTAAGTTTTATTGAGGTTGATAATAGTGATAATACTTGGATAACTGATTCACCCCTTCCCTCTTAGTTATATGAGTGGACTATATATTCTAATAGGAAGGACTTAACTATAATCTATTGAGTGTTTCATAGTTAAACAAATTAGAGTACAAAGTTGAATTCCATCACAAAAAAGGCTAAGATATATGATGTTGATGGCAAGTTGATTGAAAGTGTTGATCAGAGAAGAGGTAACTTGTTCTATCTAGCTCTACCTGACGAGACATGTTTGTATCCATAACAAGAAGATATTTGGTTGTGGAAAAAAAGGCTATGTCATGTAAACTTTTACAATTTGGTGAACATTAGTAAAATGAAGAAAATGAGAGGGTTGACAAAAATAAAGAATCCATACAATGCTATGTGTAAATAATGTCAATTAGGAAAAATGAAAAAGCCTAGTTTCAAGAGAAAAACATACACATCTAGTGATGTTTTAGAATTGGTTCATATTGATCTACCTGAACCTATTGATGTACAAAGCTATTGTGGAGATAAGTATTTCATTCTGTTTGTTGATGATTACTCTAGGATGATGACTCTAATGTTTCTGTAAACTAAATATAATGATTTTTAGTTATTTAAGTGGTATTTAGGCAAGGTTGATAAAGAAACAAGGAAGAGTCTAAAGTATCTGAGATTTGACGGAGGTGGAGAATTCATTTCCAATGAGTTCAAAACATTTTGCAATGATGGAGGAATTAAAAGAAAGATGTTAGCACCAAAGACCCCTCCTTAGAATGGGATAGATGAAAGAAGAAACAAATCAATAATGGACCATGCTAGTATATTGATTATGGAGAAGAATGTATCATAAAAATAGTGGAGAGAAGTTGTTAGTAATGTTGTCTATACCTTCAATAGAGTGCAAGTCAAGAAAGGTACAAATGCCACACCTTTAAACTATGGTATGGTTATGCTCCTAATGTGAAATATTTCAAAATATTTGGAAGCAAATGTGACATAGTCAAAGATGATAGAAATGGAAAAGTTGATTTTGAGAGTGACAAAGGTATATTCCTAAGATATTCCACCAAGAGTAAAGCTTACAAGTGTTTAAACTCTAACTCTAATGAAGTTTTTGTCCTTGGAAAGTGCAAATGTGAAAGTTGATGATTTTATAGAAAGAAATGATTTTGAATGTAAGAAAGAGTTGGAAGATTATAGTACATTCATATATGTTGATGATGGTGCTCCCAACACTTCTATCAAACAAGAGAAAAAAGCTACAATTTACTAGTAGATAGGGAATAGTGAGGTGTAATCACTAATTTTCAAGTAGTAGATAGTGGGTGTTCAACAAGAAGAAGAAGATGTTGACCATGAGATAGACAATGCCAAACATGAGATAGATAATTATGAGCATGTTGAACTAGAACTAGAACCTAAACAAGAAAGAGACAATGAGTATATGATTATTTTTCAAGAAAAACCTATTGAAGAACAAAAAAGAAGACCACCTATGCTAGCCAAATATGTAAGAAGACATCATAAATAAGAAAAAAATATTGGAGATGTAGAATCTAGTGTTATGAAAATGAAGAGACTCAGAAGTGATACATGCTTACTTTGTGAATTTGAGCCCAAATCAGTTAAAGATGCTCTAGATAATGAAGATTGGATTCAACCAATGTATGAATAAATTGAGAAGAACAAAGCTTGGACCCTAGTACCTAGACCAAAGGATGAAAATATTATTGGAACAAAGTGGGTTTTTCAAGAATGAGCTAAATGAGAAAGGTGAAGTTACAAGGAATAAAGATAGATTGGTATGCAAATGATATGATATAGAAGGAGTTGACTATGTTGAAACTTGCACTCCTATAGCAAGAGTGGAAGGAGTCATAAAATCTATTTACATACTCAACCTAAAAATAAATTAAGGTATATCAAATGGATGTCAAATCTTCATTTTTAAAATGGTATACTTGAGGAAGAAGTGTACATAAAGAATATCCTAAAGGATTTATGGACCCTGACAAGAAGAACATGGTATGTAAATTGCACAAAGCACTATATGGATTAAAAAAAGCTCCAAGAGCATGGTATGGAGATTGGTTTTGAAAGGAAAAATGATAACAATAATCTATATTTGAGGACAAGTAAGAACAATGAGGTGCCAAGTTGACATTAAGAGATTATTTGGCTGGCCCTATTGGAAATTTTTGTTAAGGACTGTTGATATTTTGAGGACCGCTGCAAATGTACTAAGAACATTGATAATGTTTGGTAAGCATTTACCAAAATTAAGTGACGTTTTATTTAAATGGAGAATAATCTATGAAGAGACATGTCCCATCATGTCTGGGACATGTTTATTTGTTAACTAGATTTAATTAATATAATAAAAATTTAATCATTGCATTATATATATAATATTAATTTCTCTCATATAACAATTAACTTATATATATAAATTCTATCTCATCTATAATTATATGTAGGTTTATCTGATAGAAGCTACCAAACATCAACACTTTCTCTTAGCGAGGGAGGATAAACACATGTATTACCTCTAGGTAATATAAAGTTAACAACATTAAGGATATCTTTGATTGGAAGATATCCATCATTTTGATATCACATTTGAAATCAAGAGTATTGATCTCCTAGAATATCAACATATGATATTCCCCAAATACTGAATAAGGTTTGATATCACATTTGATATCAAGAGTATTGACCTCCTAGAATATTAATGATATTCACCAATTACTCAAAAATGTTTAAAATCATATTTGATATCATGAGTGTCAGCCTCCCAAAATATCAATGGTATTCACCAAGTACTAAAAACAAGGTTTGATATCACATCTAACATCAAGAGTATTGGCCTTCTAGAATATCAATGAGATTCACAAAGTACTCTTTGAGTAATGGCCTCCTAGAATGTTGAGATGCAAGACATTCACCATATACTCAATTTGTTTGATCTCATAATAAAATTTATTGTAAGATTGTCAGCTTACAAAAACTTCTACAAATACAAGTGACATCATTTGGATGCCATCACTTCCTCATGATGTACATAGGGTAAGCCCATTCAAATAATATAGTCATGACATATGTTCATGAATCACAATCCTCTTGACTAGTACCATTTATTGATCACTGCAGAATCTGTCTCAACATGGCTTGCTCCCTATGAATCAATATGATCGAGATTATTGAAGGTTCATTTAATCACATCCTCTATCTACTCCTTCTCTTTCAAGGTTTCCTCTAATACAATATCAGACTCCCTCTCAATCTCAATCTTGCTCTTTCTACAAGAACATTCTTGGAGGAAAAGATGAAGGAAAATAGCTCATATAGAAATATATATAAGAGAGACTACACTAAGTTGATAAATACAATATTTATCTCCACATGAAGTTCCATATGCATCAGTTCAGAAAATGCCTCTTTATAATGTAGAATGCCCACTTATATTAACCTTGTGACCTCTTATAGTCAATGGATCCTCTGATGGAATATTAGACCACATCTTCATTTACATAGAAAGTACTCACAAATCCTCCACGTGCATTTATACAAATCTCTTTAAATTATATATAATTTTTTAAATCTATTTATAATCTTCTTTAATAAATAAACAAAATATCATTTAGAATACTTACATGTTAATATACATATATAAAAACTATGAAAATTACACTCTCTAGCATTTTATAAGAACAAATAAGGGCAATCATACATTTTAATTACAATAGGATTTGTAACTCAATGCATACCACTTAAATACTTTACCTTGATAGGTGGGACCCTACCGTATCTAGGGCATGTGTATTTAATATCTTTACTTATCATGGCTAGTAATTGCCTAGGTCAAGTAGCCTCAAATTGTTCTCTAAAATTGATGTTCATCAACGCTTGATCAATGTTCTTAATCCAACATTAATCATGTCAATGAAATCATAACCACCTACAGACATCTGTTCATTTTTTTCCATCATGATTTCTAGATTTTTATTCTGGTAATAATGAATTTTGATATCCTTGTATATAACACATAAAATGACATGGATAGGATATAAAATTTATATATTTTACAAAGGCCCTCTACTCATCCATGATTCAACTACAACTATAATCATCATAGACAAAAATGATAGTTTCTTAGTGTTCTATGTAGCTTGTCTTAAACTGAACATTTGGAGTCAATTTAGATCAACCTCTTTCATGTAGAAACCATTTTCTTTGTTCATATAAGGTTTAGACTATTTTAGTGTCTTATCAAAAGACTCATCATTGATGAGTTTATTCTTCTTGCTAAATGTATTCTATGTAGTTTCATAATGATTCAACCTGGTCACAAGTTATATTTTTCTCAACATATCAGTAGAGTCGATATACATTCATGAAATCCATAGGCTTGTAAAGAACATTCTCTGATATCATGTTGATATTTTGAGGACAGTTGTAAATGTACTAAGCAATTCCATAATTTTTCGTATATTGTGTTTATCAAATGGCAATGACCTCTTATTTAAATGGGGAATAAACCATGAAGAGACATGTCCCATCATGTATGGGACATGCCTATACATTAATTAGTTACTTAATATAATAAACATTTAATCATTGTATTAAATATAATATTAATTTCTCTCATATAATAATTAACTTATATATATAAATTCTATCTCATATATAATTATATATAGGTTTATTCAATAGAAGCTACCAAACATCAAGAATGACATTATATTTGGAGGAAAATAAGCACTATGCAAATCATTTACTGATGAAATGAAGAAGGAATTTGAAATGTCAATGTTTGATGAAATCAAATTCTTTGTTGGCTTACAAGTATATCAAATGAAATTTGGTATTTTCATTAGTGAGTTCAAATATATCGAGGAGATACTGAAAACTTTTGGAATGGAAGAATCAAGAGTAGTGAGCACACTTATGTTTATAGGAAACATGTTATCTAAAAGTGATGAATCTCTTGATGTGAACCAAACACAATACAAATCAATGATTGGTAAACTACAATATGTTTTTCATAACAGACCTGATATTGCATTTACTATTGGGATAGTTGCTAAATTTTAAAAAAATCTAAAAGAAACCCAAACGATGGTAGTGAAATAGATATTGAGATATTTGAATGGTATATAAGAATATGGATTGTATGACAAGAAGATTGATATATTTGAACTGAATTAATTCACTAACTTTGATTGGGTAAAAAATATTGATGACAAAGAAAACACTAATGGAGGTGCATTCTTTCTAAGAAAGAGATTAGTGTCATGGAAAATCAAGAAACAAAATTGTATATTTCCCAATCAATAGCTAAAGCCGGGTATGTGGTAGCTATAGTGAAATATTCAAATATTATGTGGATCAAACAATTATTGAAAGGAATGAAGGAAGAAATTAGAGATCCAATGGTTATCTATTGTGATAACACATGTGCTATCAACATATCAAAGAATCCTATGATTAACACAAAAATAAATCAGATTGCTATCAAGTATCATTATTTGAGAGAACAAGTTGAAGCCAGAGAAGTGAATTTAGAATATGTACACACCAAAGAACAAATTTTTGACATATTAATCAAAGCTTTACTTAAATATTCTCATGAATACTTAGAGGTAAACTAAGGGTGATTCCCCCAAGAAAAGAAACTTAAGGAAAGATGGTGCTATGCATCAAGTTTGCTAATTAGAATACCTTACACATTGATGGAGACATTTCTAATTTAGGAGTTGTCTTAGGTAGTAGTGAAGAAGAAGAAAAAATTGTTATATACTAATAACAAATTGATAATTCAGCCATGACATGCAATATCTACATAATCAAGATGTATGAAGAAAATGAAGCCAAAAATATCTATGATGGAGGGAGTCTAAACTAAGAACTTAGACGAAGTTTTTGAAATTGCATGGATGAGAATAAAAGATAAACTAAGGATATTGTTACTTTTGGAAGAAATCTTTTGGATTGCATGGTTATGAAGAGGAAGATTGTATTCATAAAATCAAATGTTTGAGGTGTTTCCATCAATGCCAAATAGGGAAATTGTTGAAAACTACAATTGAAACAATTGTTATGTTGTCATTGATGTCAAATTTATTGATAATATTGTTAGCATGAATTCAAATAATACTAAATCGGGGGGGCATCCTAAGAATTGGAGAGTATGGACATGTTGCATTCATGATTGTGTTTATCATTGATGTCAACATAGCAATATGTTTGTGAAGACTGTGAGAGTAGTAGAGAGATATTAGTTGTATGAAAAAGGTTTTACTTGTCTAGTGATACGTGGTCATGGACATATTCAATATAGTGTCTTGTTGATGAAGTTTAAAGCACAACATGTAAGTCAAAGATGTATAGAAATTGTACTTTATTTACAAAGAGCAGTTCAGAGATAGAGTGCTTAGAAAGTAGTTTTTGATGTTTGCGATATATCTTTTATCTAAGATATAATTAGAAGATGCACATTCAAACAATGAAAAAGGAAAGCTAGATGATGACATTAGCAAATGTGTAACACCTAGTATTGTAGGTGTGAAGTTTCACATAGACTGTGAGCCCCCAATGTTATTGTAATTGTAATTAATTAATTATCTTATTGTAATTAATTGGGAATTCCTCAAGGCCAACTCAAGGAATTATTTTGAAGATATGGTATAAAGGAAAAATGATTTCCTTGTCTGTAAAAATAATGGAGAGTCTTGTGATCATTGTATGAAGTGCAAAGTGTGAAAAGGAGCAGAGTGTTGGTGAATGCGTGTAAGTGATGCAAGGGATTCTTAGATTCAATTTTTCTGATCTGGTTATAAGATCAAAAGGATCAAAGATCTGGTTGACATGATATAGGAAGGAAGTACTATTCATTTCTATTATTATTCAAGGAATAATACAAAGATCATTTGGATAGTGGGTTCATTGGTCTTAACCTTGAAATTGTTTGGGTGGTAGGTCTAGCTATCTTTCACAACTGCTAATAGGGTTGGAACATCTCCTAATAGGCTTGGAATATCCTAACAGGGACTCATATATGTTGAATGTTGTTATAGACTCCTAACAGGGTCCATCCTCTTACAAGGAATATTTATATTAGTACATCATCTTGTGGGTACCATTCTCACTGGGGTTTTCCCTCTAATCAAGAGTTTCCATAGTTAACATATTTGACTTTATTGTGTATGAGTATCTTTTTGTATTTTTTGATTATGTTTCTCATATGGTTAAAGTTTAAAAATGTTCATAATTGTGATATTAGTTGTATAACTATTTCACCCCCCTCCCTCTCAGTTATATTGGTAGACTATATATTCTAACAATTGGTATCAAAGCATTAGGTCCTTGAAGGATAAGCTTAACAATTTTGGGAGATAAATGGAAAATATTTTAAGAAAGGATAGTCCTAGATTTGATGGGACCAATTATAATAGATGGAAGGATAAGAGGAAGACTCATCTATTGTGCATGGGTTTGAATTATATGATTTTGAAAAAGAGTTTGAAGACAATTGTGAAAGAAGAGAAGATTGAAGAATGTAGTGATGTAGAAAGAGATATGTTCATGTGCAACATGAGTGATAGAGAAGATTTACTATTAGCTCTTCTAGAGAATGAATACAATTAGGTAAAGTCACTTCGAACATCTCATGAAATTTGGAAAGCATTATATCTATTTTTGAAAGTGATACATGTACAAAGACAGTAAGATTGTAGAATTAGACAGGTGAATTTGGAGATGCTAAAATAATGAAACATGAATCTATAAGAAACTATATTGGTAGGATATCAACTATTTTTGCAAGAATAAAGTCACATGGTTCAACTAAGGAAGAAGATGAGGTTGTGTGGAAGATCTTGAAAACTTTGACACCACCATTCAAACAAGTGTTGGAATTACAATACGAAATATAAACTCTAGGTGGGGAGGGTTGAATCAGTTCTTTAAAATTTAACACATAAAAAAAATATCTTACAACTATCTCTCAATTCAATAAGTAAACTAAAATACAATGTAAAGCATATATATCTAAAGTATGTAAACAAGTAAGCATTCACACATATATGACACAAGATATGATTACCCAGAAACCCTTCAATGAGAAGGTAAAATTGGGGTGGGGATGACACCTAAAAATCTTCACTACTATAGTAATAAAGTTGTAATATCCCAAAATTGGCTCATTGCCATGATTACCAATTCTGGTCTATTCTGATCAATTCTAACACCTATTCTAATAGGCAATTCTCATTCTGATTGTCACTACTTGACTTAAATATTAGATGCAGAAAACCCTAATATGCATTCATCATATTTCCTATTTAATCACTATAGTACTCACTCATATTAGCCACATTAAACCTATTTGATTTAAATTTAATTTAATCTAAAGTATTCATACTTTATTAAATTAAATTATCTCCTAAGGCTAATGTACTATGGGGTTAAATTTTATTTAATTTAATAAATATGCTTATTCTATTTAATTAAATAGGAAAGGTATTTATGAGAGCATATCTCATTTTATTAAATTAAATATTTTTCCTAAATCTCCTCTTTAGTTCTAAATGGAAACTTTGAGTGAACTACTTCTCAAACTTAGAATCAATTTAGTTAACTTATTCTCTCACTCATGGAAAGTTTAGTTGACTACTCATCACACTCAGATCAGAAATAATTCACTTCACTTGCACAAGGAAGTTTCCATCTTAACTGAATCTTTGCTTCAATCTTGACCGTCGATCCGAGTTGATCTCACCTGTTGATAGATTCCAAGAATTCTATTTAAGGAACTCATAATTCCTCACTACGGAGGTTGATTTGAATTGATATTGAATTGCTGTTGAAATTCATACTCATTTAGCTCACATATTTTCATATATTTGCATTTTTAGCTTAATTTCATCTAGTTTAAATATGCATATGCTTAATCTAGTTTATTTTACATGTTCTTAGCTTAATCACATAATACATTTAGAATAAATTTGCACACTCATATAGGCTAACTGCATTCAAATCCTTCATTCTTAGAGGGTCTGGTTGCCTACACCTCAAATTTGAGGATATTAAATAGGTAAAATGTTTCTAGATAGAAGGCAATAGGTTGTCTTGCCAGACTATTCTTGGGTGAACAATCTCATGTTCATTCTAGGATGAATCCGCATATAAGGACCATGTTGAATTGAATTGCTATTGAATTTCTATTGAATTGTGCTCTCACTTTGAATTCATTATTTCATAAGCTTTCATTCCTTAGATTAAATATCATTTAGATTCAATATGCATGCATATAATCTAGTTTATTTTATATGTTCTTAGATTAATTGCATATATCGTTCTAGATTACTTTGCACACTCATATAGATTAGTTTTCTTTAAATCCTTCGTTCTTAGAGGGTCTGGTTATCTACACCTCAAATTTGAGGATATTATGTTAGATTAAATAATTTATTTACTAATTATTTATTCTATTTAATTAAGCTTACTTATGTAAATACATTTCATTTATTAGTTATAGTCTAGGAGTTTGTTATAAGTTTTTGACAATACGGGAGTTTGTTCTCTCCTAAGTCATACTTATCCTCTCACCTTGTTCGAGGAATTTCCACCTCATGTGGATGTATGCTTAGTTGTCACACTTATCTCCTAGCATCTTCTAGCTTGTTCTAGGAGATTCCTTGAGGCCTTTATAAGCAGTCTCTCCCTCATTTTATTTACAAAAACAACATCACATTATTGCATTCTCATTGTAAATACATATTTTCTTGCGTTTGCATATTTTATCTCTCATGTCCATTTAGAGTTTTTCCCTTGCTCCATGCTCTTCCTTCCTTGGCTTCTCTTTGATAGGTTTTTGCATGTAGGTGATCTTGGGCATCTTCTGAGTTGGATTTCATCAACTCCAACATGGTATCAGAGCCTTCCTACTATTGCTTTGTTGAAGAATTTTTGAAGCCATGATTTGGAGTCACAAACCCTAGTTTGTTTGTGTATTTTTCTTCAAATCGAGGGAACAATGATTTTTTAAAACACAATGGGCCCAAAAAAATGCTACCATTAGATCTGGAAGGTCGTTTGCAGTCAGGATTCATATAAACTTTTCATTTTTGGAGATAGGGCTCTGGGAGGCAAATTTTTTTTGCCCTACAAGTTGCTGTACGGATTGTACAAACATTTTTGGCAATTTTTTTTAAAAAAAAAAAAATATTTTTGGGCATGTCACCACAGCACCACTCGCGCATAGCCCTTAGTGGCTGCAGCCAACAGTACCACCATAGGGCCGTTATGGCCTGACCGTTGCCCATCCTTAGCTCTCCACAGGTGGTGCCCTCTATTTCTCCACCAGTGTGGCACCCTCTGTCACTGCCTCCGCCAGTCCTTCCACTCTGATAGTAGATCTATGCTCATCTACCACTAGCTACAACACTTGGTATAGTTAGTGCCACTTGGCACCACGTGGGGGTGACATGTGGCACATGCACCAAGTGGTATATTGCCACATGGCCACTACCACGTGACTTGCCATGCCATCCTATCTGCCACATGGCTCCTTTTTTGCTGCAACAGCTGTGGGCCATCAATTTTAAGCTTTTAGTTTGCAGACGTCAGTATGACATCATTGCATCTTAGCCCTTGCACCTCTCTAGGGTATGTTTTGGACCTACTTATGCTTTTTTGGCTATAACTTGAGCATATGGAGGTATTTTTCTGATCCAAAAGAAGTGCCAAAAAGCTGGTTTCGAGAAAAAGACATTAGTGCAGGTATTTTTAGGTTGTCATGCATTTTTATTACCCATTTTTTAAGTCAAAGTTTGAAGTCCTATTTTTGACTCTGGTGAGCTTTCCTTTTGCGTCCCATGTCAATTTTCTAAAAAATTTATATTTTTGGAAAGTTGGTTCTGTGTACTTTTCAGAAATGCTATAATTTCCTTTAGATTCTACCACATGCTATTTCTATCATTGTTTTGGTGTTTTCGGTCCATGGTGGATATCTTGGGTTTTTAGGTCTGAGGATAATTTTCCTGGCATGGTTTCCTTTGTTTTGGGTTGTACTTTGTTTTGTTGCAGCTTGTTTTCAATTTTGATCATTTTAGCTATCATTTTGAAGCACTTTTTTGTATTGCACTGAGATAAAGTGCCATTTTTACATTTTGAGGATTATGAACATTGTTTTTGAGTCATTTGTACATGCATTATTTTTATAAAGCACCATGGGGGGGATAGTTGTTTGTTGTTTTAGGCATTCTCCCTTTGTAAAGTGAGTGTCCCTTTTATGACATTAGCCCCATGCACCATTAGTGTGACTGTGTCTTTATAGGTGTTTGTACCTCTTCCTCTCTTGTCGTTCTTGGTTTATCTGCAGGAGACTATGGCCCATCTTTTTAGTTGCATTAAGGGGGGGTTATTTTGTTTTTCTAATGCATCCATGGTTCGATGGTTTGCTAGTGTGAACTATGTATTTAGTAGTTGATCCTATATACAAGGAAATTGCAATGGCTGGCTACCTATGCATTTTGGTGAGATGGATCATCTACCATATAGACATGCTTGGTTCATGCCTTCATCTTCCATAGAGGTTCTTTAGATCAACAATTTTCTTTCTGATGGCAGATTTTGTAGCTTCTTCATGCTTCAGTGATGATCTTCATGATCACTCCTTGTTCTTATTTTAGGGGACATTCCCCTAGTTGGAGGCTTCTTTAGTTCTTCACTAAGTTCTTAAATATTTTTGGGGGAGGGTTTTTCCCACATGGTTTTCTCTCTTTCCCCATTTACAAAGGTTGCATTTCTTTGCTTTGTACATGGGTAACTAACATGGCCTTGTTGCTGTGACCCATTCTACATTTCTGCATTTCTTAGTTTTGTGAGCTTAAGGAATTTCCCTAAGTTGCACTTAAGGGGGGGTGTTAGAGTAAATAATTAATTTACTAATTATTTATTCTATTTACTTAAGCTTACTTATGTAAATGCATTTCATTTATTAGTTGTAGTCTAGGAGTTTGTTATAAGTTTTTGACAATACGAGAGTTTATTCTCTCCTAAGTCATACTTATCCTCTCACCTTGTTCAAGGACTTTCCACCTCATGTGGATGTATGCTTAGTTGTCACACTTATCTCCTAGTGTCTTCTAGCTTGTTCTAGGAGATTCCTTGAGGCCTTTATAAGCGTTCTCTCCCTCATTGTATTTCACAACAACAACATCACATTATTGCATT
Source organism: Cupressus sempervirens (assembly GCA_028749045.1). NCBI lineage: Eukaryota > Viridiplantae > Streptophyta > Pinopsida > Cupressales > Cupressaceae > Cupressus > Cupressus sempervirens. The sequence goes on along the minus strand of CM053785.1, from coordinate 27,478,811 downwards.
CTCATTGTAAATATATATTTTCTTGTGTTTGCATATTTTATCTCTCATGTCTGTTTAGGGTTTTTCCCTTGCTCCACGCTCTTCCTTCCTTGGCTTCTCTTTGATAGGTTTTTCCATGCAGGTGATCTTGGGCATCTTCGGAGTTGGATTTCATCAACTCCAACTTATTAAATAGGTAAAATCTCTCTAGATAGAAGGCAATAGGTCACCTTGCCTGACTATTCTTGGGTGAACAATCTCATGTTCATTGTAGGATGAATCCGCATATAAAGACCATGTTGAAGTGTGTGTGTTAACAGAGGCCACATTTCACACATAGAAAAGTGTATCCAATGAAGGTTATAATGTTTGATCATGGAACATGATCTACCTTGTGCCAATACAAACAATTATGACAAAATTGTGTTACTTAGCATATGAAGTCCCTAGTCCTTAGCACTAACTATAGCTTCAATACTATCAGTCAGCATCTGAATGACACAGCATGCACTGCTTGCTTGACACTTAAATTACTCGACACATACTATCTACTTGGCACTTGAGTGACTTGACATATGAGTGACTCAACAGTCAATTTTTACTTGGCATGCTCTAACTTATATGTTGCACTCGGCATATGTTACTTGTTTGGCATAAACTAAGTAAATGACTTAAGTGTATAGACACTTGTCAAAACCAATCTGAGATTAATAATCTCCTCCTTTGACATGGGTGTCAAAAAAAATTGGCCATACATTAATAATCTTATTCTTATGAGCATAACATAGATGTCTATTCGGCTTCAATACAAAATTTCAAAATATCAAAATTTTACAACATGACTTATACCTCAAAATTTCATAACTCCCCTTAAGTTGTTTAATCTATTCTATACTATACTTTATATCAAAATCTTTCTCCTATTGAGTAGATTTGCATGAATTGATATTCTTTCTCTATTCCTGTTTGAACTGATATTTACATTTTGTTGTTCTCTTGCTCCCCCTTGGTAAAGATATTTCTTTGTTCTTCTTCATTAGTTCCCCATTTCTATTACTCCTCCTTTTGGACATTGATGTCAATGGGTTATACACCTATAGTTTATTTGTCCAAAAAAGGATTTATGGACCTCAAGTATAATTTTAAGAATGACATCCCAATTATCACAAGCTACCTCCAAAGATTTAATTTGGATGGCCAACTTGGTAGCTAGGTGGACTAAGCCTTCTAATGTGGAAAGATTGGGATCTTGCTTCATAAGTTTTTCTACATAGCCTAGCTCCTTGTGTAAAATCTCCATGTGAGGAGTCAGTGTAAAATAGCCTAGCTAATTGACTCTGGGATTGCAAGAGGTTCCTAAAGTGTTTCTCACTTTGAGTTGGAAACTTGGGCAATGTTGCACTGGATGACTACATTTGGCTTTCCAAAATTAGGATGCGATTTCTTACCTCTTGTGTGAAGAGTGTAGGATTACATAGTTTGGTGTATCAAGAGAAAATGTTCTCTAGTACCTTCTTCACACTCTCTATCTTGGTTACTAGCTCAACCTATGTTAGTGCAATACAACTAGATATCTTTTCATTTACCTTGTTTTGAAACTTCTTTTCAAACAATTCTAATAGTTTAACATTAGTATCCAAGTCTGTGTCACTAACTCTTTCCACTATATAGGTCAATTTTTCAATGATGGACTTTGTTTCATCTAGAGTAGGCAAACTGAATGCCTCTAGGAAAATCTCTTTGATATCAATCAAGCCTTGCTTCTACCTATGCTCCCTTCTAAGTAGTTCTTTCTTTTTCTTTTTTATTAGGGCCTCTTGTAGTATGCCCATCTATCCAATAGTGATTGTTTCCAAATCAAATTTAGGCAATATAATCTCTTCATCTAGGCTAATATCTCCATAAGTAATTACCTCTTCTACCTTAGATGAGCTAGGACATGGCATTGAAAATTGTAATGGAGTTTCCTCTATGCTTGGCCTCTGAAGAGCTTGACTGGATTCTAATAATGTCACCATGCTTTGATTTCTAGTAGCTCCTTTGACTTGGGTGTCAAACTAGTCTCTTTAAACTTGTTCTTTTCTACCTTTGTGGTTTTAGTTGCACCTTGATTTTGTGCTAGAGGTTTAGGTTTATCTACCTAACTTGTTTGGCTTTGAGTCCCATCATTTTCTAATTTTTCCACCTTGTCTTCTCCAACTGTTCAACTTTATCTTTTCTAGTTTCTTGTACATTTCTTGAGACTAGAGTGTCTTTCATTAGTCTATTGATAATGAAACATGTTGTCTGCTTCCTTTGATATACAACTATGGTTTTTGAAGGTTTTACACTTGTGACTTGAAGAGTGATTAAAGGTGTTTCTTTTGTTTTCACTTCCTCCCTTGTAGTTATAGTCTCTATCTTCTAAATTTCATCCACACTTACCAATACAAGGTTCTCACATAATTTGGCCTGGAAAGTGGACTAGATAAGTATCCTTTTTAAATATTCCTTTATAAGGGGATTGATGTTTTGAGAAGTAGTATAAGAAACATCCTTTACTTTGATAGTTTCATTGTTTACACTTGCCACCTGAGGAGGGCTGGCACTCAATATTTTGTGTGACTTGTAGACTCTATTCTATTTTCTTCTTTTCCTCAGCTAGTGCCTAGTTATCAAAATTAATATTGGTGCCTCCCTCAACTGTGCCTTGTTCATTATCATCTTCTTCATCCCATCCAACCTCAATAAGTGTTTGGTCAGCTTCTTTTGATGTTGATAGTCCATATGTTATCTTCCACATTTGTTTGGACTTCTATACAACATCCTCTATATTGTTTTGCAATATGCTAAATGCCCTATACTTTGGTACAAATATTACATCATATTTCTTAATGAATTTAGACATGTTCTAGCATAACTTGAGTGAGGGCTGTCTCTCTAACTTGTCTGTCATTGTCTAAACAATAATGTCATTTCTACTCAAATCTATCATATAAACTTTTAGGTATAGAGTTGGCAAGTTCTAGAGGAGTATTTTTAAATATAGAGATCATGGCATATACTGCCTCTTCTACTTGGTTCTTCTCAATCTTTCCAAGATTATCAAACTCAATGTGAGAGAAACCTAATAAATCAACATTATTTCTAAAATTCTCATACAAATTGTTTAGATCTAAGGAGGGACTATGACTCACCACTTGGAATTGGTTGGTTTCATCTAATTCAGTCATCTCCTCATCAGATTTAGCTTGGGCAACATACTTTCTCCTCGGTCACTTCTATGCTCTAGCTTCCTTCTCTTTAGACTTGGCTACTTCTTTAGCCTTCTATACAGTGACTCGTGTACTAGCCCTTGTGGTAGGTGCTATAGGTTTTAGCTGATTAGGTTTTACAACCTTCTTTTATTTGCTCACTACTTGATTCTTTTCTTTTCTTTTATTCTTATTAGTAGTTATAGGTGCTTCATTGGCTTCTTCTTCCTCGACACCTTCTATAGTTTCTAATTCCTCCTCTTGCTGATCTTCTCCCTAGCCTTGTGTTAGTGCCAATGGCCCTTGAGCCAATGTGCCCTCTTCTTCTTCATCATCATCTTCTTCTTCCTCATCTCCTTCACCAAATTTTTCTTTCAATTTCTTCACCAATTTTTTCTTCTTTTTTATCACAAAATTAGTCTTCAATTCCACAGTGATCTTTGATTTAGCCAAGTCATAATTAACTAATACTTTGGCTTCCTTATCCACTTCTTCTACAAGTAATTTTCTAATTTCTGTCGAGGCCTCATCAACATTGATTTCATGACCTAATGGCCTTAGCCATCTCACCCTAGGAAATTCTACTTGTACATTAGTGAAATTCGTATCAACTAGGAAGCAAACATCATCAAAATGTGCCTCCACTAGTGAGACTAGTATCCTTAATCTCTTCCTCATTGACTGCTTAAAATCTTCAAAATAACTAGTCATCACTGAGTCAAAGTTATAACCTAATTGCTCAATAAATTCTCCTCTTTGAATTGCAATTTATCTATTCACCTTCCATGCAACCTTACCAAATGTAGGAAATGCATTTTGCACATAAAAGAAAATATATAGTAGAATAGATCCAAATTTACACTCTGCTCTATTGGTTTTCCTTATGGCTTCCAAATTCTCAATCAATTAGTGCAACTAGAACTTGGCAATATCATAAATATGATCCTTCTTTACAATTTTGTAGTGCATATCCACTTCAATGCAAGGTACACTATTCAACTTGCTAGATTGATAAAGCTTTTGTGCTATTACCTTAACTGAAAAAGCAATCAGGGGATCTGTGATAGTATTAATGGTCATTCCCCTTTTATTCCATACAACCCTTGTGTTCTTTTCAATAATTTCCTTTAATTTATTTCTCATGGTCTTTGGTCGATCTAGGGTTGGATACCCTATTACCCTGTGAACAATCTTCTTTAGGATTTTTACTAGCCCATTTTCTAACCATATAGAACTATCATGAATTCTTCTTAAAAAAATCTTAATCCACTCTATTTTGAATATGTTGGGGGAATCTAGGGCATGAGTTAACCCTTTCTTCTCAACAATCTTGAATTCTTCCTTCAATGCTCCATTTTCACATAGTTACCCATATACTTATTTGATTTCCATGTCTCCTATGCTTCCAATCTTGCATGTGTAACAATTCCTAACATCTTGAATCATCAAGACTAATAGTGCTATCATAAACAATGCACCAAAGGTATCCTACTTATAAGCTATATCTGGGATAGCCTTGAAAATAGTTTGTTTGATTTCATTGCTAAACAATTGAATATTTAGGAACTCTTTTCCCTCTAGACCTTTTTCTTTAGAAATACTAGATGCCATTTCATGTATCTAGGGTTTGCAAAATTTGAAACTGTATAGCTTGGCACATGGTAAATACCTTATAAATCCTATTGAAATAGTGTCAAATGATGTCAAATGGTGTCAAATTTGAAACTGTATAGCTTGGCACATGGTAAATACCTTATAAATCATGAATGATGTCAAATGAACAAGAAATCGATCAAATAGCTCTTAAAGCATTGCATTTAATGCTAAGTTCTTACATAGTTGTAAGCTCAACATTAATTGAATTTATGGCTCACTCAACATCCATGTGTCTTTCCATATTCTCAGAAACCACTATGAGCTTGACATTAACTAACAAATTTTCTAGCTTGACAATCATATGAAAATTTTTCATGCTCGGTAGTAACATGAAAAACTAAGAAAACTTATAGACTTATCCTTTATTTCTAACAACACTTTGCATCTTTATTCATACATATGTAATCTTTTCAAAACCAAATCCTTAGAAATGATGTATGGTTTATCTTTTAAATGAGGTGTTATCACCTGACCCATTGGGTGAAGTGATCCCATCTACACTTTATGCACTACAATCTTCCTTTCTCTTCCATGTCTTGTTCACCTCATCTCTAATATTTTCAATATCTACCTTTTCCTTTTTTGAATTCACAACTTGGTGCCTTTGACCTTGTTGGATAATATCTATTGATGTGACTAGTCTTCAAACAACTAAAACATGTGGTTTGATTCAAGCACCTTTTGTAATCACTTTTGAAATTTGTTCTAATACAATTCTTAGGAATATGTCCATACTCTTGATAGTCTTGACAACTATACCTTATAGTATAATCCCAATTATAAGAGTTATCATTGTTCTTTACCTTACCTATTTGATGACTAGTTGGGTTTGGATCTACACTCAAAGGCTCTATGTCCATACTTTCAATAGTTATAATAGTATCCTTCAAATCTTTGAGTGTGCATGTTCTTGGTTCTGCATTCATGTGCTTGATGACCTTGTTTGTTGCACTTGTGGTAGTGACCCATGTTCTTTTGCTAAATATTATAACTTACAATCTTGCTCCTATAAACATTACAAATATGTCCTATCTTTCCATAATTATGACAAGTAGGTTTGAAGTTCTTACCTTTTTTAGTTATTTCTTCAGCACTTTTGGATGATTCTCCTTCTTTAGTACTAGTGTATCCTAGTCTAGATGTATCATTGTTAGATCTAGGAGATCTCATTAATTGCTCAAAGTACTTGATGGATTCACTAGGTTTATTGAAGCTTTTGACAAACTCCTTTTCCCTTTTTAGATCATTGATCAATAGTTCATTCTACAACTTCAGTGTTGTGATTTCAATATCCTTGGTATTCAGTTCATGATTTGCAATCATCATTTGATCCAAAGTTTCTAATTACATGTTAGCAATCCTAGTTACCTTTAATGATCTATCTTCCAGTCTGCTAGTCAAAACTCTTTTGTCATCTTCAATCATGACTTTATCTTCCATAGTATTAGTAAATAGATTTGTTCTTTCTAACTTTAACTCTTAAATGCCCAAATTTATGAACAGTATCTAGTTACAACAGTTGGAAAGGTCCTTCTAGAAAGACTAGATTTCCTCTGATTTATTAGTTATAACTCCCTATTGTAGATTTTTAGTGAATTATGTTTGCTCCTAAACCTAAAATGGGGTATGTCCTTAACCAAAGAATAGGAGAGGTATACTAAGCCAAAGCTATACATGATTTAACTTAGGAAAGAAATGATTTTAGAAGATTAATTAAGTTTATGAACTCACACATCTTATGAACTCATAAGACTTAACAATTCAATGGTGCATACTAATTGATACTAAATTGGACTAATTAGAAACTAAATTACAAAGAAAGAAACATTAACTTGAAGGAAAACACCTAAAGGATCTCTTTCAAACCTACAATGATATTACTTATCATATTTAGCTCACTATCTCAAAACAACACAATGAAGATCTACTCATTCTTTGTTTTAATTTAGATAAAAGAGAAAACAAACAAATAACAACTAACAGATCGAATATAAAATAATTGACACAAAATACCATTCAATTAACTCTACAACATCAAGTATCTCACAACATAAATTAGCCAACCTTTTATTAATCTTTAATTCCAATACATATAAGACTTTGAGATGATTGTTACAAAAGAAGTTTAATTAGTTCATCTTCTCAAAAATGACAAATGGAAAGTATCCAATTTGTTAATTACAATAATTACATACAAATATGGAAAGGGGTGGAATATGAATCACTTCTTCTTCTTTCCCTTTTATGCTTTTGTCCTATAGGCCTTAGCGGCTACAATGATTGGAATTAACTCTCTATGCCTATGAACATGTACATTAGGATATCTCAAGAGCCATTTAGAATGCTCTTTGGCAAAATCTTTTACAACACTTAAATGGTCTTGCATTTCCTCCATGGCTATGTGTACACATCCACCAAGTTTTTGGAGTTCTATTCTAGTAATTGGAAGATATCCCTATCAGACTATCTATGTAATTGGAGAAGTTTGATTGCATGATGGATATTTCAATTATTCCCTTTCCTTGACCACTAGTTTGTGAGTCTATATGAAAATCTCTCAGGATTTCATAATATCTATCTTGATCTTTCTTCACTTTAGCTTCAGTTTCTTTGAGCCCTTCTTCTACTATCAAGATCATTTTGGACTTGAACTACATGCTCTAGAGCCATTCAAATAAAGGTTCCTATAGCCTCTATAGCCTCCTTAGTCTTCATATGAGTGATCATCTTTAGTAGAGAGACACAATCTTCACTCTTTATTCTCTCTGCAATGAAAGTGGCTATATTTGATGAAATATTATCCTTCTTTGTTTCTAGCCACAATATAGCATTGTCAATTTGTTCTATATTGGAGAATCCCTCGAACTTGAGTTTCCCACTCTACTCTCTATTGATTTTACTAAAGCTTTTCTCTTCTTGGAGTTGAGAGATGAGTGCTTGAACATTTGTAGTAGTAGGATCATTGACATTAGGCATCTCAGATATGCTCACCAATGAGGTGACCAATTGCTTGATGAAGCTATTCAGTTCTTGTATTTTTTCCTTCATCCTAACCTTTGAAAATTTAAGGCTTTCTAACTATCCTTCAGCACCTAATTTGTTGAATTCCATAAGGAAACTTTGATATTATGTTTGGCCTCCCCAAGATCCACTGAATACAAAGTAAAATCATTAGTAGACATATCCTCAATCCTTGCCTCTTTGGTAGGCTTTGCTATCTCCATTGTTAGATTCCTTGTTTTAGGGTCTTGTCTAAGGATGGAAAAGGTCTTCTACTTCTTAAACTTACTTAGTGCTGATCCTAAGTGGACAAAAAAAGATAAGGTGTCCTTGTTGAGGGCACCTTCATCTTTCCTCTTTCTCTTCCTATCTAGAATGTTTTCCAACCATGAATCAGTGCCTATTATTTTGGAGGTAGTCTCAAGAGAATCTATGCTAAACATTTTCCTCTTGACTAGAGTGATTACTTTTGTGGTAAAAGAGAAGGGATTCTTTGGGGCTTGTGGAATGAGCTTTGAGGAATCTTGGCCTTTCCTCACCCCTGAGGTCCTCTTTGTTGCCTTATCTAATTCAATGGATTCACTATCATTGCTTCCTCCATCTCCTAAATCCACTACTTACACTTGAGGGCTACTCAGTAGGAGAAATGTAGTACTTACAGATGAAATTGGGTTACTGTGAGGTGAGGGGGCCAGATTAACTACACCATCTTTCAATTCCTTTACTTTCTTCTTCCTAGCTTATGGTTGGGTTCCAATCATTGGGAGAGAGCTATCCTAACAAGTCTTAGCCACAAGAATTTTTTTTGGGTAGGTTGATCACCTCCTCCTAATGGTTTAGCTAGTCCTTGAGTGGTATCCAAGGTTACACTTGATGTGCCACCTTGAGAGGAGGAAGCCACTATAGCTATTGGGGAAGCTTGAGCAGGTGTGTTTTTATTTTGAATCCTTCTAGTTGTGGTTCATTCAACCCACTTCCTGGTCCTTTTGATGATCTGGGCCATCATTATATCTAACTCCTCTCCTGCATCTTCGTAAGGTTTAGAGCTGATAAGAGTGCTTCTTAGCTTTTTTAGATAGGTGTTATAATACATATTCTTCCCATCATCTTCTACTCCATCCACATCAATATTAACTTTATACATCTTCATTTGATCCACTGTAGGCCTAGTGAAAGCACAATTGTGGCTTTCAAACTCATTCTTGCAATTTACCTATAGTCTTCAATGGTAGTGATGTGTTTGATTACACTCCCAATTTACAACACTTCTCTTGCATATCCATTTGGGTCAAACATGGGCCTCAATGCTTCATACATCTCTATTTTGTATCTTATTTCAAATAGCTACAACATGTTCTTTACATCAAAATGGGACACAACTGTAAGCTCCCACCTTCATAGGGAACTCTATCCTTTCTTCTTCAGACTCCTAATCAACACACTCACTTGTATTGCTTGCCACACAATCTCTATCAACATGATCATATCAATAAGATATCTCAGTAGCTTCAAGGGAAAGCCATCAAAATCTACAAGACACAAATATGAAAAGGATGAGAACTAGATGAAATAATTCCCAAATTGACTAATGGCCACCATAGCTTTGGGACTAAATCTCCTCTTTGGACAACCCTAGAGCTCCCTACAAATTTCAAGGTGAATGCATAATTAACTCTTATATACTCTGCATAACTATTTTCTAATTGTAAACATGAGTAGAATTCATAAGACTTCAAATCATCAAGAAAATTTTCCACCCTTGTGAGGCTTGGCCATAATTGTAAAGAAGCTAACATGTAAATGAGGAAGGAGGACATGTAGAGTGTGTTGTAGAATTTTGTAGCACTAAGAGCATCTGATAGAATCCTGGTTACCTTGTGAGCCCAATTAATATATTAGGTATCAGAGTAGATGAATATTGCTCAACAAAGTTTAAAGCTTCTACCTCACCTTTCAATTTGAGTAAGAGGACCATGATGTCGATAATCTCAAGTTTGAGATTAGTCCCAAATAGAGTCCTAAGAACCTTACTCTTGGTGGGCCATGGTTTCTAGAATAATGATTGCAGGATCTCTTTTCTCCAAATCATCTTCTTCATGGAGAACTTAGAAACAACTCCAAATGTCAAATCAAAAAATTTCTCCCATTCTAGAACTCGCAGGAAATTTACCATAGTTTTCCTATCAATGGATATCAACATTGTGTCATTTGGAAATACAATCTATTTGGTGTCTAGGTTGTAATGATTTATACATTCATAGATTGATTCTAGAACTTGGACTGCAACTAGAAAACCAACTGCCTCAACTAGCCCACATCTTTGGAGCTTCTCAATAATGGGATGGATTGGCTCTGATCTCACTCTCTTCTAAAAATCTTGCATACCATAGAAATGGAGAGAAGTATCCATGAAATTCTATAGTGAAGACTTAATTCTATTCAATTCATTGAAACCCGCAAATCTAATTGCCATTTCCATTTGAGAATAAATTTTGAATTTAGAAAAAAAATCAAATGCACAAATACTAGTTTTTTGAAAATGTTGTGCAAATTAACAGAATAACAATTCAAGAAAGAGTGGTAGTTTTTGTAGTTGTTCACATTTCCATCTATATAGGTGTTTCAATTCATTTGTTGATCTTTAGAATTCACTCCATACGAATGAATTGAAGGAGAGATTTTTTGAAATAGTAAAATCATGATTTTAACAAATATCTTAGTATCTTTTTACCATTTCATTGGCCCACTAGTATTTTTTGAAGTTGTTCACATTTCTATATATATAGGTGTTTCAATTCATTTTTTGATCTTTATAATTCACTCCACAGAAATGAATTGAAGGAGAGATTTGTTGAAATAGTAAATGCATGGTTTTATAAGATATCTCAGTGTTTCAATTCATTTGTTGATTTGTAGAATTCACTCCACCCGAATGAATTGAGGAGAGATTTGTTAAAATAGTAAATGCATGGTTTTAATAGATATCTCAGTTTCTTTTTACCATTCTATTTTCCCATACTTACTTTCCCATTTCTTTTTAAGTTTCATGAAGTTACAAATAGAGTACTTTGTGATGAAATATCTGTCAAGTTGAATTCTGCTTAATAAATCTTTCCCACAAAAGTTAGAATATTTCCTATCATCATCTTGAGAAGTTTTGCACACAAATTGTGGGTTTGATCTGCTTACAAACTTGATTTTCTTTAAAATCCAAAAAATTATTCTCATGGGTTGAAAACCTACCAAGGAGAAGACAATTTCCATTTCTCCACCTAGGCTTCCCTTTTACTTTACTTTTTGACTATTGTTTCCTTTGGGTTTGGAGATGTCCAAAAGGAGTGTGAAAATTCATTAGGGACCCACCTTTTTTTTCCTTTCCTTTAGAATTGCCTTTTGCAGGAAACAAACTTCATGGGTTGAAAATTTGTTCAAGAGAATTTGGTTTTGAGTTTTTCACCTGGGATGATTATGAGACTTGTGACAAATTTTGAATGTTTCTTGAGGTCAATAATCATAAAGGGAACATTAATTTTCCATAATGCACCTTATTATCTTCTTATTTTAATCCAACTACATTATTTGGTGCTCTTTACGAGAAATCATCTTCATGGGTTGAAAATCCGCTGAGGAGAAGGCAAAGTCAGGATTTCCACAAGCTTTTTTTCTTATTTGAGAAAATAACAGACTGCAAAAAAATATAACTCCATAAATGATATTTGTATGAGCAACATGAATCTCCATCAGATTAGGTACTAAGCTACCCATACAATCCCTCCACATAAAGGAAAAATTTTTGGACTAACTATCAGGCTTCCCCTTTGGGATTCATGACATGGTTTAACCACTTTCTATATTTTATAATTCTAGGGGTTATATCAAGCAATAACAAGTTGATCTTTTGGTGCAATGACAACTCTAGCTTGTAACAAATGATATCAGAGCTTGGTCACAGGTTTGAATCTCCTTAGGTAATGTTGAGGGGAGAATTGTTGGACTAACCACCAACCTTCCCCTTTAGGATTCATGACATGATTTAACCACCTTCTATGTTCTATATGTCTAGTGGTTGTATCGAGCATTAACAGGTTGATTTTTTTGTGCAACATCAACTCTATCATTTAACAAAAACCACCTGGCTATGAAATGTGGAGAAGTCAAAAATGAGAAATCTGATGAAGACTCTTTCCATCTAAGGGGGCTTAGACCTAGACTTGAACACACCTAGGACCTCACCAAAGCACAAATTTCCACATTACTAATTGCCTAGAGGATAAAAAGTGGAGCAACACATAGCTTTCTTTTTCTATTCATTCACCTCACATAGTAATATGGCTTGTGATTCTTGCTCTATCTTGAGATTTCTGATCTCTCCAACTAGGGTTCTATTATTTTCCATTATATCTACAACTGCTACATCAAATTCATTGGAGTCTCCATTGTAAGTAGCTTAGTAGTTTCCATCTCTTGGTATTGTGTGTCATTCTCCTCAATATAAATTTCCTTCCTTCTTCTCAATGATTTCTTTATATCTTCTCTTGCTTCATTCAATTGATGTAGAATGGATTTTATTTCAATCTCCCAGTTCTTAATAATTTTTCCCAACTTGTAGACTTCTATTTCCAAGATCTTTCCTCAAATTCGTAAAGCTTTACTTTCAGAGAACTTAGCTCTAATGCCAATTGTTGGAATTACAATAGAAAACGTAAACTCTGTGTGTGTGTGTTGGGCGGGGGGGGGGGGGGGGGGTTGGCTGGGTGAATCAGTACTTTAAACTTTAACCCATAAATCATTCAGCATACATCCATCTCTCAATAGAATAAGTAAATTGAAATACCATGGAAAGCATATACATCTAAAGTATGTAAACAAGTAAGAATTCATAACTATATGACACAAGATATGATTATCCAGAAACCCTCCAATGAGAAGGTAAAACTGGGGTGGGGATGACAACCAAAAATCTTCATAGACTATAGTAATAGAGTGTATTAATGAAGGTTACAATGTTTGATCATGAAACATGATCTACCTTATGAAAGGTTTTCCCTATTAAAAGCTTACAAAGACTGTTAGATCTTACCCTCTTAAATAAACTCAACACCCTATTAGAAGTGTTCCTGATTAGAGGACTTCAACTCACAATTAAGGACCTTATTAGATGATTTCAATATAGCCTATTAGGACTAGTCTATTATGAGATTTGACTGATTCACCTATTAGAATGTCTCAACAATGATCCTTTGATTAGCACTCTATTGCTTGATGTTAAGTTACCTCTATACTAATGTGTGCTTGATCCTTCTTGATCAAAAGTCTCTCTATTGTTAACTATTTCCTTCCTTTGTTCTCCTTTAACTGATTCTTCAATGTAATTCAGATCATAATGCCTTGGTCACCATGAATGTCCTTTTTGTGCATGCAATCTCTCCTTTTATTTCCTTCTCTACACATAAAAAATTTAGGGTTTTTTCCTCCTTAAGAAGGCATACATGACTTAGGATTAGGTATGAATTAACGACTATCATTCATCCGTATTTCCACTCAAACCTTCCCTTTATCTAATTAAATGCATGTAATACATAGAGATTCACATATAAGATTTTTTCTTACCAACAAAAGATTGTAATTCAATCCTTAAGTCGACCAAAAAATGTTTTACATAGTAGTTTGTGCTAATACAAGAAACTATGTCAAAACTATGTTACTCAGCATTTGAAGTCCCTAGTGCTCGACACTAACTGTGACTTCAATATTGTCACTAGGCATCTAAATGACTAGGCATTTACTACTTTCTTGGCACTTGAATCACTTGGCACATAGTATCTTCTTGGCACTTGAGTGACTCAACATATAAGTGACTCAACACTCACTATTTAGTTGGCATCCTTTAACTTATATGTTGTGCTTAGCATATGTTACTTGTTTAGCATGAACTAAGTAAATGACTTAAGTGCATAGACACTCAATTGTCAAAACCAATCTAAGATTAATAGCAAGTTGCTCCAATGATTCAGTTATTAAACCCTATACTAAGGAGTTTACTAGGGAAATGTTGCTTGGAAGATTAGAGGTAGTAGAGTTTGATCTGATACAATTAGGAGAATTGACAAGAGTAGAGACAACTTTGAGTGCCTTGAATTTTTGGCCAAGCTTATCTAAAAGTGCAAGCACACATGGAGCTTTTTCTAGTAGTAGTAGAACCAAATTTGATGATGACAAGAAGAATGAGGAAGGTATAACACTTCTTATGAGAAGAGAAAAATATGGTAAGAATTTATTTAAATGTTGGACATCTAATCAATTTGGTCATTATGCATCTAAATATCCCAAAAGAGAGAAAATGTATAAGGGAAAGTTTAAGCCTAGAAGCAATATAAATTTTTTGTATGCTAATGAAGATAAGGAATTTGATGAAAGAGATCAAAGTGAAACTAATGATGAGATATGATTTGTAGTTATTAAGGAAGATAATCTTGATAGAGAGATTAGAGAAGAAAAGGCTCTAGTTTCCCAAGTTGACAAGAAATATGATTGGATAGTAGATAGTGGTTGTTTACATCACATGACTAATGATATGAATAAGTTTGTTAAATTTAGGAACTATGATGGGGGTATTGTTAGAGTTGGTAACAAAGCAACCTATCATATTATAGGGACTAGATCCATTACTTTAGATGGAAGAACTAACATCGATGATGTTTATTTTGTTGATGGATTGAAGCATAATTTGTTAAGTAGTGGATAGTTGGTGGACAAAGGGTATCAATTACAATTAATAGAGAAGACTTGCACTAGTAGGGAGAAGAAAGGTAAAATAATTGGAATTAGAACTAGGTCCAAAGGTAATGTATTTTAATTGAATCCCACTAAAATGACTTGTTTGTTTGCCGAAGTGGATAATAGTTGGTGATAGTATAGGAGATTTTTTCATATAAACTTTAATAATATTGTAAATGTTAGTATCACATTTGTAGTCAAAGATCTGTCTAAGATAATTAAGCCTACTAATATGGTTTTAAAAGAATGTATTTTGGATAAGGAGAAGAAAGTATCTTTACCTAGCAAGAAGTTCACTACCACAAAGAAGCTAGAGATTTTTCAGAAAGATATAAGTGGTCCCTCTAGAACAAGAGGATTCATTGGTGAAAAAAACAAGATGAATTTGCAAGGTGAAGTGAGGAACAAGGCTAAACTTGTATGCAAAAAATGAACATAAAAGCATAACTCAAGTTAGGAAAGACTATAAGAAACCTTCCAAATAATTTCCATGGGTTAGAGATACAAGTATATGAACAACACTTGTGTGAAGGAGAGTTTTGTTAGATAGAAAATAGAGTTTTGAGATTTGGGAAAAGAAACCTAATTGAAAAGCTTACTATTTTGAATGGAGTAGTGTCTTGAGATTGTGTGTTAACTCTATGCATGATTTTTTCTATCTTGAAGCTTCATTTTATTGAGTTTATAAAATTTGTCAATTTTTGTGTTTTTGATGTCCAATTTTTAGTAACCAGCATTAAAATGGCTATAGCTTAAGTTTCCATGGTCAAAAAACTATGGCCTTTTGAAATCAAGTAATATCCCTTGTATATTATGTAAATAGTGATTTTGGGGTTTGTGGAAGTAAAGTAGCTATTTTTCCAAGTGGGCCCTAGGAAAGCAAGGAAGGCTTGGAAAGGTGCAATGAAAGCTTGTAAATGAGTTTTGATAAGAAAAGATGATTTGCAAATTGCAATCTTGCATAGGAAATGCTGGAGTAAGATATCAAGACTCTAGAATCTAAAGGAGAAGGTCAGATAAAGAGTTTGGAACAATTGGAGAGAATTTTACTATTATTTCCTTTGAAACCCTCAAAAGAAGGGTTTTCTAGAGCCGTACTATATGGACCCCATGGATGATTAAAACTTGGATAATATTCAAGCTTAGGTCATTAGGAAACTAATTCTAGTAGGAATGAATAGAACTTGTTAAGGGATTTTTGGAGTTTTTGCAACAAGTTCCTTGTTTTTAGGAGGGCTAATAGAGCTCTTAGGGCTACAAGGGAAAACAAGGATAATTGGACTTGTGGGTATGGTAGACTTATCCAAAACATTTAGAATGAAGTGAAAAAAATCAAGAACCATAGAGATATGGCATAAAAATAATTTTGGCCCTTTTAATTCATTTGGTGGAGTTTTGGCTCACTAGGTCAAAGATGAATAGTTAGGGTTGTGGAATGGGAAGTAGTGAAACCTAAGTTGATTGGTGAGCTATTTGGAGAGAGGGGATTGGAAAAGACTCCTCTAGTTTGGCATTCGAATAGTAAACTTAGGTAGGCTAAGAGTAGCTTTGGTAGAGAAAAAAAGCTCTAGTGTGAAGAAGCTCCCTATTAAAGTGGTAGTGAAGCCATAAGATTATGGCTTGTAGTGGCATGATGTTTTCCACTGAATCAAGTGGATCTTCAAAGATGGTTACGAATGTAGAATTAGATAAGGAGGTAGATGAGAAGAAGAAGTTCAAGGAGGAGAAAACCAAGCTTCTTGATGAGGCCATAGAAGAGATGAAAGATATGTTGAAAGAAATAACATTAGTACAAAAATAGTAATGTGTGACTACAAAAATCACTAAAATTTTCATATATGCGACTAAACTTAGTCACATGACTAATAGTAGTTAACATCCAATCATTTATAACATGACTAAATTTACTACTAAATAATTTTATTCGTCTATTTGATCATTATTTTGATCATTAATTTCGTGGTTGATTTAGTAGTATATTTAGTAGTTGATGTAGTAGTATATTAGTCATGTTGCTAGTCACATACTTAGTAGTTTATTTAGTTGTACATTTAATTGTGTGGTTAGTCACATATTTAATATTTTATTTAGTTGTGTGGTTAGTCACACATTTAATAGTTAATTTAATCATGTGGCTAGTCACATATTTAGTAGTATATTTAATTATGTTGTAAGTCAGATATTTAATAGTTGATTTAGTTGCATGGTTAGTCACATATTTAATAGTTTATTTAGTAGTTGACTTAGTTATGTGTTTATTCAAGATGATTTTCTTTTCCATAGTGCAAAAAATTTCCCTCAAAATAGGCTTTGAAAAATTAGATAGATGGGTATGAATCTTGCAAGCTAGGATTTGACCTTTTACAGAGTTTACTAACCCTAGGTAGAACTCTTTTAAAATAAAATTTTGTGCCCTAAGTAAACTTTTTAGGTCATGTGCTTCTATTTTGAAAAGCTTAGCGAGTGAACCAATTTTGAAATTGGTATATTCTTTCAGGAGACTGTTTAAGTTCTTTTTTTTCGATTTTCTTTTTTCTTGAAGTCATTTCTATCATTAGATCTCTTCTAGATCTATAGTGGTCATCATGTCACATAAAGAAACTGTGAGGATTTTAGCCTATATGACATAGTGACCATTGTGAAACAAAAAGATGGTGATGCAAAGTAGAAAGTGGGTGCTAGGTTTTTAATTATTTTGAAATTTTTGGCGATGTGATTGATGTTAGAAATCTCAAGTATTAGAAAGAGGACTGATTGAAATATGCTACATCTTTCATTACCAATTTTAATAATATATGGGAGGTCACTATGTCATGACCAAAAAATACAAGAATCCTATTGGTAGAAACATAGTGCCTTGCTGGGAATATGAAAAAGGTAAGATTAACAAATGAGAGAAGCATCGTAAAGTTTTTTGTTATTAATGTGGTTGAGTGATTATGATGCATTTTCAGAGATATTAAATACAATGATGATGGTAGAAACACATGATTTTCTTGGCACTGGAATTTCTTAAGCTTGAAGGAGGTCGCTATGTCATGACAGGAAAACCTATGTTTTATGTTGGTAGCGACATAGTGCCTTGATAGAAAATGCAATGCAACAATGGTTTATATTGAAAGGTGAGTCCAAAAAATTCCCTCATCAGTAATAAGACACATAATCATTTGATAGGTTGGCAACAATTAAGAACGTGTATTTTTTTTGTGTTCCAGATTCTTTTAAAAGTGTGGTGATCACTATGTCATGACTAGAAAACCCATGTTTTATGTTGGTAGAGACATAGTACCTTACTGAAAAAGAAAATACATGACAAATATTTCTTTTATTAAATTTTTCAAAAGGATTAAAATATTATAAATAATTTTCCAGCAGGTCAAAGCATTATTGAGTCACATATGATGTGGAATCCCATTCAGAATGGAGATACATGTAAAAGGGGACCGTCAAATCAAAGTGCATCTATGGTAGGTGCTAAGTTGTTATGAGAAATATTTTCTTGTTAATGGTAGTGACATAGTGACCAAAGGGAGAAATGGAGGGACCCACTATAGTATCGTTGAAGTACTAATCAAATGCACATTGTTAGATTATAATGAATCAATGATGGTCATTATGTCACATAAGGAAGTTGCTCACTATTTATGCATGGCTACATAGAAAGAAGATGACATGTGTCTGCAAGTGCCAATGGGTCCAAACCAATTTGCCAATAGTAAAAGAAATGCTTATGTGCATAAAGCTTATTAGGTTGACTTCTAGCTTGGCAAGTAGAAAATGAGTCATCTTTTATTCTGTTCTTGGATTGTTAGATTTTTTTCGGATCGATGGCATATTTTCAAAAATAGAAGGCGATTCCACTTTGTTGTCCTTATAGTTCATTTATGAAGATTGAAAGCTCCTCGTCCAAACAAGGAATATAGTATATTGCAGAAATCTTGTTATTTCCTTTATATACGAACAAGTTTTTAGGCTTCTAAAGAGTTCAGAGCTATTAAGTAATTGTGTACCTTGATTTGAACATTATGAGGTATTCCTCTACAATTATTTGAGAATACATTATATCTTGCAAGATATTGTAGATTCATCTCAATTCATCTTGAGTTTCACACCAATTGTACCTAGTTTTTAGAAGGTATAAATACAAAGTGGACTATCTCCATTAATATTTTTACTGAATCTTGTCTCCATTATGTTACCTAGTTATTTTTAAGATGTATAAGCAAAGCTTGTCCAATTGAATGAAATTAAATCAAATTGTATGTCAATTCACTATTGCTATCAATTCAATGAATTAAATAAATGCTTTAGTGATATTGATAGGGTCTCCATGGTAATAGGAAGGATGTTTGCAATCATGATTTTTAGTAAGAACTGTTGATAATATTGATTGTAAAGTAATCAATTAGATCTAGGAATTGAGTGAACTTTGAATCCCAATGGATGAGGCACTAATCTATCAAATTTAGTTTGTATATGAAGAAATCATAGGCAAGCATCAAGCTCAAATTAAAAATCAATTTTCACTTTATTGTTTTAAAGATATCAATGTTGGTCAACACTTATTTGCATTTGATCTCTAAGCCTTAGTTAGCTACTATTGCTAGAAATACTTGTAAATCTAAGAAGAATTATGACCAAATCTACTTATAAGGGATGTGTATTATCTTAAAGTGTCATGGAATAAGCAAACTATGTATATGATGTTGCATAAAAAATATCTTCCATACCTCAGGTATACCCACCTTGGTTTTGCAGAGCCTAAAGAGTAGGAAATCTATCTTGATTTCGTTGCAGTTGGGTCCAGATAAGAAGCACATTCAATTGTTTATAGGAAGTAGTTGATCCTTAGATTCTTTGTGCTTTTATTATCTTGGTATTGAGTATTTTGTTACTTAATAGTTGAAAAACACCAACAAGTCACATATGTAGTAGTTGATTTAATCATGTTGTTGCTAGTCACACATTTATTAGTTGATTTTATTATATATTTAACTATGTGGTTAGACACATATTTAGTATTAGATTTAGTAAAATTAAATAAGCCATATGATAAATATTTTATTAATACAATGAATTTAATAATGTAAAATATCATAACCTTAAACTTGAACTAAGCCATAAAAAAATTTAAAAATATTAGATATATGAACAAACTTATGCAATATGCTACCACTACTAGAATAAGATTGATGTAACATGATAATTTTGATAATTAAAAAAGAATCTAAAATAAAAAAAACTTAATGCAAATATATATATATATATATATATGTATGTATGTATGTATGTATGTATGTATGTATGTATGTATGTATATATATGTATATATGTATATGTATATGTATATATGTATATATGTATATGTATATATATACATATATATACATGTATACATATATACATGTATATATGTATACATTTATACATGTATATATGTATACATGTATATATATGTATATATATATACATATATACATATATACATATATACAGATACACACACACACATCTGTGTGTGTGTGTGTGTGCATGTATCTGTATATATGTATATATGTTATATGTATATATATACATATATATATATATATGTATATATGTATATATACACATATATACATATATATGTACACACACACACACACACACACACACACACACACACACACACACATGTAACTTAATCAAAATTCCAAAGTTATTTGAAGAGTTTTGAACTCTTTGAAATACACCATGATCACTAAAATCCTTAAACAACAAAATATTGCATAAAAAGTAGTTTTGCAAGAATAGATGTCTATCAATGTCTACTAGATGATAAAATATGTTTAATTATGATATTTTTGTAAATACTTCATTGGTCATCATGTGAAGGTCTCCACTTTCTGTTTTAGGGAAATGGTTCCATCTACTTTATCATCATAAAGAAGAGGAATATTTTTTGTGGCCATTATAATGTTTACATTTACATCTCCTATTCTTTTCAAATTGACTCCATAAGCAATAGATAGCGAATGAATCCACCCAATTCCTAAAACAGAACCATCATGCAGATACAATACCCTAACTTTTTCCCCTTCTATGAGGTTATTATCAATATGTTTCTGCAAAAGAAAAAGAAAACATTATGTTACATAATTAATTATGGAAGCCCCAAATATAACCACTACATTACCATGCATGCATACCTGACATATAAGATTATGAAAACATTGTTAGACATTTGATCAGTAAACAAGGATGATACCTTATTAGAAATAATAAATATACAACTAAAAATAAAAAAAAATATACCACGCCTCAAGTTTAGAATGGCTGCTACTATGAATATCATGTAAGCTCTCTTCATACTCAACATAATCACTATCACCAATGGCTTCTCTTTGTCATCTTTCTTTCATATGATTTCTCTACATGTGGTTTAAAAATTAAGTAAAGATAATATATAAAGTAGAATAAAGAATGCAAATTATGATGAAGAAAAATATTCCACAAGAACTATTATATTACCTAAGCTTCATCTGAAGTACTTTTATGTTGCAGGTTCTTGTCAACAAGTTCATCATGATCAACATCAACACCAACAACTATATTCTACATGTATTTGAAATATCAAGAAAAAAAGTTCAAATATTTTGAAAATTATAGTTGATTTCTTGAATGAAAGACAGGAGACTTGTATACAACCAAGAATATAGCATCTATTCAACACCTTAAAACTCTATAGTCTACCAATTTATCAAAGAACTAGTAGTTGAGTGGGCAAGCAACAAGTGGATCTATAGTAGGAGATTGTCATCCATTCCTATTAGAAGTTATTCTAGTTCTCTAACATCTTCTATCATCTTTTTTGAAGTTTTTATGGAGGAAAAAATAAATTAATTCATAGTGGAAGGGAGCACCCATTTCTGCTTAAATATTATTTCAGTCACTATCATTTAAAATTATAGACATTAATAGTAATGCATTTATCAATTCATGGAAAAGTAGTGGAAGAGACTTAAAATTCACCAAAGTGAGGAACTGTATGAAGTCACCTTAAAATACAATTTACTTGTAGCATAGGAGATGTACCATTTAATAAAACAAAACTTAGAACTATTTTATCTTACAAGTAATTCAAACTATTTGGAAGCTATGTTGAATGATATTTGTCTTTCACTAATAGCCATAGTTGCTGCTATATAGGTGATTTCTAGGCAGAATATATTGCTTTTGGAAGTTCATTCATCTCCTTCGTACTAGGAATTTTTTCTTTGCAACAAATGATGGCATTAGGTTTGCTTCTACAATATGACTAAACATTTAGTCTAATGAGGGTGTTCTTTATAAGTTATATATGACTCTCCAATGTTACTGCTAATGAACTTTTAGACTAGCTTCTTACTAAGTTTGCACACTAGAGAATACATACATGAATGAAATAGTATAGTTTTAAATATCATTTTCCTCTTGGATTAGAATGGAAATGGATGTTTTCAGCACTGTAAGATGGAAAAATTAGCACAAGAAGAAAAATACCAATGAAGATGGAACATAGGAACAATTTCAAATTCAATAATGCTAGAAAGGGGATATTTAATTTAGATTGATAGAAAGTTATATAAGAAGATAAAACTTGAATCTAGTTCATTAGAAGAGGAATATGATATTTTAATCTACTTTAATCAAACTAGAGAAAAATTAAAACTTCTTACCTGATTTGAATCCATGGAATTATGCTCATTCCATACAGAAACGATAGGTTGAACTGAGGTAGTCAAATGGGAAACTTTCTCAATGAGACTATGTAAGCAATCCATTATATATTGTAGCCCTCCACTTATGTTTACATGATTTGAAGAGGCTCTTACTAGGTGTTGAACCGGTGGTTGTGAAATCTCTGCCGATGAACTAAATTTCCACTTGTTATTACTGCTAGATTTAGTAGGATCTAGTGTTGTCATATAGTTTACAATGTCTTCAAAATCTATTTCTTTATTAGTGTTCTCCACCTAATATAGAATGTAAATGTCAAAAAATATTTGATTCATAAAAAATTAAAATAAATAGGTCAATGTAATTTTTTTTTAAAAAGTTACACTTACTCCAATTTTGTCCATTTTATCCTGCAACCCATCTCTACCATATGTATATTTAGCCCTGACACTATCTCTTGCTCTCTTGCCTCTATTACTCTTAGTCAAATATTCCTCATAGCACATAGTTTCTTTTAATTCTTCCCACTTCTTTAGAGATAGACTGGAGTCAGACTTTTCTTTTCCTTCTATGATTAGTTTTTGGCAATGGTATCTAGAATTGTTCATGAGAAGTCTCATCTTGTTCTTGTAGTGTCTCCTAGAGATTTTTCCACCAATTATGTCAAAGGAATTTCCCATTTTCTATATAACAAATTCCACATTTTGTGGATCTTGCTCTATAAAGTTTGATTTGCAAACAATATCTAAATGAGCTCTACATCTCTTGCAGCATTATACCCAATAGGTTCACCATTTCTTGATACCTCAACCAAAAATGTCTTCTTACCTTCTAATACTCTTGCTTTTTCTTTCTTCTCTATAGATCTCTATAGAGATTGGCTCAATATCTATCTTTTAATAGTGGTAGGAACATCTTCTCTTGAACCACCATCAATGTTTTTTGTTGATCCACCAATTTCATCCAAAACTATATGTTAAATGACTATAGTCTAAGGTGGCACAAAAGATTCAAGTGGATTTTCTTTGTGATGCTCATCAGGTTGCTCATCAGAATGTCCTATATTAGGAAACACATCTATAGGTATTACATCAATCTTTTCATTATCATCTGCTGTACTCATTTGCACATCATCATGTGCTATATCCATCTCCTCATCAACATTTTCTATATCAACAAATAGTTGGCTTCTACAAATTGGTAACGTCGTATGTCTATGTTCATTTTTTTTAATCTACATTTTCTTTGTGCTTTTCTACTTGCCTATAATACAAAAATAGATGGATCAAATTAAATTAATAGTAATTTTGTGTTTCTTGACATCTACGAAGAAAATTTACTATCAAATCATGGCAGAAGACAACTCATTGACTAAAATAAATGGCTAAGGAGATATGAAATATCTATTAGAAGCATGCGTGCACAAAAATAATAAATTGGCATACATAATCTTGCAGGCCTATGTGAATAGTCAAGATGGACAAAAGATCAAGATTGATACAAACTATGATAGCATGTATTAAAACTCAAGAAAAACTTACTCATCAATGAAGCTCCAACATATGATGTAAACTCCTCAAATACTACAACAACTTAAATATAATAACACAACTTGTATAGTCATAGGACTTCAACATTTTAAGAAGTTGCACTTTTTTTTTAGATTATAT
The DNA here is from genome assembly GCA_028749045.1 of Cupressus sempervirens. NCBI lineage: Eukaryota > Viridiplantae > Streptophyta > Pinopsida > Cupressales > Cupressaceae > Cupressus > Cupressus sempervirens. The sequence continues at coordinate 27,454,798 of CM053785.1, read as the reverse complement.
GGAAACAAATCAAAATATCATGAAGATGTAGCCCAAGAAAAAGAGGATGAAGATATTATTAAGGGTAAAGAGAAGGTGGACTTAGAGGATGAAATACTTGAGTTTGATCCTCCACTTGTTGAAAAAGAACCATTCCTCAAATCCCTCAAAGCATTTAGGGGAAAAAGACTTGCAAATGTTTCAATATTCCATGGAGAGATGGATGTAGATGTGGTCCTATAGAGTGGATTGAGAGTATTGAGAATTACTTTGAATTTAAAGGGGCAATAGAAGCTCAGAAAGTGATTTTGCAAAGTCAAGATTGAAGGGACAAGAACTGACTTGGTGGAGCTTTGTGCAAGAAGAAAAAGAAACTGAAGGGAAGAAACCAATAGACAATTGGAAGGCTATGGTATCCAAGATAAGGGAGATGTACCTTCTAGAATATTGTGAGATTCAAATTCATAAGAAGAGACACAATCTCAAATAGAAGGATCTTGATGTAGCTATCTACATTGATGAATTTCAAAAATTAGCTCTAAGGTCAAGGGTATAGGAGGTAGAGAGTATCAAGGTAGCAAGGTACTTAAATGGCCTTAAGTGGTCTATCCAGTATTAAATGATATTTTTTAGTCTCAATACATTGGAGAGCTAAGTTTAGATGGCTAGGAAGGTGGAAGACAAATTGAGGAAGAAAGGTGACTCAAGTTCCAAAGACAAAGGCATAGATTAGGATTTAATAGGTGGCTCAAGAGGTGGCTCTAGTGGAAGGACCAGTGAGTATAGGAGCTATGGAGATTCCAAATGGAATTAGAAGGCTAGTGAGACTAGTCAAAGGTGAGGCTCTATCATAAGAGGTTCTCACTTCAGTAATATGAAATGTTACAACTGTGGTAAGTTGGGGAATTCTTCCTATAGATTTCCTGAGAAGGCATCAACATCTTATGAAGAGACAAAAATAACTTATGTCCAATAAGAAGATACTCAAAAGATAGGAGAAATGGACCTTGACATAGAGAATGCTGAGAACCTCATGTTGAGAAGAGTCTTTGTTAAGGAGCCATTAAAGAAGGAACCCAAGTAGACAAGAGAACTTTTCAAAATTACATGAAAGATAAAATTTGAGGTATGCAAAGTGATCATACACTCAAGATATACTGGCAATGTATTGTTAGAGGAGGTAGTACAAAAGATTCACCTAACAAATATTCCCCATGTGTGTCTTTATAGAGAGACTTGGTTGAGCAAGGCACATGATATATTAGTGAATGACCAGGTATGGATAGACATCACTATTGGTAAGTATGAAGATAAGATCCTATGTGATGTACATCCCATGGATTCTTTCCATCTACTTTTAGGAAGCCCTTGGCACTATAATAGGGAGGCAGTGCATCATGGGAAGGAAAAAAAATACTCTTTCAAGAAGGATGGAGTCACCTATAGGATATAGTCAATAATGGAAGAAGATAAGGTAGAGAAGGCTACTACTAAGACATTGTTGATGAGTGGGAAAGTTCCTAAAGGAATTGAAGGAAGGTGAAGGAGTAGAGTATGGCGTAATGGTGAAGCCCAAGGAGGAGAAGTCATCTTCACAAGCACCTATACCTACATAAGTGCAATAACTATTAGATCAGTTCAAGGACATAATTTGTGATGGAGAACCAATAAAATTACCTCCAAAGGGATCCATAAGTCATCAAATTTAATTCATACCAAGAGCATCATTTCCAAACAAATTTTCATACAAGATGACTCAATAGTAGAATAGATAGATTACAAGACAAGTCCAAGAGTTGCTTGATTAGGGGCTGATTAGGAAGAGCATCAGTCCATGTGTAGTACTAGTTGTCCTAGCACCTAAAAGGGGGGTAAGTAGAGAATGTGTAATGATTCTAGGGAGATCAATAGAATCACAATTAGATATAGATTTCCTGTTCCTAGGATAGAAGATCTAATGGACTATCTTGGTGGAGCTAGATACATTTCTAAAATTGATCTCAAGAGTGGCTATTATTAGATTAGGATGGAGGATGATGAATGGATGTTCACATTTAAGACTACTAAGGGTTTCTATGAGTGGTTGGTAATGCCATTTGGCCTTACCAATACACCAAGTACCTTCATGAGAGTCATGAATGAGGTCTTGAAAGATTATATAGGAGTGTCTATTGTTGTATATTTGGATGACATTCTCATCTTCAGTAAGACAAGAAAGGAGCACATGAAGCACCTAGAAATGAAAATGAAGAAGCTTCAAGAGGAAAATTTGATAGTGAACCTTGAGAAGAGTGAGATCATGAAGGAAGAGATAGTGTATTTGGTTTTCTAGTATCCCAATGAAGTTTTAAAATAGACAAAAGTAAGGTAGAAGAAATCTTAAGTTGGCCTACTCCTAGATCTACTACCAAGGTAAAAAATATTCATTTCCTAACACAATTTTATAGGAAGTTTAGTGATATTTGTACACCAATTAATGATACCATCAAAGGAGGCATGAAGACCAAGTTCATATGGACCAAGGTTGTAGAGGAGAGTTTTGATAGATTAAAAAAGGAAGTGGAAACTCAACCAATATTAGTTTTTTGTAGTTTTGAGAAGGTATTTGTGGTAGAGCATTATCCTAGTAACATAGCAGTTGGGGTAGTTTTAAACCAAGAGGGAAGGCCGATGGCATTCTTTAGTGAGAGGCTTTATGAAGCCAAAAAAATGTATTCAACATATGACTTGGAGCTCTATGCACTTGTTCATGCTCTTAAGAGGTGGAGACATTATCTATTTCATAAGGAATTTTTTATCTTCACTAACAACCAAGAATTAAGTTTTATCAACTCATAGGAGAAGCTAAGCTTGAGGAACATTAAATGGATGTAGTTCTTTTAGATGTACACTTTCACTATCAAACACAAGAAGGGAACAAATAAAAAGGTAGTAGATGCTTTAATCAGGAGGTTGTTGACAATCCAAGAATTCAAGTTGCAAAGTATATGACTAGAAGGATTCAAGGATATATATGGTGAGGACACTAATTTTTAGAGGCCTACAATGTATGTACTAACTTTGAAAATCATTTCCATAGTGAATTTTTTAATATACATTGCAAAACTGGTTATTATTTAAGGGTCAATAGTTGTTCATCCCAAGGGGATCTATGATGGAAAATATCATATAAGAGAAGCAAAATGGAAGCATGAGTGGGGATTTTTTCCTCAAGAAGACCCTAGCCCTAGTGGAAAGGTTCTGCTACTGGCCTAAGATACAAAGGGATGTAAGGATGTATGTGGAACAGTGTGGTATATGTTAGAAGGAAAAGGGTACTTCATCCAATGCATGACTCTACCAACCTCTACCCATTCATAATAGGCCTCGGGAATGCATCAACGAGGATTTCATGGTGGGATTACCAAGGATTGGTATAGGGTTAGATAGTGTGTTTATGGTGGTAAATAGATTAAACAAGATAAGCCATTTCATCCCATGTAAAAAAATGCATCATACAAGAAATATAGCCAATCTATTCTTTAAGGATGTGGTCAAAATACATGGTTTACCAAGGAGCATAGTTGCAGACAAAAATGTCAAATCTATGGGGCATTTTTGGAAGACCCTATGGAAGAGCTTGGGTACAAACCTAGCTCATAGCTCTACCTACCATCCACAAATATATTGGTAGATGAAGGTCACTAACAGGGTCCTAGGCAACCTCTTAAGGTGTCTTAGCAAGGAGTATGGATAGAGTTTGGAGCAAGTCATACCTTAGGTAGAATTTGTCTACAATAATAGCAAGAATAGGAAAAAAGTCTTAATTTCTTTTCAAGTAGTGTATGACACACATCCAAGGGGCTTAATGGAGTTAGGAGACCTAATAATACATGAATATGTTAGTGGACATGCTAATGATTTTGTTTAGTCAATGAAAGAGGTGCATGCTTAGGTTAACCATACCTTGATAGAGGAAAATTAGAAGTTGAAGGAGAAGAAGGATGAGGGGAGAAGAGATCTAAAATCTCAAGTGGGAAATTTTGTGATGGTATACTTGAACATAGAAAGGTCATAGAAGGGAATCCCTAGTAAGTTGTAGATGAAGAGGTTTGGGCCATGAAAGGTGCTAGTCAAGTATGGAACAAATTCTTAGAAAGTAGACTTACCCAAAAACATAGCTATCTCTCCCATATTTAGTGTCAAAGACTTGATACCTTATAAGGGTATAAAGGTGGATGAAAAAGAGTTTTAGGTAGAGCTAAACAAGGATATATCAAACCTACTGGTACTAGAAAGGAAGCAACCACATGTGGAGAAGATATTGGATTATAGAGTGAAAAGGAGTACAAGGAACAAGGTTTATAGAGAACATCTAGTGAAATGGTTAGACACACCTAAAGCTGAATAAACTTGGATTTCTAAGATTTATTTTAGGAAGAATGGAATTAGCAAGGAGTTCCTCTCTCCAAAAGTACCTTAGACTTCTTCTTGCATGGGGAGAATGGTGCAGGGGCACCAAGGGGTAAGGTAAAACCCTAACTCAAGTTTTGGTTTGTAAATGGTCTAATCAACTATTTAGAGAATAATGACTACATTTAAAGTCCCAAGGTAGGTTTTAGATGTTTTTCTAGGTGCTATTCTAGGCTGAGTCAAGTTGCAAGCAATTAGGTGTTGTTAAGCCTGAAAATTGCTCAAAGTTGCTCTATCAGGAAAAACTTGGGAAAAAATCTAAAATAGGGAAAAAAGTCTTAAAATGAGGTTCTTGAATTTCCTAGGTTCATTTTATGAAGGTGAAAACCAAATTGGTCATGTTTGGAGGCTTAGATTGCAAAATTGCAAAAGTTCTCAAAATTGCTCATTGACAACTTTACAATTTTTTGCAAAATTGCAATAGGAACTTTTGCAAAATTACAATAGCAATTTTTGCATAGTTTGGAAAAAGGGGAAACATGGGTAGTTATAAGTCAAAATAAAGGAAGAGGTGGTTAGGAGATCCTATAAAGACACTTTCCAACTCATTTCCATGCATTGGAGATAGAACTGTATGGACACCACGTGTGTAAAGGAGAGTTTTGTTTGACAAAAAAAAGAATTTTCAGATTTGGGCAAAGAAATTTGATCAAAAAACTTACTATTTTGAATGGAGTAGTTTCTTGAGATCATGTATTAACTCTATGCATGCTTTTTTTGATCTTAAGCATTCATTTTATAGGGTTTACAAAATTAGTTAATTTTTGTGTTCATGTTGTCCAGTTTTGAGTAACTAGCATTCAAATGGTTATAGCCTGAGTTTCCATGGTCAAAACACTATGGACTTTGGAAATTAAGTAATAGGCAATGGATATTATGTAAATAGTGATTTTTTAGTTTTTGGAAGTCAAGTAGCTATTTTTACAAGCAAACCCTAGACAAGCATGGAAGGCTTGGAAAGTTGCAACAAAAGCTTGTAAATGAGTCTTGATAAGAATCGGGGATTGGCACATGCCAATATTACATAGAAAATTATGGAGTAGGATATCAAGAGTCCAAGGTATAGAGGAGAAGTTTGCATGAAGATTTTGGAACAATTGGAGAGAATTTTACTGTCATTGCCTTTAAAACCCTTAAAATAAGGGTTTTTGGAGCTATACTGTACAGATACCATGGAGGCCTAAGACCTAGAAAATATTCAAGCTTAGGCCATTAGGAAACTAAGTCCAAAAGGAATTAATAGGCCTTGTTAATTTATTTTGGGAGTTATTGCAAGTTCATTATGTTTAGGAGGGCTAATAGGGGTTCTTAGTGATACGAGGGAAAACATGGAAAATTGGAGTTGTGGGTATGGTAGACTTATCAAAAAGATATAGAATGAAGTGAAAAGAATCAAGAACCATAGAAATATGACATAAACATGATTTGGTCCCTTTGCATGCATTTGGTGGAGTTTTGGCTCACTAGGCCAAAGATGTGGAATGGGAAGGAGTGAAATCTACATTGATTGGTGAGTTTCTTGGAGATAGGGGATTATAAAAGAGTCCTCTAGTTTGGGTTGGGAATAGTAACCCTGGTAGGCTAGGAGTAGCCTTGGTAGAGAAAAAATCTCTACTATGAAGATGTTCCACATCAAGAGGCATATATTGAGCAACTTGAAGGATTCCCTCTAATGGGAGAATGAAAGCTCTATATGGTGTAAGGCAAGTAGCTAGAACCTAGTATTCAAGGTTGAACAACTATTTTGCAACATTTGGATTTTCTAAAGATATGGAAGCTAGTTACTCATATTTGAAATAAATTTAGAATGGTTTTCTTATAATAGTAATATGTTTTGATCACATCATATATGGAGGTAATGACAAAGAAATGATAAGTTTGCTGAAGAAATGAAGAATGACTTTCAAATGAGCATGATAGGAGAAATGATTTTTTCCCTAGGATTGTAGATTGTCCAGAATAGTGATGGTATTTTCATTTCATAGCTAAGTACTTGAAAGACTTGTTGAAAATATTTGGATTGGGAAGTTGTAAACCTATTGTTACACCTATGATAAATGGTAACAAGTTCTCTAGCAAGGATGAGACACCTACAATTGAGCAAAAGAAGTACATATCCATGATTGGTGGTTTGCAGCATCTAACACTCCAAACAAGATGTAGGAAATTTAGTTGGGATTGTAGCTAGATTTTAAGCTAATCTTGAGGAGTATCATTATGCAAAAGTAAAGAGGATATTCAAATACTTGAAAGCAACAACTGACTATAGAATTTGGTCTGATAGATTGAGTGATTTCACTCTATGTGCATATACTAATGTAGATTGGGAAAACAATATGGATGGTAGAAAAAGCACTAGTGCTGAACCATTTTTTATTGGAGGGAGATTGGTTTGTTGGCTAAGAAAGAAACAAGATTGTATTTCTTATAGTATAGGTGAGGTGGAGTATGTTGTAGCAACAAATTATTGCAATCAAGTAATGTGGATGAAATAGATGTTGAACGTTATTAGAATTGAGTATACAAATCTTGTTATCATTTGCTATGATAACACAAGTAAAAAGTATAGTGAGTATGTATTAGAATCATGTATTTCATTCTAGGACTAAGAATATATCTATTAAGTATCATGTGTTGAGATAGAGAGTAGTAGAAAAAGATATCAGATTAGAGTATGGGAGTACTAAAGATTAGATTGCATATATCTTTATGAAGCCTTTATCTAAAGGTACACTTGAGTACTTGAGAGGTGTTCTTAGGGCTATGTCCATGCCTACTTCTAGGTAGATGATGAAGTAAGTGCATCAATCTAGTGGTATAGAACATTATTGTTAGATTGGACTGAATGTTGATACTTCCCATATGGGGGAGTATTTGTGATGAGATGAGTCATTGAAGGCTCTTGGTATTTGGTCTTCAACAATATTTTTGGACACTTGAGCCAATTGAAGACTTGGAGCAGTAAACTAACATAATAAGGACTTTTCCATTGATCTCAGTGGGGGAGAGAATATGGATGGAAAACATCTCCTAAGTATATATAGGGGAGATATGTACATGAATGGGGGATAGATAGTTATTAGGAAGATATAGAAAGATTCATGTAAAGTAGAAGGAGGAATATCTCTATGGGGGAGATGTGTATTGTGAGTTTTTTATTGTAAACAATTGTTTCTTATCCTAAAGAAGAAGAAGAAAAGAGTAGTGTTGTAGAGCATTTCAGATTTTATTGATGAAGAGGATTTGAGAAGATAAGTATAGCAGTAGTAGAAACAATAAAGTATAGATTTAACATTTATGAAACTTGGATATTTTTCATCTATGTTTCCATCAATTCCAAAGGGATAGATTGATAACATGAATGTTGATGATACTAGTTTGTGAGAGTATCCTAAACATTGCAAATTATTGACATGTTTCATTCATGACTATGTTTCTCATTGATGTCAACATAGCAATAAGTTTGTGAATATAATTAAAGTAGCAGAGAGAGATCTTAGTTGTATGAATGAGGTTTTTCTTGTATAGTGATGCATTGTCATCTAATTTGAAGATGCACAGTCATATAGTGATAGAGGATAGTCAGATGATGATGTAGTATCAAACATGTGAAGTTTTGTATAGATTGTGAGCTGACAGTTCTATTGTTATTGTAATTAATTAATTATCTTATTATAATTAGTTGGGAGAACCTCAAGGCTAACTTAAGAAATTATTTTGAAGATACAATATAAAGGAAAGATGTTTTCTTTGTTTTAAAAAAGAGTGGAGAGTATTGTGATCATTGTATGAAGTGCAAAGTATGAAAAGGAGTAGAGTTTTCAAGAATTTGTATAAGTGGTCCAAGGGACTATTTGATGCAAGTTTTTTTATTTGGATACAAAATTAGAAGGAGCAAAGGTCCTATTGATAAGATAGAGGAAGAAATTACTATTCATTTATATATTCTACATGGAATAATACAAAGATAGTTTGGACAATAGGTTCATTGGTCTTAACCTTGATGTTTTTTGGTAAGTGGGTCTAGATGTCTTCCACAACTCCTAATATGATTGGCACAAATCCTAATAGGGTTGGAATCTCCTCACAAGGATTCAAAGTCTCTTAATAGGGATTGATATTATTCAATGTTGTTATAGACTCCTAACAAGGTCCAACCTCTAACAAGGAATATTTATATTATTACATCATCTTGTGGGTACCATTCCCATTGGGGCTTTCTCTCTAATCAAGGGTTTTCGTAGCTAACATATATGATGTTATCATGTATGAGTATCTTGTTATGATTTCTGATTATATTACACATATAGTTAAAGTTTCATAAGGTTGATAATTGTGATATTAGTTGTGTAACTAATTAATGAAGCCACAATATGTTGGTTTCTAGCTTAATAGATTTGCACATAAAACTAGGGAAACTAAAAATAATACATCACCTAGGGTTTAGCTAATTTGCATGCTTGGAATGAGCTATTCTATCAACTAGTTGAGGTATAAATAGGATATCAAAATGCTAAAAGGGGGGGGAGGGAGGGGGGTGAATCAGAATCTTAAGAACTTCTTCTTTTCCAATTCATTCACAAATTTACCAGTTATCCTATGCATCTAAAACTTGTAATAATGAACTGGTTGTATCATGTATATATGATCTATCATATACATAATAAACACATAACACAATATTTATTACCTAGAAACCCTGTAAGGTGAAGGTAAAACTAGGGTGGGGATGACACCAACAAATCTTCACTAATACAATAATAAAGTTAACCTATTAGGGTTAGAATCTTTGATCATAATGATGTAGGAAAATCCTAGGCTTTCTTGCAATCCTGCATGTTGGAGTTGAGTGTTATTGGTTTCCAATTTTTTTGATGTTGCCAAGTTGTTTAGTAGAGGCCAAGCTACTATAGCTCCATGTGGGTGCCAAGTTACAGTAGTTCTTAGTGGATGCCAAATTATTGTAGCTCCAAGTGGGTGTTGAGTTATTATAGCTCTTGGTGGATGTTGAGTTACTATAGCTCTTAGTAGATGTTGAGTTACTATAGATCCTAGTGGGTATCGAGTTACTATAGCTCCTAGTGGATGCTGAGTTATTGCATCTCTTAGTGGATTATGAGTTACTATAGCTCTTAGTGGATGTTGAGTTACTATATTTAGTGGTGTTGAGTGTTCATGTATGTGTTGAGTGCCAATATTGGTTTTGGTTCTATTTGTTTCAAGTTGTTACTGTGCTAAATTTTGGCATTTAATTTATGTATGGGTATTTAATTTGTGTTGTGGCTCACTTGGGGCTCAACATATATTTAATATGATGGATTTAATTTAGTTTGTAATGAACTAGGCCGATTTGTGGCTTAGTTGGGTATAAGTAAAAGGTTTTGTGAATTCTTTAGGTTAGCTAGAGAATTTGATTATTTTCAAAGGAGCGAAGGGGATTGTGTAGATGTAAATTTTCAAGAGCTAGGGTTGCAACTTGAGAACTATAGGATTTTCTTGGTGTACTTAAGGGTACAAGTGTGGATTTTCTTGGTGTTCTTATCTAGTTTTGGATTTGGACTAGTTGGAATTGAGTTTGTAAGTGGATCTTGTTGGATCTTGTAGAAATGATATTGTAATTACCATTTGTAATTGGCCCTAACCCAAAAATCCTTATAGCCAAGAATATTGCATGTTATCAGTTATATATATGAATAAAGAGTTTTGATTTAGTATCACATCTTGCATTATTATTGTTTTGTTGTTTTATTTCCATTGTGTGGTTGTTAGCTGGGGGTTTGGACATCTCCTTTGGTGATTATCCTACCTTGTACTGCATTAGATGGTATCAAAGTGAAGGTTATTCCTGAGTGTGTAGATAGATGACTAAAGTTGAGGCAGTTCTGTATCAGAGTCTTAGATTGGTGAAGGTTGATCTTATGGCTAATTAATCTTCTATATTGGTGGATCTATTGCTTAGGGTTAACTAAAATTTTGGAAATGCCTCCAAGAAGATTGGATCCTGGGATAATTGATGATCTTAGTGATGCTGTGGAAGAATGGATATCAAACAAGATAAGATCAAAGTTTAGATTTGAGATTGCATTGATGAAGAGTGACATGATTGCTGAAATTGTAAGTGATTTAGGTGGTGTACCTAGGCATGTGGATACTGAAGGTAGTTATGAGAAAGTTGCTAAAGATTTTGAAGTTGATAGATCTAGTGGTAAGGACATAACTAATTGTGTGGAGAGAATTATTAGGGTTGGTCAGTTTGCTAGACTTGGATTTTAGTTAAAGTTGAAGCATAAGATGGAGGTTTCTAATTTCTTAGGTACTTTGACTATTGGACATGATTGATTGGATTGGTAAGTTGAATGACTACTTTAAGCTTGACGATATTGAGGATCCAGTCAAAGTGAGGTTGGCAAAAACTAAGTTGAAAGGACATGTTTCTCTTTGGTGGAAAGAATTACAAAGAGAAAGAGAAGGGGAAGGTGAAATAAAGATCACTAGATGGAGGTTGATGGTGACTAAGTTGAAGGCTAAGTTCATTCCTACTTATTATGAATTTGAGTTATTTAAGAGATCACATAATATGAAATATAAAGATATGTCTATGAAATATTATCCTCAGGAGTTCTACAAGTTCACTATTTGGTCTAGTCATAGAGAATTTTCAAAGGAAAAGGTAGCTCAATACATTAATGGTTTGAGATTCAATATTTAGGATGAAGTTGGTATGTTGAATATTTCTTAAGTTAAGGATGCTTATTAGTATGATTTGAAGATAGAAGAAAAGTTGAAAAGGAAAAGTCAAGTTGATGCTAGAGGGAAGGAGAAGCAGGATAGCTTGACACAAGCTAAACCACGTGTTGATGGTGAACCAAAACCTATTAATTAGAAAATGAGGACACGTAGAGGTGAGTTCAGAGGTAATTATTTCTAATGTTGTAAAGAAGGGCATAAATATTTTAAATATCCACTGAGTAGGACAATGCCTATTGTGAATGAGGTTATAGTTCAAGGTAGTCATCTTGAAAAAGGAGAATTTTTTATATCTCAATGAGTATTGGTTGGTGATAGGACATTGGATTCTTGTCAAAGGACTAGTTTGTTTAGGACTTGTTGTAAGTTTGGTGGTAAAGTTTGCAAGATGATTCTAGATGGTGGTAGTACTGATAACCTTGTTGCTAAGGAGATGGTTTAGAAACTTGGTTTGAAGAGAGTGAGGCATCCTTATCCTTATAGGATTGGTTGGTTACAAGGAGAACATGTTTTAGAATTGAGGGAGCAATTCCTTGTTGATTTCCAAATTGGGTAGTATAAGGATCAAGTGTTGTTTGATATTATGGACATGAATAGTTATCATGTGTTGCTTGGTAAACCTTGGTAGTATGATTGTAGGGTTGTGCATGATTATTTCAAGAATGGGTTTACTATTGAGAAAGGTGGTAGGAAGTTTTCCTTGATTCCTTTGTTAAATAAAGAGCTTGGTAGGAGGAACTTGAGTATTGGCAACTGAGTTGAGTTAGAAAATTCTAAGAAGGTTGGATACCAATGTGGAAGAATACTTTTAGTACACTTAAGATGGATGTGAAGAATTATATTCAGAACAAGGGAATGAGTGTATAAGTTGAAGATTTGGAGGATATGTACGTGAAGAACTAGTTTGGGGTTTATGTGCTAAATCTCAAAAGATGTTCTACCCATTACTACAACATATTTCCAAACCTAAGGTATCTGATGCAAGAGAATCCTAGGCTTTCTTGCAATCTTGGATGTTGGAGCAATTTGTCACTGGTTTCCAATTTTTCTATTGCTATCAAGTTGTTCAGTGGAGGCTGAGTTACTATAGCACCTAGTGGGTGCTGAGTTATTGTAGCTCTTAGTGGATTTTGAATTACTATAGCTCCTAGTGGATGCTGAGTTACTATACCTCTTAGTGGATGCCAAGTTGTTTGTAGCTCTTAGTGGATGCAGAACTTATTATAGTTCCTAGTGGATGCCGAGTTATTGTAGCTCCTGTTGGATGTCAAGTTACTATATCTCTTAGTGGATGTCAAGTTATTGTAGCTCTTAGTGAATGTCAAGTTATAATAGCTAGTGGTGTAGAGTGTTCCTATATGTGCCAACTACAAATTTTTTTTTTGATTCTATTTGTGCCAATTTTTTTGTGGGAAAAATTTTAGCATTTAATTTATGTATGGGTATTTAATTTGTGTTGTGGCTGACTTGGGGCTCAACATATATTTAATGTGAGGGATTTAATTTAGTTTGTAATTTAGTAGGATGACTTGTAGCTTAGTTGGGTATAAATAAAGGGTTTTGTGGAGTCTTTAGGATAGCTAGAGAATTCATTCATTTTCAGAGGAGTGAAGGGGATTGTGTAGATAAGAATTTTCAAGAGCTATGGCTGCAACATAAGAACTAGAGGATTTTCTTGGTGGACCTAATGATACAAGTGTGGATTTTCTTGGTGTTCTTATCTAGTTGTGGATCTGGACTAGTTGGAATCAATTTTATAGGTGGATCTTGTTGGATCCTATAGAATTGATATCATAATTATTGTTTGTATTTGGCCCTAACCCAGAAGGCCTTACAACTAAGCATATTGAATGTAATAAATTATATCTCTAAATAAAGAATTTTGATTTGGTATAAGATCTTATATTATTATTGTTTTCTTATTCTATTTTTGTTGTATGGTTGTTTACTAGGGGTTTGGACATCTCCTTTGGGGATTCTCCTACCTTGTACTATATCACATCAAATATGATCAAGCATGTGATTGGTCTGACCTATTAAAATATTTAGAGACTACTAGGTCTCACCTTGCTAGAGGATTTAACACTTACGACAAAATAAGGACTCTATCAAGAGATTTACAAAGATCTATTAAGACCATTATATTAAAAAATTTACCTTGATTCAAGTTTGTTAGAATTGATTGAATACCTAACTCTCAATATTCTATAAGATGATTTCAAGTCTTCTCCTTGATAATTGATACTCTACTCTAATCTAATAACCCTTTTCTTCCCTATCACTACTATGATTAGGTCATTTTCTCTGTTAAGTGATACAAAACACCTTCATTGACTTCTATTTTGCTCTGACCCTTCACTTCACTATTATCATATTACTCCTTTTCACGTGCATACACTTCAATTTTCCATGCCATAAAACACTACTCTCACACTATTCTATATTAATATATCATATATTTAAAGATATTTGTAAAGAATTTTCTAGACTCTTCCAAAATAGCCTCTGCATTTTAATTGTTGATTAAAAAAAATAGGGATATATAATCCCCATCATTCACATGTAAAACTCTTTCTAAAAACCTATTAGCAGGAATGTTGATTGTATTCCTTTAGGGGAGTATCCTAAGAATTGGAGAGTATTGACATTTTTCATTCATGACTATGATTGTCATTGATATCAACATAGTAGTAAGTCTATGAAGACTATTAGAGTAGTAGATAGAGATCATACTTGTACAGATAGAGTTTTGATGTACAAGTGATGTGTAGTTAAGGAAATGTGTATCCCTATGTCTTGATTATGAGATCAAATGTGTGTAGTCTAAGTCTAAGATGTATGAAAACTACAAGTAATTTATAGAGAGTAGTGTAGAGATAGAGTGCATGGAAATCAGTTTCTAATGATCCTATTATATCTTCTAGGAAAGATATAATCTAGTGATGCACAATCAACCAGTGATAGAGGATAGTCTAATGGTGATGTCAATGATTCAATCATGTGTAGACCCTAGCATTGCACATGTGAATTTTTCTATAGACTATGAGCAAATTGTTCTATTATAATTGTGAATTATTTTATTATCTTATTATAATTAACTAAGAAAGCCTCAAGACCAACTCAAGGAATTATTTTGAAGATACAGTATCAAGGAAATATGATTTTATTTTTTGTAAAATGTGATCAGAGTATATGTTTAATATGAAGTGAAAAAAGGATAAGAGTGTTTGGTGAGTGTGAGTAAGCGGTCTATGTGATTATTGGATGTGAGTTTGTGATCTAGTTACAAGATTAGAAGGAGTAGAAGTCTGATTGATAGGATAGAGAAAGAGGAAGTAAAATTCAATTCTATTATTTTTTAAGCAATAATACAAAGATCATTTGGATAGTGGGTTCATTGGTCTTTTCCTTGAAGTTGTTTGGACAATGGGTCCATCTTCCTTCCACAACTCCTAATAGGGTTGGAATCTCCTAATAGTGATTCAAAGTCTCCTAACAGGGACTGATATGTACTAAATTTTGTTATAGAATCCTAATAGGGTCCATCCTCTAACAAGAAATGTTTCTATTATTATATCATCTTGTGAGTATCATGCTCACCAGGGTTTTCCCTCTTATCAAGGGCTTCCTGAGTTAACATATCTACTGTTATTGTGCATGAGTATCTTCTTCTGGTTTATGATTAAATTGATTGCATGGGTTATTATTTGTTATAATAGTTGGATAAGTTATTCACCCCCAAGTTATATTGGTGTAAGATATATTCTAACAATTGGTATCAAAGCATCAGGTCCTTGAAGAGAAACCTTAATAGCTTTGGGAGATCCATGGTGAATGTTTTTAGAAAGGATAGTCCTAAATTTGATGGGGTAAACTATGAAAGTTGGAAGGATAAGATGAATATTCATCTATTGTGTATGGGTCCAAGTTATTGGCTTTTGAAAAAAGTAGCTAGACAAATGTGGAAGATGAAAAGCTTGAAGAATATAGTAAAGCAGAAAGAGATCTATTTATGTGTAATATGCAAGTCAGAGAAGCCTTACTATCAACCCTTCCATGAAATGAATATAGTTAGATAAAATATCTATTAACATCTTATGAGATTTTGAAAGCATTAGAATCTACTTTTGAAGGTGATACACATACAAAGACAATACAATTGTAGAATTACATTTGTGCATTTTAAGATGCTAAAATGCTAGAAGATGAATATGTAGGAAGCTATGTTGGTAGAATATCTGAGATGTTTGAGGGAATTAAATCATATAGTGGATCCAAAGAAGAAGATGGGGTAGTATGAAATATCTTGAAAACCTTGACACCACCATTCAAGAAACCAACCTAGATGATTGAACTTCTGATACCCTATACTAAGAAATTTTCCAAAGAAACTTTTCCTGGAAGATTGGAATCAAGAGAAGCAAGTCTGAGACAATTTGGAGAATTAACAAGAGTTGAAATAGTTTTTAGTGCTTTATGTATTTGGCCGAATCTGAGTAGAAGTGAAAGAACACATGGAGATTTTGCTAGTAGTAGTAGAACTAGATTTGATGACACTAAGAAAATTGAAGAAGGTATAGGCCTCCTTGTAAGAAGATAATAAGATGGTAAGAACATTTTTCAATGTTAGAATTGTAATGACTTTGGTCATTATGCATCTAAATGTCCTAAAAGGGAGAAAAGGTATAAGGGAAATTTTAACCCTAGAAGACCTAAAAATTGTCTGTATGGAAATGAATATGAGGAATTTGATGAAAACATTTAGAGTGCAAGTGATGTTGAGATAGGATTCATAACCATTAAGGAAGATCATCTTGACATAGCAATTAGAGAAGAAAAATCTCTAGTTTCCAAAGTTGAAAAGAAGTTTGATTAGATAATAGATAGTGGATGTTCACATCACATGACTAGTTATATGTTAAATTCATGAACCATGATGGAGGTATTATTAGATTTGGTAATAATAGGGATAGGATCTATTACTCTTTATGAAAAGACTAACATTGGTGATTTCTACTTTGTTGATGGATAAAAGAATAATGTGTTGAGAGTTATCTAGTTGGTAGATAAAGGTTATCTTTTTCCATTCAGAGATAAAACTTACATTATCAAAGACAAAAATGGTAAGCTGATTGGAATTGGAACAAGGTCCAAAGATAATATATTTTATTTCAATTCTACTGAAATAACATGTTTGGTTGCTAAAGTGGATAATAGTTGGCTATGGAGTATGAAGTTTTTTTCATATAAATTTTAATAAAATTATGAAGGTTAGTATCACATTTGCAGTTACAAATATTACTAAGATGATAAAGCCTACTAATTTTGTTTGCAAAGAATGTATCTTGACTAAGTAGAAGAAGTTATCTTTTCCCAGCTAGAAGTTCACTACTATAGAGAAGCTAGAGATTGTTCACACTGATTTGAGTGGTCCCTCAAGGACAAGAGGATTCTATGGACAAAGGTATTTCATGATTTTTGTTGATGATTTCACTAGAATGATGTGGGTAGCATTAATTAATGATAAATTTGAAGCATTTAAGAAGTTTAAGATATTTAAGAATAGAGTTGTGAATGAATATGGTGTTAAGATAAAATGTTTGAGATCTAATAGAGGAGGAGAGTTTAGAGAGTTTAACATGTTTTGTGAAGAGAATAGAATGAAGAGAAAATTGTCCCCACCCAAGACACTTGAATAGAATGGGATTGATGAAAGAGGAAACATATTAGCAATAGAGATAGCAAGTGAAATGATATTTGAGAATGTTGTATCAAAATTTTGGGGAGGAGTGGTCAATACAACAATGTACACTATGAATAGAGCACAGATTAGAAAAGGTATGGATAAGACTCCTTATGAATTATGGTTTGGTCATTCACCCTCTGTAAAGTATTTCAAAATCTTTGGAAGAAAATGTTATATAAAGAGAGATGATGATATTGGTAAGTTTGATCCAAGAAGTGATGAAGGTATGTTTCTTGGTTATTTATTGAAAAGTAAAGATTATCGATGTTTTAGCCATAGAAGTAAGACTATAGTTAAATGCACAAATGTAAAAGTTGATGAAAAGTTTGGAGTTAAGGAAAAGATGATGGATTACCACTCTGATGAAGAAGAAGATAATATTGAAATTTTTAGATAGAATGTAGAAGTTTTTTTTGAGATTAAGAATGATCTGAAGAATGATGTGAAAATTATTGAGCAAAAAGGAGAAAGATCTAAACAAAGAGAAGAGATAAGAGTTGAGTTAGAAAATCCTACCTCTAATAGGAATATAACAAAGAATCACTCTCCAAAGTAGATAATTTGAAGAAAAGACAAAGGTGTGATGAAAAGAAATAAAGTTAATGAAGAGGTTTGTTTGAATTCTCAAGATGAACCTAAGAGTGAAAATGAAGCTTGTAAAGTGATCATTGGATTCAAGAAATGAAGGAAGAGTTAAATTACTTTTTGAAGAATGAAACATGTGAATTAGTTCCAAGACCTAAAGACAAGAATGTTATTGGAACGAAATGGATATTTGGAAACAATATGGATGAGTAGGGTGAAGTTGTAAAGAACAAGGATAAAATAATATGCAAATGATATTCACAATAAGAAGGAATAGACTATAAAGAGACATATACCCCTATAGCAAAAATGGAAATAGCAGGAATGTTCTTGGCATATGTAGAGAACAATAAATTCAAAGTATATTAGATGGATGTAAAATCTACCTTCCTAAATGGAGAACTTGAAGAAGAGGTATACATTGAGCAGCCTAAAGGTTTCCATCAAACAAAAGAAAAATATGTGGTATGTAGATTAAAGAAAGTTCTATATGGTCTGAAGCAAGCACCTAGAACCTGGTATGCAAGGTTGGACAACTAAAATTTCCTTTAATAGTTTCAATTTTTTTTGTTGATTTGGCATGTAAATGGATTAGATTTGGTTCTTTTTGTTTTGGAGGTGTTAGGATGGATAGATTTACAATTTTTTTCAAGTTTAATTTAGTTTAGAGTGCTAGAAATAAATATTTTGTTCCTCACTAGTCTTCTATTTTGAATCAGATTGTTTGTGCAAATGGAGTCATAAGACTATTTCCCACTATAGGTTTTGTACAAACTTTTGGGATTAGAAATATTGCTCCATGTACATTGTGTATAGTGGAGATGAGGCCCTAAAATGCTGAGGAGGAATATTTGAGGTGATGCCCTAGGCAAGTCTTAGTAACTTGGTTAGGGATCATAGTGCCAAACAAGTGGAGTGGATTGGTTGAATGTGTTTGATACTTTAACCTAAGTTTAGATTATGTTAGGAGATGTTGATAAGTAACCCTAGTCCAAATGGGTAGCCTTGGTGGAAGTCTTAAGATGTTTAAAACTATATTTGCATTAGGTTGCAGACAAAACCTTTAAAACCCTTAATTTAAGGCTATTTTTGTGCCAACACTATATGGATAGTTTTAAGTCCTCAGACCCTCAAAATATTTAAAGACCGTAAAAGGGTATTGAGAAAGGCCATTTTTTTTACCCCTTGTTATGGATTTTTGCAAGTTAATTTGGTTTTTCTACATTTGGAGGCCTAATTCTTGTAGCTCTATTTCAAGCATTTCGATGCATTTTTGCTTCATAATTAAAACTTAATTAGGGTTTAAAGATTTTATTTTTCTTGAGGGTTTTGAAGAGAATCCAAAGAAATTCCTAGAAGACTATTTAACCATTTATTAGGTGTAAAAGTGCATTGAGTGTTACTTGCATTGATGGAATTTAGTAAGAAAGATTGTTCTACTTGATTGATGTGTACCAATTGTAAGGTTAGGATCTACTTGGTTAGAATCCTAGAGAAAATAGGGTGTGTGGAAGCCCTATTTGGTTAGTGTAGAAGCTAAGATGACCCTAAGAGAGAGCTTGGGGATGATACTAATTCCTTGCAAACCCTCTTCTTCTAACCATGACAACTATTGGAGTTGATGAAATCCAACTTTGAAGATGCCCAAGATCACCTGCATGCAATAACCTGTCAAAGGGAAGCCAAGGAAGGAAGAGTGCGGAGCAAGGGAAAAACCATAAATGGACATGAGAGAGAAGAAGATATTGCAACAAAAGAAAATATGTATTTACAATATGCAAGAAGTGATATTGTTTTTATGTTGTGAAATACAATGAGGGAGAGACCACTTATAAAGGCCTCAAGGAATCTTCTAGAGCGAGCTAGAAGATGCTAGGAGATAAGTGTGACAACTAAGCATATATCCACATGAGGTGGAAACTGCTCGAACAAAGTGAGAGAATAAGTATGACTTAGGAGAGAACAAACTCTTGTATTGTCAAGAACTTATAACAAACTCCTAGACTGCAACTAATAAATAAAATGCATTTACCTAAGTAAGCTTAAGTAAATAGAATAAATAATAAATAATAAATTATTTACTCTAACACCCTCCCTTAAGTACAACTTAGGGAAATGCCTCAAGCTCACAAAACTAAGATGAAAATTTAGAATGGGTCCCGGTAATGAGGTCATTTTAGGTACCCATGTACAAATGCAAAGATGTAACCTTTATAAATGGGGAAAGAGAGAAAACCACATGGGAAAAACCCTCCCCTAAAAAGAGGTAAGAACCTAGTGAAGAACTAAAGAAGCCTCCAACTAGGGGAATGTCCCCATAAAATAGGAACAAAGAGTGATCATGAAGAGCATCACTGAAGTAAGAAGAAGCCACAAAAAATCTACCATCAAGAAGAAAACTGATGATCTTAATTACCTCCATGGAAGAAGAAGGCATGAATTGAGCATCTCTATATGGTAGATGATCCATCTCACCTTGTATATAGCATCAACCATTGAATACATAGCTTACACTATCGAACCATCAAACCATGGATGCATTAGAACAACAACATAACTCCCCCTTAATGCAAATGGGGTGAGATGATAGGCAACTGAGAAGGTGGGCCAAAGTCTCCTACAGACGAACTAAGAACGACGAGAGAGGAAGAGGTACAAACACCTATAAATACATGATCACACTGATGCTACATGGGGCTAATGTCATGCAAGGGACACTCACTTGACAAAGGGAGAATGCCTAAAACAACAAACTATCCCCCTCATGGTGCTTTACAAAAATAGTGCATGTACAACTGACTCAAAAACAATGTTCATGAACCCAAAATGTAAAAGTGACACTTTATCTTAGTGCATATACAAAAGTTTTTAGAAATGATGTCTACAATGATTAGAATAGGAAAAAAGCTGACACAAAAGATAGGACAGCCTAAAACAAAAGAAACCATGCTAGGAAAATGATCCTTGGGCCTAAAACACTCAAGATATCCACCATATAGAAAAAATGCCAAAAATAAGATAGAAAGAGCATGGGCCAAGATCTAAGGAAAAGGACTACATTTTTTATGACACAACTAGCTTTCCAAAAATATAAAGTTTTCAAAAAATTGACATGGGATGCAAAAGATATGCAAGTCAGAGTCAAAAATAGAACTTTATACTTCAACTAAAAAAATGGGCAATAAATATGCATCAAAACTTGAAAGTTCCTAAACCAATTTCTTCATCTCGGAACCAAATTTCTAGCGCTTCTTTTGGATCAAAAAAATACCTCTGTATGCTCAAGTTATGGCCAAAAATTTGAAGGTAGTTCAAAAAGGACCTAGGAGATGTGCAAGCAAGGTGTGCTGATGCAGTACTGACATCATGCTAACATTAGCATTTCATTGGGAAAAATTTGATGGCTTGGAGGCCATCACCGCAAAAAAGATGCCAGGTGGATGCCACGTGGCAGACGACTGACATGGTAGGGGCCACATGGCAGACTTGCCATGTGTCACTCGTAGACTGGGTGACTGTTGTTGACTATACTAGGTGCTGCATGGACTAAGCGAGGTGGAGAGTGAGTGGAAAAGCACTAGTTGAGTGGAGGAAAATGGCTGAGCTACAGTGTTGAACTCTAGTTGTAGTGGCTAGATCAAGGGGCACCGCCAAAATAGAGGTCGGACCGAGATTGGGTTCAGCCACCAGTGTTGGAGAGTCGTGGATGGAGTACAGGTTGCACATGGGCAGCCTTGTGGTGGCCGTTGGGAAATGCCATGATGCCGTGCTTAGGTTTGAACTTTTTTAAAATAAATTTTTGATGCTGAAATTTTGTACAGTCCATATGGCAGGGCCTACAAGCAAAAAAAATTTGCCTCCCAGAGCTCTATCTCCAAAATCAACAAGTTTTATATGAATCCTGACTACAAATAGCCTTCCAGATCCAATGGCAATGTTTGTTTGGGCCCACTGTGCTTTGAAAAAATTTTGTTCCCCTGATTTGAAGAAAAATCACAAACAAACTAGGGTTTGTGTCTTCGAATCACGGCTTCAAAATTTTTTCAACCAAGCAGTCATAGGGAGGCTCTAATACCATGTTGGAGTTGATGAAATCCAACTCTGAAGATGCCCAAGATCACCTGCATGCAATAACCTATCAAAGGGAAGCCAAGGAAGGAAGAGCGTAGAGCAAGGAAAAAACCCTAAACGAACATGAGAGAGAAGAAGATATTTCAATACAAGAAAATATGTATTTACAATAAGCAAGAAGTGATATTGTTGTTATGTTGTGAAATACAATGAGGGAGAGACCACTTATAAAAGCCTCAAGGAATCTTCTAGAGCGAGCTAGAAGATGCTAGGAGATAAGTTTGTCAACTAAGCATACATCCACATGAGGTGGAAAGTCCTTGAACAAAGTGAGAGGATAAGTATGACTTAGGAGAGAAAAAACTCCTGTATTGTCAACAACTTATAACAAACTCCTAGACTACAACTAATAAATAAAATGCATTTACCTAAGTAAGCTTAAGTAAATAGAATAAATAATTAATAATTAATAATTTACTCTAACAACAACAAGATAGAATATGGTCAAGAGAAAAACTACAGCAAGGATTCTAAAGTGGAATATATAGAGTTAGAAAAGGAAGCGAATTTTATATTTAGAAGGGTGTTGATTAAGAAAACTATTAATTAGCCTAAGCATAGAAGAGCTATATTTAGAATTAGATATAAGATCCTAAGGAAGGTATGTAAAGTGGTAGTAGATTTTGGGTCTATTGATAATATAATATAAGAAGTGGTAGTGGAAAATATTAAACTACCTAAGGTACCATATGTGAATCCTTACAAGGTGACTTGGCTCAATAAAGGAGAGAGTATACTATTTAATGAGTAGACTTGGGTGGAATTCTTTATTTCAGGTTATAGGGAAAGATTTCTACATGATATCCTACCCATGGATGCTTTCAGTCTTTTGTTGGGAAGATCTTGGCAATTTGATAGAGAAGCGATGTATGATGGGAGGAAAAACTCCATTTCATTTAAGAAGGGAGGTAGGACATTCATAATCCAATCATTGTCGGAGGGAGAAAATCCACATACCAAGGTACCAAGTACCTTGTTATGTAGTGGTAATGAATTTGTGAAGGACCTAAAAGATGAGGAAGACACGAGTTATGTAGTAGTATTGAAGTCTAAAGGATCAGATACTATAGTTAAAGAGCCATTACCAAAGGAAGTACAAGAGTTTCTTAAGAAATACAAGGATATAGTAAGTGATGAACCTCCTACTACACTACCACATAGAAGGGTTACAATTCATCAAATTGACTTTTTTTTGGGTGCATCGCTACCTACCAAGGTAGCGTAAAAGCTTATTCCAAACCAAAATTTAGAAGTGGCCAGCCAGGTGCAAGAATTG
This sequence comes from Cupressus sempervirens, assembly GCA_028749045.1. Classification (NCBI taxonomy): domain Eukaryota; kingdom Viridiplantae; phylum Streptophyta; class Pinopsida; order Cupressales; family Cupressaceae; genus Cupressus; species Cupressus sempervirens. Next base: position 27,431,882 of record CM053785.1, on the reverse strand, counting down.
ATGGACCAAGGTCTTATTCAAAAGAGCATAAGCCCACATGTAGTTCCTATAGTATTAGCATCAAAGAAAGAAGGGAAATGGAGGTTGTGCTCATAATCAAGAGCCATAAATAGGATCACAATTAGGTACAGGTTTCCCATACCTAGGGCTGAGGATCTCATGGATTGCCTTGGAGGAGCAATATATTTCACAAAATTGGATTTGAAGATTGGATACCACAAAATTAGGATTAAGGAGGGAGATAAATGGAAAAGAACACTAAAGAACACATATTGGCTCTATGAATGGTTATTGATTTCATTTGGATCTCTCAAATTCTCCTAGCACATTCATGAGGCTCATGAATGAAGTGCTTAAAGGTTTCACACATAGATTTGTAGTTGTGTATCTAAATGATATACTCATCTTCAATAAGACTAAGGAGGAGCACATCAAGCATGTGGAGGAAGTATTGCAGATGTTGCATGAAGAGAAGATTGACATCAATCTTGAGAAGTGTGACTTCCTCAAGCAAGATCTAAGGTAACCTTGAAGATGGATCAAGAAAAGGTTGCTGCAATCCTCAACTAGCCACCACCTACTACTTCAATAGAGGTAAGGAGTTTTCATGGTCTTTCTCAATTCTATAGGAAGTTTATTAGAAACTTTATTCAAATATGTGCACCTTTTTAAAGACCATAAAGGGTGGAGTCAAGTCCAAGTTTAGGTGGACCTTACAATCTAAAAAGTCATTTGAAATTTTCAAGAGGCAAGTAGCTACCTGACCTATTTTGTAACTACCAAATTTTGAGATGTAAATGACTTAGTCACAGGGGGAGTATTGAGTCAAGAAGGTAGGCTAGTAGCCTTCTTTAGTGAAAAGCTTAGTGAGGCAAAAAATAAGTATTCTTACTATGACCTTAAAATCTATGCCTTAGTTTAATCCCTTAGGAAGTGGAGGCACTATCTACTAGCCAAAGAGTTTATTTTTTTCATTGATAATAAGGCCCTAAACTACATCAAAACTCAATAAAATCTGAATAATAGGCACTTAAAGTGGATGGAGTACTCTCAAGCATTCACTTTTAAAATCAAGCACAAGAAATGACTAATGAATAAAGTGGCAAATGCATTGAGAAAGTGGGTGATGATAGTTCTAGAAGTTTAGCTCCATAGCATTGGAATAGAGAGCTTCAAGAGTCTCTATAAGGAGGATGAAGAATTTAGAGAGGCCTACAAGGTATGTTTAGAGTTTAAGAACCACTTTCATATCAAATGTCCTGAGTTTACCTTACAAAATGGGTTTCTCTTTAAGTGTAATCAATTGCGTGTGCCAAGGGGATCAATAAGAGATAACCTAATATAGGATAAATACAATGGGAGTCTAACTAGACATGTTGGGGTTAGGAAAACCTTGGAATTGATCCAAAGATACTATTATTGGCCTAAACTAGTCAAAGATGTGACTAATTATGTGGAAAAGTGCATGGTATGCATGAATTCTAAAGGAGGGATGAGAAATGAAAGTCTCTATCATCCCTTGCTAGTCCCAAACAGGTCATGTGTGAGCATGGATTTCATAGTAGGAGTACCCAAAAAAAAGAGGTTATGATAGTGTCTATGTAGTTGTTGACAAGTTTAGCAAGATGGGGCACTTCATCCCATGTAAAAAAACCAATGCTACAAGCCACATTTCCCATTTGTTCTTCAAAGAGGTTGTGAGGATTCATGGCCTTTCATTAGGCATTGATTCACATAAAGATGTCAAATTCATGAGTCACTTTTGGAAGACTTTGTGGGGTAGACTTAGCACAATTTTTTCATTTGGATTAGCATACCATCCTCATATAGATGGTCAGACTAAGGTGGTCAATAGGGTGCTAGGTAATTTCTTAAGATGCCTAACTAAGGAGTATGAAAAAACTTGGGATTCCATCATTCCCCAAGTGGAGTATGTTGACAATGATAGTAGTAATATAACCATAGGTAGAAGCCCCTTTGAAATTGTCTATCTCATGCATCCTAGAGGTATGTGTGAGTTCATGGATCTTGGAGGAATGAAGCATAGGAGTGGACATGATGACGATTTTTCCCAAACCATGAAAGAGGTATAGAACAAGTTAGAAAGATATTCAAGACAAGACCCAAAAGCTAAAAGCCAAGGTAGATAAAAGGATAAAGGACATCCAGTTCTCCATTGAAGATTATGTCATGGTGAACTTAAACAAGGAAAGATTAAAAAAGGGTGCACCTACTGGAAATATAAGAGGAGTAACTGAGGGGACGAGGGGAAATTAGTTATCACTAAAATAAATCATAGATCCCTTGGATGTCAACTATAAAATTCAAACTGATAAAATTGGTTACAGCTAATATTCGGTAAACACACAAAAAATGCTATAATTCAGTAAATGTAGAGTGTGAATTAATTTAGTGAATCTTAAGATGTTATCAGTAATTACTTGCAAGCATGAAAGAAATAACACAAACACATAAAACACTAGGATTTAACATGGAAACCCAATTTGGGAAAAACCACCAATGTAACTAGTTACTATTTTTCACTCTTCTAAAGTGAGCCCTATTAGGAGCCAACCTTGTTAAAGGTTACAAAAAACACTATTAGGTGTGACCCTATTAAAGGATTTAATTACCCTATTAGGAGTTGTCTTGCAAAATGTCTTGAAACAATTCAAAGGAATTTCCACCTTGTTAGAGGATTTACAAATAGCTGTTAAAATTTGTTAAGAGATTTTAGGTCATTTCTACAATGGCTAGAGAGTAACAATGAAATGACTTGATTCTGATGCAACTAAATTGTTGATTATAGATCTCTACTCTGGTTCATACTTGATCCTTCCTAATCAAATAGTACTTTTTGGCACCACAAGGATATCTCTTTATCCTTCAAGTTTGCTTTCTCTTCTTTCTCTTTCAACTTATTCAACTTTCACACATCACATATTTGAAATCACAACTTGACCTTCTACTTATATGTTTTAGATTTTCAAGTTAGCTCAAATACAAATTAGAATAACCAATATTCATCACCTCCATTTTCTAGAATCAATAGGTAAAATAATTAAGCTTTATATGCCAAAACAAGGAAATCCTTTGGTAGCCAACCTAGCTTAGTAGAAACTGATTCTGAATCAATTTCCTATGTTAACCAATAGAAGGTTGGCTAACACTATGAAATTACAAAATTCCTTTGGTAACTGATTGAACTCGATTAACATTGAATTTTTTCAAATTTCCCTTCAGTAGCTGAGTGAGCTTAGTTAACATTCTTTTCTACTTAACTTCCTTCGATGCCCAAGTGAGCTCAGTAGAAATTGCCTTCTACATAGAGTAAACTTAGGAACACTCAGTAGACTAGGAAAAATGTCTTCACTGACCAAGTGAGCTCGGCATGCATTGAATATCAACTGATATGACATTTGTGTCACATTAAGGACAACACATAATTAATCAATTGTATCCAACAATCTCCCTCTTTGGCATTGATGACAACACAACATGTCATAACACACTAAAAGTTTTAGAACAAGACTCCTTCTATGAATGAACATCTTAACTTCTCCTTCTAAAATTTTAGAAAGATATGACAGTAGACTTCTCCCTCTTTGACAACACATGCCAAAGAAAATTTTGATTAGTATCAGTGTACCTTGATTATAGATTCATTTGCAATATGTCCTTGTCAATACTGCATCAACTGATTGATTTTCAACTTGGTTTATGTTGATGCATCAAAAAAATTTAATTAGTGGGCTTCATATAGGGGAATGACCCCTAACTTACCTCTTATATACAAAAATGAATCCTTAGGTAATGGCTTTGTGAATATATCTACAATTTGTTCTTTTGTATGTACATATTCCAATCTGATCTCTTTGTCTTATACTCTGTTACAAAGAGATATTTGATAGCAATGTGCTTTGTTTTGGAATACATCACTGGATTTTTTGATATGTTGATTGCACTTGTGTTATCACAATACATCATTATTGGCTCTTTGATTTCAACCTTCATTCCTTCCAACAATTGTTTGAACCAAACAATGTTAGAGAAATTCAACAAAGCCAATGAATTGAGAGCACTAATTAAGGATTGTGGTAATCTCATGAAGGATGATAGATTGATTCATCACATCTTGAAGAGGCTACCTTTAGAGTATGCATCTTTTTTTTCAAGTTACAACACTCACAAGTTGAGCATGGGAAGTGCCTTCACTAAGCCTTTATTTGATGCATTTGCAGAAATGTTGATGTTGGAACAATCCAAATTGATAGATATGGTAATTCTCAAGTCAAAATTTTCTAAAGCATTGGTGGCTAATAATGAGAACCAAACAAATCAAGGTAGAAAAAGTTTCACCAACAAGAAGAAAAAGTAGTGGAAGCCAAAATCACAATCAGAGACACAACAATCTTCCTCCTCACAAGGAGGCAATTTTTCTTCCAACAAGAAGGATAAACTATTTTGTGCATATTTTAAGAAACAAAATTCTTACATGGTATTAGAGCTATACCAAATTCTTACAACTTTGAATGTCACCTAATGAAAGCATTTAGAAATGACTATTAGGTCAACCTTAATCCAAAGGATTTACCCTAGACTAATACAATGATTACAAGGTAATAGTAAGGCTTGATCTATTAACAACTTACAACTCCATTTGCAGATTATAGATCTTTGTTTCACTCCTCCATTTTACTTAACTTTCATACTCTTGAGCTTTGATATATTGTTCACCCTTCAAACATGCATACTCTTAAGCCTTCTTTCTTTGTTTGCCAATGTAGTCTCTTTTCTTAGGTCACTGAATGAAGCAATACCCTAAACTCCATGTCTTCCTTAGGTTCTCACATATGACAACCCTTGCTTCTAACCATACATCTCTATAAAGAGAGAATTAATATATTTTTCCATTTTTCCTATTAACATTCTAGTCATGTTTGTTATTAGTGACATACACTTATTCATATTGTAAGTCCATATCGAGCATATTGTACAGTTAATAGTGTTAACCAAGCATTTCAGTTGTTACCGAGTTCTACAGTTTCTACCAAGTCCTTTGGATAGATTTTAGTTTGCACTAAGCAATTACTACTATGGTGATGATTAGTAGTGTAAACTAAGCATCTCAATGTATGTTGAGTTTATTAGTGAAAACCAAGTTTTATAGTTCTTACCAAGTTCGCAATTGATGTGATGTGAGTCTAGTGTTAACTGACCTACTTAGTGTTAACCAAGTGACTTAGTTTATATTGAGCTCGAGGTGATAGCATTAACCAAGCTATGCAATGTGAATCAACTGATTCAATTTATGTGTTGAGTTTCACAGTATTTTCCTAGTCACTAGTGAAAATCAAGTTCAAGACTACTTGGAAGTGATCAATATGGACCAAGCTTCTACATCTACTAAGTGCATGATGATGTCGAGCATTGATAGTGGATGCTGAGTATCAAAATTTCATCGAGTTAGTCTTTAGGACCCAAGTTCTAGACTTTGGCCAATTTTTTAATATTTATGTGAACTTGTATTATGGCCTACTTTGTAATTGTGTAATTAGATTGGTATATATGTAATGTATTGTATCACATACAAAAAAATGAATATAAGTAATGTAATCATCAAAGAAGAGAAGAAGAGAGAATTACAAAGGCTACAATAGTATAAGGAGTAGGAAAGATTTATCTATCATAACAAGGTGATTTGTACACTTATAGGAATCTCATTTAGAAAACCAAGTTACATATCAAAGATCAGCTATTGCATCATTTTAATAGGTGGATCAATCAAATTCTTTAACAAGATAGACCTAATAGTCTTACGAAAATCACTTTATCGAGTGCATACTTCATTGTATGTTTGTAAATCCTTTTGCAAGGTGGACTTAACAGTCCTTATTGCTTCTAGTAGGGCAGATCATCAAAAGTGATCATTGTAAGCCTTAACAGGCAAACTTTATAATTAGTACTAAAGCTTGTGGGTATCATCCCCACCCCAATTTTACTTTCTATTTGGAAGGTTTCTAGGTCACCAAAATTATATGTCAAAAGTGTTATGAATTTTTTAATGTTTTAATTTTCTCATGAATGAAATTAGATCAAGATATACATAAGGGATTAATTGTTAATTAAGGATTAAGTTTTATTGGGTACTAATTCACCCCTTCCCTCTTAGTAACTTAGCCTTTCATAATATTTCCAATAATTGGTATCAGAGCTTTGTGGTTCTCAGAGAAAAGTTCAATAGCTTGAGAAAAGATCAAAGGAAATGGAGGTATTCAAACTTGACAAGGCTATTGACAATGAGAAGCTAGATTTGGAATTGGCTCTTAGACCACTCAAGAAAGAAAAAGAGAAACTCTCTCAATCCCTTAAAAGAAGAAAAGATCTTGCAATCCAAATGAATGATCCACTCTACATTGAAGAAATAAATGAAGAAATCCATTCAAAAAATTCAAATGAAGCCGATGAAGCAATAAATGAACTATTAGAAAAGAATAGTACTCTTCAAGAAGAAGTAAGAAAACTAAGAAGAGAGCAAGAAATTTAGTTAGTAAGATTGTGTGAAGTCATGGAAGATAAAAACAAGATAAGAGAAGAGATAGAAGGAAAGAACAACAAAATTTAGCACCTATCCCTTCATCAAGAAGACTTCATCAATCATATCACCAATGCAAATGAAGAAATTATGAATCTAAGATCAGAGAATGAGAAATTGTAGAATGAAAAAATATCAAGCAGACATGAATTAGCTGAATTAGAAAAGTCATTATAGACAAAAAGGAAAAGTAGGAATTGGATATATAGAAGAAGGTGAATAATCTAAGCAAGGAGCTCAAAAGACTTAAAAACCTACTTGTAGTCACTGTGGTAAGATAAGTCATACATCAAACAAATATTGGAGAATTGGGAAAGCAAAATTCAATGGAAAATGCTACAATTGTAATCAGCATGGTCATAAAGAAAATGAATGCAAAGAGAAACCAAAATTTGAAGGCAAATGTCACAAATGTAAGAAGCATGGGCATAAGTCATCAGAATGAAAAACTAAGATATTGAATCTAGCAGAATACATTGTAAAATTTATATTTGTTGGGACTACAACACTTGGTACAGATGTCATTACTGTGGAGAATTTGGACACATTGGAATGAATTGTGAGACATGAGGAAAAGAGATACTACCAGAAGATGTTTCACTTGTATAGAACTTGGTCATCTTGCCAAGAACTGTATGAGTACTGGAAGAATTGAAGATGAAAAGAAGGAAAAAGCTGATAACATTAGAAAGCAAATGAGACAACAATAGGTTCCAAAATCTTTTGAGAATGTAAGTCTAAGAAATGATGATCAAGTCACTCAAGAATTGGGTGACTCCACGATTTCCACTTGATTTCTCAATAGGAGAACTAGAACTAGGATATTGAAGAAGACATCTAACATCAATTCTAGTTGACAAGTCTAACGATCCATACTAGCATTCAAGATGCAAAGGGATCAACGAGTAGGAGATGACAGTCATTACTGAGTTACTATCCCTACTAAGAAAGGTTAGGAGTAACTAATTTTTGTATGATTACCAAGTCATGAAAAGTCTACCAAGTTACAAGTGAAGTGGATGAAAGTTTGTCATTTTAGAAAACAATCCTACTAGGCATTTATGGTGAAATTTGATAAAAAGGGTGAAACGAAGTCATTTCTAATAGTGAATTTTTAAGATTTATTTGTGCACAGCAATCTTCAGAGCATTTAAGTGATTTGAGCAAATTGATACCAAAATTTTTTGTATTCCCTCAAATCCTACTAAGAGAAGATGGCATCCACTAGTGGCAAATCAAAGAGAGGTTTAGACATGTTGGTTTGAGGTGTGGAATGGAAGGCACCAGATTTCAAATTGATTCCTACAGTTGTAGAAACCCTAGATTCGAGTGGAGCACAATCACGGATTCCTCCTAGGGTACTATTAGTTAATGATATCTGTTCACATTTCAAATGTGCTATTCAAGATATCAGTACACTAGAGATGGATGAATGTTTGAAAGTGTTATGTCTTGATAGTGTGTTGAAACCTGAGCATCAACATCTCAAGACAAAAGTTTTAACTCACATTCCTCATATGCCATGAGATTTCCAAGTGAAATAGATAAGGTTTATCCTTAGTCATGTGCACAATTGTCAGTTGTGGTTAGATCAACCAATTTTGATAACCAAGAAAATGATCAATAGGATCACTGGTCTTCCAATGTTGGAAAAGGTGAAAATGACTAAAACCCTAGGTCAGTTTGAACTGGAGAAGAAAATCCATGCTAAGTGGGATGGAAGGGGAATGAAGATAAGCAATGTGACTAACATGGAACTAAAGTTCAGTATTCACATTATCACACACAAGATATACAGCTCTAGTAGATTGAATAGTGTGTCATGTGAAGCTATAGACTTGGCTTACAAGGTAGTCAAGAATAACCTTTCTCTTGACCTTGTTGAATTACTGTTGAACCAACTCAACAAAAACATGGAGAGCATGAGGACTTCAAAGAACAATCCATGTAAGTTCAATTAACTCTTGACATGTTTTTTTTTTATGTTTAGAAATTATTTCCATCAAAAGGTACTATTGTTTGGAGAAAAGATGTACCAATCCTTTATTAGATTAATGAGTACATTGCTGAAATAGGAGACAATTACACAAGTATTATGGACAACTATTTTGTTGCATTTAAGTAGAAAATGAATAATAGATTCCAGATTCCAAGGAAATGAGTTGAGGATTATAAAGATGATGTGTGTTTCATGGTAGATAGTGACAAGGTGTATATTCAAGTAGCTAGTCCAAGAATTGCACGGGTAAAACCTATAGGATATGAGGTGAACATTGATGAAACTAAGGACAGAATTGAAACAATGATAAATGAGCCAATTTATCCTAAGGATTCTTACTTCAGCACCTTTTATGAGGCAAAGACTAGGATAGAACTAGAAATTAAACTTCCTCAGGTAGTTAACAAGGGCAAGAAGAGAATTGCCAAACTAAAAACTAGTTTTACTCTTCTGTTAACTACAGGAAAAGGTGAGGATGAAGAAGTAGAGGATGAAGAAAAGTTAGAAGAGGAAGAGCCACTAAAGAAGAAGGGTAAGGTAATCATTACCAAGCCTACCAAAACATCCAATGTCATGTTTACAAGAAGATCATGAAGGAAGAACACAGATAAAGAAGGGGGACACATAATTTTCAAGAGGTCTCCACCCACTTTTGAAGAAAGAATGAAAGAGTTGGAATCAAATTCTGTCATCACAAATTTTAGAGCACTAAAATATGAGACTAGGACTACTTATGAGAAAAAGTAAATAGATGATACGTTAACATCCAATATGGGTAAGTAGAAATACTCACTTGACCAGCATACTCAATAGATTCCTAATGCTTTAATGGACAAAATTAAGCCAATATGGAGGCATGCAATAAAAATTGCAAAAGACACACATAAGAAAACACTAAGGCAACTTATGCCAAATTTGGATGACAAGGAGGTGAAAGAATCTTTAAAGAAAAATGAAGAAAAGTTAACTTTAAGATTCAATACTTATCTTATTCTATTGAAAGAAATTAAGCATCTTGGGAAGAACACTATAAACACATGGAAGAATGTCTATCTTCTTTACAAACTAAGTGATTTTGTAGTTAGTATAAGTGATAAGGATGATGATGATCAAGAGGAGAAAGATGAAGAGAAAGATGATGAAGAGGTAACTCATTTTGATAATATAGACGATGAAGAGGAACAGGGCCAAGAAGCTACCAAGGAAGATACACAAGATACTAAGGAGACTAACCCAATGAAGATTGCTACAATGGTCATAGCCTCACTTCCTCATTCTCCTAGTGAAACATTGATAACATCAAGCACAAAGATAACTTTAGCAGGATTGATTATGACCAACACTACAAGCACAAGCACTAAATCAATCTCTGCACTAGTCCAATTCAATACTTCACTAATAGTAGTGTCTAGCACTTCATCTATTGAGCAACAAATTCTACCTTCTACATCAATTTTGGCTACATCAGGTATTTATTCTAGCATGTCAATGAGTGCAATATCCATTTTTGTAGTGAGTTCTACCATATCTACAATTATTTCCATTCCTAGTGCACAAGCAATAAGTGCAAGGAAAGTTGAGACCAAGCCTCAATCGAGCAAAAAATTTTGGGTAAAGGAAAAGAAAAGAAGGAGGATAAAGATCTTGATGAGGAGATTTTCATTCCTAAATGGGACATCTCAAATCTAAATCCTAATCAGATGCAAATTATTGGTGAACTACTTCAAAGGAAAACCAAGCTAGAAAAGGCTAAGAGAGGGAAGAAACAAGGAGTTTAAAATCATTGAGGATGCAAAGAATATTCTAGCAAAGGCTCTAGGAATAGAGGTTGATACTTCTCAACCAATTTTGTATTAGTTGGTAGAGACAGTCCAGAAATATAATGAAGATTTGGATGGATAGGATAAATTATTGCAGAAAGCTGAGAAAAAGTTTGAGAATAAAGTCTTAGAACTTATTGCTCAAAAAATTGCCATTCATCAAGAAGAGCTATCTACTATTTTAGGCTCTCTAAAGACCTCATGCATTAGTGTATCTTTACTTTTTTCTAATGACAATCTAAAGACAAGTGCACAACAATTGCAACTTGACCCAAGTTCTAGCTTTATTCACTTCAATAAGATTATATTTATAATAGATATGTAGGCAAAATTGCCTAGAGAAGAAGCAAGAAAAAGATCTACATTGATAGATATTTAGAATAGGATTCTCCCTAACATAGATGCATTGTAGAAGACCATTGCACATTAAAAAATGCCCATCCATGACAATAACTTCTCCATTGCAGAGCATATGATTGAATTGTCAAGAAAAGTGTAGGTTGCATTGCACACATGTAAGGTCTTGCAAGAGAATTGGGACAAGACCTTGGCACTTATTTTGAAGGTGCACTCAAACTTCTTATCACATTTTAGCATTATTATGTAAATAAATACATAGCATAAATCTTTGGCATTAATGTCAAAAATGGGGAGAAGATATAAGAAGATATAAGGGGGAGAAGATCTGAGAAGATGTCAGGAGAAAGTGAGAGAAAATTGAAAGAAAATTGCAAATTGTAGAGAAAATGTATATTGTATAGTATACTATAAATTATGTATGGAGGAGCTTTACCATATATCTCTTACAAACCAATTTTGAAAAATCTCAAAAATAGTATACTCTACCAAGTTAGAGACATAAGATGATGAATAAACATGTTTTTGAACATTCTTGAATTCAGTGTTGACTGAATAAGTGTTTTTTGTCACTAATGCCAAAGGGGGAGATTATTGACATTCTAGTCATGTTTGTTATTAGTGACAGACATTTATTTAGATTGTAAGTTCATACCAAGCATATTGTATAGTTAATAGTGTTAACCAACCATTTCAGTTGTTACTGAGTTCTACAGTTGCTACGGATTTCGTTGGATAGATTTTAGGTTGCACCGAGCAGTCACTACTATGGTAATGATCAGTAGTATAAACCAAGCATTCAATGCAAACTGAGTTGTGCAGTGCTTACCAAGTTAACACTTGATGTGATGTGAGTCTAGTGTTAACTAAGCTACTCAGTGTTAACCAAGTGAGTTAGTTTATACCGAGCTCGAAGTGATAGCATTGAGTAAGCTATGCAATGTGAATCAAGTGATTCAGTTTATATGCCAAGCTTCACAATATTCACTAAGTCACCAATGTAGACAAAGTTCAAGATTACTTGGAAGTGATTAGTATGAACTGAGCTTCTAAGTCTATCGAGTGCATGATGATTGCGAGCATTGACAGTGGGTGTTGAGTATCAAAACTTCACCAAATTAGTCTTCAAAACCCAAGTTTCTACACTTTGGCTAACTTTGTAATTGGATTGGTATTTATGTAATGTATTGTATCAAATCAAAAAAATCAAATAGAAGTAATGTAATTATTGGATTCATCACACCAAGGCTACAATAGTATAAAGAGAAAAAAAGATTTATCTATCACACCAAGGTGATTTGTACACACAGAGGAATCTCATTCAACAAACCAATTTATAGATCAGAGATTAGCTATTGTTTCACCCTAACAGGTTGATCAGTCAAATCCTTTAACAAGGTAGACCCAATAGTCTTATGTAAATCTCTTTACCGAGTGTATACATCACTGTATGTTTGTAAATCCTTTTGCAAGGTTGACCTAGCAGTCCTTATTGCTCCTAATAGGGTAGATCAATAGAAGTGATCATTGTAAGCCTTAATAGGCCAACTTTATACTATAGTACTAAAGCTTGTGGGTATCAACCCCACCCCAATTTTTCTTTCTATTTAGAAGGTTTTTGGGTCACCAAAATTATGTGTCAAAAGTGTTATGAATGTTTTAATGTTTCTAGTTTCTCATGCATGCAATTAGATCAGAATATACATAAGGGATTAATTACTAATTAAGGATTGAGTTTTATTGGTTATTGTTTCACCCCTCCCCTCTCAATAGCTTAGCCTTTCATAATATTTTCAACACATCCTCCATCATACATTTAAGTGTTAGGTTGGATTAGGTAGGATTTAATGAATCTACCCTTCATTTCATTGCATTCCCTTCTGGAAACTTCTTCTTTCAATCCACTTTGAATTCACCTCAAAATGGTTTACCATGAATTCTATACCACTAGATCATCAATCTTATCTTCCACATAGTTCACAAAATTCAAGAAATCAAACTTGTTAGCTCAGATTCATCAAATTCTCAATCTTTCTAATAATGTCGACTCTCGACATTTACTAGCTTTTGATGATTAGCACAAACTATGTTGCTTGGCACAAACTATCAAAACACTTGGCACAAACTAAACTTTACTATGCTTGGAATCAACTAAAATTTACTTGGCTTACATTATTTCACTCAGCTTACACTAAAATTGAATTTTCTCAGCTCCAACTGATTTTCTACCTGGCTTGCACTAACTTTTCTCGACACCCACTATGCAGAATGTTAAGCTTGGCAGACAAACTTCATTTAACTTGTTCTTCTAAACTTAATTAGTATAACCATCCTTTGCAACCTCAAGTAGATTATCAATGCACTATAATATCATTTTCTTAACTAATCCTTGTACTCTTTCTCATATCATAACTCAACCTTTCCTCTAGGTGCTATTGCTACCTCATTTGATCAAATTCTCTTCCTCAATCAAACAAATGATAGTTCTTAAACCATATAATTAATTTCCTTACCAACAACTAGCACATTTGACATTAGTGACAAAAATGATTGAAACACATTTATCATACTTGTATCAATTTATTTTTAACACAAAGATGAGACACCTATTGTTGAGAAGAAAATGTACATATCTATGATTGGAGGTTTGAAATATCTAACTCACACTAGACCAGATATAGAAAATTCAATTTGTATAGTAGCAATATTTCAAGATGATTCTAGAGAAGTACATAATCCAAAAATAAAGAGAATATTTAGATATTTAAAGGGTGCACCTAATTTTGGTTTGTAGCATGAAAGATCAAGTGATTCTACTCTATGTGCATTTACAGATGTGGATTAAGTAGGTAGTATGGATGATAGAAAGAGCACTAGTGGTGGAGCATTTTTTGTTGGAGGAAGATCAATTTATTGGCTAAGAAATAAATAGGAATGTATCTCACAGAGTACAACTAAAGCAGAGTATGTAACAATAGCAAGCAATTGTAACCATATTATGTGGATGAAGTAGATGTTAAAGGACATTGGGATAGATTTTTTAGAATCTATTATCATACATTGTGATAACACACATATAGTAAGTATATCTAAGAATTATGTGTTACATTCTAAGATTAAGAATATATCCATTAAGTATCATGTTTTGAGAGAGAAAGTTGTAGAGAAAGTAATCAGATTAGAGTATGTGAATGCAGGAGAGAAAATACACATATCTTTACAAAGCCTTTACTAAAGATACATCTGATTATTTGTGAGGTATTCTTGGGGTTATGCCCTTGCCTACTTCTAAGTAGATGATGTAGAAAGCACATCAGTCCAGTGGTACAAAGCACTATTGTTTATCTAGACTGAATGTTGATGCTTCCTATATGGGGGAGTATTTGTGATGAGTAGAGTCATTAAGGACTCTTGGTATATGGTATAGAATAGTGTCTTTGGAAACTTGAGCTTGTTGAAGACCTAGAGCATATGATTAATATAATGAAGCATTTTTCATTGATTTCAATGGGGGAGAGATTGCATGAAAAACATCTCCTATGTATGGGGAGAAGTGTTGTAGATGAGGGAGAGATTATGTACATGAAAGACATATTACAATAGTATATGAGAAGTGTATGTATTGGGGAGATATTACAAAGGACAGGGTTGCCATTGTACCAAAAGATTAACCTATTAATGCTCAATACAAACAATAGTCTTATAGAACACATGAGGTAATTCAGCCCTTGTTATGAATCATAAGGGGAGAATTGAACAAATTTCTAATAATCTCACCCTCAGCATTACCTAAGAGCATGAGGATTCGAACCTGTGACCAAGCTTTGATACCACTTGTTAGAGTGGGGTCGTCATTGCACCAAAAGATCAACATGTTAATGCTCGATACAACTAAAAGTTTTATAGAACACAAGAGGTAGTTAAGACCTTATCACAAACTCTGAGGGAAGTGCTGAAATTTTTTCAAATAGAAGAATTATTCATAAACAAATTGATCCATATCAACGAGGGAGTATGTGACAAATGTATGTATGGGGGAGAATTATTCATGAACAAATTGATCCATTTACAATAGATGAGGATGGAGAGTCATTCCTTTGAGTTAGAGTGTGAAAAACTCATGTTGATCCAAAGAATGATGAAGCATAGAAAGTATAATGTTCTTATGAGTTTTAGTTTTGATTGATGAAGAAGATTTGAAAAGAAAAGAGTGACAGCAATAGTAACAAAGTTTCATTTGGTATTTCTTGGAACTTAGATGTTTTTCATCTATGTTTCCATCAATGAAAAAGAGGGAGATTGATAGCATGAATTCTAATGGTATTCTATAGGTGGAGTATCCTAAGCATTTCTATACACTTGGGGATATTGCTAGCATGATTTACATGTTGCATTCATGAATTTTTTTATCATTGATGTCAACATAGTATTATTTATGTGAATAGTAGTAGAGTAGTAGATAGAGAATGAGGTCATATGGATTGTATATTTATGATCAAGTTATGCATAATTGAAAACATATTCTATATTATGTCCCGATGAAGTGGAAAATTACACGTACAAAGAGTCAAAGACATGTGAGAGTTATTCAATAATTATAGAGGACAATGTGCAGACAAATTACCTGATAAGTCATTTCTCATGTTTGGATTGTATCTCTTAACATGGATAGTACTGTGATGAGCATAGCTAGATAGTGATAGAAGATAGCCTAATGATGACATCAAAAAGTGTACAAGGTTAGGGGTTGCACATGTAAGAATTTTTAAAGACTGTGAGCTGATAGTATTGTGTAATTGTAAAATGATTGCAATATCTTAATAAGGCCCTATTATATAGTTAATTGTGAAAGCCTCAAGGCCAACTCAATGAACTATTTTGAGGATGTGGTATAAAGGAAGGTTATTTTCCTTGTGATAAAGTGGATGAAAGAAGAGTATTCAAGTGTGATATGCAAAGTATTTTTGTAAATAAGTAATCTAAGGGATTATTTTCTATGAAGTTGGTGATCTAGTATTGAGATAAGAAGAGGATTGCTATGGTCAAGAGGACATAAGAGTTTGAGTTATTAATTTTTATTACTTTGCAAGAAATAATTCAAAGACCAATTGGATAGTGAGTTCCACAATCTTTTGTTGAAGTTGTTTGGACAGTGGGTCCTTCTTTCTTCTATAACTCTTAAATAGGTTGGCAAAAACTCCTACCGAGGTTGGAATCTCCTAATATGGATTCAAAGTTTCTTAATAGGGTCTGATATGTACTGAATGTATTCCATTGGCTCCTAATAAAGTCAATCCTATTACAAGGAAATTTTAAATTAGTACATCATTTTGTGGGTACCATTTTCTCTCTAATCAAGGGTTTCCCTAGTTAACATATCTAGTGTTATTCTATATGTGTATATTCTTATGGTTGCTGGTTATATTTTTCACATGGTAAAGAATTAATAAGGTAGATAAATATTTTAATAGCTCAAAAAATGATTCACTCCCCCCCTAGTTATCATGGTGGACTTGGCTTTCTAATTGATACAAATTTATATATGCTTTGAACAAAATTTGAAGACGAGCTTGAAATTTTTATCTAATTTCCAAAAAAATGTGGGTTAAACATTTTTAATCTAATTTTCACTAAAGCATTGCTAGAGGCATTCTTGAGTTTTGACAGTTCAATGTCATGATGTCAAATTTTAATATTTTTAGCTCAGTGAGTGAAAAGGTAGATCAAACAATTTCATCTTAGAAAGCCCCAAGGGAAATCAGACTATTTCTCAAAAAGCCTGGGGATGATGATGTAGTATATTATTTTGATACAATCCCACATAACATTTCTGTTGGGTGATGCGACGCGCTCCCCTGCCCACAGGTGGTTAATTATGTGGTGTTCCATGTTCACTAACAGTCATGGCTTTTGGTGCAACGGTAAATGGGCCCTACAATTGGTATCAGAGCCTGGTTTTGGCTTGGTCATGGGTTCAAATCTCCCCGGTGCCTTCCCGACTCGTGTAAGCACCTGGTATGCACGTCGAGGGGGAGATTGTTGGGTGATGCAATGTGCTCCCCTGCCCACAGGTGGTTAATTATGTGGTGTTCCATGTTCACTAACAGTCATGGCTTTTGGTGCAACGGTAAATGGGCCCTACAATTTCAATCATAGGTTAACTACTAAATAAAATGCCCAAAAAAATTAAAATTGAATAAATAAAAGAAAGAAAAACAAGCCTTGACAAACTAAAACTCAATTACCTCAAAAGGGGGGAAGATTGCACAAGCCCTTTCAAAAGTGATGATTAATTGAGAAAAAAATGACAAACAAGTCAAGAAGAAAGCCTAAGGAATCTTTAGTTTGTGTACAACATCCACAACCCATGGATGACATAACCTAAGGTAACAAAGAATTGTAGAGATTCTATGGCCTATATTATTTAAGGATGATTCAGGTTAAAATTGACAAAGGTAATGAGCATATGAGTTGAACTCAATCTTCTTTAAACAACCATTTTCTAGTTTGTGGGCAACATTGATTTTGAAAAAAATATAAGAGTTTCACTCATGTTTTCTAAATATTAATATATAGATAATAACTAGCATTTTTCATTTGGGGAAAATTTGATTTTACAAGGACATATTTAAAAGAGTTGAACTAATGTTTTTTTAAGTGGTAAGATAAAAAATAGTTGCCATCTTAAAAAGCAATCTACAAAATAACAACCAATTTCTATTTTGAGGGATAAATTGATTTTAAGGGGAAAAAACATAAGAAAGAGATGAACTCATGCTTTTTCAAATGCTAAGATATAAAATGAACCCTCCTAAATGATAATAAACATAACCACCAAAATTTTGGTTTTAGAGGCATTAGCAGACTTTATCAGATATCAAAGTTTGAATGTAAAATAGAATTATGCAGTGTGTCTCTCCCTATATATTAAAATATTTGTCCTAATTTACATTTGTAATATGATATTTAATTTATATTAGATTGGTAGATTTTAATTTAATCAACTAATTAGATATATTTGAAGGATTTGATGAGAACAAATCCACATATCCAATATAACACTTGCATGCAAGAACCTGTCATAGAGACAAAACAGATAAGGGTTTTTCTTTGAAAATATGGAAGAATATATTACTAGACTAAAAAATAATAATTGAAAATACAATGGATCAATCCTAATAAAGGAGATCATAAAACTTTAATAGGCAAACCCTAAGAGGTAAATGATATTTAATAATTAATATTAAATTATTAAATAGAAATGCATGTGCATAAAGTGAAATATTAAGAAGGGAGTAAAGGTAATTTAATAAATTAAATTAAATTAATCCTTTACTCTACCAACCCCCTTAAGATGAGTAGCAATGCAGCTACAAATAAAGCAAAAGAAGAAAGGAAACTACAATGTTGAAAGCATAAATGGGTCCTGGAAACATGGCATGATAAGGTACCAAACACAACCAAGTCTCTAAAAGATGGAGAAATAGGGAAAACAAAATGGGAAAAAATATACTCCAAAAAGAGATAGAAGAAGCTAACAACCAAAAAAGAAGGAATAAATGACTCTTCACTGAGAATCCCCAAGAACAACTTCCTTCACCCAAAGTATAGAACAGAGCTGAAGATACTATAGGGATAGAAAAGGTTTAATGAAGATTTTTTTTATTGGAAATGTAATCCAAGCTAGGTAACAGAGTGGGGGGGAGGTGAATTAGCAACCACTTAAACTTCTTCTACTTAACCCACTTTTTTATGTTGTCTAATCTACTTCCATGCAAGAAACATAAAGCAATAAAGTAATAACACCATAACACAATATTTGGTAAAATAGAAACCCTCCAAGTAGAAGGTAAAATTGGGGTGGGGATGATACCCATAATGCTTCACCACTACAATAATAAATTTTCCTTATTAAGGCTTATAAATGATCACTTCCAGTTGTCTTACTCAATTAAGAGCAATAAGGACTATTAGGTTCACCTTATGAAAGGATTTATACAATATAGTTAAGTATGTACTCTACTGGGATTTTTTGCAAAGTATTGTTTAGTCCACCCAATTAAAGGATTTGGGACTGATGCACTTGTTAGGATGAATAATTAGATTGATCTCTAATGTGCTACTCTAATTCTTGATGAAGATCCTTTGAAGTAAACTGATCACCTAACTATGATAGATGAGTCTTCCTTTCCTTGGAATGCTTGTAGCCTTTAAACAATTTAATCTTCCATATTCACTAATGTTCGTCAATTTCATACATCTTATACTTTGGATAAAGACAACATTTTATTCTTATATCCATCTAAATAGTTATTTGATAGGGCCTCTACAACTTAACTAATTCCAAAAATAGTTACCAAGTTAACTTAGTGTTGTAACTTAGGTCCAATCACTTACTCAAGTGATGCTGAAGATATGTGTGCAACGTTGTCACCTTGGCTAACTCTAGCACTCGACAGACACTGGATGCTTGGTTGATGCTAATCACTTGGTATACACTTTTGAATTGGTTCACATTGTTCTGCTAGCTTGATCATTATCTTGGAACAAGAATAATCTTCTTAAATCAATTCTCATTGGAGCCCGACAGATACTATCAACTCAATTGATATTGTAGCTTAGTGGGAACTGCCAACTCGAATGATACTGCTTACTTTGTGCAAGGTTAGCATTGATGACTTAGTTCCTTTATAAGCTTGATTAGCACTATAGATTGGAAACTTGGTTACTATTATCTTTCATTATGATTAAGTGTTTTGATAGTAATTGGCAATATATATCTTGACATGACATTAAAAATCTCTCCCTTTGGCTTTACTAACAAAAACACTTATCATGCATAAGATCTAAAAAAAATTCTTCAATCAAACTCCCCATTTGAATATCCTTTTTTCTATAGCTCACTTTGCATTGATGACTCTGCAACTTGGTTGGAACTGAAAACTTTGTTTCATTTTATTTCTCAAAATTGTTTTTGATTTTCTATTTTATTTTTATCTTTCATAATATACATATTTTCACCTTCATGTGTATGAGTATGTACATATACTTTCTCTATATACTTCCCCCTTTTTACACCTTCTTTCCCCCTTATTTTGGTTACAAATGCCAAATTATTTACAAGGTTATACCAAAATGAGAAAGAAAATCATGGTATACCTACAAAATTAGAGACAAAGTCTTGTCCCAATTATCTTGTAGCACCTTCAAGATGTGTAGATCAATCTAAATCTCTACTGATAACTCAAGCATGTTATATGCAATTGATAGATTTGTGTCTTTGAAAAATTTCCTTGCATGATCCATTCTCTTCTGCATGGATTCCTTGTGGGGAAATATCATACTTTGTATATCAATAATTGGTGCTCTTATTCTAGCCTCTTCCCTCTTATTCTAGCCTCTTCCCTTAGTAGTTCTATCTAAAGATCTATCAAAAATATGGTTTTTGGAAAATGAATGGAACTAAAGTATGGATTGACTGCCAACTAATTTTCTATATCCTTCAAGTTCATGTCAATTTTGGTTAGTTTCTCTTATATTTCCTTGGTAAAGTTAGTGGAATCACTTAACTTTACAAATAAAGATACAACATTGTTTAGCAAAATTTCTAATGTAGAGATTAAAGTAGATAGTTCTATTTGATCAATTGCTATCTTCCATGCTATATTTTCTAGTGCATTGTTCTCAAACTTCCTTGTTTCTCTTAATTGAGTAAGATTGCTAGAACTGATCATTTGTAAGGCTTAACATGCCAACTTAGTTATTGTAGTATTGAAGCATTGAGGTTGTCATCCCCATCCCATTTTTACCTTTTACTTGGAGGGTTTCTGGGTTACCATATATTATTTTATAGTGTTGTTACATTATTGCTTTATGTTTCTTACATGCCCAACTGTGGAAATGTGTAAGAAATAATAGTCCACCAAGATAATGGTAGGGGGGGGTGTGAGGGGCAGGGGGTTGAATCAGTTATCCAACAATTAAAACATTTATCTTCTTTAAACAAACTTAACCATTCAACCAAAGTAAATAGAAACCATAATAATATATGCACATAAATAATTACACCATATTTTTTAACTAAGGAAACCCTTGATTAGAGGGGAAACCCTAGTGGGAATGATGGCTATAAGAGTTGATGAAATCCAACTCCGAAGATGCCCAAGATCACCTACATGTGAAAACTTGTCAAAGGGAAGCCAAGGAGAGAAGAGTGAGGAGCTAGGGAAAAGCCCTAAATGGACATGAGAGATAAAGTATGCAAACACAAGAAAATATATATTTACAATATGCGTTGTTATGTGTTGTTATGAAAATACAACGAGGGACCTCGAATATAAAGAGCTCCAGGAATCTCATAGAAGAAGCTAGAAGATGCTAGGAGATAAGTGTGACAACTAAGCATACATCCACATAAGGTAGAAAGTCCTCGAACAAAGTGAGAGGATAAGTATGACTTAGGAGAGAACAAAATCCCGTATTGTCAACAACTTATAACAAACTTCTAGACTACAACTAATAAATAAATGCATTTACCTAAGTAAGCTCAAGTAAATAGAATAAATAATTAGTAAATTAATTATTTACTCTAACCACCCCCCTTAAATGCAACTTAGGGAAATGCCTTAAGCTCACAAAACTAAGATGAAATGCAGAATGGGTCCTGACAATGAGGCCATGTTAGGTACCCATGTACAATGCAAAAAAATGCAACCTCTATAAGCGGGGAAAGAGAGAAAACCACGTGGGAAAAACCCTCCCCCAAAAAGAGGTAAGAACCTAGTGAAGAACTAAAGAAGCCTCCAACTAGGGAAATTTCCCCTAAAATAGGAACAAGGAGTGATCATGAAGAAGCATCACTGAAGCATGTAGAAGACGTAAATCTACCAAACTGCTGATCTAAACTACCACCATGGAAGAAGATGGCACGAACCAAACATGTCTATATGGTAGATGATCCATCTCACCAAAATGCTTAGGTAGCCAGCAACTAAAATCACCTTGTACATAGGATCAACCACTAAATACATGGTTCACACTATCGAACAATCGAACCATAGATGTATTAGAACAATAGCATAACCCCCCATTAATGAAGATAGGGTGAGATGATAGGCAATAAAAATGCATCAAAACCTAAAAATACCTACACCAATGTCTCCATCTCAGAACCATCTTTTTGGCACTTCTTTCGGATCGAAAAAATATGTCTGTATGCTCAAGTTATGGCAAAAAAATTGAAGGTAGGTCAAAATGACATTGGAGAAGTGCAAGAGGATGATGCAGGTGATATCATGATGACATCAATAGATTATGCCATTAAAATTGATAGCTTGGAGGCTGTCAATGCAAAAAAAGGTGCCACATGGCAGTCATGTGGCATAGGATTGATGTGGTAGGGGCTACGTGGCAAAGTGCCACATGGAAGACCTACCACGTGTCACATGACAAGTGGCTTAATAAGCTAACTAGGCATGTTGTTGCTGACTGGGCTGATCGCTGTACATTGGCGACGTAGGAGTAGAGGATGAGAGGTGACTAGGAGGTGCAGCCGGCCAAGGTGGAGCATAGGCTATGATCCGGTGGGGTTGTGGTTGCACGACAGTTCTGTAGTGTCGCACCAGTGGAGGAGGCTAGGGAGCAGCATAGGGGTGATGCAGCGGGGTGTAGGCAGCAGTGCAAAAGCTTTGCTGACAAAATGAAACATGTGTTTGAGATGTCTATGTTTGGAGAGATCAAATTTTTGGTTGGTTTGCAAGTACATCAACTAAAACATGGTATATTTATGACACAATCAAAGTACATCAAAGAGATACTTAAAATGTTTGGACTGGAAGACTCCAAACTAGTCAACACACCAATGGCAATAGGACATAAGCTATCCAAAAATGATATATCAGTGAAGTTAATAAAAAAATGTATAGATCCATGATTGGAAAACTACAATATGTTGTAAATAGCAGACCAGACATAGCATTGGCAGTTGGAATAGTGGCTAGATTCTCTGCTAATCCTAAAAAGAATCATCTCATAGTAGTAAAAAGAATAATAAGGTATCTCAAAGGCACTGATGATTTTGGCCTATATTATAAAAAGAATGAAACATTTGAGCTCAATGCATACACAGATGTAGATTGGGGAGGCAACATCGATGACAGAAAAAGCACAAGTGGAGGAGAATTATTTTTAGGTAAAAGACTAGTTACTTGGACTAGCACAAAGCAAACATGCACATCTCAGTCCACTGTAGAATCAGAATATGTTGCAGCAATAGTCAATTGCACAAACATTGTGTGGCTCACACATTTATTGAAAGGAATGAAAGAAGAGGTAACCAAACCTATGATATTGTATTGTGATAATACAAGTGCTATAAACATATCCAATAATCCAGTAATGCATGCAAAAACCAAGCATATTGCAATCAAGTATCACTATGTCAGAGAATTGGTAGAAGACAAACAAGTGAAGATGTAGTGCATTCACACAAAGAAACAAACTATAGATATCTTCACCAAACCATTGCCCAAGGATGCTTTTGAATATCTTAGAGGCAAGTTGGGGGTAATGCCCCTAACTCAAGCAATTTAAAGCAACAAAGAAGTTGCCCTGCATCAACAAGAACAAATCATTGAAATATCACAAGAATGATGCAGAGAATGACAGCAGGAGCACAAACTCCAAATCAGTCACAAGCATGGTGACAGAGGGAGAAAACATGAGATGCAAAGCTTATATTTGGCATGTTAAAAGATGTTACATCTCTGGAATTTATGTCAAAGAGGGAGATATATGCAAAAAATTGATCATCAATATAAAGTAAGAGGAAGATATATATGAAAGAGGGAGATAGATTTATGAGAAATTGAAAGGTAAAGATATAGAGATATATGAGATCAGTAGTAAAGGATGTAGCAGTTAAGAAGGAAGCAGAATGTAGTAGAAAACATATATAATTTTGGTGGTAACAAAGTTGATCAAGTGATCAGTTTGGTTTTCCATCAATGCCAAAGAGGGAGATTGTTGGAAATGATTGAAAAGCTCATGAATGAAGAGTAATGGAACTGGTAAAGAATGTTTTCAATCATTTTTTTGTCATTAATGTCAAACTTGCTACTTGTAGGAATGACAATTGCTTTAGTGATCCATATACTATAAGTTGGTTGATTGACAAGGAGGTGGCAATCAATAAGATGTAACTAGAGTACCTAGAGAAAGGTTGAAGTTATGATGTTGTAATGAAGTATAAGGATCAGCTAAGCCATTGATGAAATAGTGTATTGATGACATACTCCAAATCACAAGGGATGGACACACCAAGACATATCAAAGATGTAAGGTTTAGCTAAGTCATTTGCAAAGCCTAACTAAGTTCATTAGAAAGAGTCGAGCAAGCTAGTTAGTGCCAGAAAGATTCTCATTTGAAGCTGAGAAAAGTTTAACTTAGTGTGTGCCGAGTGATCTTTAGGTGCCGAGCAGTCTTTAGGTGCTGAGTAGCAAAAAAGAAATAGGTGTCGAGTAAGTTTTCAAGTGCCGAGTGATATTGAAGTGCCGAGTGAATTTCAAGAGCTGAGTTTCACAGAATTTCTTTAGGTGTTGAGCATTAGTAAATCAATAATACTGAGTTGCTGCATTATTTTGAAAATTGAAGATTCACTAGATCTGAGCCGACATGGTAGTTATATAGAATTTTGTGAATCAAATAGAAGATAAGAATGATGAGCTGGTGGTACAGAATACTATGTAAAACATTTTTGGCAAATACAATTGGATTCTAGAAAAAGTTTCTAAATAAGAGCAAGATATGGGATAGATACATTGTATCTTACCTAATCCATTGAAACCCTAAAGTTAGAGAGGGAGAATCGAGTGGGAAAGAAATTCCAGATTTCTATTTAAGGAGTCATTAGGTCACAAAGCAAAGAGAGGTGGTCGAGCATGAAAGCATGAAGTCCTAAAGAAGGTGCTAAGGTGTAAGAGAGCACAAATACTCTGCTTCGATAGGTGACCATAGATATGATTACATTGGTATGATGAGTAAGAAGACTCAAGGTGACGAAGCTTGAGATTACAAGCTTATAGAGTTGTAGTGATTAAAGCCAAGCAAAGGATTAAATCGAAGTGTGATCTGTAATTTGCAAGATATGTTGTAAGTTGTATTAGATCAAAAGACATTATTGTTACTCTTTAGCAATTGTAGCAGTTAAAATAAATCCTATGAACTTAAGTTGGTTTAATATCCATGTTGTAAATCCTTTAATAGGGTGAAATTCCAAGTGAATGTTCCAAAAGTCCTTTAACTGGGCCCATTCCTAACAGTATGGTGAAATCCTCTAACAAGGTCACATTTAATAATTTGTTGTAGCCTTTTATAGGGCATGCCTTTAACAGGGTAGACCATCAGAAGTGGTTGAAATCAATTGTGCAGTTATTTTGTGGGTATCATCCCCACTCCAGTTTTACCTTCTTATTCCTGAAGGCTTTCTAGGTTATCAAATTCTCAGTGTTATGATGTGATGCATGTTTACTTTTCATGATTATTTAATGTTTAATTACATGCATGATAATTTCAGTTATGTGCCATTAAGGATTTGTAGAAAAAGCATTATTAGGGCATTTGGACCTTGGATAACTAATTCACCCCCCCCCCCCTTCTTAGTTATTCTAAAGAATTATAACACAACATACTACATGATAAAAGAAAATGTCCTTCCTTTATCATAAGTCTATAAAAAAATTCCTTGAATTGATTGTTAGACCTTGTCAATTAATTATTATAGGACAACATTAAGAATACGTTACACTTAGCGATAACATTAATCTTCCACCTTGAAACTTGGATATCTTTCCATACACATAATATTATGAGAAGAGAACTTATCTGTGTCATCACTAACATTTCCTCCTCACATCCTCAACCTTGATTCTCATAATAGAAACTCTTCTAAGAGATATAACAAGTTTACTAGAACATGACTCTATAAACTCTATCTCAGAACAAACATCACCAAAACTTACATAACTTCTTCTAGAACTATCATTTCTTATTTTGATATTATCTACATATACTAGATACTTAGACGTATCCCTCATAACCTTGGATAGTGAGAATACTCAACTAGTTGTCCATACCAACTTGATCTTTCTACTATTCTTTTGTCAGATTCCATAGAAAATTGCTATGTTGACATCAATGAAAAATTCAGTCATGAATGTAACATATCATCATAGTAACATATCTACAATACTCCCCCATAGGAATATCATCAGCATTCATGCTTTCAACAATCTATCAACAAAATGTACTTCAAGCTAAGAGAGCCATCTTGAATCAAATGCCTAATGAAATGCATGTGAATCTCAATTTACTTGGTCCTTTGATGTTCAAATAGGTTGTAGAATATATGTATAGTACTTTTATTATCACAACAAAGAGAGGTGAAACTACCAAAAGGAAATCCAAACTTTTTCATCAACTGTTGATGCCACAAAACCTCCTAACTAGCTAGTATAACTGCCCTATATTCTTCCTCTATTAATGCATGCACATGTTGCTTCTTGCAAGCCTTGGAAACTTACAATTGGAACAATTTTTGTTTTGTCATTGATTTCAAATGCATAGATGAGACATATTACTACCTAATCTAAATGTCATATCTATTTGATTGATGAAGAGGATTTGAGAGTTACTCATAACTATAAAACCTAGAGGAAAGGTTGAAGTTATTAAAAGGAAGTTAGAATGGAAATTTGATTAGATATACTTTGGTAAATAAATGTAATTTTTTATGTCAAGGAAGAAAAGCTAAGTTGAGAAAAAGAGTAAAATACTAAGTTTCGAGTAATGCTAGTGTTAATTGAGCCATAGTTAGTGCTGAGAAAATGTTCTATTGACTGATCATTAGCATCTACTAAGCAAGTTAGTTGATGTTGAGCCTAAGAGATTTTTAGAGACTGAGAATTTTATTATTGACCAAGTGTCATAATTTAGTGATTGTTGAGTGATAGTAAAAGATCAAATTCAAAGAAATTGTAAGATCGAACCAACTCAGTTGATTTCTTGAGAGATGTAAAATGTATTGAAGATAAGATTAATGAGTTGAATCATTAAATTCAAGGTGATGATTAGGTAAAAACGTAATAGATAAAAACTTAATAGAAGTATTCTAGAGAAGTTTCTAGAGGATGATCAAGATGATATACAAATACATTGAATCAAGTTGAATATGATCATAAACCCTAAGGTCTATGGTGGATGTAGAAACTAGTAAAGCATGAATTTCATATTTAAGGTGATACTAAATTGAACATTCCGTGCCCAGTTGAGCCCTATATAGTGTGTGCAAGTTTGTATGTGAAGGAATTCATATAGTGGAAGGTTGATTAGAAATAGTCAAGTGAGTGGATACGAAACTAAAAGAGAAAAGTTTGTAGATGTGATGTAGTTGTTGATAAGTGAATTTGAGAAGAAGGCATAAGAGTTGATGAGAAGAGTGGACTAATTTCTTGAAGGGTATCTAAGCAGATCAAGATCAGAGGTGAAAATAAAAGGCTTATTAGTGAACTAGCATAAGGAACAAACAAAGATCTGAAAAACCTATTTTTTTCTTTCTTATCATTATAAATAATTTGTATTGAAAGCTTTTAATAGAGGTAGACCTAACAGTCATTTGAAGACTTAATAGTTTGTGTAAATCCTTTAACTAAGTGACATTCCAAATGGAATGATTAAAGTCCTCTTACAAGGCCACTCCTAATAGGGTGATCAAATCCTCTAACTAGGTCACAGTTAATTATGTGTATTATAACCTTTAACAAGGTTGGATCCTAATAGAGCTCACTTCAAAAGAGTGAAAAAGAGTGACATGTTGTTGGTGGTTTTTCCCAAATTAGGTTTCTACATAAAATGCTAGTGTGAAACTATGATGAATGTCTTATGAATGTTTTACATGTGATGATGTTTTCATTATGCAATGTAAGTTAAGTTTATGGTAGTTTTACAGTAGAGGTTGATAAATATTAGGATATGTAGGATAAGTAGAACTATGATGTGTTTAATTTTTAATTTTTCAAGTGGTACATATAGATCTTGAGTAATTGATTCACCCCACCTCATAGTTATTATAAACATTTCTAACAATTTGTATTAGAGCTTAGTGCTTATAAAGAAATGTTTGAAGGTACTTAAAGCTAAAGATCATGACAAACAAGAGAGATGTACCTAAGATGAATAAATAGAAATTTCTTGCATGGAATACCCTAATTAAGTTGCACATGCCCAGTATCAATGATGTTATTGTCAATTTTTTGAGCAATTAATATGTAGAGGTAACAACTACTCCTCTAACTACTAAAGAACTGAGACATAAGTTTGATCACAACCAAGAAAAATTGAAGATTGCCTCAACCCTAAGCTATGCCAAGTTTTATGAGCTAAAATATTTCAATACTACAAGGAAGATGTGGGAAAGATTGAAGGCCATATATGGAGGTGATGATAATGTACCAGGAGCTAAAGTTGAAAGCTTGAGAGGTAAATTTTATGATATGAGAATGATGGAAGGTGAAAACATAATACAATACTGCACAAGAGTTAACAAGGTTGTTAATGCTATTTGAGGAGAAAATGGAACAATTGAAGATGAAACAATAATAAGCAAGATATTGAGGACTCTACTCCCTATCTATGCCATTAGAGTCTCTAAAATTCAAGAATTGTATTTCACACCAAGTAACAATTTGACCTTAGAAGGTGCAGTTGGTAGACTTACTTTTTTTAAGATGTCTAATTTTGATAACTACACAACTGCTACCATTGAATCCTCTTTCAAGTCACAATTGATTCTTAGTAAGAAGGAATGAAAACAAGTGAAGAGTGAAAGTGATAGTTCTAATGATGAGATTCATGAACTTGAATCCGTCATTGCAAAAGGTTTTGGAAGAGGATGATGCAAGGAGGTGTGATTAACTAAGGCCAATTGGTGCACTCAGCTACCCAAACCACCATGCAAGAGTTACTACAACAAAATTAAACACAAAAGAGAATAACACCATAGAGAGAGAGAATAATGTTCTTTATTTATTCATGAAAATCTCATCATAGATGCCTAGTTGTAAGGCCTTTTGGGTTATAGCCATATATGAAGTACATTAAAATACAAGATCTAGCTTCAAGTTTGAATTTCCAGACACATATGCTTTCAATTTCTTATCCTCCTTATATCATCTCTTTATTCTCTAATATGGGTGAATAATAATTACTAAAGACTTCACCACAACCCCTACGTATACCAATCTAAGCCACAAGTCAGCCTCCAATAGAAATTAAATGTCCAAAATTGATACCCAAGAAAAATCATGATATCTCCTAGCCTTGATTGAATTAGAACTTGTTTTTTTAACTAGAGGCACTAAATTAGGTCCTCTAAAACCCCTTAAGGGCATAAAGGTTGATTCACCAAGGATAAGTGTGTATCCATCCTGAATGTTAAGCACAGAAACCCATTGCGCAAACTACCAAAAATTGATACTCTAGGATAATTTCCATATCTCCCAACTTATAATGAATTAGGAGTTGCACCTTTAAAAATAAGGAATCATACATGCCCAGCTATAAGGCCTTTTGGGTTATGGCTAGATACAGAGTACATTCAAATCCAAGATTTAGCTTCAAGTTTAGATTTCTCAATACATATGCTTTCAATTTCCTATCCTCTTTCTATCATCTCTTTATTCTCCAAGATGGATGAATAATAATTAATAAATACTTCACCACAACCCCTACTTATACCAATCTAAGCTACAAGTTAGCCCAAAATGCTAAAAACTAATTGAACCTAACATTAAATACTTGAAGAGTCACAAGTTGGCCTCCAACAGAAATTAAATGTCCAAAAATTGATACCTGAGAGAAATCATGATATCTCCTAGCCTCAATTGAATTAGAACTTGTGATTCTAATTAAAGGTAGTACTTTAGATCCTCTACAAAAACTTAAGGGTTCAAAGGCTGATTCACCAAGGATACGCGTGCATCCATCCTAAAAGTTAAGCACATAAACCCATCGTGCAAACTACCATAAATCAACACTCTAGGAGAATTTCCATATCTCCCAACTTATAATTAATTAGGACTTTTACCTTTGAAAAAAGGTGTTGCACTAGGTCCTATTCAATATCTTAAATTTTTAGTCTCTAACTCATTGTGTAGAATTAGTTACATAGCCTACAACAAGCACCCAAAAACCAGAAAACATAGCTCCAGTAGCAAGGTAAAAAATGGCTCAAACCTTAACATGATAACTCCAATCTCTTTGCGCACATAGGAAAAGATTATCTAGTGTGTCTCCAATTCTTCGCAACTACTAGAAGCTTGGCAATGCAAGATATTGCAACTTTACACAAAAAGGAAAAACTGAAAACATGCAGGATAGCAGTGCAATCCAAGATGCTCCTGCATTAGATGAAGAGGTAAATACAAAGGTAAATTACTTATCATTTGTTATTCATGCAACAAAGTTGGTCATATTGATACTAGATGTCTTGATAGAAAAGACAAGGATGAAAAGAAGGAGAACAAGTACAAAGGAAGAAGAGATGACAAAGACTATAGGAGAAGGAAGGATCACAATGGTGTTAAATTTTTTATATTGCTGAAGAAAAGATTGATAATTTATTTGAGAGTAGTGATGATGAAGTTGTCTATGTTTCTATGAAATAAGAGTCTGATGAAGATCATAAAACTAAATTAATGTCTTATGTGAATAAAATTTATAGATGGATAATTGATAGCGAATGTTCCAATCATATGACTAGTGACAAAGACAAATTTTAAGATATTGGTCAATATAATGTTGGATGTGTTAAATTTAGTAATGATATCCCATGTGTTATAAAAGGTAAAGGATTATTCAATTGACTCACAAGATAAGATGTGAAATTTTTTACTGGGTTGAAGGAATTAATTACAATTTTTGAGTGTTTCATAGCTAAACAAATTAGGTTATAGAGTTGAATTTCACAACAGAATGGCCAAGATACATGATGGTAAAGGTAATCTAATTGGAACTAATGAGAAGCAAAGAGGCAACTTATTCTATCTAGACCTATCAAAAGAGACATGTATGTTTGTGTTAGCATGAATGTTGATGATACTACTTTCGGGGAGTATCCTAAGCATCAGAGAGTATTGACATGTTGCATTCAAGACTATGTTTGTCATTGATGCAAACATAGCAATAAGTCTATGAAGACTATCAGAGTAGAAGACATAGATCATAGTTGTTAGGACAATTTTTTGATTTTCTGGAGATGTGCATTGATAGACATGTTCATTAAAGTGTCATGATGTGAAGGGTCAATGCACAACATGTAAGTTGAAGACATACAAAAGTTGTACCAAATCTACAGAGAATAGTACAGAGACAAAGTACCTAAGAAGAAATTTTTGATGTTTGCATTATATCCTTTGATGGTGATATAATCTATTGATGTTTGGTCAACCAGTGACTTATGAAATTTTGATGATGATGTCAGAAGATGCACAAGACCTAGTTTCACACATGTGAGAAGTTGTATAGACTGTGTGCTTGGAATGCTATTGTAATTGTAAATTAATTGGAAAAGCCTCAAGGTCGACACACGGAATTATTTTCAAGATATGATATAAATGAAAGATGTTTTTCTTTTTTGTGAGATGAGTATGGAAGTTGTGATTATTGTATTGACTGTGAAGTGCAAAAAGGAGCAGAGTGTTTGCTGAATACAAGTAAGTGATCCAAGGGATTATTGGATGCGAGATTGATGATATAGTTACAAGATCAGAAGGAGCAGAAGTTTGGTTGACTAGATAGAAAGAGGAAGGAGTAGTACTATTCATTTCTATTATTTTGCAAGGAATAATACAAGATCATTTGGACAGTGGGTTCATTGATCTTTCCCTTGAATTTTTTGGGTAGTGGGTCCAATTGTCTTCCACTCCTAACAAGGTTGTAATCTTCTAATAGTGATTTAAAGTCTCCTAACAAGGACTAATATGTACTAATTTTATTTATTGACTCCTAAAGAGGTCCATCATGTAACAAGGAATATTTATATTAGTACATCACCTTGTGGGTACCCTCCCCACTGGGTTTTCCCTTTGATCAAGGGTTTCCCTAGTTAACATATTTGGTGTTATTATGTAGGAGTATCTTGTTGTAGTTTTTGATTATATTGCTCATATGGTTAAAATTTAAAAAGGTTGATAATTGTGATATTAGTTGTATAATTGATTTTCCCCCCATCTCTCAGTTATATAGTTGAACTATATATTCTAATAATTGGTATCGCAGAATTAGGTCCTTGAAAGATAAGCTTAACATCTTTGGGAGATAATGGCAAGAAGAGATAGTACAAGTCAGATACAAGAAATTTTATCGCCCAGAAGATGAAGTTTCTTGGTGAGTTGTCATGTATGTATAATGATCTAGAATCCTTTTTTTGCATACAAAATAATAGAAGCTTGAGAAAATCCCTATCCAAAGTAGACATGAATATCCAAGAAGGAATTGGTCTACTTATGAAAAGAGAGCTAGAAGGTATGAAAATTTTCATATGTTGGACTTGTAATAAGTTTGGTCTACATTGAGTTTTCTGATCTAGAATCCTTTTTTTGCATACAAAATAATAGAAGCTTGAGAAAATCCCTATCCAAAGTAGACATGAATATCCAAGAAGGAATTGGTCTACTTATGAAAAGAGAGCTAGAAGGTATGGAAATTTTCATATGTTGGACTTGTAATAAGTTTGGTCATTATGCATCTAGATGTCTTATGTGAGAAAGAAAATCTAAGAAGAGTTCACTTTCTAATGAAAAAATATGCCTAAAATTGTTAAGGAATAGGAAGTAAAAGAAGAGATAGCTCTAGTAACTATTATTGATTATGATAATTCTAGAATTGTCAGACAGAATGTGGAAGTTTTCTTTGAGACTAACAATGATTTTTAGAATGATGTGCAAATTATTGAGCAAAGAGGAGAGTAAAGGTCTAAACCTAGAGATTATATAAGATTTGAGATGCCAATTCCTACCCCTAACAAAAACATGACAAAGAATCACCCTCTAGACTAGATAATTGGAAGTAATGACAAAGGTGTGATGACAAGAAACAAAGTTAATGAAGAGATATGTTTGATCTCTCAAGTTGAACCTAAAAGTGTAGATGAAGAATGTAAAGATGATTATTGGATTCAAGAAATGAAGGAAGGACTAGATCATATTGTGAAGAATGAAACATGGGAGTTAGTTCCTAGACCTAAAGACAAGAATGTGATAGGAACTAAATAGGTATTTAGAAATAAGATGAATGAACAAGGTGAAGTTGTGATAAACAAGGGAAGACTTGTATGCAAATTTTACTCACAAAAGGAAGGCATAGACTATGAGGAAACATATGCCCCTATAGCCATAATGGAAGTAGTAAGAATGTTCTTGGCTTATGCAATAATAAGAAGTTCAAATTTTATTAGATGGATGTTAAATCAACTTTTTTGAATGGAGAACTTGAAGAAAAGGTATATATTGAGCAGCCTAAAGGTTTTCCTCTAACAAAATACAAAGATATGGTAGGAAGACTAAAGAAATCTCTATATGGACTAAAGCAAGCTCCTAGAACCTGGTATGCAAGTTGGACAACTATTTGGAAAAACTTAGATTTGCTAAAGGCGTGATAGATAGTAACATGTATTTGAAAGAAATCAAGAATGGTTTGATGATGATAATAATATTTATTGATGATATCATATTTGGAGGTAATAATGAAGCAAGTGATAAGTTTTTTGAAGAGATGAAGAATGAATTTGAGATGAGCATGATAGGAAACATAAAGTTCTTCCTAAGATTGTAGATTGTGTAGAACAATGATGGTATTTTCATTTCACAAGCTAAGTACTTGAAAGATCTATTGAAGAGATTTATATTGGAAAGTTGTAATCCTATTGGTACAACTATGATGGTCACAAGTTATCTAGCAGAGATGAGACACCTACAGTTGAGCAGAAGAAGTGCAGATCCATGATTGGAGGTTTGCAATATCTAGCTCACACCAGACCAAATATAGCAAATGCATTTGGCATTTTAGCTATATTTCAAGCTAATAATAAAGAGTATCATTATGTATGAGTGAAGAGGATATTTAGATATTTGAAAGGAACATATAGCTATGGAATTTGGTATGATAGATCAAGTTACTCTATGTGCATATACTCACATGGATTAGGCAGACAGTAGGGATGATAGAAAGAGTACTAGTGGTGGAAAATTTTTTCTTGGAGGAAGATTGGTTTCTTGGCTAAGCAAGAAACAAGATTTTATTTCACAAAATACAACTAAGCCAGAGTATGGTGTAGCATCAAATAATTGTAATCAAGTGATGTGGATGAAGCAAATGTTGAAGGATATCAAGATTGAGTTTGCAGAATCAGTTATCATATACTATGATAAAACAAGTATAGTAAGTATGTCTAAGAATCTTGTATTGCACTCTAAGACTATGCACATATCTACTAAAGATCACATTATAGACATCTTTATTAATCCCTTACCTAAAGACACATTTGAGTACTTAATAGATATGCTTGGGTTTATGCCCCTACCTTAGAGATTGCATCAGTCTAGTGGTATAGAGAACTAGTGTTTGACTAGACTAAATGTTGATGCTTCCTGTATGGGGAATTATCTATGATGAGCTAAGTCATTGAGGAATCTTGGTATTTGGTCTTGAATAGTGTCTTTGGACCCTTGAGATGGTTGAAGACTTGGAGCCATTAATTGACGTAATGAGGCATTTTTCATTAATATCAATGGGGGAGAATATGCATGAAAAAATTCTCCTAAGTATGTATGGAGAGAAGAGTGAATGAAAATCTCTACTTTATTAGGGAGATTTAGAAAGATTCATGTGAAGAAGAAGGAGGAATGTTTCTATGGGGGAGATATGTAACATAAGGAATTCTAAAGTATTGTGATTTGTTGAGTGTGAATAATTGATACCAATAATACAGAAGAACAAGAAGAAACCAGTGTTCTAGAAGATTTCAGATTTGATTGATGAAGATGATTTGAGAAGATGAGAATAATAGTAGTAGCAATAGAGTACCATTTGGTATTCTTGGAACTTAGAATTTTTTTGTCTATGTTTCCACCAATGCCAAAGGGGGAGATTGTTAGCATTAATGCTGATGATACTACTTTGGAGGAGTATCCTAAGCATTGGAGAGTATTGAAATGTTGCATTCATGACTGTGTTTTTCATTGATGTCAACATAGTAGTAAGTCTATCAAGACTAGTAGAGTAGCAGACATAGATCATAGTTGTACGGACAATGTTTTGATTGTCTAGTGAAGAGTGTTCATGGACATGTTTAGTACAGTGTCTTGATGTGAAGGCTCAATGTTCAACATGTAATTGAAGATCTATGGAAGTTGTACCTACTTTATAGAGAGTAGTACAAAGATAGAGTACCTAAGAAGTGGTTTTTGATGTTTGCATTATATCCTTTGATAGTGATATAATTTATTGATGTGCTGTTAGCCATTGACTTATGACAATCTAATGATGACATCAATGAATGTGCAAGCCCTAGTGTCACATGAGTGAGAAGTTGTATAAACTTTGAGCTTATAATTTGATTGTAAATTTTTTAAATTTTTTTTTATATAATTAATTAGGAAAGCCTCAAGGTTGACTCAAGGAATTATTTTGAAGATATGGTATAAAGGAAAGATGTTTTCCTTGTTTGTAAGATGAGTATGGAAGTTGTGATTATTGTATTAAGTGTGAAGTGTGAAAAGGAGCAGAGTGTTTATTGAATGTGAGTAAGCAATCTAAGGGATTATTGGATGTGAGATTTGTGATTTGATTACAAGATAAGAAGGAGAAAAAGTTTGGTTGACGGGAAAAAAAGAGGAAGGGGCAATACTATTCATTTCTATTATTCTAAAAGGAATAATACAAAGATCATTTGGATAGTGGTTTCATTGATCTTTCCCTTGAAGTTGTTTGAGTAATGGGTCTAGCTATCTTCCACAACTCCTAATAGGGTTGACACAATTCCAAATAGTGTTAGAATCTCATAATAGGGATTCAAAGTCTCCTAAAAAGGGACTGATATGTATTGAATTTTGTTATTGACTCCTAATAGGGTCCATGCCCTAACAAGGAATATTTATATTAGTACATCATCTTATTGATACCATCCCCACCAGGGTTTTCCCTCTAATCAAGGGTTTCCCTAGTTAACATATCTGGTGTTATTGTGTATGAGTATCTTCTTGTGGTTTTTGATTATATTTCTCATATGATTAAAGTTTAATAAGGTTGTTAATGGTGATATTGGTTGTATAATTGATTCACCCCCTCACCCTCATCCTAATTATATTGGTGGACTATATATTCTAACAATTTACACAATAAGAAGATGTTTGGTTATGGCACAAAAGATCATGTCATGTG
Organism: Cupressus sempervirens; assembly: GCA_028749045.1. Taxonomy (NCBI): domain Eukaryota; kingdom Viridiplantae; phylum Streptophyta; class Pinopsida; order Cupressales; family Cupressaceae; genus Cupressus; species Cupressus sempervirens. Next base: position 27,395,619 of record CM053785.1, on the reverse strand, counting down.
AATTTTGACAATTTGGTGACTATCAATAAGATGAAGAAAGTGAGAGGATTGCCTAAACTAAAGAATCTTGATGATGCTATGTGTAAAGAGTGTAAATTAGGAAAGATGACCAAGTCTAGTTTTAAGAGTAAAGCATATACTACCAATGATATTTTTGAATTGGTTCATACTAACCGATGTGGACCCATTGGTTTTAAATGTTACTGTAGAGATCAATATTTGATTCTATTTTTGGATGACTACTCTAGAATGATGACTGTGATGTTTCTTAAAGTGAAATGTGATACTTTTTAGTTATTCGAGTGGTATTTAGCTAGAGTTGAAAAAGAAATAGGGAAAAGTGTAAAGTGTTTGAGATCTGATAGAGGTGATGAATTCATTTCACATGAGTTTAGTACATTTTGTAATGACATAGGAATTAAAAGACCGATGTCATCACCAAGGACTCCTCCTCAGAGTGGGATAACTAAAAGAAAAAAGAAAAAAACAATGGACTATGTAAGAACACTAATGATGGAGAAAGGTGTATCACATCAATATTGGACAGAAGCAGTTAGTACTACTGTCTATACCCTAAATGGAGTTCAAGTCAAGAAAGGTACAGATGATATACCATTTCAACTACGGTATGGTTATTCTCCTAATTTTATAAATATTTTAAAAAATTTGGAAGTAGATGCCATATACTGAAATATAATATGAATGGAAAACTTGATACAAATAATGATGAAGGTATATTCCTAGGTTATTCCTAAAAAAGAAAAGCTTATAAGTGTTTAAATTATAACACTAACAAAGTTTTGGAAAGTGCAAATGTGAGATTTGAGAGTTTGTAGAAAAAGGTGATGCTTTATGTAATGAAGAACCTAAAGACTATACTGCATTCATCTATAAGGATTATGATGCTCCCAACACTCAAAAATAATGAAAAAGTCAAGCTACAAATTCTCATCAGATAGGGAGTGATGGAATAGAAATGCAAACTTTTGAGCAACAAAGAGTGGGTGCTAAGAAAAAAATTGAAGATGGTGAGTTAGAGATAGGAAATGTAGCCCATCAAATAGTGAATACCAAGCATTTAGAACCTGAACCTGAACTAGAACAAGAAAGAGGAAATGAGCCCAAGATTGTTTTTCTAGATGAACTTGAAGAAGAGCCACAAAGAAAGCTACATGTATTAGCAAAATATGTGAGAAGAAATCATCAACCTCATCAAATCATTGGAGATGTTGAATGAAGTGTGATGAAAAGGAGAAAACTCAAAGATGACATGTGCTTATTATGTGAGTTTGAGCCTAAAATAATAAAAGACGCTTTAGACAATGAAGATCGAATACAAGCTATGAATGAAGAAATTTACCAGATTGACAAGAAAAATACTTGGACCTTACTCCAAGACCTAAAGACAAAAATTTCATTGGGACAAAGTGGCTTTTTAGGAACAAGCTCAACGAAAATGGTGAAGTAACAAGAAACAAAGAAAGATTGGTATGCAAGGGTTATACACAAAAAGGAGTTGACTTTGGAGAAACATTTTCTCATGTGGCCATACTTGAAGGAGTTTGAATTTTACTTGCATACTCAACTTACAAAAATTTCAAGGTATATCAAATGGATGGAAAATCTGCATTTATAAATGGTATGTTCGAGGAAGAATTATATATTGAATAGCCTAATGGATTTTTAGGTCTAGAAAAGAGGAACATGGTATGCAAACTGAACAATTTTTTTTATGAATTGAAGCAACCACCAAGAGCATGGTATGAAAGAGTACATAACTATTTAGTGAAAATTGATTTTGAGAGGACAGATGATAACAAAAATCTATATTTTAAGAATGGTAGGAACAATAAAGTATTATTATCTAAGATATATTTTGATGATATCATATTTGGAGGAACAGAAGCATTTTGTAAATCATTTTTTGATGAAATGAAAAAGAAATTTAAAATTTGCATGCTTGGTGAAATCAAATTCTTTGTTGGATTACAAGTATGTTAAATGAAGTTTGGTATTTTCATTTCACAAACCAAATACATTAAGTTAATATTGAGGACTTTTGGTCTGGAAAATTCAAGGCTAGTGAGCACACATATATCTACAAGACACAAGCTATCTAAGAATGATGATTCTACTAATATGAACGAGACACTATATAGATCTATGATAGGAGCATTGCAATATGTTATTCACAACATACTAGATATTGCATTGGTAGTTGGGATAGTTGCTAGATTTTAAGTAAATCCTAAAGAGAATCATATGATGGCTATAAAATAGATAATGAGATATTTGAAAGGTACAAAAGACTATAGACTATACTACAATAGAAGTGATAGATTTGAACTAAAGGTTTTTACTTACTCAAATTTGGAAGGAAATATTGATGATAGAAAAAAGCACTAGTAAAGGTGCATTTTTTCTAGGAAAGAGATTGGTCTCATGGACAAGCAAGAAACATAATTGTATTTCTCAAACAATAGCTAAAGCCAAGTATGTGGCAACTGTAGTGAATTGTTCAAATATAATGTGGATTAATAAATTGTGGAAAGGCATGCAAGAAGATATTATAGATTCATTAGTTGTCTATTGCGATAAGACAAGTGCTATTAACATTTCAAATAATCTAGTGATTCACACTAAGACAAAGCACATTGCTATCAAGTATCACTACTTGAGAGAATTAGTTCAAGAAAATAAGTGAAGATAGAATATGTGAGTACAAAGGAACAAATTATTGACATATTTACGAAAGCATTACCCAAATATGTTGATGAATATTTTAGAAGTAAAATAGGGGTGATTCACCTAATTAAAGCTAATTAAGAAGTCAAGGTGCATTGCATCACATGTGCTAAACAAAACATTTTACATAGTGGTACAATACAACTCTACTTTGGGAAATGCCTAAGGTAGAATAATTCAATACAACATAAAAGATTAGTCATAAATAGATGACAAGTATCAGCCAGACATGCAAAATATACATAATTAAGATGTATGAAGAATTTGAAGCTAAGATAGCTACACATCTTTGGCATTGTTGTCAAACAGGGAGAGATTACTAAGAATTTTCAATATTATTGATAATATAAGATAAAAAAGGGAGAGATTACTAAGAAATCACAAGATTAATGAGAAAAGAAAGATAAGCCTCATAGCGAGAGAATCATGAAAGATAGAAAACTGACAAAGGGAGTTTGAAATTTTGAATGGATGAGAATCATAATGAAACTAAGAATAGTGATCACTCGTAGAAGTGAAATCTTTTGGATTGTGTGGTAAGTAATTATTGTTATTATTTTAGATATTTGAGATGTTGCCATCAATGCCAAAGAGAGAGATTTTTGGAAACTTACAATTGCAACAATTGTTGTTTTGTCATTGATGTCAAATCTATGGATGGGACATATTTCTACCTAATCTAAATGTCACATCTATTTTAGTGAAAGAGGATTTGAGAGTTACTCATAACTATAGCACCTAGAGGAAAGGTTGAAGATATAGAAAGGAAGTGGAAATGGGCATCTGATTAGATAAACTTTTATAAAGAAAAGTATTTTTTTATGTCAAGGAAGCTAAGCCAAGCCAAGAAAAAGAGTAAAATATTAAGGAGTGTTGAGTAATGTTAGTGTCAACTGAGCCATAGTTAGCACTGAGAAAATCCATTTTTGACTAAGCATTAGCATTGAACAAGCAAGTTAGTTGATGCTAAGCTAGAAATATTTTTAGTGATGGAGTATCTTAGTATTGACTGAGTGTTAGAATTTAGTGATTATGGAGTGACAGTAAAAGACCAAATTCAAAGAAATTGTAAGATCAAGATGACTCAGCTAATTTCTTGGGATATATAAAACATGTTGAAGATTGGATTGATGATTTGGATTATTAAATTCAAGGTCATGATTAGGTAAAGACCTAACAAAAGAGTTCTAGAGAAGTTTCTAAAGGATGATCAAGATGATGTGTAGATACATTGAATCAATTTGAGTCCTATCATAAACCCTAAGATCTATGGTGGATGTAGAAAATGGTAAAGCATACATTGCCTATTTAAGGTGATACAAAATTGAACATATGGTTCCTTGTCTAGCCCCATCCAATGTGTGCAAGTTTGTATGTGAAGGAAGTCATATAGATTAAGGTTGATTAGAAACACACAAGTGAGTGGATGCGAAGCTAAAAGAGAAAATTTTACAGTCGTGATGTTTTTGTTGATAAGTGAATTTGAGCAAAAGGATTAAGTGTTGATGAGAAGAGTGTATTGATTTCTTGAAGGGTGTCCAAGCATAGCAAGATCAGAGGTGACAATGAAAGGCTTATCAGTGAACCAAAATTGAGTTGTAATCACATAGATCATAATCTATTTTTTGCTTCCTTAGTATTGTAAATAATTTGTATTGAAATCCTTTTAACATAGATTGACATAACCATCATTTGAAGACATAACAATTTGTATAAATCCCTTAACTCAATGATGTTCTGAATGGAATCATCAAAGTCCTCTGACAAGGCCACTCTTAACATGGCAATTAAATCCTCTAAATAGGTCACATTTAATAGTGTATATTCTAACCTTCAATAGGGTTGGCTTCAAATAGTGCTCACTTTGAAAGAGTGAAAAAGAGTGACATGTTGCTGGTGGGTTTTCCCAAACTGGGTTTCCACATAAAATCATAATGTCAAACTATATTGAATGTCTTATGAATGTTTTACATGTGATGATGTTTTAATTATGCAATGCAAGTTCAGTTTATGAAAATTTTACAGTAGATATCAAGCAGCAACAGGATATGTAGGATAAGTAAGATAGTGATGTGGTTAATGTTTAATTGTTCAAGTGGTACATATAGACCTTGAGTAACTAATTCACACCCCACCCCCCTCTAAGCTATTCTAAATATTTATATAAAAAAAGACCATGTGATAGGACTAGAACCAAGATAGAAAATAAATCTAGAAGTAGATTTTAGATCATTAATAACACCAACCCAATCTGGGTTTGTATAATGAACAATGTGAGGATACCCTATTGTATAGTGAATGCCATAACACGTAGTACCCTAGATTTACCTCAAGATACATTTGGAAGATTGCAATGACTCTCCTATGGATCATGTGAGAATTTAGAGACAAGTCCAACTACAAAGGAAATATCAAGCTCTGTGTGTGTCATGTACAATGAAATGCCCACAAGTTGTTTGTATAAAGTGGAATCCACTATAGCAGTAGTGCAAGTGGTAGATAAAACAATACTTGATTGATAAGGTGTTGAAGTAGGCTTGAAATCAAGCATTTTGAATCTCTTAAGCATATCAAGAGCATACTTCTTATAGAGTATGGCTATCCCATCTGAAGACTAAACAACTTGTAGGCCCAAAAGATAGTGCAAAAGTCAAAGGTTTGTCTTCTCAAACTTCTCTTTCAAAGCTCGTTGGGCACTTTAAATCATAGAGGATGAGCTACATGTAATGATGAGATGATCTAAATATAGCACAAGTATCAATTAGTCAGCCCCATGGTGTTAAGGATCAGAATGACATCGAGTGAACCATGAAGCAATTAAGAAGGAATCCATACCTCTCATACCAAGCCCAAGGGGCTTGTTTGAGACCATGTAAACACCTCTAAAGCTTGCAAACCATAGAAGAGTCCTATGCAAAACCATGAGGTTGATCCATATAGATCTCCTCATGTAGGTCTCCATGCAAAAAGGAACTATTTACATTCATCTAAAATAATGTCCATCCCTGAAAAGCTGCAAGAGAGAGTCCAAGGTGAATAGAATTTGTCTTAGCAACAAAAGAAAAGGTCTCAAAGTAATCAATAACCTCAACATGTGAAAATTCATTCTAAACAAGATGAGACTTTTACATCTATCAATAGAACTATCCACAACATACTTTGTACGGTAAATCCACCAACACTAAACCAACTTTATTCTTTTCGAAAGAGGACAAAGATCCCAAATGTGGTTATTTATCAAAGAAGAGTAATCCTCGTCTATATCCCTATCGCACTCTAAGTGTTGTATTGCCTCTGAAAAACTCTATGGATCATCTTAAATGGCATTACTCAATAGTCTAGTACTAGATGTCTGAGCATGAGTGTGACGAGAATCTAAAGGATCTTATACCATATGTCCTACTGCATCAATAGTATCGCAAGCCCACTTGGGAACTCATTGAACATCTGGTGGAGGTGGTGAAGGGGGATCAACATCAAGATATTTGTTAGAGGATACATAATCTTGTAGAGGAGAAGAGGAAATACTAGGTAGTGAGGAAGAAGCCATCAGAGGATGATGCTCATCAAATTAGACATCTCAAAAAAATAAGACCTCTCTAGAATCAAGATCAAACAACCTGTATGCCTTCTTATCCTCATGATAGCCAAAAAAGAAGAGTGGTAGACTCTTCATTTTCATGAGTTTCCTCTAAGCATCTTGAATAAATGCCCAAGCCTCACTACCAAAAATACAGAATGTAGAAACATTAGGCTTGACATGACTCGGCCTCCTTAGGAGTCAAATGTCACAATGTCTTGTGAAGCATCCAATTCTGAATATAGTTGGCACAATTGATAGCATCGACCTAAAATGAAGAACTCATAGCTCAAGACTATATCATACAATTGGTCATCTCTCGTAATGTCCTATTATTTCTCTCTGCAACCACATTCTATTGAGGGGTATGGAGAACTATGAGCTGATGCTATAAACCATGCTTAGTGCAAAATTCTCTAAAAGATTGATTCACATATTCACTATCATTTTCAATGCATATACATCTAACAAAAAAACATACTAATTCTCCACAAATGTCTTAAAGATTCAAAATGAATCAAAGACATCAAACTTGTACTTCAAAAGTTACACCCATGTGTGTCTAAGGAATTCAACTATGAAGGTAAGCCTATATCGAGCACTTGTAAAGGATGGAGTGGGGAATTACATAAGATCATTGTGTATCAAATTCAATGGTCCCTTAGCATGTATGGATTTATCTACCAAAAATGGATCTCTATGATGTTTGCCAAGGGCATCCATATTTTCAGACTGAAAGGAATAATTGAAAATATAATGGATCAACCCTAATAAGGAAGATCCTAAAACCCTAAGAGGTAAATGAAATTTAATAATTAATATTTAAATATTAAATGGAAATGAATGTGCATAAAGTGAAATCATAAGAAGGAAAGGTAATTTAATAAATGCAATTAAATTAATCATTTACTCTAACAATATTGAAAAAAAATTCTCAATTTTTCACATCAAATACCATTGTAGTTTTGAAAAATAAGATTAAAGAAGAATTAAATATATTTAATTTGACAAGTTTTCATTTGGAGCTGAGATTCAACAACATCAACTAATCGAGAAATCATTGTGGTTGTTGCATTTGAGTTCATTGAGGGGCGTGTAGGAATAATGGAGAGTTAGAATTCAAGGAGGGGGGGATCAAATAGGATTTAGATGGTAGGGACCTAGAGATGGAATTCAAATATTAGGGCTTTAGTGGGTAGCAATCCTAATAGTAAAATAGGTGGAGTGATCTAGAGTAGAGATTGTTAAGGCAAAGAAGAAAAATGTTGGGGAGCTTTTGGTAGAGGGAAGAAATATTGGAGAGGAAACAAATAAAAATGTATGACACATTAATATAGAGGGTGAAACCCTACAGGTAGTTAAGAAAAGAGTAGGGAAATTTAATGTAATGGCCATGAAATGGGAGGAAATGAAGAAAATGGTGCATAAGTGTGAGAAAAATGGTGGCTTGCATGAATGTAGTGTTTTTCTTAGACCTTAAAACAAAACAAAAAATGAATGCAAATTAAAAACTCGGTTCAAGCATCAGAATTGAAAGTTTTCGTGGGAGATAGAGGAAGCACCTCAAACATAAGTCATAATTGACATTATTTCTTTGTCGAATGCTATAGTTATAGTTGCACTAAAAGGTTTGTGCAGTAGTGAAAGACAATGCTCTTGCAGTATATATTTCTTTTTTTGAACATAATTTTATTTAACACCTAATGTCTAAAAAATTAAAATTAAAAGAAAATTAAATAAAGTTTCTCACCACTTAGATACTATATTGAATTTTACAATTACAACTTTAATAAGCTATTGTTTACATGGAAATGCTAGAGAAGCCCACACTAATAGTTAGCTAGTCACATGCATAATCAAGCAGCCTACCTAGAGCTTGTATGCTAGCTAACTCAATTCTAATAGAAATAATTTCGAATATTTATTGCTTCTAAGTATAATAACTATTTGTTAGGTTTTCCAACTATACTAAATAGTGAAGATAGTTTTAAAGTGTTCTGATGTGGAGCCTAATTAGACTCAGAGGTTTATTCAATGCAGTTTCCCTCCATATTATTTCTATAGGGGTTTTTGGGGGCAGCACCTCCGAAGCTAACAATAACCTTGTACTATAAAATGTGTCAGCTACTATTTTTTATATTATTCTAGCCCTAATTTTTTAATTGGAAAAAAGCTTGTATAAAAAGGCTTAGGGATTTTTTCATAAGGTGTGATGCGAAAATTGGTTGTTGTGGTAGTATTGATTTGTAAGGGATTATAGATTGTAATCAAGTTGTAATCACTGGATCATAATAATATTGGACTTTTTGTTGGAGGGTGAAGCCTAGGGAATGGGTGAATCACATTAAGTCTTGGTGTCTTGTGTTTTCTTTTATGCAATCTATTATTTTCTAATATTTTTCATATTTGCATATAATTTTTATTTTTTTCTATGGTTAAATCCTAACAAGTGGTATCAGAGCCAGGTTTTCATCATTTCTTTTTAGCCAAACCATCCTCATTATTATTTTTAGCGATTCTTTTGTAGGAAAGTCTCTCGGTTGAGTGGGAGTCTCACGGTTGAGTGGGAGTGATAGAATATGAGGGTAAGCTGAGGGTTAACAAGTTTAATAAGTAGAACTTTCAATTATGGAAGATGACAATGGAGAACTATCTCTATCAAAATAATTTATGGAAGCCATTGGAAGGAAAAACTAAAAACCAGGGAGCTATGACAAATGAGGAATGATAGATTTTAGACAGAAAGGAACTTGGAAGCATTCAATTATGCTTGGCACCATCAATGGCATTTAACATTACAAAAGCAAAAATGATGGAGAAGTTGATGGAAACACTAGAAAAATTGTATGAAAAGCCCTCCAGTTCAAATAAGGTATTTCCCATGAAGTGTTTATTTAATATGAAAATCGAAGAAGGTGAATCTATTGCAGATCATTTAAATGAGTTTAATACTATTACTAGTGAGTTGTCTTCTATGGGTATTAATTTTGATAAAAAAAAATTAGGGCTCTCTTGATTTTGTGTTCTTTTCCTAAAAGATGGAAGACTTCGTAATGGTTGTGAGTAATTCTATTTCTAGATCTAATACCCTAAAATATGAAAATGTGATTGATGTTATTTTGAGAGAGGAAACTTGTAGGAAAGCCTTAGGTGGATCTACATCAAGAAATGCTTTGAACGCACAAAGTAGAGGTAAAACGAATGAAAGAGGAAATAATTCTAGAAATTATGGGAAATCAAGACGAAAGTCAAAGGGGAAGAGGTCTCAATCTAGAGGACCAAGAGACTATTGTTACTATGGTAAAATAGGGCATAAGAAGTAAGATTGATGGACTTGAAAGAACAATGAAGGAGATAAACCAAAAGGGAATAAGGAGGAAAATGTGATAAGTTCTGGTGATTCATTTCATGCTACACCTTATAGAGGTTATTTCATTGATTGTGTCCAAGGGTATTTTGGGACCAATTATTTAGGGGATAATGAACCCTGTTAGATTGTTGGAAAAGGAAAAGTTAAGATTAAGTTGCACAATGGGAATCATTGGGTACTACATGAGGCAAGACATGTTTCAAGGCTAAGTAGGAATTTAGTTTTAGCAAGACAACTCGGTGATGAGGGTTGTGTAGTTACTTTTAATGATAAAAATTGGAAGGTTTCAGAAGGTTCCCTTGTAGTAGCAAAAGGTGTGAAGGCAGGAACATTATATCTTTGTACAGGTTATATTATTCCTTCTACTTTGATTATTTCAACGAAAAATGAATGTTCAGGAACAATTATTGTAGTTTAGCATAGAGAACAAATAATTGTTGTAGATTCTGATTCAGTATTGTGGCACAATAGATGTATGGGGACCAGCTTAGCTATCTTCCCTTGGCGGCTCTTATTATTATGTTATATTTATTGATGATGCAACTAGAAAAGTATGAGTTTATTTCCTTAGTTAAAAAATTAATGTAATTTCAAACTTTTAAGAAATGTAAATACTTGGTTGAAAATGAGACTAGAAAGAAATTGGAATGTCTCAAATTTGATAATGGTGGTGAGTATTCTAGCTATGAATTTGAAGATTAGTGCTCCACTAATGGTATTTGTAGATAGAAAACTATTCCAAGGACTCCATAGGAAAATGGAGTGGTTGAATGCATGAACAGGACTATAATGGAGCATGCAAGAAGCATGAGGTTGCATGCAAAGTTTCCCTTAAACATGTGGGCAAAGGTTATCAGTACTACTATATATTTGATTAATAGAGGTCTCTCTAATCCTTTGGGTTGTGGTATTCTAGAGGAAGCATAGATTGGTAAGAAGGTGAGTTATTCTTTTCTCAAAACCTTTGGTTGTGAAGCATTTGCTCATACATATTCTAAAAATAGAATCGAGTTGAAACCTAAGTCAAATAAATATGTATTTGTTGGATATGGAATGAATACATTTGTTTATAGTCTTTGGAATTTTGAAAATCATAAAATTTTAAGAAGTTCAATGAGAAAGTGTTGTACAAAGATCTATTGTAGCAAGATGGGAAGAAAGAAGATGATTATGTAGTATTTGGATGATACTCCAAAGGATGATCTTCTAGAAATTCCTCATGATGTGCAACAACCACAACAACAAATACCAGACACCCTAGTGATAGTTAGATGGTCAACAAGGCTAAGTAGACCTCCACAAAGATTTTTTTTCTTTTTTGTACTCTATTTTACTAATAGATACTAGTGAACTTGAATGTTATGACAAAGCTATGCAGGTGGATACAAAGATTCAGTGGGAGTCTACAATGAAAGAAGAAATGGACTATTTGCTGAAAAAAAGGCATGGGATTTATGCAAGTTGTTTGTAGGTAAAAAGGCTTTACATAATAAGTGGGTTTATAGGTTGAAAGAAGAGGATGGAGATAAGAAAAGATTTAAAAATAGGTTAGTCGTAAAGGATTTTCATAGAAAAAGGGCATTGATTTTGATGAGATATTCTCTTCTATTGTTAAAATGACTTCTATTCACACTGTTTTAAGTATTGTGGCTACTGAAGATTTGCATTTGGAGCAACTTGATGTTAAAAAAACCTCACTTCATGGTGATTTGGACCAAGAGATATATATGGCACAACCATAGGGCTTTGAGGTCAAAGGTAAGGAGAACTTAGAAAAGTTTATATGGCTTGAAGCAAGCACCTCAAAAATGGTATCTGAAATTTGACAAGTTTATGCATGAGCATGGATATAGTAGGTGTCATTCAGATCATTGTGTTTACTTTAAGAGGTTGGATGATGAAAAATACATTATTTTATGTTTATATGTTGATGATATGCTTGTAGTTGGGTCTAACATGGATCACATTAAGAGGCTGAAATGCTAGTTAGCACATGCATTTGCTATGAAGGATTTGGGGTCAGCAAAAAAAATCCTTGGCATGAAGATTTGTAGAGATAGGATGAATAGGAAATTGACATTATCTTAGGCTGATTATATTGCAAAGGTGTTGCAACGTTTCTCTATGGAGAATTTTAAAGCTGTCTACACACCTTTACCTAGTCATTTGAAGTTGACTAAGTAGATGTGTCCTAAGACACAAGAAGAGGAGGATAAGATGTCTAAGGTACCTTATTCTTTAGTTGTAGGAAGCTTGATGTATGCTATGGTATCTACAAGGCCAAATATTGCATTTGTAATGGGAGTCATTGGTAGGTATATGAGTCATCAAGGAATTGAGCATTGGAATGTAGTTAAATGGATTCCTAGATATTTCAGAGGAATATCTAATAAATGTTTATATTTTGGGAGCTTTACTTCTAATTTACAAGGATATGTTGACTCAAGTTTGGCAGGGGATATTGATACCAGGTGGAGTAGTATATTTTATCTATTCATTATTGGTGGGGTAGCAGTGAGCTAGGTTTCTAGGTTACAGAAGGTTAATGCTTTGTCCACTACAGAGGTAGAGTATGTTGATGCTATAGAGGCAACAAAGGAGATGATATGGCTTCAATTCTTCATGGAAGAGTTGGGACATCCTCAGAAGGATAATTATTTATTTACATAAAGCCAGAGTATCATTCATCTTGCAAATAATTCAGCTCTAGATTCAAAGACTAAGCACATACAATTATAGTACCATTGCATTCGGCCATTTTTGGATTATGGATAGTTAAAGTTGGACAAGATACATATAGCTAAAAATCTAGTAGATATGTTTACAAAGGTAGTGATAAGGGAGAAGCTGAACTCCTCTTCAGCTTCGATTAGTCTTCTAGATTGAATAGAAATAAAGAACAAAAGAGTCCAAGGTGGTCCATAGGTTTAGTAGTACTATGATCACTCTCCAAGTGGGAGATTGTTGTGATGTGGAGCCTAATCATACTTAGAGGTTTATTCAGTGTGGTTTCCCTCCAGATTATTTCTACATGGATTTCTAGACCTTATATTGTAAAAGGCATCAGCTACTATTTTTTATATTTTTCTAGCCCTAATTTTGTAAGCAGCAAAAAGCTTTTATAAAAAGGCTTAGGGTTAGGGATTTTTTCATAAGGTGTGATGCAAAAATTGGTTCTTGTGGTAGTATTGAACTATAATGGATTATAGATTGTATTCAAATTGTAATCACTAGATCATAATTATATTAGACTTGATATTGGTGGACGTAGCCTAGGGATTGGGTGAAACATGTTAAAACTTGGTGTCTTGTGTTCTCTTTTATGCGATCTATTATTTTCTAATTTTTTTTAATATTTGCATGTAATTGTTATTTCTATCCGTGGTTAAATCCTAACAAAAAGCTATAGAATGTGAATCCATATAGAAGAATTAGTTGTCTCAAATATAGAATGTTAATAGACCATTCCTAATAAAAAAGATAAATCTCATTCATGATACTTTTTCCTATTTAATTTTTTTATAAAGAATTAACTTGTCTTTTATAAATAAAGTATCAAGAGGGTTTTGACACATGGAATGAACAATGACCTCTAGACATTGCTAAAAATGAATAGCATCTAATGCTAGACAACATGAAGAAACAACAACTAAGATCCACCTCTATCAAAGAAAAAGGTTTGAATGCAAAAACACCACCAAGCATGGTCTACATTGTTAAAGATCATCATGAGACAAGCCCCCATACTAGCTCCAAACTTTAATTGAAAACAAGAAGAAGGGACCTGGATGAGCCCTTTAAAACTCACAAAAACCAACCAGTCACATGAAAAAAAGAAACAAAGAGTGGGAGACAAACTCCTCCTAAAAAACCCTAGTAATTAGCCTCAAGACATGGATAGCCTGTCCTTGTTTCACCATCATAGCCAAATGTATGAACCTTCCAAACATCAATGCTATCATTACTAGTATCCCAACTATTATCTCCTTCAAAATAGATCACCTCCCACACCAAAATCACAAGACTGGACTCCATCTTGATAGGAGACAATCTCACTATCAATAAGATCATGAAGGAATCAAATAACACCCTCCAAGTCCACCATCTAGAAGAGTGCATATTTCTCTTAAATAGGAGGCAAAATGAAGCCTTTTCCTCAAGTAAAAACTTACCCAATGAAGGGGGAAACCACACTTGAATTTGTGTCTCAGAGGTACAAAAACACTAGTCAAATAAGTCAATATCATATCTGATCTAAAATTTGGGTTTTTTCTTTCCACTTGGTCACTCATCCACACTAAAGTAAACACCATTTAACAAGATGAGTAATTTGTATTGGAATAACCTCTCCATATCAGTTCTAAAATTTAACATGACACCATCAATTTTGGTACAGAAATTGACTCCCCAAGCAATAATATAGGCAACAAACCCAATTGTCCTTCATAGCTCCCTACCACCTCCATGGAAAAGGACCTCATCTTGATAGTGTGAGTAGGGAGGGGGGAAAAAAATTCATAAAAGACCACCATCAAACCTACCCCACCTTCTATGTACTGACATTAGTAGAGGTCATGTCTAGTCTGCCAACAACTTCACCCACATAGTATATCATCCCTGGGTAAAAGTATAAAGTTGTGTCACCTTTCAAGCTGACCTATCAGAATGACTAGATTAGAGTATTTCTATCTAAAAATCAATTTTGTTGAAACATATGATCCAGATAAATTCATCCTAGCTAAGTTATATATGGTTTCACACTTTTCCAATTGGAAATATCTATTAAATGCATGTTTTATACTAGTTTGTATCCAATTACTAAAGAAATAAAATAATTTCAGAAAAATGGTGTTTCAATAAATCTTACTGTTTTTAATGACTTTTTTTAATAATTTATAAACACCATTTTATACATCTCAAAGTCAAGAATATTTTCATATAGAGTTTATAATGTTTTAATTAGATATAGTATATTGTAATTAAAAAATTCTACATGGATGTATTTTAACACTCGAAAAGATGTTGATTTTGAGAAAGAAAAAAATATTAAATCATATCAAATTTTTTTTTAAATTATATTACATTCTAGAGGAGAGAGTCATCTTCTAGAATGTATAATTTTTCTTTTGGTTAGAATATATTTTTTTTGAAAAATGTGGTGGGAGATTAAAACTATCGATTTCAGGTGAGTTGAAATTTGAATCATTATAAAAGACAAAATATAGGTCTAAAGCCAATTTTTATTTTTGATCGTTCTAGCTATATGTGTTATCTACAACATAGTCTAAAATCAAAGGGAAATACATTTATTTCCATATAGTTTTGTGGTGGGAACTAGACCCCTAATTTTGAGTATTTTTCAGCAAGTAAAAAATTACCTATAAAAATTAGGAAAATACATCAATTTTTATTCCAAATAATTACTAAAAATTATAATCCTAAACTTATTCTATTTTCACATGTTTCATTAGTTTACTTCATTTTTAAATTTTAAATAATAATACCAGTATTATGTCATTGAATAGTTATACTTTTGTTAGCCTTTTCCTTTACAAAAGGGTGACACGGGTTTGTTCTTTTACCCCCCCTAGTAGATGACATATCTTCTTCCATAGGATTAAACTGTTAAAGCAATAGAATAGAACTCCCATGTCAGAAAACCTCTAGAAGATGCCAAAAAGGCCAAAGAAGAAACTTAACCTCTACAAAAGTCTCCATGGGCATAATTAGAGGAGATATTAGAGTCCACCAAATAATAAAAACTATGAAGCCCATGACTCTAAAATGGGGAAGAACCTTGAAGAAGAAACACTTACTTAACCAAACATAATTAATAGCCAAGAAGGGCCCTTTCAAACTACTAACATTCACCTAGTAACCCAGAGGAAATCCAAGAAACAAATGAGCCCATAAGAAGACTTGGGTATAAAAATTTGACATCCTCAATGAACTAATAACACCTAGATCACCATGGGTCTTTAAAGCCATTTAATCAACAATAAAGGGGAAAGAATCCCACCAAAATCATCCCGCTTGGAATTACACAACAAAGCTAGCTGAAGGGGAAGACCAACCAACTAGGGGTTAGGGCCTCAAACACATTAGGCCCATAAAAGCTCCAAATCCCAAAGAGAGGTCCAAATGAGCAGTGAGTCCAAAAGAACTAGAGAAAATAAAACCATAATGCTTACAAAAATAAGAGGCACATCCATAACATGTCCCCAAAAGGAAAAGATAGTGATACAAACTAGGATTTCAAACCCTAGTGATGCAAACTAGGATTTCAAACCCAAGGAGCATAGTGGGTATCGGTAGTTTTGTCACCTTTCAGGCTAACTTATCAAAATGACTGAATTTGTGTGTTTCTATCTAAAATTTAATTTTGTTCAAACATATGATCTAGATAAATTCATTATAGCTAAGTTATATATGTTCTTACACTTTTTCTATTGGAAATGTATATTAAATCCATGTTTTATACTAGTTTGTGTCTAATTACTAAAGAAATAAAATTATTTCATAAAACTAACATTTCAATAATTCTTACTCTTTTTAATGATATATTTTTAATATCATATATAGACCATTTTATAGAGCTCAAAGTCAAGAATATTCTCATATAGAGTTTATAGTGTTTTAATTAGATATAGTATATTGCAATTAAAAAATAATATAAGTACATATTTTAACACTCGAGAAGATGTTGGTTTTGACAAAGAAAAAATAGTGAATTGTATTAAAAAAATTAAAAAGCATATAGCATTCTAAAGGAGAGAACTCTCATCTAGAATGTATAATTTTTCTTTTGGTTAGAATAGATTTATTTTGAAAAATGTAGTGGGAGATGAAAACTATCGATTTTAGGTGAGTTAAAATTTGAATTGTCATAAAAGAGAAAATATAGGTCAAAAAGTGATTTTTATTTTTGATTGATCTAGCTATATATGTCATCTATAACATAGTCTAAGATCAAAGGGAAAAAGGTTTATTTCCATATAATTTTGTGGTGGGAACTAGACCCCTAATTTGGAATGTTTTCAACAACTAAAAAATCATCCTTGAAAATTAGGAAAATATATCAATTCTTATTCCAAATAATCATTAAAAACAATAATCCTAAACTTCATCCATTTCTATACATTTCATTAGTTTACTTCATTTTCAAATTCTAAATAATAATAATAGTTTTATGTCATTAAAGTTGAATAGTTATACTTTTGTTGGCCCTTTTCTTCACAAAAGGGTGACACAAGTTTGTGCTTTTACTCACTGCAATGAATGCTAGTTGTTTAGTGAAGCCACCGAAGTTGCTAAAGCTAGACCTCCCATAGGAGACCAAAGGGAAGAGAATTCATGTGCCACAATAGTCTTTTGTCCATAAAAGAAACATGGACCCAAACTTATGCATCACACAAAGCCACCCATAGCTTAAAACTATATGAAACACACCCAAGGAAGCAGGCCCTGAGAAATGCCTTTCCCCATCTAGGTCATCCTTTTTTGATTCCCCATCTCTGTTTCCATCACTTGAATCACCAACTCCAAAATCCCTAGGCAATTCACTTCTGCCACACTTCATTTCCCACAATTTAAAGAATTAACTTGTTACAAATAGTATCACTAATAAATATATTTTTCATATAGATCTATGTTTCCTAATATATTTTTAAAAAATTAATGTGAAATTATCACTAACAAATATAATTTTCACATTTCTCTTAAATAAATTTAAATTTCACATTTATATAAATTTTGTACTAATTAAATCTTAGTACTGCCATTTCAAGAGTCAAATCACTAAGAAAACTTCGCATTCAATTTATATTTTCTTTTCAAAGGTACAAAAGAATGCAATGTAACAAGTACACTATGCTAAGAAGAAAAAAGAAACTTACACAAACTTATAAAGTGAATTAAGTCAAGGCTACAAAACTAAAGTAGGGACTACAAAAGTAAAGAAGACATATCTTACATGTACAACTTAATATGTATTTGGCACTCTAAAAAAATCAACTTCATGTCTAATGTTTATACCTATTAAAATGATTCACATATATACAAGAAAATGTCATGGTATATATGTCTATTGGCTTTATTGTTGCACTTCCTTTGGGTGCAAATGCTAGTTATATGACATATGCAAATGATGTATACTATACTACAAAAAAACTACATTCTAGGCATATATGAGATGCACCTATAATAATAAAAATTCATTTTTTAAGTTTTGGGAACTAAGCTCTCTAACATTGAGCAATGTAGTGAGAATTATTGTAATAGTTTGTAACTGAATTTAAAGTATTAAGAGTTAATCCTCTCTTTTTTTCTTTTTTTCAAAAAGTATTTCCATGCACAAATGTTGGTATTATGTATTGTTAGTTGCAATTTATGTTCCTCCTTTGTAGATGGTTGTTAAAAGGTTTTAATGGTTTAAACTGACCACTGATCTAGCTCTTGGTATTAGATCAATATTCAACATTTCTAAGTCAACCAATATCATTTAGCTTATTTTTGACATTTGACATTCTACATTGCAATTTTTCTCACATATATCTATATATTATGGATGTCATAGTTTCATGATTCACAAGTTTACTAGATATATTTACATATTAGTAGAATTGGTTTCATTATTAGAAATTATAAGAAACATAGGTGTTAAACACTTGCATACAAAATAAGATTAGTAGAAAAATTAATTCTTCAATGTTTCATTTATGAGCGATTCAACACAAAAGATGACAAATTAAAGAGTTACCATGGTAATAACTTATGAAAAGCATTCATGATTGAAGATGACTTGGTGAATGGTTAAACATTATCATTTTTACAAGCTTTCATTAAAAAAAATTCAATTATGTAATACATATATTCAAAAATAAATCAGTGTCTCAATATTGACTTATTACATCAATTTCAATTAAAATTTTTACTTTATCACAAATATTATATATTTGTTTATAAATATGTGAAAATAATATAAATAAATACTTATTTTTAAAATTTCTTTTCTATCAATATATATTTACTATGCTTTAAAAAAAGATTTGACCAATATGTTTTTTAAATCTATTAATATAATTATATAATTGATAAGTAAAAGATATTTTCTAAAATAAGTTGTAATATTGCTAACATGATTCAATGTCTAGTTTTCAAGTCAAATTATTGACCCATATTTTTTATGGAGGTCCATGATCCTTTATTTCAATATCAAAGCCTTATACTCCTAGAGATGTTGTTTCTAGTAGACTCATTAATCACCTACCAACTTCACTCTTAGATCAAGCCCCAATTAGCCATTGACCCATATTTTATGAGTAATGATTTAGAGGAACTCATCTCTCGTCAAAATGAATAGAACATTTATCATAGCTAGGGGAAGAGACCCGGTAGCCACCACGGGGTCTAATGATTGTGAGGGTTTCGTGATGGATACCTTCCAATTGCTTCTTTTAAAAAGTCCCCAAAAATGATAACACACATATTAATAGCTGATTACACATGTATTAATAGGCGATCACACATGTTCAAATAGTTTATCACTTTTTAGCTTTCTTGGTTGTTGATTGGTCCATTTGTGTCAAACAGTATTATTTTTGAGGTGAGAGGCTATTAGGAAGCTGAACATTATAGGCAGAGTGTTTTAAAATTGCACTTTTGACCCTGCATAAATACCCAACGATAAAAACTTAACTTTAAGCTCTTAAATCATGTACATAAGTATAGCGAAAAAATAAGCATAATGTGACTCAAGATTTATTGCACAAAACTAACATGGACGACTGCAGAGATTCTCCATCTCAAGGGTAGCGAAGAATAAAGTTTCTTTAAAAATCTAACTCAATCAACTTGCGCCATTACCAATGATATTCTTTTAAATAGCCGACTGGATGTTGATGCATAAGTCAATTGCACAGAGTGGTGAAATGAAGTTGAAAGGAAATAATTGTTTGAGCTCTGACAAAATGTAAGACATCGTAGCATGAATATGTCGTATCATGTTTGGCCGTGCCGCGTTGATTTAGGGCGAAAGATGGAATCACTTTCACTTAGTTCGATGCCTTTCAAAGTCGCGCTGTGCTTTGTGCAATACGAATGAATCAGCCACCCGTGTGCATTATACAGCTGCTGACGGATGACTGACGTCGACAGAACAATCAAAAGCAATAAGACTGCCTTGAATTCAAACGTACGGGAGCCGTACATGACACATCTTCATCCCTCCATTCTCCTCCTCCATCTCCTCCTGATCATCCGTTGCCTTGGGTGGGGTAATCACATTGATTAGTCTAGATGTTTGTATAGCATGGATAGTTTTCTTTTTTGGTATTTACATAATCTAGTTTGATAGTAGGTTGTTGGTCCACGACTATGATTTTTGTATTAACATCACAAGTTACTTAATTGATTGTTATTATGTATAGATTTATAACAACTTGACAATGTAAATTTCAATTTCAATTTTTATAAGTATTGTGTCAATGATAAGATAAATTAGGTAAATGTATGTACACATGGTAGACGAAATGATCAAATTGTGTAGCTAATACATAATTATATACTTTAACATTCCAAGTTCTATTATTTTTAATATAAACGCGTGCGTGTGTTATTCCCTTTATAATCATAATGATAGAAGTTCCTTTGTATTTTATATTAAATTATGATAACCAAGATACTCATTCTAAAGTTTTTTGTCTTATACAAGAAGACGTTGAGCTCAATGGGGATGTTGGTATCTCTAACCATTGTTTTCTATTAGTGTCAACCACTTAGTCATTTAGAAGGAAGAGTCAGACGGTCATTATTGCGATCAAGCTACTCTATATAGGTCGAGTCATGTACACAAGCGAGAATGTACTGAGCTCTATATGAGCTGAGTAAGTTTTTGGTAATAGAGTATTTTCTATATGAACCAAGCTCATCAACAACTAAGAAATTCCAAGTATACAAGTATCGAGTTACACAGCGTGTGCTGAGCATAATACATGTTGAGCATCAAAAGGGTAATATAGACTAAGCAACAACAATATTGAGCATCAATAAATAATAAAGACCGGGCAAAGAAGAGTTCACATAAAAGTTAGGAATGGAACAAAGTTTGAGGAAATATGATTATCAAGCCGACTTGAAGGAATATTTAATTTTTTGGGGTTGTAATAGAACATTTACATGATTTGGATCACATATCCCTATGCTGTGTGTTCGATGACCAAGATGAAGAGGCTATTGTAGAATCATCTAGAAAACTCTTTATAAAATTATTTAAATAGCAATGATCTTAACCTAGATTATAAGCATGTGAAGTAAGGGAAAGGAAAGAGAGGTGTATGCATGCGAACTAGAAGTGTTATGCAAGTGAAGGCTGAGAATAGATCTGAAGTTAGTGAAGGGTTCTATTATCATCTAACAGAGCAAGTGACCTATTCATGGTAGTAAAGTGAAAGGGAAACACACACACACACACACACACACACACACACACACACACACACAACTAGTCCAAAATATTGCATATTCAAATTAGAAAATATTGAAGTAGATATAAAATATAATAGACTACCATCAATCATCAGTATTGTATGCCAAATAAGTTAGCCTCAAGTCTAAAATTAACATTAAATTATGAAAGGAGAGAGTTCTTGCATGATATATTAAAAATGTACTTATAAAATTTCTTATGAATCTTATCTTTTATCAATAAATTAATATATAATATTATCTAAAATAAAAACACTACCATTCCAGAGTTAAATGAACTTACATATTATTTATTTGATTTTATCAATCTGATTTCTAAACTTAATTCATGTAACAATATATTTCAATTTGAAAAACATAAAAATAATGAATACAAATGGAGTAAGATGGTATAATGAGGGAATAGTAGAAACATTTCAATAAGTGGTGAGATGGGTATCTATGAGAAGGCATAAGATAAGAGTATTGAAAATCATATTTATTTGTGTTCCTTTTGTCAAGATTTTAATTATTTTTAATCTTTTTGATGAATAAAAGTAGTGTAAGATGGTATAAAGAGGGAATAGTAGACACATTTAAATAAGTGGTGAGATGGGTATTTAAGAGAAATCATAAGATAAGAATAATGGAAGGCATATAAGTATGTGATCCTTTGCCTTGTTGGCATTTTCTAAAAAATATTGCTTAGACACTTAGTCAGATAGTTTGTACGGTAGTAGAGCATTTTTTCCATGACTTTGCTCAGAAGAGGGTTTGTGTGAACATTAATATTTCTATGAAGCTCGAAGAAATTGTTGGTATTCAGGTTGGTGGGAAGATTTTTTCCCAGTGAGTCATGTTTTTGGATTTTCTTAATACATGTTTTTGTTATTAGCCTATAGATTATGAGATTAAATATTTCCCTCTAGTGGTTTAAATGACTTAATCTCCTCTTAAGAACATTGTTGCATTTGATGATACAAAAACACCATAAGGTAGATGACAATTAGACAACTATAGTTCATAGATACAAGCACATATTGGACCTTTAGCCTTAGTATGATCTACCTTCTTTGGCTTTTCCACCCAAGGATTATATGCCAACAAAGGGTTCCATGAATGTTTCTCTCTTATAGAGAATTTCAAACCTTTCTTCTGAGGGACTTTATTATAAGCTAGTGGGTCTCTTCCTAGGATTTACATTCCATGGTCAACATATTTGGTTTCTAGTGCTTTGGCTTCCTTTCATAATACATCTATAATTTGTTTCACTCATATCCTAAGTTCTTGCATAATAGATTGTCCTCTCTCATGGACAAGTATGGGATGAATGATGCCTCAGAATGAATTTTATCTCTTGAATTGTTTGAGGTCTCACAAACCTCTCACATAAGTATATCACATCAAATGTTTGCCACAAGTTTCCTAAGACTATTTCTTTTCACAAATAGAGAAATATAA
The DNA here is from genome assembly GCA_028749045.1 of Cupressus sempervirens. Lineage (NCBI taxonomy): Eukaryota > Viridiplantae > Streptophyta > Pinopsida > Cupressales > Cupressaceae > Cupressus > Cupressus sempervirens. Next base: position 27,373,000 of record CM053785.1, on the reverse strand, counting down.
CCGGTGGTTTTCTCATTATGGCATGTTGTGGAATTTGGCTTAGTAGATTAGTTTTTCTTCCAACCATCAAGCTAGTGTTGGAAATCTAATTGAAAAGTTCACTGATGAAGATCAAAGAGGGAGATTGTTACAAAGTAGGAAGATTGTTGTTTTCAATCATTGTTTTGTCATTAATGTCAAACTTGCTATTTGTAGGAATGACATTTTCTTATAAGATCCAAGTACTATCACTTAGTTGATTGATGAAGAGGATTTGATGAACAAGATGTAACAAGAGTACCTAAGGGAAAGGTTGAGTTATGATGTTGTAATGAAGTGCAAGGATCAGTTAAGACAATGGTTAAATGATGTATTGATAACTTACTCAAAGATACAGAAGTTGGTCACACTAAGAAACATTGGAGGAATAAGTTGTAACAAGGTTGACTACAAAGCTTAAACTAAGATCATTAGTAAGTGCCAAGTAGGTTAGTTGAAGCCAAGAAAATTCTCAGTTGGAGCCGAGTAACAGGAAATTCTAGTGTGTGCTGAGTAATATTTAGGTGCCGAGTGAAGTTCAAGTGCCAAGCATCATAAAATCTTAGTTGGTGTCGAGTGATCTTTAGGTGCCGAGCATTAGGAAAAATATAGTTGATGCCGAGTAACACACTATGTCGAGCACCAATATTTCAATAGTGTCAAGCTATTGCATTATTTCAAATGATGAAGATTCACCAAATCTAAGCTGAAAAAGTGGTTACATTGAATTTTGTGAATGAGTTGGAAGATAAGGATGATGAGCTGGTGGCACAGAATTTTATACAAACCATTTTTAGGTGAATTCAAGAGGATTATTCAAGAAGTTTCTAGAGGAAACAAAGTATGGGTTAGATGTAATGAATCCTACCTAATCCATATGAATTAAAACTAAAGGATGGAAGAATCGAGTAGGAAAAGAACTCCAAGACTTCTATTTAAGGAGTCATAGACCAAGAAGCAAATGTTGCTGATACTATTGCTACTGAAGTGCCAAAACTGTGAAGTGGTCGAAGGGTGTCAAGAAGGAGACATATAGGAGAAGGAAGAGCACAAAGGCTCTGCTTCTATAAGTCATCATGAAGAAATGATTGCACTGGTAGATTGAGTATGGAGACTCAAGGAGACTAAGCTTGAAAAGAGGTCAAGTTGTTAGAGTTGCAAAGATTGAAAGCCAGGCTATGGTATGAGCTAAGATGTGATTTAAGATCTGCAAGTTAAGTTGTATGTTGTAGTCAGGTCAAAGATTTTCTAATACTCTCTAGCAATTGTATTAGCTATGAAAATCCTATGGACTTAGGTTGGTTTAATAGCCATATGTAAATCCTTTAACAGGGTAGCATTCCAAGTGAATGTTCTAAACTCCTCTAACCAGGCCCACTTCTAACAGTGTGGTTAAATCCTCTAACAAGGTCACATTTAACAGTGCATTGTAAGCATTTAATAGGGTAGGCCTTTCACAAGGCATCACTTTAGAAGAGTGAGAATTGAATAGCATGTTACTGGTGGTTTTTTCTAAATTGGGTTTCCACGTAAATCACTGTGTTATGTGTTGATTTCTTATGTGTTATTGTTGCATGTTGATTTATAGTAACTTGTTGGTTAGAAAAGTTAAAGCTTGGATAAATGAATGATTGAATGGGCTCACTATACTTTGTGAAAAGTTTGAATAGGACATTTAGACTTTGAATAATTGATTCACCCCTCCTCTTAGTTATTCTAAAGCATTATTAACAATTGGTATAAGAGCTGATTTAGTTTCAAAGTACTAGAAGCATAAAGATCAAGATGTCCAAGAGAGAAGTTCCCAAGTTCAACAAAGACAACTTTGTTGCATAGCAAAGTTTGATGAAATTGCACCTTGGATCAATAGGTGACTATGCACAAACCTCAATTGGAACAGAACATATAAATTTGGTAGGACCTCTTACTGTAGATGATTTCAATAAAAAGAAGGAGCACAATAAAACAATACTGGAAATTGCCTCTGCACTTAGTTATGCAGAATATGATGACATCAAAGATTGTGACACTGCATTCGAGATGTGGAAAGCCTTATTAGATATCTATGGAGGAGATCATAATGTCTAGAGAGAAAAGAGAGAAAGTCTAAGAGGAAAGTTTGATGACATGAAAATAGAGGGTGAAAATGCTACTCAGTATGTTGCAAGGATAAAAGAAGTGGTAAATGCAATAAGAAGTCTAGGTGGTAAATTGGAAGAAGAGACTATCATTAGAAAATACTTAAGAACTCTGCTCCCTATCTATGCTATTAGATTTCTAGCCTTTCAAGAGCTAAGATGTGTACAAGGGAACACACTAACCTTTGAAGGAATAGTGGAAAGACTTACTACATTTGAATTGTCCAATTTTGATAACTACAGACCTGAGAACCTTGAATCTACTTTCAAGGCCAAGATGATAATAAAATACACTAAGGAGGAAACATCAAGTAAGGAGAGAAGAAAAGGAAAATATGCATCCAGTGATAACAGTGTAGATGAGGAAGATGTGGAACAGTTAGACGCACTACTAGCTAGGAGATTATATAGAGGCAAAGGTAAATTCAAAGGTAAGCTCTCTATCATATGTTTCAATTGCAATGAAGTAGGTCATATTGCTGCAAGATGTACACAAAAGAAAAACTACAAAGAAGGAAACAAGTATAGGAACAAGAGATAAGAGGATAGCAAAGACTACAAGGAGAAAGACAAGAGATGCTACATTGTTGAAGAAGATTCTGATGAGAATGATGATGAAGTAGTCTATGTGGCCATGAAAGATGAATAAGATGAAGATGAAGATGAAGCAATAACATTGGTTACTTGTGTGAACAAGAATGACAAGTGGATCATAGATAGTGGATGCTCACATCACATGACAAGAGATAAAAGTAAGTTCATTACCTTTACTCAATATGATGGAAATAGTGTTAGATTTGGTGATGATGCTCCATGTCAAATCAAAGGAAAAGGCTCTATCAAACTCATAGAGAAAAATTTATGCGATAATGCATACTATGTTGAAGGATTGAACTACAACTTGTTAAGTGCATCACAATTAGGCAATGAAGGTTGCAAAGTTGAATTTGGAAACAAAATTGCCAAGATCTATGACACTAATAGAAATCTGATAGGAAAAGGTGAACAAAATAGGAGTAATCTATTTTACCTAGATATGGAAGATGCAACATGTCTTGTTGTTAGACTTGATGATGTATGGTTGTGGCATAAAAGGTTGTGTCATGTTAATTTTGATAATCTAATTAGCATCAGCAAGAAGAAAAAGGTCAGAGGGTTGCCCAAATTGAAGAAACTTGAAAACATAATGTGCAACCAATGTCAACTAGGGAAGATGACTAAGTCTAGTTTCAAAAGTAAAACATACACTTCCAAAGAAGTACTAGAGTTAGTCCATACAGACTTATGTGGTCCAATAGAAGTGCGAAGCTACCTAGGAGAGATATACATAATGCTATTTGCAAATGATTATTCCAGGATGATGATTGCTATGTTTTTGAAGCAAAAATCTGATGCATTTCAAATGTTCAAGTGGTATTTGACCAGAGTTGAGAAGGAAATAGGAAAGAGACTAAAATGCCTAAGATTAGACAGGGGAGGTGAGTTTACATCAAAAGAATTTGAAATATTCTATAATGACAAAGGTATCAAAAGGAAAACATTAGCACCAAGAACTCCACCACAAAATGGTATTGCTGAAAGAAGAAATAGGTTAGTGATTGACTATGCTAGAACCTTAATGATGGAGAAAAATGTTGCACTAAAGTACTGGAGAGAAGCTATAAGTACTATAGTCTATACACTAAATAGAGTTCAAGTCAAAAAAGGTACAAATGCAACACCTTTTGAATTATGGTATGGTCACTCACCTAGTGTTAAACATTTCAAAGTATTTGGTTGTAAATGTTATATTCTTAAAGATACTAGAAATGAAAAGTTTGATGCTAAAAGTGATGAAGGTATATTCCTGGGATACTCCACTAGAAGCAAAGCATATAAGTGTTTGAATACTAACACTAACAAGATTGTGGAGAGTGAAAATGTAAATTTTGATGAGCATGTAGAAGTTTAGGTTGATGAGTCCAAGCAATCAGAGGATTAAGATCTTTTATATACTTCTATGAGGGAATGACTATAGAAGACAATGCTGCAAATCAAGTTGGGAATCAACAACAAATTTTGATATATGCTGAGTCACAGCTAGTCAATGTCGAGCTGCATTTAGAAGTTGAGCTATAAAATGTAAAAAATACACATTCTGATTCTGAAAACAATGTACATGAGAGGAATGATGAAATACCATATGAAGAAGAACAAAATGACTCTGAAGATGAAGGACCAAACATGGAAAGAAGGCCAGAACCAAGGTTAGCCAAGTATGTGAGGAGACATCACCCTGTAGATCAAATCATTGGTGACAAAGATCCCAGACCAATGACAAGGAATAGACTCAAGAATGAATCATGTCTACTAAGCAAGATTGAACCTAAAACAATGAAAGATGCACTACAAGATGATGACTAGTATAAATCCATGGAAGAGGAGATAGATCAGATTGAGAAGAACAAAACATGGACCTTAGTTCCTATACCAACTGATAAGAGTGTGATTGGTACCAAATGGGTTTTTTGAAATAAACTTGATGAGAATGGTGAGATAACAGGAAACAAAGCCAAACTAGTTTACAAAGGTTATGCACAAGAAGAAGGACTAGATTATGAGGAAACATTTGCCCCTGATGCAAGAATGGAAGGAGTAAGAATATTACTTGCATATGCTACATACAAAGGATTCAAAGTGTACCAAATGGATGTGAAGTCTTCTTTTTTGAATAGTATATTGGAAGAGGAAGTCTACATAAAACAACTTGAGGGATTTGTTGATGAGAAGAACAAGGACATGGTCTACAAACTGCACAAAGCACTTTATGGATTGAAGCAAGCACCTAGAGCATGGTATGAGAGAATGCACAAATATCTTGTGAAGATGGGATTTGAGAGAACATATGACAACAACAACTTGTATATCAAAGCTGAAAAAGGTAATGACATTTTGATATCAGAAATCTTTGTTGATGATATAATATTTGGAAGAAAAGATGTTCTATGCAAAGATTTTGCTGATAAAATGAAACATGAATTTGAGATGTCAATATTTGGAGAAATCAAATTCTTTGTTGGATTACAAGTACATCAATTGAAACATGGCATATTTGTGACCCAATCCAAATACATCAAAGAGATACTCAAGACATTTGGGTTAGAAGACTCAAAACCAATCAGCACACTGATGGCAACAAGACATAAGCTATCTAAGAATGATGAGTCTGTTGAGGTGAATCAGACATTGTATAGGTCAATGATTGGACAGTTACAATATGGTGTACATAGTAGACACAATATTGCATTAGTTGTTGGAATAGTGGCAAGATTTTCTGCAAATCCAAGAGAAAATCATTTAATAGCAGTAAAGAGAATACTGAGGTACCTAAAAGGAATTGATGACTTTGGTCTGTAATACAAGAGAAGTTTAAAGTCTAAACTAAGAACCTACACTGATGCAAATTGGGGAGGTAACATTGATGATAGAAAAAAGCACTAGTGGAGGAGCACTTTTCTTGGGAAAAAGGTTGATTACATGGACCAGCAAAAAGAAAAGTCATACCTCATAGTCCATTGTCAAAGCTAAATATGTTGTAGCTACTATAAATTGCACCAATATTGTATGGATCAAACATTTATTGCAAGGTATGAAGGAAGAGGTAACTAAGCCTATGATACTTTATTGTGATAATATAAGTGTTATCAACGTATCAATGAACCCTGTAATGCTTGCCAAAACTAAGCATATTGCAATCAAGTATCATTATGTAAGAGAGTTGGTAGAAGACAAACAAGTAAAGATGGAATATGTTAGCTCAAAGGAATAGATTGCTGACATCTTCAAAAAAGCACTACCTAAAGATTCTTTTGAGTATCTTAGAGGTAAGTTAGGGGTGATACCCCTAGCCAAGGCTACTTGAAGCATAAGCAAGAATTCCCTACATCAAATGAGTTGATTGTTGAAAATTTTACACATTGATGCAGAGGATATTTACTTTAGGATCCATGCCTAAAGTAGTAAAAGTGCTGAAGTTCCAAATCAGTCACAAGCAAGGTGATAGAGGGAGAAATTGAATGAACCTGCAAAAGCTACACTTGCATATTAAGATGCTAATATTTCTTTGGCATTGTTTTCAAAGAGGGAGAAGTTATGAGAAACTAATCAACAACATGTAATCAAATAGAGAAAGAGGGAGAAGTTGATCAGAACATCAGAAGATGAGCAATACTGAGGGAGAAAAACAAAGAACAAGGATACAATAGCTAAGAGGGAGAAGCAAAAATGAAGCAATCAGATAGTAGAAGGAGATGTAAAGTCACAATTTACTTTTTAGCATTTGACTTACTGTCCTAACCTTGTTAACTTGTGGTTAAATAGTTTAGTCTGATGGTTGATCAGTTTGGTTTTTCATCAATGCAAAGAGGGAGATTGTTGGAAATCTGATTGAAAAGTTCATTGATGAAGATCAAAGAGGGAGATTGGTGCAAAGAAGGAAGATTATTGTTTTCAATCATTGTTTTGTCATTGATGTCAAACCTGCTATTTGTAGGAATAGAATTTGCTTATAAGATCCAAGTACTATCACTTAGTTGATTGATGAAGAGGATTTGATCAACAAGATATAACAAGAGTACCTAAGGGAAAGGTTGAGTTATGATGTTGTAATGAAGTGCAAGGATCAGTTAAGACAATGGTTAAATAATGTATTGATAACTTACTCAAAGATACAAAAGTTGGTCACACTAAGAAACATTAGAGGAATCAGTTGTAATAAGGTTGACTACAAAGCTTAAACTAAGATCATTAGTAGGTGCCGAGCGAGTTAGTTGAAGCTGAACAAATTCTTAGTTGGAGTTGAGTAATAGGAAATTCTAGTGTGTGCCAAGTAATCTTCAAGTGTTGAGTGAAGTTCAAGTGCCTAGCATAAGAAAATCTTAGCTGGTGCCAAGTGATCTTCAAGTGCCGAGCATCAAGAAAAACACAGTTGATGCTGAGTAACATAGTATGCGCTAAGCACCAGTATTTCAATAGTGTTGAGCTGCTGCATTATTTCAAATGAAAAAGATTTTCCAAATCTAAGCTGACAAAGTGGTTACATTAAATTTTTTGAATGAGTTGGAAGATAAGGATGATGAGCTGGTGGCATTGAATTCTATGCAAACTATTTTTAGACAAATTTAATAGGATTATTCAAGAAGTTTCTAGAGGAAACAAAATATGGGTTAGATGCAATGAATCCTACCTAATTCATACAAATTGAAATTAAAGGATGGAAGAATTGAGTAGGAAAAGAACTCCATGACTTTTATTTAAGGATTCATAGACCAAGAAGCAAATGTTGCTGATACTATTGTCGTTGAAGTGCCAAAATTGTGAAGTGGTTGAAGGGTGTCAAGAAGGAGACATCTAGGAGAAGAAAGAGCATAGAGGCTTTGCTTCTACAAGTGGTCATGAAGAAATTATTGCACTGGTACATTGAGTATGGAGACTCAAGGAGACTAAGCTTCAAAAGAGGTCAAGCTGTCAGAGTTGTAGAGATTGAAGGCTAGGCAATAGTATGAGCTGAGAAGTGATCTAAGATCTACAAGTTAAGTTGTATGTTGTAGTTAGGTCAAATATTTTCAAATACTGTCTAGCAATTGTATTAGATATGAAAATCCTATGGACTTAGGTTGGTTTAATAGCCATATGTAAATCCTTTAACAGGGTAGCATTCCAAGTGAATGTTCTAAAGTCCTCTAACCAATCCCACTTCTAAAAGGGTGGTTAAATCCTCTAACAAGGTCACATTAATAGTGTCTTGTAAGCCTTTAACAGGGCAGGCCTTTCACAAGTCATCACTTTCAAAAGAGTGAGAATTGAGTAGCATGTTACTAGTGGTTTTTCTTAACTTGGGTTTCCACGTAAATCACTGTGTTGTGTTGATTTCTTATGTGTTATGCTTGCATGTTGATTTACAGTAACTTGCTGGTTAGAGAAATTAAATCTTGGATGAATGAATGATTGAATGGGCTCACTATACTTGGTGAAAAGTGTGAATAGGATATTTGGACTTTGAATATTTAATTCACCGCCACCCCCCCCCCCCCCCCCCCCCCTGGTCCCCTTCTTAGTTATTCTAAAGCATTTCTAAAAGCTAGTTATCGAGGTGTGGTTACCCTTAGTTTAAATTAATGAAAAGATACAACAGTTAGTCAATGTAAGGATCCCATTCACATATTAGTTTGAACCTTCACACAAATTGATAGTCATCCTTTCTAAATAGTTGGTGTTTATACTCTCAATGATGCAATGGAAATAGCTTACCTTTGGCAACTTGGATAATTGATTTGTTGCATCCATCTACTTTAGTTTGGTGTAGAAACTTCAAAATGGTTATGGTGGCATTTACCCATTTCTTTGGATAAATATTGAGAGAGAGGCTTATTTTTACATGCAAAATAAATTAGGCCTTTTTTCATCCCAATACAAATGGTCACTATATGCATGTGGTTTTGCATCCCTACATTAATTCTCAAGTTATCTCTAACAATTTTTTTAGTTCAACCTCAATCATACCATGATATTCTATCAAACCAATTTCCTATTAAATAAAAAATGAATGGTTTTTTGTTTTATCACACTCTTTAAGTTTTAATTCTCCCTTAACACATCATTGTTGAGTCATCCTTCTACTCGAACCCACATTCAATAGATTTTGAGTTTACAAGATAGATCTACTCAACCAACAAGTTGGATATGTGGCATAATAATTCATCAAATAGATGAATTCCTTCATTTTTACAAGAGATATCTAGCCCCATTCTATTAGAGGTCTCATGATTATAATACCAAGGAAATGTCAGTTGCTACAAATATTTTGGTAGATTATCCATTCTCAACTATTTTATAGTTAAAGTCAACTACTCTCCATCATTAGAAGAAGGTATTCAATAGTTATATAGCTGGGGGTGCTTAGATTGAAAGGTATGGATGGATTGATTGAATATTTAGAGATTGAGATAGTAAGGATATCTTCTCTTGTCTATCTCATGAAAATTCATCTCTAGTTATTAAAAGGGTTATAGGGGAAATTCAATTCTGACTAAACTTCAAAACATTTTCCAAGCCTTTGTTAATCATTATGAGAAATCTTTCACTACTTAAGAAATTACACCTACTAATCAACAAGCCCCACAAGAATGACTTCAAATAGATCTAACTCATCTTGCAACCTCTCAAAAGTATTTTTTTAACCAGAATTTGACCATACAATACCTTGAGAAAGTTTCTTTTTCCATGGCAAATGATAATTTCCTCCAATGTAATGGATTCCCTTATGATTTTTACTAATCTCTTTGGGATTGTGTTGGTTTGGACATGCATCATGTATATCTTGAATTTTTCAAAATATATAGATCTTTAGGCTAAGAAATAAAAAAAGTGAATATAAACTTCATACCTAAGAATGGTGATCTACAAGACATCTATAATTGATGCTAAATTACCCATTGACTTAGTGCTTAGCATCCCCATGGAGATTCCTAACATGGCTTACCTGGCTCCTATGGATCAGGTTAAACTTGGCATTAGTATTGGGCATTAGCATTTCTAGATTTTGTTGCAATGACAAATGATTCCAATAATTGGTATTAGAGTTTTGGTTCATGGGTTCAAGTGTCCCTTCATTAGGTGTTGAGGAATAGATTGTTGACTTAGTGGTCAGGTCCTTCTTCGAGATTAATGACATGGATTAACCACCTCCTATGGATTGGTTTAGATCGAGGATTTGTATTGGGAATTGATAGTTTAAGTTATTAGTGCAACTTTAAAATGATTCCAAAATACCTTTCTCAATATTTGTTATAAAATCTTTGCCAAGGCCCTTTCATTTTAAAATTCTCCATCTAATTCCCTAGATTATGCATCCTAAGAGGATTAGTTTCATTAGTCCAAATTTATTTTTCATAATGTCAAGCTATCATTTTGCACGATGCTTAACAACGGGAATCCTTTGGAACTCCTCTCTTGAAAAACTAATTTAGGATCAAGTAGGATCAACTACAAGGTTTCGAGCAATATTGTGACCTACTAGAATTTGCTCAGTTGAAGATAAATGTATTTGTTTACAGGGAGGCCTTTGTTGGTTTCAACCAATTTTAGATAAGACATTTGATCTATTGTTTTGAAAAGTAACCACAAAAGAGATATATTTTTGGTATTTTCTATTTTATGATGGATGCAATTTATATATACAAATATATGAATTCGTAATTTAACCAAGAATTAGAAAAGAAAATAACAAAGATAAGGTAATGAGATATTAAAGAAAATAAATTGAAAGGGAAATTCTTAACAAACATGAACCATGGTAAAAACACATCTACAAGTTAGATTATTGAAATGATTGGGTAGGAAACCAATGAAATAGGAGTAGTGCTTCTTTAATTCCACTAATGCAATCATCAATGGGAACTTATTAATAACCAAAAGATGTTTTACCTCTCATCAAATTGTAAGGCCATAGAAAGTGAGCTCATGCAAGACAAGAAGCTATGCAAGAACAATAAGGTGATCTTTTCTCCAACTCAGTACATTAGCAAAATTTGTTAATATGAAGCAAACCCTAGAAGTAAAAGATTGTACAATCAAATCAAAATAAAAGAACCATTGGCTCCATTATTATTCATGAACATGAATTCACATAAATAACACACTCTAACAAGAATAATTACACTTAGAATGAAAGAACCAATATCATATATTATTACATCAAAATATCTGCCTAGAGTACACATTACATCCATGTATTTATACGAGGTCATCTCCTCTTTTTGTGTTGAGAGTGAGAGCTCTTAGAATGCAAATATATGCTTAAAATTAAATAAAAAATCTAATTATATACAAACTGACCCTCTAAATGGTGCTAAGTAGGTCTCCACCCTTGTTTATATCAATAAATAGGTGCATGAGCCTTTACATGACATAAAAGAAAAGAAAGAAGTAGATAAGAAGAAGGAATCTACAAGAGGACATGAGAGTCACTGGAAGCTCTAAAAATTGAAGCTTGAGCTTCTTTGGGCGTTTCTGGGAGTTGAACTATCGTCAAAATGCATTTCTGACACATGGAAAACTCTATTAGAAACTAGCCATTAACTATTGGTGCACCTCTATGAATAGCACACCTTCACATGTTGCACACCTTGTGCACCTTAATGATAGGTTTCAAAAAATTCAAAATTTTCCCAAGTTTCAAAAATAATTTTCTAGCTTCTAGGTTTTGTACCACTTTATACTAGAGTGATTTTTGGATGTTTAATCTTGAATTTCTCTATGATCTCTACTATTTTGGTTGCTTCCAAAAAATCCAATGCTGCATACTTATCTTTATCTATCTACTAGTGGTTACTAACCTCCATATGGGTTTCCACAAAATTGTCAAGTTTAGTGTCTAGTTCCAACAATACCTTTTTAGTCTTAAATGCTTTCCTAATATCTTCATTAGATGAATAATTCTTGAAAGTTATTTGGAATTGTTGGACACCTAATTTCACTAGCTTGCACTTTATTTTTTACTCATCTTAAAAAATCTCAAGGGCAGTAGCATCGTGGTACTTCTCTGCTTCCAAAATCTGCTCTTGAGTCTAGTCTCTTAACTTTTGAATATCTTCATGAAGTCCTTCTATGACCTTATTTTTGGAAACTACCTTCTCAATCCAATCCTCAATATTATCAATCTCTTCCACTATATGTACCTCCATGAGTGTATGATATCGTTAACCTTCTATTAATGTCAAAAATAGGTCCTTCGCCCAAGTATGTACCTCATCCATTAACCCAAAATCTTAGTTCACTATGGACACCAATTTATCCACACTCAACTAAATGTAGTGCAATAGGTTCAAATTGCGCTATATTATATGTATGCTCTTCTCCTCAAAATTATCATGCCATTGCTGACATGCCCTCAAAAATGGATCCATTTTTGTTGTCCCCTTTTCCTTTCTCTCTAATTTTTAGCAAGAGTGATCTTTGGATGATCTGGGTCTATTGGGCCCACTACTCCATGCAAATAGCCTTTCATAATCTCATTATGTTTCTACAACATTAGTAGTTCCAATTTATTTTTGTCCATATGCTTGAACAATTCTTTTATGCTTGTAGTAATCAATACTTTGGTGATGTCTATTGTACGCCTTCCTAATAGGACCTCCTTGATTTGGTAATCATTAGGAGTCAAATCCTTAGTGTCAACATGTGGAGGAGGGATGGATATGTGTGCAACCAAGTCCTAATCTTGGCTCTTCATAATGAAGGCCAGTGGTCATGCATCACCCACAGGTGGCTCAAACTTCTTGATAGCTTTTATTAGCTCATCCATGGGTGATCCCACAATAATGGGTTCCACTTTTTGACCAATTTTGACACTGAAATCAATATTTTTGAAACAAACCTCACATTCAAGTGGTTATATCTCTAAAAATATGAATAATTTGAAGATGACGTAGTGATTTTTAGTACTCTATTCATAATCTGTAATAATAATTCTTTTTAAAATTATTTAAGTCAATTTTTTCTTCTCCTTCAAAAAGTGGTACGTATAAAAATCAAATTTTTTAAAGAGTGACACTCCACTTGACAAGCATAACTTTTTTTCCAGAAATGATAATGAGGTAATTCTTTCGATGTTGAATTTGTAACATCAATATCTAGAGGATGCATTTGGATGAATTTTATATAGTTTGTGAAGGTTTGAAGTGAAATCAATCGTAATTCAAACATAGGTTAATTTTGACTAGGAAAACTTGAACTCAATATATCATAAATCAAATTTTCCTTTTTTAATAGAATGCTATCTTAGTAACCTATTTCCTAGATATTTTAAAATTTTTTTTTGACCTAATTCATAATTTTTCCCAAAGTGTCGAAGTCAGTTGATGTTCAATCATTAATAAGCCTATAATGAGTTAAACTCATTTTTTAAATTCTTAATGAAAATAATATCTATTAAAATTGTAGTCGTTGGAAAGCTCGCTCCAAAGAGGCACAATTTAACATTGATTGATTTACAGTAGGAGATCATTTGATCCCAATTTTGAGGGTTAAAACACCATTTTTTCCTTTTTTTTTATTAAAAAAAGAGCAAATTTTTTAACAAACCATATGTTCACACAAACATAGTGTTCATGCAAACATACTTTACATGTTCCTGTGAACATATGTTTGCATGAACATATGTTTTCAAAAAATGGCAATTTAATGATGAAAATAGTAACTTCTGTATGTTCATGTAGGGTGAATGCACTATAGGGCCCATTTGTCGTTGCACCAAAAGCCATGACTGTTAGTGAACATGGAACACCACATAATTAACCACCTGTGGTCAGGGGAGCGCGTCGCATCACCCAACAATCTCCCCCTCGACGTGCATACCAGGTGCTTACGCGGGTCGGGAAGGCACCGGGGAGATTTGAACCCATGATCAGGCCAAAACCAGGCTCTGATACCAATTGTAGGGCCCATTTGCCGTTGCACCAAAAGCCATGACTGTTAGTGAACATGGAACACCACATAATTAACCACCTGTGGGCAGGGGAGCGCGTCGCATCACCCAACATGCACAAAGTTGGATTCCACGGAAGTCAAATCTATGAAATGAGACCTCTTAGAAATGGGTACCCGATTTTAAAAAATGGGTACCCATTTTTTTAAAAATCGGGTACCTATTTTTTAAAAGTAAAAAATGGGTACCTATTTCTTAAAAGGGGATTTTACATCTTGCTTTTAGTTTTTCAAAATGGGTACCCATTTTTTGAAATTCAAATAACGGGTGCTCGTTTCTTACAACATGAGGTGGGATATTTTTTCCCTACCTCAAATTTTGTTTTGCGATAGGCTTGGTAAGACCAAGCATATGCCTGGGCCTCTCAAGATTTGGCTAAGGCATTACATTGACAAATTCATGCCTTGCCATAATTTTTAGATGGTCTTCTCGATCAAATATTTTTACAAAACAAAAACCCATTAGAGCTCTCACTATCTCGATTTTAGATATAGTGTTATGATTTTATTTACTATTTTTCTATTATTTTTTAATCAAAGGTGGTATCTAAATGTAAAATAGCAATGTTCACTAAAACTTTAATAACTTTTTTATTTTATAATTTTTCTTAAATTAATTTATATGTCATCAATCTACATCCAATTCTTTTGAAGTTTTAAAAAAAATTGAAAAAGGTGAAATTTTGATCAAATTATGGTGTCCGTACATGAGAGGTTTTAAAATTTACCTTTATAGCCAATTAAAAAATAATAATAATAAAAATTCATTAAAAAATTCAAGAAAAATATTCTCATCAATCTTTGGTGTGTTAGGTAACTCCATTTAAAAGGAATTGCAAAAATTCATTTGGTTGTGTCAAATTATGGTGTATGCACATGAGTGTGGTATGGTCCTAAAATAGGCATTTTGAAAAAGTGGTTTTTAAAGATGCATACCAAAAAAAAATCTATCATATGGGTATACAAATAAATTACATATTCAAAAAGAAGATCTCAAACACTATAATTTTTATTTTTGAAGTTTGTTTTATTTTTAATCTCTAGATGGCTCAAATTTTGGCAACAATTGACAAAATATTTCAAAAACAGGAAAAACACTTCCAATTTTTGGCCAAAAGTGAGACACAACTTCTTGCACTAACCTCGCAAATGTGCCTATTTATATTTATTTATGTTTGTACAAACATAAATGTAGGGAATGTTTGTGTAGACATTTCCTTAATGTTCGCACGAACAATTGAAAATTGGAAATTTCCATCCATTTCCAATTTTGTTTGTACCAAAAAAGTGACACCCAGTAATGTGGAATCATCCCTATTACCTCCTCAATGGTTACATTTAATATCTCTTCAGTCAAACCATGACCTCCCTCTTTAGCCAAGTACGTGTAGTGCCCATTGGAGATGTATAGTTGACTGAAGAGGGGGTTTGTACTATAGATCACTTTCCCTTATCAGTCCTCTCTTAAGTCTTTTCTCGTTGAGTGATATTATGAATTTGAGTCTCTATTTCTACTTGGACTAAGTTCCCAGCATTGATATCATGAGGAGTTTTTTGAGTTTCCTTGTGTATTTCCCCTCCTCTGATACTTCATCAACTTGCATTTGCTAGGGCTCTTCTTCCTCTGCTGCCTATTCTTTAAAGTTTGTTTTAGGAGGAAGTGGCATTGCTAAACCTTTTTCTAGGAGTGATGAATCCTAAGATGGTAGTGAGGGTAGGCCTAGAGGTCATTGAGGTAGAGGTGGTAATTGGCTCTAGTCCTCTCCAAGGGATTGACTTATTGGAGTATCCCTTATCTTCTCACTCGCCATCTTAGTGCCAAAACACATGAAATCAAAATCCAAGAGGTCAAAGACATCTATCTCTTGACCCTCCATGTTTGCGATTCTCTATTGCTGCTCATCCTCTAAAATAGTGACCTGAATAGGTTCTTTTGGCATGGATGGCGGCATTAGGGTGGAGCTTCTTCTTCTTTCCTCTTCTGTAGCCCTAGACAAGTGAGTCCTCAGACTCAAGGGGACATATATTCAATTTTCTCCCCTTCTTCTTCTACTTCATCTTTCGAAATAGTTTTAGGCACCTATTGGGGAGGAGTATTCTTTTTTTTCAATTTTCCCCTACATGACCCTCCCATAGTGGATTCAACCCTTGCCTTCTTGGGATTTGAGGGGGAGGCTTCTTCCTCTTGACCTAATAGTGGCACCCTCTATTCTTCCAATTCCTTCTCATGTTCCTTTCTTGGTGGAGGTACTTGTTCAGTCCCCTGGACTTGAGCTTCTAGGTTAGCTTGGGGCTCTAGAGCTTCAGGTTCAACTTGCTTAGACACTCTTTTCCTTTTGGTCTTTTCCTTATCCAACCTAAAGTACTCAACCTCTCTCTCATGTTGATGTATTTTTTCGGCCTCTCTAGGGATTGAGTAGGGAAAGTTGGTATTATGTTTTTTGCACCTTTACCCCTAGCTAGTTGTATTGTGGCTTGAAGAGGAATAGTCTGGGGAACTGGATCAAGTTTGCAGGGTTTCTTGATCCATTCCCTTATTAGTTTGACTATGTGCCCAACTCTATTATTAATGTCTACATTCTCATCTCTGCCAATCTCCACATTCATTATTGGCCTATCATAGATTTTATCCTTGTTATATAGTGGATCTAAGACATCTTCTTTTTCTTTATCGACAACCTTTAATGGGATCTTCATTTTCAAGGTCTTTTTTACCAAATATAGAGTCATTCTACAATAATCCCTTATTCAGATATCATAATCATCTATCACATTCATTTGGTGGTCTTTCAGTGCATCCTTGTGTACGAACTGCTTCCCTGCCAAACACTACACCATCCCATTATTATCAAATTATAGATGAAGGGAGTTGTACTCTTCCAAGGGATATTGATCCCAATCTAAATCAAGGGTCATAATGTCTTGCTTTTTCTTGACCTCAAAAGCACCTAGAGTGATCGACCACACCCATGTCTTCTTGTTTTGTTTCCTCACTTTGTCATATGCAAATGTGAGTTGCCTAGGAATCTCCAACAATATGAGCCTATCAGAAGGATGTCTTGGGAGATTCATTGGTTTTATCTATGTGCCTATTACCCTTAGGTATGTGAATGTTTTGAATTGCATGTAGTAGGCATTGATCTCTATGATTGTGGTTACTACCTCTACTGAAATATATTTAGCATAATCACCCTCTATGAATCAGATGATTGTGTATATAAAACTATCATCCACTATCCTATACTCCTTTCTTTGATACAAAATCTTTTTCTTTACCAGCTGAGGGTATACCACATAGGGCCATGCATTAGCATCTTGCATGCTACCTCTTTTGTAAAGTCATGGGTAGTCAATTTTTTGAGCCACCAAGAAGTACACCATGTATGATGTCATATAAAATCTTTGATCAATTTTTACATCTACCAATTTCTCATGTAGATTATCGCTAAGGATAGTAGCCTACTCTATTGGCATTTTTACTATCTTGATGGTCTCTATGAAGTGCACCATCCAAATGTGAAGGTGTCTTGTTGCAAGGAGTCCCATGGCTCAACTCTAAAGTACAATTGTGTAGCCAATATCATCCTTCATGTACCCTCATTCATATCTACTTTGCTAACTCTATGACCTACTAGTGTTCTTTCTATTACGAAGGAAGATTGAATTATTTCTTTGGCTTCCTTTTTGTTCTCTTGATACCATATATTTTTCCGGTCATAGGTCATCTTTACATATTGATCAACCCTTGGGAGATGAAACACCTTCTCAATATTCTTTGGTCTGAGGTCTAGGATTATATCCCCTATGACATTCTTGACAACCTTTTCTTTAGGCACATAATATCTTGCCAAGGTCATAATCAACTTAAAGAATTGTACAAAAGTCAAAAGTGATGTTACATTTACTAGCCGTGACTTGGTCCTAGCTAATATCATTGTGGATCTTTCTCTAGGCTTATTGCAAATGAAAATGAATGCATTCTAGTCAATATGTTTGAGCTTGATGTCTTTGATTTCTACATGTCCATCCTGAAAGTGGGATTTCTTTGGTGTACCCTAGTAGTTAAAGACAATAGGCTTAAGCGAAATCTTTTCTACCATTAATGATGATGATGATGTCATTTTATTTGCAAAAAAGAATAGAAATTAGTCTAGAGAGCTAAAAAATCTAACCCAAAACAAACCCTATGTATAAAAAACCTAGCCCAAAACACTCAAAAATAGTCAGGATAGTCAGTCCCCCCCAACCCTAGAATGCAAAATAGCACACCTATCACACCTTGACAAGTGTCCTAGGTGCCCTCAAATGGTTCCTCTATAAACATTTTGGTGCAGCTGCACACTGTGCACATGCACACCTTGGTAAGGTGCACAAGCAGGTGCAAAGGGGATTCAACTATATCCTTCAATGTTTAGAAAAATGATACACACATGTGCACCTTAGTGGGATGTACATGTGCATACCCTATATGCTCTTAGTTATTTTGAAGAAAGGTATTTATGTGTGCACATCAGGGAGGTGCACACATGTGCACCTTTCCTTAGTGATTTTTCTTAGTTTTAGCTTTTAAAAAGATTAGAAAAAGGTGCACACCTACACACATTTTTAAGACTTAGTGTTAGGTTTTTAGGGTTTTTAGGTTTTGAATGTGAACATGTGTGCACCTTTAGTGTCCTAACACTTGTGTTTTGTGCTAGTGTGCACAATAGAGCACACCTTTGGAGGTGTAGAGGTGTGGGAGTAAAGGATCATGTGAGAACAAGTGAAGAAGGGTTGAGGGGTCCAAGGCTTATAGAGGCTCAGGTCTAGTGTGTGCACCCTTTGGAGGTGCACACCTATGCTTGTTTGTAGGTCCGCATCTTCAAAGGGGAAAGAGTGTACACTTTCTTATTTAGCGCACTTGCTCTTTCTTCCAAATTTTCTTATTTAGTGCGCACTTTTTTCTTATTTATGAAAAACAAAGCTCTTTCTTCCAAATTTTCTCAATTTTGATACTAGGGGGCTTCTCAGTTAGAGACAAAGGCTAGACCTAGACTCTAGGAGGAGTTTTGAAATGATCCAGGCCCCAAGGTAGGGGTTTGGGAGACAAAAAATTACTAGGGGCTCCCTATTTCTAGGAGAAATGGGGAGTGTATTATGAAACCACAATAGATAATATCAAAGATTTTCGGGACGACATATAATGTAGCTATTGATATAATTAGAATGCTCTTTTTCTTATAAATATTTTTCTAAAGAATATGATAGGATAGAGTGGAATTTCATTCTAGCCATGCTAAAATCTCCTTGTTTTAGAGACATCGTGTTACTCTTTTTATTTAAATGGTCTTTGCATATGCCTCTACTTGTATAAATATTACTAACCATTAATCTCATACTTTTTGCTTGCATAGATCCATCCATCAACGTTTCCCTCTTTCCCCCTTCCTCGTATGTCATTTTAGCCAAGCCTTTGGCTATTAAGTTCCTCTACAATATCTACTATCCAAATTTGTTTTACTTTGCTTCTAGATTCCACTTTGCATCTTGTGAATTACTATTTTATCAATGATTCATTTCTCACCCTCAAATTGAGGATAGAGAAAATATTCAAGATGCATTTCAATGCTTAAAATTCATTTTCTTGAATTTTGGTTCTCTTGTTCAATGACATAAAACTATTTTAGATCGTATTTTATTTCTTGCAACTCCACAAAATATTCTTCAATATGATCAAACTTTGATTCAACATGGCCAATTTTTCAAATTTTTGTTAATCTGATTTTCTTTTGTTTGACACAAATCTTTAGAATCTAGTACATTCACAAATCAAGATAAAATTGTCTTATTGGTCCTTTAAGTTTACTTTCCCTTGCAAGAAGTTTAAATATGTTCCACCATGCGTGCATTGACACATGTTTATTATTCATCACATTGG
This sequence comes from Cupressus sempervirens, assembly GCA_028749045.1. Taxonomy (NCBI): domain Eukaryota; kingdom Viridiplantae; phylum Streptophyta; class Pinopsida; order Cupressales; family Cupressaceae; genus Cupressus; species Cupressus sempervirens. The sequence continues at coordinate 27,353,404 of CM053785.1, read as the reverse complement.
GAACCATCCAAATCCTCATGTCAAAAATTGTATGAGATTTTATGTGATTTTGTATGGAGCTCATATATAGAGAAACATGATTTTCATGACTTTTTTGGGATATTTTCTAGCTCCCCAAGAGATCTAGTTGCCTTTGTCTTATTTACACCTAGAAACAAGGTTAATACTTATGTTTTAAATGGTTGTTCACTCCATTTTTGGGAATAAAGAATGAAATTTTTTTCTTTTCCATTTTGTCTCCTTTGGGTTTCCTTTGCAAGATCTAGGTTGTAAATTAATTGTCTCCCAAACCCATTTTCCCATGTGAGAACAGGCATAAACATAGGGATTATTTCTATATAAAATAATTCAGCACCTAGAATGTTAAAAAAATAATGTCTTTGCTAGGATGGTGTTAAGTTTTTTGATAGACTACCTTTTAATGAAAAATATCTCTAGTGTTCTCCATTAATCCATGTTCAAGGACTTTTACATGCTTGTCTCTTGAAGTTGTACATACTCTTTTCTTTCATAAGTGTTGCATTAAGAACCTTGGAGACCTTTCATGCAGGATTACAATGTCTCTATACAAAGTACAGGACTCATATGTCTAGCTTTTTTTGACTTTCCAATATCATTAGACTTTGGGAATGCTTCTTTCTTCTTTGTCAATCAAATTTATATATAAGATTGGCATTTCAAGAATAAAAATCTAGTGGAAGGATAAAAAATGTTATTCTTAGACAACTTTTCACAGATATCAACCTTAGAAAAGATATTAGTGGTTTTTACCCCATTCGCTAATGATCAATCTTTTTAAGCAGTGATGTAATTTATAGTCCTCACATTCTAGAGGTTTTCATTTTCCACTATCTAGTCTACTATCATAGAACTCAAAATAGCACATTTTTCCTAGTGTATTCTTTTTCAAGGCCTTCCTTTCATCTCCTAACTTCACCACTTAGGCATTTCATATCCTCACTACCCTCTTTTTGGATATTTAGAGCTTGTCCTTCATATTTTTTTATTTTGTAGAAGCAATCATACTTTCTAGGTATAGGTTCATGATTTCTTTTTTTCATTTCATGTACAATTACTTAGTAGATAACCTTAGACTTCATTCCATTTTTCTACAACATTGGTGTACTTATAGAATGGAATTTTTTTATTATTATATAGAATTATAGAAATGTGGTGGTTTTCTAACATGTCATAATTGATACTAATGTCTCTACTATTTATAAATCTTGCATATGTAATAATTTGATGTTATAGATGTAAGATCAATTTTATAAGGTAGCTCTATAGGTGGTCCATGAGAGAGAATTATTGCAACAGTGGGGTAATGCCTCTTGTATGGTTGCCAAGGTTTCACTGAATACTTCTATTACCAATGGTCATCATCCTTCACATGGCCAACATCATGGTAGGAATCCCTCTCACTAGAATTGAGACACACCCCATTCCTATCTTTGCCATCATTGTTTTCCTGACCACTATATTTCACCTCCCATGCTAACCTAGTCTCCACTTCTTTATGGGGGCCCATTAAATGGTATTTGATTAGTTTTGTCTAAAAATCTCTCCATATTAGGTGGAAAAACTGGGTGAGGATCATAAACTAGATTGCTACACATGTCTGGAACCCATGCCAAATCCAATGAAAGGTAGTGAAAGAAGAATGAAATAAATCCTCCTCCTCCTTTTCTACTTCTTTAATTACATAGGACTACTTTTTCTTTGTGCTATGCCCATGTGCTTCTTTTGTTGTTTCTATTTCAAAACATTTTCCTTCTATCGATTTAATTATTGTTCTTTGGGAAAGGCTCATGTTAATTCCTCTCATACTTATTATTTTTTGATTCATTTTTTTTTTTTTAAATTTAATAAAAATAGTTAGGCTTTTACATCAAAAAAAGATTTACTTGCTTTCTATAGTCCATATTTCTAGGCTTCGCACCATGTGGAAATGACAAGCATTGAAATAGAACCAATGAATTTGATTTTTTATAGACATTGTTACATGATTTATTTTTTCCCTATTAGCATAAAGTGATAAAATATTAGTTTAAGGTGGAGGCTCATGGGAATATGGTTGTTTGTCCAAATCAATCACTACCTTGAGGTTGTTTGTTCTTATAATAGTAATGAATTCCTTTTGCATCTAGTTCATGCACACTCATGCTTTCTATCCAATTTTTTGGTTTTAGATAGTTGTCATGAGAAATGTAAATAGATTCCAAGTAGGAGTCTTAGTTTGGTTTAAACACTTGTGAAGTAATAGTGTTCTTTTTGTGCAATTGTATGAATTTAGAGTCAACTTTTCAAAATGGTAGATTATTTGAGGTCAAAAGAAATTTAGGAATTATTATTAGTATTATTATTTACATAAATATTTAGATGGTATTAGGTTTGATTTTTAATAAAGAAAATTAAAAATAATAAGAAGAAAAAATGATTTGTAATAATGTACTTAAATCTCTAAATCATCATATAAGGATATAGGTAGAAAAGATAAATTGATCGATGACATTTATGGTTTCTATGTGAGCAAGAGGATTGTTAAAGACACTTCATTGACCTCTCTAGAAAAGTTGGATTCAAAACCCCTATAATATTTCACTCTTCTTTAAATTAATTTAATAAAGGGAAGAACATTGGACAATAATTTACATTTATAAACTAACATTCTAGTTTTAGTTGTTTTAATGAAATAACACTCTAATTTTAGAGGGTTTTTAACTTTTTAACTTTTATTGTATTTGAATTTCTTAAGGAATATGTTCAATTTACTAATCATCATCCTTTTCCTACTTTATCCAGTTGTCCCATCTTGAAGTCTTAATGTCAATCCTAGTCTACTCCTTTTTTGTCACTATAAAATGAGATTAGAGTCTTATTTTTTATCATGATTGTTATAGAAAATCTCTCCTCTTGCCAAGTAGTAGTGGACAAGTAATTATAAGATAAGCTTAAGACTTCTACTAGTGTCATTGTTCTTGGTACATTGGTGTTAATATCTTTAGTATTTTTCTCTAGTGTAACACTTCAATTATTTAAGTATATAATCTAACATATTGATGTTTATCCATGTACATTATAGGAAATAAAAATTAACAAATAGAAACAAAGTTATTTCTAGATCAAATTGTAGAAAATTTCTATATCAATATTTTAAATGATATTTGAGATCCGTAATCAAATTGAAAAGATTCAAAAGAGATATAATTGAATTATTATAAATAATGAACATAACAACTTAATTTATTATAGAATTTTGATTATGACAATAGAAGACCTTGTTGTCTCTTATTTGAAACAGAACATGCTATATATTGATGAAGAGCAGCACTGTCTCTGATTTGAAAATATGTATCCTAAATACGTCTACTAATGTCTTCTTTGGAAAATGTGTTTTCCATATTTATAAGAGTAGAGATTCAATTTGAGAATAGAAGATTACTCGACTGAGAAAGAATGCATACGTCAACACAATAATAATGGCAAAGGGCTCTTGTCATCCACCAAGGAATGATTGATATGGCAATAAATTATCTACAGTACCTTCACGGAGGAAACAGTGGCTGATGACAGTAACGTCATGAGAATAGATGGTAAGGTCGGCAGAAATATGAAGTCGCTTTCTTTCAACGGATGAAAGACTGGTATCACTTCATGAATAATAATATTATTGATAATAGATCAGATGTGATGGCTGCATGTGCTTCCATGTGCACTGCCTTATCCACCTCTTTCTTCTACCTCGCTCCATAATTTATGTATCTCTACGGATATCTTCAATAACAAGACCTCATAAAAAAACCTAAATTCACCCGCCCATCTATCTGATTTTGCTTGTAAACCATGAATTTCTTGTCTAGGGAAATGTATCTCAGGCGCCTTATTTCAGCCCTCAAAAGCGTTCAGAAGCCCACAAGTGGTAGTGAAGGTGAATCAGATAACCCATGTTCGAGTCACACTGTTAAGCTGGCAGCAGATGTATCCCTTGCACTAACTGCTAGACGCTCAGCCTGGGGTCGCGCCCTTCTCAACAGAATTTCAAGGGATGAGAATAATACACATTTCCTTAGGAAAATTCTGGAACCCAACAAATTCCGGGCAATAATGGCACAAAGGGCAAGATACCAGTCCCGTCCAAGATTTCAGCTTAGAAGAAAACATGCCCACATGAAGAGTCACAAGAATTCCAGTCAGAGTTTATATAGATATTTCTGCTCTAAGCGACTGGAACCCCTGACCTCCTCCAATGCCGGGCGTACAAGGGAACTGCGAAGGCTGGTTCCAGGTGGGAAATCAATGGGTGCTTTGTGTTTGCTCAGAGAAACTGCTGATTATATGTCCTTTCTTACAACACAGGTAGAAGTCCTCAATTCTTTAGTGAATTCTGTCAATGGTGGTAGCAGAAACACTGTTAAAGCAGAATATCAAGGCAAGAATGTTTGATTTTTCCAATATCTTCTTCTTACCAGAGAAGGTTATATATGTGATATATATGTTGTTTTTAATTCCAAACTGTGCAGCTTATAGCTATTTCAGTTTTTTCATTAAATTCGATCTTGGTGGAACTTATGAGTGGTGTTTGATTTTACCATACACTTTCATTGATTTGAAAAGCAACTGTGTCCCTTACATACTTAATAACCCAGAGAATTTCCATTTCATTTAGGTCAACTTATATTCTGTGTTGATTTAGGTTAGCTTACTTTCTATGCACTTTCATGGATTTGAAAAGCGACCCAGTTCCTTATACCCTTACTAACACTGAGAAATCCCTTTTGATTTAGGTTAATTCATACTTTGTGTTGATTTAGGTTAGCTTATTTTCGGTATATTTCTATTGATCTGAAAAGCAACGATGTTAAATAGTCAAAGTTGATCTTTTTTTTCAAGCTTAATTCTTCCCTTAATGTGATGTTTAAGAACGGCCCTTCCTTCTGCTTTAATTCTGTTTTGATCGTTCTCCTCTGAGGGAAATCCATTTTTATTTAGGTCAACTTATTTAGCGGCCATTTACTGAGAGATTAATCGTTAGTATCTGCAATCAGATCATTTGATTATTCGTGCTTGCTAATACAGCTATTATACTGTCTCCAGATTTATACTGGATGCTTGTTTTTTCAAGGGACTTATGAGATTACATTAAGTTTATCATCATTAAAAAGGGTATAGTTCTTCATTCAAAATAGGAGAACTTTTTTCATCAATTTGTTTTCCTATTATTTTCTTGAAACTGATTCAATTTTATTATTGTGAAGTCTTAATTATAAAAATTATTATTCAAGTGATCGAATAAAAGTATTCCCATATTATTTTGATCGAACAAATTTTGATCTCTTCTTATTTTCTTAAAAGAATTCCCAAAAACTCATTTACAAATCCAAAACCCTCCCTATGTATAAAATGTCTATACTTCCAACACAAGCCAAATTGGGTCGCTTCATCTTGCCCGACAAAAGCATCCACTTTACTTTGGCTTGTATAGCTAATACTCATTGTGTGTTGTTTCAACACCATCATTAGATTTATTTTGTTATCTTTTGGCCTTAACTTGATTCACAGCTTAAACAAACCCATTACCTTATTTAAATAATTATTCTTTCTTCAGAAACTAGATTGTGAAGTTTACTAGTAAAGGCTTCTTTTGATTCTCCATGTTAATATGATAGTTCTTCGCTGAGTTACACAAGTATATGTATTTCCGAAGGCATAGTATATTACTTCAATCTATGTGCCATATATCAGAGCACTATTTTAGATGAAAATCCTCAATATTTTAAAAGTCTAAATGCTTTGTGCCTGTAAGTCAGCTGCAGGTTTCTGGCACAGAGAAAAAGAGGGAGTAAGTTTGAAAATTATGGTCTTAGAAAAAGCGACTTCCTCAAAATAGAATCAGAATTGTTTCATATTCTTACAAATATTTTATAATTTGGTGAAGTTTTTAGATCTAATCTCTCTTGTGGATTGGAAACTTGAAAATTCTCTCGGCTATTAATGAAGTCACGGAAACATGTTGTAATGGCTTAACATTTACACCGGCATGGGTGAGTCAACTGTGCATTGCGCTGTTCTTTAGCCTGATACCTAAATCTGCCACACTCGCCCACTTGTGTCAGTAGCCAAGGTAAATTTTAGTTCAAAATCCATGGATGTAAGCCTTGGTGGCCGCATACATATGGGCGCTCCAGAAATGTCCACATGGGGACTCCAACACACCATATAGACGTCCTTGGTTAACACTATCATTCTCTGGACCTATGTGCTCATCCATGATAGAAAGCTTCCTGATTATAGGGATTAGGCCCTTGTTCCTTCAGTTTCGGCCTCTGCAATTAAAATACTCATATTTTTCTAGTAGTGTGTCCTATTTGTATTGATCACTCAACTTTCAACCATATCTTCGGGACACTCCTACTTAGCTAAAGTAGGTGTCTAGAAGGGAATTGTGTACATCCCTTTTGAGACTTTAACTGGTCTTTAGGGGTGCATTATTTTCTCTTCCGTATTTTGGTCAGCCTAACATGAAACAACTCATTTTTCAAAAGCTTGGTGTGTTGAGGATTTATGAGGTTTACAACCAAGGCCAAGACTAGATCATTTGTATTCAAGAGTCATAGACAAATAATCCCTATCCATTGGTATAATCTACGCAGGTCAAGAACTATGTTCTTTGGTGACATGGATATAAATGATCCAGGTGGTTTGTAATTCTTTACACGATACATTAAGCACTTAATACAAAATTGGAGCTAGGATTCCAATATTCAAAACCTGAGATCTCTCCACCACACCAATAGTGGATAATGATTCAGTTCTCGTGGTAGACTTTGGAAAAGTACATTCATTAGATAATAACTTAAAGGATATAAAAAAATTCCTTAAGTTGTGCTCATCTAGAAGTAAGGGACACAATCTATAACCTATGAGAATTGTTCATTTCAAATAAGCACGGCTTGAAAGTCCTTCCCAATATTGGAAGGATAGTGAAAGAGGTAGTCCCTCTTCATCCCCTTCCTCAAAAGACACAATCCTCTAGCCTCCATGAAGAATAGATTAACATGTATATGTTTAAATTAATAAAAGATCAACTCCACCATTCCCAAGAATCACCTGCACACAAACACCTATCATAGAAGTGAGAAGCAAAAAGTTGTGGATGTTGGAATTGTCAAATCCATAGACGAGACATTCTTGATGAGAAAAAAGAGAGATTGCTATTATCAAAAGTGAATTGAATAAATTACAAAGAGATCAATCCTTATAAAAAGAGATCAATACCCTAATATGAACTAATCTAAGTTGAACGATAATAATTAATAAAAGAATTAATTATTATATGCCCAAACTTTAGTTTAAGTAAGCTAGAGATAATGAGTGATTTGATAATTAAACCAATATGATTTAATTAATAAGAAAATACTTTATTACTTTAACAACCCCCCCTCAAGATAAACTTAGGGAGTAGCTATAAATCTAGAAACTACTACTGAAAGAAGAATTGGGTCCCGACAACAAGGCTTGATGAGGTGCCGAAGCACAACCAAATCTCTAAAAAGAGGAGAAATAGAGAAGATTAAGTCTAAAGAGTTGATCAATCGAAGATGAAAGGTATCTTCATGGCCTCCAAAAATAGGAATGAAAGAATGTCTATATGGTAAATGATCCATCTCATTTAAATGCATAGGTATCCAGCCACTACAATTGCCTAGTGCATAAGATCAAATACTGAATACATAGCTCACTCCATCAAACTAAGAAAGAAATAGAACCAACATAAATACTTTATAATGCTGAGAGGTAAGACATGAACACTGAAACTGAACACAATATCTCCTCTAGAAAGAAGAACCAAGAACATTGAGAGTGTACAAGAAGTACAAACACCTATAATTGCACATGCCATCGATACATCATGAGGCTTATATCATGGAAGAAACACTCACTTGATAAAGGAAGATGGCAAATATGACCAACATGAAACCCCCCATGGCATTTTATAACATAGTGTGAGTACAACAAAACACAAAGATGTGAAAGATCCCAAAATGCAATAAAGTGACACTTTATCTCAGTGCATTTGTAGAAACACTACAAAAGGATGTCAACAAAGATCACAAGAGATAGTATAACCAATGAAAAATTATTTGAAAAAATATCAATCCCTAGACCTGAAACAACCAAGATATCCATTAGAATGCAAAAAAGAAAAAAATTGAATGGGATGTGCATAGAGCAAAATCACGAAATAGAATGTCTCAAGATATGTCTCCTGAAGTGCAAAATAGAACTCCTGACATTGACAACTAAAGTAGCCATCAAAAGAGCACCAAAATTGAAAATTTCTAGAACCACTCAAATGGGCTCTGAACCAGCTTTTCAGCAATATCTCATTTGTGAAAAACTAAGTTCAGATGAGGAAGTTATGGCCAAAAAATCACATGTAGGTCAAAATAGAGTTGAAAGGACCCCAGAAAATCACCACCTTAGGATCCATACCAAAATGCATCAGAAAGAGTGCAAACCAATAACAAAAAATACCTTGGGAAACATGCCAAAAATTGAGATTTGCAAACCAAAAATCTCAATTTGTGTACCAAAAAATCTTGATTTGTGTGCCAAAAAATATTGGTTTATGTACAAAACAAATTGATTTGCATGCAAAAAAATCTTGATATATGAACCAAATAATCTTGATCTGCATGCCAAAAAATCTTGATCCATGAACAAAAAAATCTTAAGCTGCATGCCAAAAATCTCAAAATTTTAACAAAAAACTCCACTTGTGTTACAAAAATCTTGATTTTTGAACTGAAAAATATTTATTTGTCTGCTAAAAATCTCAAATTTTGAGCCAAAAAGTCTTGATTTGTGTGCAAAAAAATCTTAATTTTCATACCAAAAAGCATAAAATCACCACCTCGGGAAATGTGGCCAATCTTGTAGCGATTTGTTTTGGTCTCAGAATCCAATTGTGTCTAAATTGGACAAATTTTTAAATGGAAATAGGGATTTTTTGGGTGCTTTGAGCTAAACAATGATGTTTGTTTGGGTTTAAAGGGTGTCAAAAATTAGTAATCCCCTAGATTCAATGCATAAATCCTTTGAAAAAGAAACCCTATAAAAGAAAAAACATAGATCTGAAAGCCAAGGCAAGCTTCTCATAAACAAAATAGGGGCATGAAGATCCAGAGATTTTATATCATGTTGAAGTTGATGAAAGATCAAACCCACAACTCCCAAGAATCACCTGCATGCAAACACCTCTCACAGAAGAGAGAACAAAAAAGCTATTAAGGCTAGAATTGCGAGATCCATAGATAAGACATTCTTGATGAGAAAAAAGAGAGATTTCTATTATCAAAAGTGAATTGAATAAATTACAAAGAGATCAATTCTTATAAAAGGAGATCAAATCCCTAACAGGAACTAACATAGGTTGCATGATAATAATTAATAAAAGAGTTAATTATTATATGCCCAAAGTTTATCATAAGTAAACCAAAGATAATAAGCGACTTAATAATTAAATCAATATATTTAATCAATAAGAAAATACTTTATTACTTTAAGAATATATGCCTCAATCCTTTAATTATATGATAGGGACAAGCTTCCATGACTAGTAGAATCATGCCTAATGTCTCTATCAATAAGAATTCTCTTGCACAAGGTAAAGAAAAACTTGGTAGTTATAGTAGTGTAGGAACTTCATGGGTGGGATGAATGTCCCTACTGGCATTTGTTTAGGGGGGAAAGGGAGACACTTTAATAGAGTTGTAGATCTCATCTTTTCTAGGCCACTAGGAAATTCAAATATGTATGAGAGGGAAAGAGGAGAATTTTCAAATATGATTCCACATATAGTCCAAATTAGATTAGACTTCTCAATCCAGAGAAGAGGCATAATATTTTGTTGAAGCAGTTAATTGTTCTAATGTAATGTGGATCAAGAAATTGATGTCAGGAATGGAGGAAGAAATCAAGGAACTAGTGATTATCTATTATGATAACACAAGTGCAATCAATATATCAAAAACTCCAGTGATGCACACAAAGACAAAACACATTGCAATCAAATATCATTTCCTAAGGGAATTGGTTTAAAACAAAAAGGTTAGATTGGAATATGTGAACACCAAGGTGCAAATAGCATATATATTTACTAAAGCTTTACCTAAGGATGCATTTATGTATCTAAGAGGTAAACTAGGGGTCATTCCCCTATCTGGTGCTCACTAAAGAAAAAGATAGTAAGACATCAACCAAAGTCCATTGAAGATCAATCAAGTTGATGCAATGTAATATAGAGCATATTACATGTGAATTAGTACAAAAGGTACATTGTGATTTTAGAGTTTGTATCCTTTGGCAATTGATATCAAAGAGGGAGATTTTAATGTCAATGTAGAATATTGTAGGATGTTTAGTATTAATGAGAAAGATGAAGAGTCTTGATATTCAGATAATGGAATGCATAGCTAAGAGGGAGAAAATTACAGTAGAGTAGTGTTAGAAAACTAGTAGAGACAAATCCATGTAGAAGATCTAAGGGAGTGAGTATAGACAAGAATCATAATGAAACTAAGGATATTAGTAAATTGCTCATACTTCTATCAGTTTATGTTGACATATTGTGTTGCCATCAATGTCAAAGTGGGATTTTGTTGGAAATAATTCTTGAATTGTATATTGTCATTTATGTTTACAAAAATGTCATTATTAGTTGAGCAATGTAGAGTTTGCAATATTAACCTTATGTATCTCAATATTAACTAAGAAATTAGGTAAAGAAGAACTTCTAGTATTAACCAAGAAGTTGGTTAATGAAATAGATTCTTGCTTGCAATATGATCGAGTGACCAAGCATCAAAGGCTTGCAGTATTGACCAAGGGGTTGGGCATCAAAGGAGTATAATATTGACCGAGTGGCCAGGCATTGAAGAAGTCACATTGTCAATCGAATGTTCACCCTTAGTGTTGACTGAGTGAAAGAAAATGTGATTGCCAAATATTTTGTTAACTAAGGCTGACTGATTGGATGTTTATTGATGTTTTAGAAAGGTATTCAAGCTGACTTTTCCTAGCTTATGATACATAAGAAAGGTCAAGTTGTGAGGAAAATATGTAACAAGTGGAATATGAAACAAGATGGATATCTGAGCGAAGGAAAAATGAAGAGTTGGAAAGTGTGAAAGATAAGCTACAAAGAAACATTTCATCAAAAAGGATCTAGAGGTCAATCCAAAATAGAGATTTGAATCTGCAAAGAAAGTTTCTTCATAAATTAGGTCAAATTACTATTGCTTTCTGACCATTGTAGCAGTAAAGAAATCTCTTAATAGAGTTGTCTTAATAGTCATTTTTAAAATCCTCTAACAAGGTGATATTTCAATATTAAAAAGTTTGGAGATCTCTAACCAATCCACTCCTAATAGGGTGATCTTGTAAGAATTTTTCTTAGGGCAAAATTCACCCAAGATCAAGGAACTCAAGCACAAGCATAAGAATAGACCAGAAAGAGTATGATCAAAATAACAATATGTATTCAATTCACTGTGAAAGTACACTAGGAGTGCCTATATATAAAGGCCTCTAGAATGCTTTTAGAATGCCTAGAAATTAGCAACATGATAAGTCATACAACTAGGCACATGTCCACCAAAAGTGGATTATCCTCCATTAAGAACATGAGTAACTGTGATGATGAGAGGATAAGCCTACAAAGGTGTAGCACACAAAATTATGTTGTAGACACCATGTGCTAAAATAGGAGTGAAAATATCTATGTTGTCTACATAACAGCTCAGTTAATTATGCAAACTCCAGTGTTGTAGACACCATGTGTTGAATTAGAGTTGCTTACTCCAGTGTTTTCAACATGACAACTCATAAGCGTACACAAACTTCGAAGTGTCTCACCTAAAAAATAATAAAATAATGCATTAACCTAAGTACACTTAAGTAAGTGTAAATAGTGAATAATTATTTATGCCAACATCCCTCCTTAAGTGCAACTTAGGGGAATACATTTAAGTTTACAAAAGCTAGGATGAAATGCAAGACAGGTCCTGACTACTAGGCCATGTTAGGTACCTATGTACATAATGAAATGTAATCTCTCATAAAGCGAAGAAAGAGGTAAAACCTCATGGAAAAAACCCTCCCCCAAAAAAATAGATGAAAAGACAAGATGCATGGATTGATGGAGTAATCAAGACACCCCCATTACGACATACATCAAGTATATACAAAAGAGAAGTATGAGAAGAACAAAACCCCATAAGAGGAAAACATCTCCCCCATAAGAGAGAAAAGGAGAGAGACAAGATAGTCCCCCCCCCCCAAATGTAAAGTGCCGACTAGTGATAGTTGCTTCAAGGAAGAAGTTGGTCCATGAGTGCTAAATAATGTTCCTCCCCGTTGGAAGAAACAATGGAAAAGGTACAAGTGAGATGCTTCCCTTGTGTGTAGAAAGAATCTTGATGATGAATGGTGTCTATGAAACCTGCTCAACTATCGCTATGTCAATACTGATGGTTGCCCCTTCCAAGACTATTTAAAAGAACGAGTGTAGATCTAACAAGGATGGATGTATAACTTGCCCCAAAGAACCATCTCCTCAAATAATAAAGAGACCTCTTGCAACTGTTGTACATAAGGATCCACAATCATATCAACCTATGAAGACTGATCATGTAGAGAATGGACAAGAGGGTCAAAGAGAGCCCTTGCAACAACTGAAGAAGGATCGTCATCATCAAAGGGAAGATGTATATCCTCAATGATGTCTCCCAAATTTTCTATGTATGACTTTACAAATAAACCTGGAATATCTGCTATGTAGTCATCCCCTATTGCTAGAGCTAGAAGACAAGGTGTACCCTATTGTGTTGGACCTACCACTGTGGCAATGTATGCATGTGGAATGTGTTGATGATGTGACCTCTCTCTGCATCTGTCAATAGGATCCCACATATCTGAATCTATTGAATCACTATCGCTAGTGTCACTATCAATTTCCACAATGTATGAAGTGCGGAGAGGATTAGAGGATAAGCTAGGTGAACTTTCCTCAAAGTGAACATTCCTCTCTATAAAAATCTCATGTGTCCTAGGATGCATAAGTCAGTATGCCTTAACACCATCTTCATATTCAATGAAAGTACAAGGCCTTGGTGGTGGTACCTTGCATCCTCTAGAAGATATGTTAGCCCATGCTGGACAACCAAAGACTCTAAAGTGTTTCATAACTAGATTTTTGCTCCACCATGCCTCAAAATGAGTCTTCCCATCTAAGGCATTATGAGGAGACCTATTAATTATGTGATTGGCACTACTGATAGCTTTGACTTCAAGTGTTGGATTAAGAGACTTGGCTTGTATCATGCGACTTGCCATGGACTTAAGAGTTTCTATCCTTAATGTTACAAAATTTGTCTTGTGTGGACTGAATGCTGGAGGATTCTGAAGATCAATACCCTCAAGTTTGCAAAAGTCTTTAAGTCTCATGTTCACGTATCTGCTTTGATTGTCCATCCGAAGAACCTTGATGAATTTCATTGATTGTTGTTCAACATGAAGGCTTGAAGCTTATCAACCACTTCATTCTTGTGATGAAGAAAGTAGACCCATGTGTAGCATGAAAAGTCATCAATGAAAGTAAGGATGTAGCGGCCTTGGCTGACTGATGTCATTACAAAAGGACCTGCTAATACCATATAAACCAACTAAAGAACAACTAGTGCTCTTGAAGACTTTCCTTTATCAAACTTCTCCTCTAGATGTATATCCATTGAACTGTTGAACATTCACCCTTAGAAAAGTTGATTGTAGGTAGACCTTTGACCATGTTTTTTGAGCAAGTTGTTGAAGATAGTGGAAGGCAAGATGACCATACCACTCAAGCCATAATTTGATTTATGGATGAGATTAAATTAACAAATCATGTGAAGGAGACTTAGACACAAAGTGGGAGAAAAAATAAAGCCTTTTGTCATGATTGACTTTTCCCACTGCAACCAATGAATCATCTTTGAGATTGTGCACCATTACTGAATTTGGAAGGAACTCAACTTTTTGTTGTCTCCAAGGTGAGTGATTTGGTAAATTGAGAGGATATTAGAGCTAAGGTTTGGAACATAGAGGACATCTTTAAATTCCCTATTTTCCATCTCCGCATGTCCTTTCCCTTCAACGTCCATTTTAGTATCATCTCCTACAAAGATGTGCAGTACCTATGATTGCTTCAATGAAAAAAAGTCCCCCTTTAAAGAACCCATATGATATGAGGCAACTGAGTCAAGAATCCATTATGATGAAGAACTTGAATTTGCCATAAGTGCTTGCCCTTTTCCCTTTGAAGTGGGCGGAGTTGAATCCTTGGAAGCATTTGGCACATTAATTTTATTCTTCTTAAGTAGGTTTTCTAACTCATTGATTCTCTTAGGCTTACGATGATGCTCATCATGATTCAGTTTGTCCTTCTTTTCATTGTTTCCCTTCTTGTTGGAAGAAGAACTACCTTGTTGTGAGGAGGAAGAGTATTGTGTCTCAAATTGTGATTTTTGCTTCCACTGCTTTTTCTTACTATTCTTAGAACTTTTTCCACATTGACTTGATTGCTTCTTATCACTAGCCACCAATGCTTTGGTCTTTGATGACATGAGAGGTTCCATATCTATTAACTTGGTTTGTTCAAAAATCAACATTTTTGCAAATGCATCAAATGTAGGCTTTTGGAAAGCACTTCCCATGGTTAACCTATGAGTGTTATAACTCAAAACAAAGGAAGTATACCCTGAAGGTAGCCTCTTTAGGATGTGATGAATCAATCAATCATCTTTCATGGGATTACCACAATCTTTAAGTAGTGCTCTAAACTCATTGGCTTTGTTGATATAATCTTGAATTGTGTAAAAATTCTTAAAGTTATAATAGAAGTAGATCATCCTCAATCTGGAATCCCTTTTCCTCATCAACCTTACGATACAATGCTTCGAGTTTTTTCAAAGTAGGTTTGGCTTCCTTGAAATTGGAAATGTAGAAGAAGAGATCTCTATGTACACAACTCTTGATAATTCCTACAGCCTGTTGGTATTTAATTTGCCAACCAAAGAGTGTTGTAGCATCCGTGGGTTTGGGGATTATACCATCAACATAAATATTTAGACCTTTTTCCATTAATCTACTCCATACAATGTCTTTCCATGTAGAATAATTGTGTGAAGTTAGAAGTGGACCTTTAGGTGAACCCATGATGTAGAAAATGAGAAGAGCATGAAAGAGAGACACAAAAACACAATACACTCCACCCTATTCACTCAATCCAAGACCCCCCACCCGCCCATCCACCCCCCAAAAAAAAAGAGAGATGTTTTTGGCACTTTATATGTAGTGCGTGTACAATAGGCCACTTGTCAAAATTTACGAAATGGACTTCTAATTTTTGCTATTTACAACTGCCTTTTGAGGCTCAAACCTATCTCTAAGCACTGTAGCTCAGATGTACAACAATTTTGAAAAGTAATCAAAGCAATACAATGCAAAAAGTGTCCTAAGTCTGAAAGTGATATTTTTGTCCACACAACCCTATAATCTAATTGTAGATCTAGAAAGTAGACAAAAGATTAGGCACTTTAAAAAAAAATAGAACATAAAAATGTGTCTAGATAGCCCACACGAAGGATTTGAAGTTGCAAAATATAAGATTAGACAGGTACAGTCACCAAAAAATGTAATTTCTAACAAATTCATGCACCAAAACTAAAAAAGAACAACACAACTGAATATTTTAGGAAATTCTACCCAAAAAAAAAAAATTGTACTTCATTAGGAGTCTAGATGACTAAGTTATGGCCTCTCAAAGTCGGACTATCAAATCAAAACTACATCTAGAGAGGGGTTTGGGCAAAAAACTATGAGGTAAGATTTGATGGTCAAATAGTTGTCGCAGTTCAAAAGTGCCTGGCAATGATGGTTAGATGGCCATCAAATTTAGGCTCATAAAATGATGATGTCAGTGAATAGAGACTGCCTAGGTGACATGGCAGTATAGATTGCTAACGTGGCAACAGGTACAAACCATATGGTCTTGACACATGGCAATGCGCAGTTGGTTCGAGCTGTCCTATGTCTCACTGACGTGTAAGCTAATGATGGTTGTTAGAGCAGACGTGGTCATATCAAAGTTAGCAGATAGGTGTGTAGAGGATATCCACATGTATGCAAAGGGGAAGGTGTGACTATTGCCACGTGGTGGGATCAAATGTCATTGTGTGGTGGGTTGCGTCTGCACTACATATGCTAAAAGGGTGTGAGGTGGCTCCATGTGGATGATGTCATCAAAACTTCTTGTTATCGTCAAAAATGAAGCAACGTTTACCAGAAATGTTTTTTAGTCACCGATTAATGGAGTTCACTACTGTGGGGGATAACTAGCGGTGTCAAGCTTGTTTGCTATCACTGGTGCTAGAGTTTGCAAAGCCAGATGGAGGTTTAAGTCACTGTCGATGTGAGGGTTTTAATCCCACATTCATGTGGTGATAAAACTTATAAATGTATAAAAAATGAAATTCACAACAATAACAAAAGAAAAGATGCTTGACTATATGCAAAATTGGCTGATTGAATGTGTGGTTCATCGGTGGTCTATTAGAATGTGGAATATTCAGATGCGGCCACCAGATCGTAGAGTGTTAGTGGCTGAATAATTATAGAATATTCTACAGAAATGCTACTAAATATAATATTTTGCACAAGGTCGGGGTGTCACTACCTGGTACCTAGAAAACAAAATTTCTTTGCAGCCCCTGTAGGGCTAAAAAAATTCAAAAAATTATAGGCAAAAATTTGCAGAGAAATAAATGCGGATCTGAAAATAAAATTTGTAGATCTAATAAAAGATCATACCGTACTTGCAAATCAGGCCTTCGGGTTCGGGTTTGCAAAAAACATTTGCCTCAAATTTGACTATGGCCTAAGGTAGGTGAATTTATAGTCAAATTTCACCAAATCGACATTCTAGATGCAATGGTGAGGTCTACTTTGGCTCTAGATGCTCACAATTTATGTGATACTCTAGATCTGGGTTGAGGTGCTAAAGCAACAAGATGGTCTCAAATGGCTATGTGAAGAGAAATTCTCCAAGCTTTGATACCATGTAAGAATTTTCCTTAGGGAAAAATTCACCCAAGATCAAGGAACTCAAGCGCAAGCACAAGAATAGACCAGAAAGAGTATGATCAAAATAACGATATGTATTCAATTCAATGTGAAAGTACACTAGGAGTGCCTATATATAAAGGCCTCTAGAATGCTTCTAGAATGCTTAAAAATCAGAAACATGATAAGTCATACAACCAGGCACATGTCCACCATAAGTGGATTATCCTCCATTAAGCATAGGAGGAAGTGTGATGATGAGAGGATAAGCCTCCAAAGGTGTAGCACACAAAATTATGTTGTAGACACCATGTGCTAAAATAAGAGTGCAAGTAACTATGTTGTCTACATGACAACTTAGTTAATTATGCAAACTCTAGTGTTGTAGACACCATGTGCTGAATTAGAGTTTCTTATTCTAGTGTTGTCAACATGACAACTCATAAGAGTATGCAAACTCCGAAGTGTCTCACCTAAAAAATAATAAAATAATGCATTAGCCTAAATAAACTTAAGTAAGACTAAATAGTGAATACTTATTTACACCGATAGATCTAAATCCTCTAACATGGTCATACTTAAAAGGTTGTTTTGTAACCTTTAGTTTAAGATTGTCTCCTAACATAGCTCACTTCAGAAGAGTGGAAATTATTATGACTAGTTGCAAGGTGTTTTTTCCCAACTTGGTTGTCCACATTAAATCTTGGTGTCATCCATGTTCATGTTATTTTCTTATGCTTTATGTATCTGCAACTAAGTTACTAAAGGTAAAAATAAGTTAATAATCTTAAGATTGTGTTGTTAACAGAGCTTCAATAATATTCTAGTGTTAACCAAGCTATCTAGTTTTGCATGATTAGTGAAAGTTTGTATTGACATCTAAAGGACAAGGATTTGTTTTTGCGGTAACTGATTCACCCCTCTAGTCTCAGTTACTCCTCTTACATTTGCAACACAAGCTTTTTAAATCTCATCTATGGGTATTACATCTAGATACATGTGAAATCTTACACGTAGGTAATACTTAATAATTTGACGAATATCATATATGGATAATGCATTTAAGAAGACCATGCTAAATCCCATATACGAGTAACAACATTTTTTCTATTTTTATTTTTTCTATGATTCACAATGAGATGTACATTTCTCATTAATGAATTAATTATACCCCTTGACTCTCTACTTCTCTCAATTACTAATTTCTCTCTTATAATAATCTTCAAGTTGGCCAAGAATAAACATCTTGGATGTTGACTTTATAGTCATGTTTGTTATTAGTGACACACACTTCCTCAGATAGATAGTATCTACTGAGCTTATTGTATAGTTAATAGCATTAACCAAGCATTTCAGGCTTTACCAAGTTCTACAATTACTACTAAGTTCAAGGAACAGTATTCAGTTTGTGCCGAGCAATTTCTACCAAGTAAGTGATCAGTAGTGTAAACCGAGTGTCTTAGTGTATGCTGAGTTCCTTGGTGCAAACCATGTTCATCAATTCTTACCGAGTTCATAGTTACAGTGATGTGAATCCAGTATGGACCGAGTCACTCAGTGTTAACCAAGTGATTCAATTTACATCGAGCTCGTTGTGATAGCATTGACTAAGCTATGTAGTGTTAATCAAGTGATTTAGTTTATATGCCAAGTTTCATAGTATTCACTGAGTCACTAGTGCAACTGAGTTCAAACTACTTAAAAGTGATCAGTATGGACCAAGCTTCTACGTCTATTGAATTCATGATGATGTTGACCATTGATAGTAGATGTCAAGTATTAGAACCTCACCAAGCTAGTCTTCAAAACCCAAGTTCCTGTAGTTGGGCCAACTTTGTGTATTTTACATAAACTTGTATTGTAGCCAATGTTATTGAATTGTAATTTGGATTGGTATATATGTAATGTATTGTATCACATCCAATATATAGTATGAAAGTAATGTAACAAGCAGAGAATGGTGTGAAGTACAAAGGCTACAACAGTATAAGGAGCAATAAGGATTTATCTATCACAACAAGGTTATCATTACAGTCAAAGAAATCCCACTTAGCAAACCAAGTTGCAAATAAGAGATCTACGACTATTTCAGCCTAATAGGTGGATCAGTTAAACTATTTCACAAGGTAGACTTAACAGTCTTTTGTAAATCTCTTTACCAAGTGCATATTTCATTGTATGTTTGTAAATCCTTTTGCAAGGTGGACACAACAGTCCTTATTGCTCCTAATAGGGTAGATCATCAGAAGTGATCATTATATGCCTTAATAGGCCAACTTTATACTCGAATACTAAAGCTTGTGGGTATCATCCCCACCCCAGTTTTACTTTCTATTTGGAAGGTTTTTGGGTCACCATATTGTGTGTCAAAAGCATTATGAATGTTTTGATGTTTTTAGTTTTTCATACATGCAACTAGATCAAAATATACAAGAAGGACTAATCGCTGATAAAGGATTAAGTTTTATAGGATATTAATTCACCCCTCCCCTCTCAATGACTTAGCCTATCACATATATTTCCAACAATTGGTATTAGAGCATTGTGGTTCTCAAGAAAGAAGTTTAAGAACTTGAACAAAGATTAGAGGCTATGGAGGTATTCAGACTTGATAAGGCTATTGATAATGAGAAGCTAGATTTGGAATTGGCTATTGAAGAACTCAAGAAAAAAAAGGAACAACTCTCTCAATCAATGAAAAGGAGGAAACATCTTGCAATCCAGATGAATGACAAACTCTACAATGAACAAAGAATTGAAGAAATCCATTCGAGCAATTTAGATGAAGTCAATGAAGCAATCAAAGAACTATTAGAGAGAAATGGAAATCTTCAAGGAGAAGTAAGAAAATCGAGAAGAGAGCAAGAAATTCAGTTAGTAAGATTGTGTGAAGTCATGGAAGAGAAAAATAAGAGAAAAGAAGAGATAGAAGGAAAGAACAATGAAATTAAACACCTATCCCTTTAGTAGACAAACTTCATTAATCAACTCACTGATGCAAATGAAGAAATCATAAATCTAATATCAAAAAATGAAAGATTGTTGAATGACCTAAAGACTAAAAAGAAAACCAATGAGAGGATGATGAAATCTCAAGCAAACATGGATCAATTGAATAAGAAAAGCCATTACAAACAAAAAGGAAAAATGGGAATTGGATATACAGAAGAAGGTGAATTATCCAAGAAAGGAGCTTAAAAGAATCAAATACCTACTTGCAGTCACTGTGGTAAGATAGGCCATACATCAAACAAATGTTTGAACAATGGGAAAGCTAAATTCAATGGAAAATATTACAATTGCAATCAGCATCCAGTCATAGAGCTAATGAATGCAAAGAGAAACCTAAATTTGAAGGAAACTGTCACAAATGTAAGAAGCATGGGCACAAATCTTTAGAATGCAAAACTAAGATATTGAACCCAAGAGAAAAGATTGTAAAAACTATATTTAGTTGGGACTATAACACTTGGTGCAAATGTCATTACTGTGGAGAATTCAGACACATTGGAATAAATTGTGTAAATCATCACATGAGGACAAGAGACACTACCAGAAGATGTCTCATTTGTACAAAACTTGGTCACCTTGCCAAGAACTATATGAGTATTGGAAGAATTAAAGATGAAAAGAAAGACAAGGCTGATAACATTATAAAGCAAATGAGATAGAAATGGATTCCAAAATCTTCCGAGAAGACAAGTCTGAGCAATAATGAACATGTCACTCAAGAATTTGGTGACTCGAGCATTTTCACTTGGTCTCTCACAAGGAGAGCTTGAACTAGGATTCAGAAGAAAACATCTCACATTAGTTCTAGTTAGAAAAATGAAAGATCCATATCATCATTCAAGATGCAAATAGATCACTGAGCATTCAAGGAGATGCTAGTCATTATCAAATGAAGTCAGATTGCAAACCCTATCGAGCAAGGTTGGGAGCTACTAAAATTGTTATGTGGTCACTGAGTCATGGATGACTCTATCAAGCACTTAATGAAAGTGAAGTGGAAGACAATCTATAATTTAAGTGAATAATCATACCAAGAATTTATGGTGATTGAAAGGAAAAAAATTGACCAAAAAAGGGCGAAATCAAAGTCATTTATCACCGTGAATTTTTCAAAGCTATTTGTGCAAAGAAATTTATGAGCATCATTCGAGCAATCTGAATGAATTACTATTAAAGATTTTAATGTTCACTCAAACCCTACTAAGAAAAATGACATCCACTAGCAACAAATCTAAGAAAGGGTCAGAAATGTTAGTTCAAGGCATGGAATGGAAGGCACTAGACTTCAAGATGAGTTTGGCTATCATAGAAACCCTAGATTCAAATGGAGCACAATCTCAAATTCCATCAAATGTACTATTGATAAATGATATTCATTCAAATTTTTAGTGTGCTATTCAAGATATTGGAACTTTGGAAATGGATGAATCCTTGAGAGAATTGTGGATGAATGGTGTGTTAAAACCGAAGCATCAATACCTTGAAGCAAAGGGTTTGACTCACATTCTGCACATCACACAAGATTTTCAGATCAAATGGATAAGATTTATCCTCATTTGTATTCATAATGATTAGTTGTGGTTAGAGAAACCTATTGTGATAACCAAGAAGATGATCCATAGGATCATTGGTCTTCTAATGTTGGCAAAAGCTAAAATGACCAAAACCCTAAGTCAGGTCGAGCTAGAGAAGAAAACCCTTGCCAAGTGGGATGGAAGGGGAATGAAGATCAAATGTGTTACAGATATAAAATTGAAGTTCGGGATACATGTCATCATGCACAAAATATACAACTCAAGAAAACTTGACATTGTATCATGTGAAGCAGTGGATCTAGCATACAAACTAGTCAAACATAACTTGTCACTTGACCTTGCCGAGTTGATGTTAAATCAGTTCAACAAAAATATGGAGAGTATAAGAACTTCAAAGAATAATCTTTGTAAGTTCGGTTCACTCTTAACTTGTCTATTTTTCTATGTGCAAAAGTTTTTTCCAATCTAAAGGTGTATCTGTTCTTTATCAGTTCAATGAATATATAGCTGAAATGAGAGAAAATTATAATAGTATTATGGATAACTACTTTGTTGCATTTTAGGACAAGATGAATAATAGATTCAGGATACCAAAGAATCTTGTTAATAAAATTCTTACAAAAATGCTATTTGTTTTATGGTTGGCTATGATAAAGTATATATTCAAGTAGTTAGACCGAGAAATGTATTGGTCAAGCCTCTAGGGTATGAGGTTAACATTGATGAAACCAAGGACATTATTGAAGCATTGCTAAATGAGCCTATTGACCCAAAAGGTGCATAATTCAGCACCTATGATGAAGCAAAGGCAAGAATTTAAAACTTGAAATAAAATTCCCTTAGGCAATCAACAAAGGAAAGAAGAGAATTGTAAAATTGAAAACCTACTCCACTCTTCTATTGATTGATGGCAAAGGAGATGACATTTAGAATGATGAAGCAAAGGATGAAGAAAAGTTAGAAGAAGAACTTGTAAAGAAGAAATGTAAGGTTATTATAACCAAACCTCCCAAACCATCTACTACTATGTTCACAAGTAGGACATCTAGGAAGAAACAAAAGATAGATGATGAAGAAGAGGATGCAATTTTCAAGAAGCCTCCAAATACCTTTTGGGAAAGATTGAAAGAAATAGATTCAAGAATCGACATAACAAACTTCAAAGCATTAAGGTATGAAGCCAAAATTGTAGAGGAGTAGAAGAAAATTGAAGACATGGTTATGTCTATGATGGGCAAATGGAAATATTCTCCAAACTATCTTATTCAACAGATTCCAAGTGAATTGTTGGAGAAAGTTAAGCCAAGATGGGAGCATGCAAGGAAAACTACTAAAGACATATATGAGCAGACCTTGAGGCAACTAATGCCAAGCTTAAGTGACAAGGAAGTAAAAGAATCCTTAAAGAAGAATGAAGAAAAGCTTACCTTGAAGTTTAACACTTGTCTAATTTTGAACAATGACATTGAACATGTGGTAAGGAATGCCACCAACACATGGAAGAACATTTACAATCTTCACAATTAAAATGATTTTATTGTTAATGTCAGTGACAAGGAAAATGATGATGAACATGAAAATGATGAAGAAAATAATGATGATGAAGTAACACATAATGATAATATAAATGATGAGGAACAGGAAGAGGGACAAGAAGCTATCGAGGAAGATTTACCTAAAGTTCAAAACATAGAGGAGACTGACCCTGAGAGAATTGCAGCAGTAGTCATAGCCTCACTTGCTCATTCTTTGAGTGAAACATTGAAAATATCAACCCCAGAGAAAGCTACTGCAGGATTGATTATGTCAAACATTGTAAGTACAATCACTCAATAAAATTTTACACCTACTCTAATTAGTACTTCATTGATAGAAGTGACAAGCACTTCATCTACTGAGTAGACAATGCTTCCTCCTCCATCAGTTTTGGTTATGCAAGGTATTCTATCAATGATGAGGAGATTGTTATTTTGAATTGGGAGATCTCCAATCTTAATCTTGATCAAATGCACATATTTAGAGAGCTACTTTAGAAGAAAGCTAAGCAATAGAGGCTTAGAGAAGAAATAAATAAAGAATTTCAAGTGCTTGAAGATGCAAAGAATATTCTAGCAAAGGCACTCAACATGGAGGTTAACACTTCTCAACCAATTTTGGATCAGTTAGTAGGGGTAGTCCAAAAATTCAACGAAGATTTAAATGGATAGGAGAAATTGTTACAGAGAGTGGAGAAGAAATTTGAGAATAAAGTTTTGGAGCTAATTGCACAAAATATTTCACTTCATCAAGTAGATCTATCTACTATTCTAAGCTCATTGGAGACCTCTTGTAACAATGTGACTTCATTATTCAGTAAACTCTTTGATACTTCAATTTTAACCAAGGAAATAAAAGATAAACTTTCAAAGATTGATGAAGATCTAAAGGCAAGTGCACAATAGTTGCAACTTGACCCGAGATATAGCTCTACCAACTACACAAAGATCAAAATTTTAACTAATATGTAGGTAGAATTGCTAAGAGAAGAAGCCAGAATAAGAGCTACATTGGTAAACATATAGGGCATGATTCTCCCAAACATGGATGCATTGCAAAAACATATTACACATGCTAAAACCCTCATTCATGATAATAACTTCTTAATTGAAGATCACATGATAGAACTTTAAGAAAAAGTTCAAGTTGGATTGCACACATGCAAGGTGTTGAAAGAAAATTGGGACAAGACAATATCATTGATTCTCAAGGTACATTTAGATTTCTTGTCACATTTTGGCAACACTGTATAGTATACAACATACACATTTGGCATTAATGTCGAAAAGAGAGAAGATGTATATTGTAAAGGGGAGAAGATATAATATAAGATGTAGTATACATAAAGGGGGAGAAAATGTATATAGTAGATGTGAAAAATAAATGTAAAGTAAGTATATATATAGAGTACTCTACCGAGTTGGAGACACAAGATGATGAATAAAAGGTGTTCTTCAACTTTTTGAATTTAATTTTGACTAATAAGTGTTTTTGTCACTAATGCCAAAGGGGGAGATTGTTGACTTTACAGTCATATTTGTTATTAGTGATACATAATTATTCAGACAGATAGTATCTGTTGAGCTTATTATATAGTTAACAGTGTTAACCAAGCATTTCAGGCTTTATTGAGTTCTATAGTTGCTACCGAGTTTAAGGAACAATATTCAGTTTATGACAAGAAGTTTCTACCAAGTTGGTGATCAATAGTGTAAACTAAGCATCTTAGTATATGCCAAGTTCCTCAATGCAAACCAAGTTCATTAGTACTTACTGTGTTCATAGTTACAGTGATGTGAATCAATTGTTGACCGAGTCACTTAGTGTTAACCAAGTGATTCAGTTTATACCAAGCTCATTGTGATAGCATTGATCGAGCTATGCAGTGTGAATCAAGTGATTTAGTTTATATGCCAAGTTTCATAGTATTCACCAAGTCACCAGTGTAGACCGAGTTTAGACTACTTAGAGGTGATCATTATGGACCGAGCTTCTATGTTTACTGAATGCATGGCGATACTGAGCATTGATAGTAGATGTCGAGTATAAGAACCTCATCGAGGTAGTCTTCATAACTTGAGTTCCTGCACTTGGGCCAACTTTTTGTATTTTGCATAAACTTGTATTTAAGCAGACTTTGTTGAATTATAATTTGGATTGGTATATATGTAATGTATTATATCACATTCAATATATAGTATGGAAGTAATGTAACAAGTAGAGAAGAATAAAAGTGCAAAGTACAAAGGCTACAACAGTATAAGGAGCAGCAAAGATTTTTCTATCATAGCAAGATGATCATTACACTCAAAGGAATCTCACTTAGCAAACAAAGTTGTAGATCAGAGATTAGCCACTGTTTCATCATAACAGGTGGATAAATTAAATCCTTTCACAAGGTAGACTTAACAATCTTTTGTAAATCTCTTTATCAAGTGCACACTTCATTGTAAGTTTGTAAATCCTTTTGTAAGGTGGACCTCATAGTCCTTATTGCTCCTAACAAGGCAGATCATCAGAAGTGATCATTGTAAGCCTTAATAGACCAACTTTATACTCAAATACTAAAGATTGTGGGTATCATCCCTATCCCAATTTTACTTTCTATTTGGAAGGTTTTTGGGTCACTATATTGTGTGTCAAAAGTGTTATGAATATTTTGATGCTTTTAGTTTTTCATGCATGCAATTAGATTAGAATATACAAGAATGATTAATTGCTAATAAAGGATTAAGTTTTATAGGTTACTAATTCACCTCTCCCCTCTTAGTAACTTAGACTATCACATATATTTCCAACATTGGGGGGTTGGTAGATTTTTTACATGTTGGAAATTTGTTTAGAACTCCCCTTGGCATTCGTGACAAGGGCTTAACTACTTTCTATGTACAATAAGTTGAGTGGTTGTATCAAGCATTGATCGATTGGTCTTTTGGTATAGCGACAAACCCACTCTAACAAGTGGTATCAAAGCTTGGTCATAGGTTCAAATCTTCAGACCCTTGACTAACGTTGAGGGGGGAGATTGTTGAAAATTTGTTCAGTGCTCCCCTTAGGATTCGTGACAACAGATTAACCATCTTCTATGTACTACAAGTTTAGTGGGTGTATCAGACATGGATAGATGGATCTTTTGGTGCAACAACAAACCCACTCTAACAATACCTCCTTGATTATGATAAGATTATCTTATGTCTTATGCTCTACTTTACCAAGATTTTGGATCGAGGCCACACTCTCACTAAAGTGGTAGCTAAGTGTCCCATCTTAAATTTGAAAAACTCCAATTTAATGATGGTTTAGCACCTTTTTAATTTGAGTTTATCATTTATTTGTGTCTCTCCTTTACTCCCTTTTCTTCCCATTATCCTAGGAGAAGCTTGTGTAGGACCTAATAGATTCTCTTTAATTCTCCTATTTTCATGGCATAAATCTCAAGGTAGGATCTAACTATCTAGGTTTTCCTTTTCCTTCATCCAATCATTTGGAATCTATTTTTTCCACCATAATGACACATCTTTCCAATTTTACACCTAATTTCTATGATGCATGGCCTATTTTGGGAACCTAATGGAATCTTGAGCATTTTGAGCACTAGTTAGCACTGGTGTAGTGTATCTCTTTTCAATCAAGGATGCAATGCATACCTACTAAGCCAATCTAAGATGTAGTGTATCCTTGGTTGGGCCCTATCTTAGGTCCATTTGTTTGGTCTAATGTCGAAGTTGATTTGAGGTGTCAATTGTTAAGTCTAGTCTTCCCATGAGAGAAAGTGAATCCTAATCCCTTTATTAATCTATCCATTTGTTCCATTTTGAATATCACCCCATAAAATTACCAAGCATTCACATGACCTTTAACTCAAGAACTTAAGTTCTCAAGCATTCAAGTGATTCATCTGTTGAAGATCAAGGATTCAAGAATTTAGGGTATTGAAGTAGTTTGTCTAATCTTCAACATCTTCCTCAATAAATTCAAGGTCCTTTATTGCATCTTCTACATTAGGTCATCTTCCTCTTGATCCAATTAAATTGGTAAAGTGAGCTCATCACATTTGATTTGAGAGATCCTACTATTGTAAGGTGAATTCATGCATTTAATTTATATGTTACATTTCAAATATTTCAATTCAATGTTAATTCATAAACTAGATCTTGAAGAAACCAAACACCTCATAAGAAATCAAAAAACCATTCTTTTTGTAGCTTGTAGATCTTAGAAATGTGAACAAGTTGTAGATTCAAATGACCTTCCCATGAAAGTTTGAAAATGCAAAATCAGAATTAGGTTCAGACATGGCTGATTAGGGCCATATTTCTATGTTGACCAGGGAAAAGTTAGTTTTGCAAATAGAATTTGTCTCTGTGAAACAACAAATGATTTCTAATTTTTGAAGGTCTCGCAGTTATAGGTTTGGGGCTCAGATTATTCATTAATTGGATTTGTGTAGACATCATAAAATCATCTACAAAGTTCTTCATTCTTAAAGTGAGATTTCTAATTACCTTCATTATTTTAGCATATATATTTCCTACTGAAAGTGATTTAATTTCATGGACTAGAGTTTTAAGGAATTTTGCATCCATCCTCTAATTCTATTGCTACTAGATCCTAGCTTGCATTAGTGCTTCTTTATCATTTGTTTATCATTTATCTTCCTAGACCTAATTACCTTACAATTGGGATTGAAAGGATCAATTTCCTCGACACCCCTTTGAGGTATTAGGATTACATGATGAACTTGGGTTTACTTTCCTTGATTTATATTTTCCCCTATGTAATTTTCTCTCTCTCTCTATCTTCATTAGTTGGCCTTGATTTTTTTTTTCTTCTCACTCTTTATTCATTCTCTTGAATACATCATCTCATCCCCACCCTCTATCTCTAGGTATCTCTAGCCCTCCTATCTATTTACCCCTCCTTTCCTATATCATTAACTATCACTCTTTCCCATTCTATTCTATAATAACACATTTATCTCTTCCCTCTTTGTTGAGGTTGCTGATCTATTGTTTTGATACATCTCTCCATTATAATTATTTCTTACCATACCCACATTTGTATCTCTTTACCCCACAGACACATGTGCGTGCACACACACACACACACACAATTGTACAATTGGGGGAGAGAGAGAGAGAGAGAGAGAGAGAGAGAGAGAGAAGATAGGAATATAGTGGGGTGAATGATGGATAGGGGAAGAGGAGTTCAAAGGAGATGAAGAATCTTTTGAGAGAGTGGGAGAAGGGGAAGGATAATAGGGAGAAATAGTTTAAGATGTATGTATTATGGTTATAGAGTTGTGCTTTGGGAATTAGAGCATAGGGATAGGGGTTTGGATACAGGGGTATGAAGATGGAAGAGGGAGGAAGAGATCAAGTTGGAGGAGATAGGGTGAAAACAAAGCTAAGAAATAGAAGGTGTGTTTGTGTGTGTGTGTGTGTGTGTGTGTGTGTGTGTGTGTGTGTGCGCGCGCGCGCACGCGCGCGTGAGGGAGAGAGAGAGAGAGAGAGTTAAACTAGATGTAATGATAGACATAAGTAGGCCCCAAACCATTTGAGAGCCTTATAATATTTGCAAATGAATGGTTTTGTTGGAAAGGTAATATCCGTTTACAAATTAATTGTAAAACGACTTTAGAATAACAGAGTCTTGTTCGATAGGATTCCATAAGCTCAAGAAAGCAATAATCTTCTTTCCTCCCTACAAATTGCACAGCTCACCAATTTTCAAAAAATAAAAAATTTTATTAATTTTTCTAAAAATGTCAAAAACAACAAAAAATTTAAAAAAAGATCACTACTTATCGTAAATGACTTTGTTTTGTCTTTAGTACATTTTGTATGAAAATTAGACTGTCCCATCTTTTCTATTCAATCAGACTCCTCTGTTCGATTGATGCATGGAACTTCTTGGCTAGCATTGTAGTACATTATGCAACTTTAAGGAATTAAAGTGGTCACCAAATCCCAAGGCAGCGGATGATCCTGAGGACTGGAGTGAAGATGTGTCAGGTGCTTAACGTTGAAAGCTTCACTTTGACGGCGTTCATTATTTGTTATGTTCAGTCGACATCAGTCATCCATCAGCCGCTGTATGATACACACGGGTGGCTCTTCCATTCGCATCATAGAAAGAAGCAACGTGAAAGGAAAGCAATGCAAATGGAGATTGAGACTGCAACGGCATCAAACAATATGAAAGTGATTTCATAATTCACCCTAATTCAACGCGCCACAGCCAAACATGATACGACAGATCCATTGCCGACGAACAATTGTTACCATTCAATTTCATTTCTCCACTCTATGCAATTGGCTCCTAGTCAATCAACTCTCTTGACCATCATCTCTCTTGTCAAGTTCCTTTCAAATGACTTATTGAACACTATTTCTCTACAAAAGTTGTGTGTCTACAAAAAGCTTTACGAAGGTGTTTCTTTGCTAATATAAAATGAGGATACAATTTCTAACAAGAGACGCAATGCGTCATAGTTCCTACCTAATGCATAATGGTTGTAGAGGTGTAGATGAGTGAGAAAAAGGTTAAATAGTTCTAAATTAACATTGTGAATACATTAATTTTTGCCTAAAAATGCACTTGTGATTTGATAAGAGGACTCATATTTTGTTGTTAAATTCTCGTCCTAGAAATGCACTTGTGATCTAATAGGATGACTCATATTTTGTTGTTAAGTTCTCGTGTTAAATTATTATATCTTTGGGCATTTAAGCACAAGAATAAGAGACCGAAGTCCCCCAATATGGCACTAAGCACTTAATATCATACTACAATCAATACATATGCTTTAGACAAATTTGCACTTTCTACATTGACATCTTAAAATATGTGCAATGAGGAAAGATATCCATACCAATATTTGAATTATAGAACTTGAAGAAGTGATGAAGTATTTGGAGTATCACATTATATGTTTAAGCATGTTATGCATGCTACTAGAGAACTATAAGTAATTGGAAAAACTCCCCCAACTATGTATTATTCTCATCTTGATTATCAAATGGAAGTCACACTATTTTTAATCATTAGATAGAGATAAATAGCAGAATAGAACAATAACAATACAAACATAAATGTAGAGGAAAAAAGGATAGATAATATAGAGGAAGAAGATGAAGATAGATAAAATAGTAAGATTGAGTGATACCAACATAAGTGGTGTGTGTGTGTGTGTGTGTGAGAGAGAGAGAGAGAGAGAGAGAGAGAGAGAGAGAGAGAGAGAGAGAGAGAGAGAGAGAGAGAATTATTTTTCTTAATAAAACAAATAGTCAAAATAAAATCATGGTTATAATTAAAAAAATAATTTAAAATATATTATATTTTAATTAATGAAACTAAGAATTTAATTTTTATATTAAAATTCACATTTGTATAAGGAAAAATAAAATGTATTGAAATATAAATTTTTTTTTAAAAAAAATTGGTGAACGGCCGAAGCCTTGATTAATTTTATAAAAAATAAAAAGTTTACAAAAGCTGAACTCCATTCAAGCAGGGACTAGTAGGAAAGAATGAAGAAGAAAACCTCCAGTCTAGCCTGGGGCACATGTCCTATATTATTACAAATTTAAAAGGGGCATACCCCAGTGAACTTGATATTCATCAATAATTTTACAAATTTTAGGGATTACAACCCTTTGAAAATATACATCACATTTGAATGAGATGCTAGCAAAGTAAACAAATTAATACTTTGAAACTTTGTTGAAAAAGGACCTTCCCCTTTGAACCATCCTTAATTGTATTGGGCTAGGAAAAAAACATGTTAGCTAGCAAGAAAAACCACAAGAATGAAATTTGTAACCAGATCATATGTATATCGAATCCATAACTTAAGTATAAAAGTCAGATTAGTATTATCATTCTATAATATGCTAACAATGAATGCATTTCAAATGAAATAATAAAACAAGGGTTAGCAAACTAGAAATTAAACAACAAAGCCCTTGATGACATTTTAAACCTAAAAAATAATGATAAGGATGACATCTAGAGGGTGTTAATCCAAATAATCAAAATATAAAAGATAATATAAATATTAAATCCAACTAGAACCATAATCATCTCGGCATGCGTTAATTTAAAAAACCTAGACCTACTAATTCCAAGACATGCTCTGTTTACAAATAAAGGAAGCCCCTTCATTACAAAGCCAGTAATGGAAATCAATCTACTTGAAAATTTATACAATTACAGTCTAATTGTTGGTTCTAACATAAACATTACCCACAGAGTTGTGCATGTATGTTCAGACCTAATCCATAGCAAATTGAGTTTCCATATAACATCACCTCCTTACCAAGCAACGAAATACAATCTTATTCTACCCAGTATAAAACTAACGATCACACTCACTACTAAGCCTGAAAGAGACCTTGGGGGGACTTAAAGAAAATGCATCATAAAGCATTGCCCCAACTCCAGGTAATCAAATGAAATGCTGGGGTGAATATAAGTAAGAAATACCTCCAGGTACTCTGCTAGCCACAACATATTCTCTTTGACTACTATACCCCTCCTATAAGCAGAAATCTAATAGTCGCCTCCATCTTGGGCCACTAGGTATAAAATTTAAGGCTTTCTCAAATGATCAAAGATTGCCTATGGTATGCCATGTCCAACTGAGAGGAACATGGAGGGGAGGTCATATATCTCTCTAGGAGTGGTATCCTCAGATTTCTATCAATGCTCCTGACTACATTTTCCAACCCCTTATGCCATGTGGTTTGGAAAATATCATTGTAGAGTTAAATGATTAAGTCGTGCTCAACCTTAGCTCTGGTTATGCAATCAATGAAGGTTCCAATAATGTTGTAGTTCATGCACCAGTTGTAGTTGTAGTCAAATATGCCTTCACTGATCACCCTCCCTGCTGCAATCCTTGTCATGTCATCTAAAGGATTGAGGATCCTATTCCAATGTTCTAGTTTACTGAACCACAAAAAACCACAGTCCTAACTTCTTTAGTGTGAAAAACCATCACATTGGTGTCCATAGTCGCTAAGATGGAAGAAGCCAAACTATGACTATGAATAATCCCATTAAAAACTTGGCACAGGCGGATCAAGAAGTAATTAACATGCCTCAACATGGAACTGACACCAATAGGCCAAGTCATGTAGGAAGTAACGGCTGAGAGTTAGTTATTAATCCAACCACCCATCATGAATTGGTAATAAAAGACACCCACACCTTGTTCCGCACCCTATCCCAATAGTACTAATGAAAATACTCCAAAGATTGATACAACCACAATCTTAAAAATAAAATTGTCAATAATAGGGGCCAAATATAACTCTATAGAGTAATAAAAAACCAATCTAATAATTGTAGGATATTTAAGCTAATAGAATAAATATAAAAATATTTTATGAGTAAAACTAATTGTTTAATTTTACACAATTAGAGAAGGTTCACTATTTAATGTTTTGTATTTCCAAAATTTTCATAAAATTAAGTAATTTTTAATTATGAAATAATATCTATATAATTCAATATGTACATTTGTAAATAATAAATAGATGTAATATATATAAATTTGATGTTGATGAATAAATATGATGTAATAAACAAGAAATAGAATATAACTATTTAATTTTAATACATAGTTTATAAAAACTTAATAATAATTTATATATCTTTTAGGATTGAATTATTTCTTTTTTTTGGTTATTTTGTTTAGTAAGTTTTTTTGATGTAAAATATAATTATTAATTTAATATTAAAATATATATTTAAGTTTTAAATATATTTAAACTAAATGATAAATTGTTTAAATAAAAAATATTACTAATAATAAATGATATAATTTATAAATTGTAACACTTATCAATTACACATATTACAAGCACTATTATAAAATATAATTAGAAAATAATATTGTTTAATTAATTTTTATAAAAGTAAAATAATAGTAATAATTTAACTACTTTTATTAAAAAATCAAAGTTTTAAAAAAATTAGAAAATCAAATAGAAAGATATAACATATTGAAATTATATTGCTATTGAGAATTAATATTCATTAGACATATTGTGTGAGGTGGAAGATAAAATGATTTAAAAAAAAAATCTTATCAACTTGTCATAAATGTGGAAAAGATAAAGTTGTAATTAATGCATACATTAATGGTTAGAAACTATTTGTATTTTTGTTGAAGAAAATTAATTTTCTCCCCCACCAAAAATAGTATGGACCAATAGAATAAATGAAAAATATGATTTATAAAATAATGAAAAATTAGAAAAAGATATGAACATTTGAAATTTCATATAATCTTTTAAATTCTTTGATTTGATTGGTTAGTGTTAATGTGATATTAGCACTTACATGAATGCATAAGTATTCCTACCATAGGCAGGAACTAATAATAATATAAAATCAAGTAAATACATTTACAAGTCACAAAAATATTACAAATAAATTGGAGCAAATAATTTTAGTCGACTTGAAAATATGTAAATAAGAAAAATGCAAGTCTTAAGTTTATACCAACATGTGTTGAACAATATATTGAATTCTTTATATGTTAGTTTAAAAAAATTAATCATTTTATTTGGAAAGATGTAGAAAAAAAATACATACAATAAAAATAACACAAATATTTTTTATGAGTTTCAAAATAGTTGAGTCTAATATTACTAAACAACTATGATTGACACCTAAAAAATTTGGTGTTCATTCTAACAAATATTTTCATGTAATATTCCATATGATATGCTAATATTCAATTCTATAACATTGAGATAAATCCTATAAAAAGCTAGATTTGACTTCACAAACTTATATTTCAAATCCTTTCAAAATATCCTAACATTACCTTTTCCAACCATACGTAAAAAACATAATTAAGGCCATGTACAAGTGTTTTGGAGTCAATAATTACTTGTAAGACACACTATAGGAACAAACACTTAAAACTCTACAAAATACAAAATTTTCATCCTCTAAAAATTGCATGCATTTTTAAATGACTTTCAATACAAAAATCATGGGTGGATTTTGCTGTTCAGTCATAATGCAACATGTGACTCTAGGTAGCAAATTTAAAAGCCTCTCTAGTTATCACTTTCATCATAGTGGTTGTATCTCTCTTCCTTTTTATTTGGCTTCTTCTAGAAATGACAAAGAACATCAACGCCATTGTTGAATAAGAGTCTAATCCTTTTAATTATGAAAGGGGATATGGTATTGCATATCAAATATCAAATATCAAATATCAAATATTAAATAATAAAAAACTAGTAGGGGTAGACTAGTGATGTACAGTCAAAAATCACATATCCTTATGTGTAGTGTAGGCCTCATTATTATAACCTATTTAGTGTCCATTCTTCTAATATTTTTTTAGGTCTATTTTATTGCTTGCATCAAAAAAATTTCATTCAAGAACTCTAGGATTCTTTTCAACACTTATATTTTAATGTGAGCTTTGCATTAGGTACATGTTTCATTTTCAACCTATTAAGTTTCAATATTAAGTTTCAACATGAATCACTTGGGCACTAGCATGCCACACAACTTCCCATTGATATCCAAATAGTAAAACACCAATCATGTCATGCTTTCCACTTATCAACCACTTTTATGAGTAGAATAACTTAGTATAATCTAAATTTTATTACAAGCCTTCTTCTCTTATTATGAAAATAAGAATGATTTTCTTTCTATGATATTGTAATCCACTACTTGGTGATACATATAAAGGCACAAATGCCAGTTTGAAGGCTTGGTACTAGGAGTTTAATTTTGTTGGAAATACAATTGGATCAATTGTTGTATTCTATTGATGTCAAATGCTAGTGGTAAGATGTTTTATACCAATGGAGAGTGCCATAAAATTTGATTGATGAAGAGGATCTGAAGAGAGATATAACAAGATGAATTAATAAAGTGGTTGAATAAAGAAGAGTAAGTATGATGGAACTATAAAGGGCACTTGATCAGTTAGTATTTGACAAGATAATATGTGGTTTGATCATTCTATTAAGTGAAGAAGAAAGATGAGCTGAAGTATACAAGAGATGATTGATGAAAGTCAAGAAGGTAAGTAAAACACTAGTTTGACCATGAAGAAGATTATGGAACTTAAGTATTAGTCGAGTGATGGTAGTGACCAAGAAAGATGAAGGAAACTAAAGTAATGATAGAGCACAGTGATACCCAAGCAAGTCAATGCAAGACAAGTGAGATAGACTAGTAGTGATTGAAAAACCAAATGATGACTGGGCTAAAGAAGATGGTGATGATCGAGTGTCTGCACATTAATAATTTAAGAAAGAATCAAGATTTGAGGTTGACACAATTGAATTTATGGTATAGTCAAAACATGTTAAAGATAAGGATTGATGAGCTGGCATATTTAATGTATGAATTGAGTTTGATGAGTGATCTAAGGAAAAGATTCAATGGGAAGTTTCTAGAAGTTTCAAGGAAATAAGAAGCAAGGAAAAATGATGAAGAAATTCAATGAATGTGATAAAACCCTATGATCTACGATTTTATTTAAGAGGAAAATGATTCAACCTGTCTATTTAAGGAAGCATATGAGATGTATAATAGGTTGGATGGTTAATTTGTGAAGAATAAGTGGAAAAACAAGATTTGTAGAAGCAAAGAGTGAAGCTAGTGAAAGTGTGATTGCTTAAGGTGTTGCTAAGTAGATTAGAGATGGAGAATGTGATAAAGACTAGTTAATGAACCAAAAATGAGATAAATAAAGATCTAAACATGAAAAGTGAGTTGTAATTTATCAGATCAACCTAGTTTTTACTTTATGACTATTGTGGTAGTAAAAATTATTTAATCAAGGTTGACCTAACAGACACGTTGTAAACCCTTAGTCAAACTGACATTCAAATGAGATGTTTTTGAAAACCTCTAACAAGACTACTCCTAATAGGGTCTTTTAAATCCTTTAACATGGTGACACCTAATAATATGTTTTGTAACCTTTAATAGGGTTGGCTCTTAACTGATGTTGCTTCAAAATACAAAAAAAGTGGTAGCACATTAGTTCCTGGTTTTTCCCTAATCAAGTTTCCACATTAAATCCTAGTGTCGTACTTGTGCAAAAATTGATTACATGTGTCATGTTATTTATTGTTATGTGTTTTTGTAATTTGGTTGACACTAAAACAAGGAGCTGGTTGTTGAGATGGATAAGTTGAATTAATAATATTTTTATATTTTGACCAAGTGGATTTATGAGTTTGATTAAGTAGTTTGAAGTTGTTAAAAGTTGGATTGGTACATCTAGACCTGAGGATAACTGATTCCCCCCCCATTTACTCTAATCATTCTAATAATTGGTATCAAAGCTTCTAGTTCTTGCAAGGAAAGTTTGAAGGGACTTAAGCTAAAAGATCAAGATGTTGAACAAAGAGAAATTATCAACATGGAAACATTTGATGAGATTGTATCTATCTAGAGTTGGAGATTTAACACTATACTACTTGGACAATGAATACATACATGTACCTAGACCCATGATAAGAAAATAAATTAAAAGTTGGAGCACAAATCAATTGATGATATATCAAGCATTTTCCCTAAGTTATGTCGAGTTTGACAATGTGAAGGACTGTACTATTGCCAAAAAAATGTAGGATAAGTTGGCACAAATTCATGGAGGAGACAAAAATGTACATTATGAGATAAATTTGACACTTTGATAGGTAAGTTTGATGACATGATAATCAAAGGAGAAAATGTTTCCCAATATTATGGTTGAATCAAAGAAGTGGTGAATGCAATTAGAGGTACTAGAGGAGACATAACTGATGTGACTGTGGATTAAAAAGGTATAAAGAACTATACTTCTTGTTTATGCCATTATACTATCTACAATACAAGAACTATGATGTATGCTTGGTGATGACCTAACTTAAGATAGTCTAGTTGGTAGACTCACTTTATTTGAATTATCAAATTTTGATAATTATACACCTTATAAGAATCTACCTCAAGATTTTATACCATGTAAGAATTATCCTAAGGAAATAATGAAATCACATGATCTAAAAGCTCAAGAGATAACACAAGAGAGATGGGAAATATAATGATGAATTGATTAAGCCACAAAATGATAAAATAATACAATATAGAATGCCCAATTCTTGAGATTGAGATGAATACATTATAAGAGTGCCTAAATATATAAAGGCAATCAAGATGACTAGGAGTAATGCAAGTAATAAGCATCAGAACTATGCACATGTCTACTAAAGGTGGATTATCCTCCATCATGCATGAAAGTATGTCCAATAATGAGAGGATAAAAAGACAAAGGTGTATCTCATAAAGAGATGTAGTAGATAACATGTACTCAAATAGAGTGCAAACTGCTATGTTGTCTACATGACAAATA
The DNA here is from genome assembly GCA_028749045.1 of Cupressus sempervirens. Lineage (NCBI taxonomy): Eukaryota > Viridiplantae > Streptophyta > Pinopsida > Cupressales > Cupressaceae > Cupressus > Cupressus sempervirens. Next base: position 27,315,775 of record CM053785.1, on the reverse strand, counting down.
ATATGAATGTGCATTAACTTAAGGAAACTTAAGTAAAGTGTAATTTGTAATATTTAATTATACCAAGAAGCTCCCTTAAGTGCAACTTAAGGGAATGCACTTAAGCTTACAAAAGCTAGATAATGGATCTTGGCTACTAGGCCATATTAGGTACCCGTATACATATGCTAGTGCAAAAGATATGAAATGAAATCTCTCCTAAAGTGGAGAAAGAGGGAAAATCACATGGGAAAACCCCTCCCCCAAAAAGATAGAAGAAAAATAAAGGAAGATGAATGTATGGATGGAGTAATCAAGACCCCCTATATGACATACATCATGAATATACAAAATAGAATCCCACCATATGAAGGAAATAAGGAGAAATAAAACCCCTCCTCCCCACCTCCCCCCCCCCCCCCACCCCCAAATTGAATGATCTCCTACAAGTATGGTGAGCACTTGAAGACAAAATGAGGTCCAATGCCTACAAACAACATTTCTCCCCTCAAGAAGAAGATACACCAAAAAAAAATGCAATAAGGCTTCCCACTATGGATAGAAAGTAGGATAGGGAATCCATATTAACTATGAACTCTTTGAAGCCTATCAATGTGTCTCCATGTCCTTGATTGATGAAGATGCCACAAACCAATTAAGGTCAAGCCCAAAAGAAGAAGGTGATAGATAAGGAACTAATGTTGACTAATCCATGTAAGAATCTAGTTCAAACTCCAAAAACAAGGACATATCCTTAAAAGAAGAAAAGTAGTCCCCCCTTAATGTAGAATGTGTTACACCCATGAAAGATTCTCCTGGATCAATGTAGAAGCTACACCATGAAAAGTGAAATATTTTCTTCCCATTAAGAAGAGATTGTGTGATATGTATACCAAAGAATCCTCCCCAATCGGTAGGATTAACCCTCAAAAGGTATGATGTCTCAGGAAACTGACTAGGAATCACCAAAAAATGAGTATAATCAACCATGCAATATGACATCTCAAAAGAAGTTTGAGACTCATGAACATCAATCTCCAAAGACTCAAATATCTTCTCTAAAGTGAAAGATACCTCCTAAAAATGTTGTAATAAATTATCCACAATCATGTCAAACTTGAAATAAATATAAAATGGTGAATAATGAAGGTTAGAGTTTTCCCTCTCTAAAAATAAAGAATGATCATCTTCAACAAAGAGAATATGTATATAATCTATAGTGTCTCTCATATCTTCAATATAGGACTTCACAAAAAATCATGCAATGTCTATCAAGAAGTCATCCCAAGAAATTGTAACTGGGAGACAAGGAATGTCCTACTATATCAAATCACCTGAATCTATTAATGTGTGAATACATACATCATAAAAAACAATAGCCAATGTAGTGATTTCAACTAGAGATGAAGGAGCTACAATTGGAGGTAAAAGATATTTTTGGGAATGTAGGAAGATGTGGATCTCCATACATCTTCCAAAGATAGATCCAAACATCATAAAAATTACTTAACTTAATGCCATCAAGTGAATCCATGAACTCCATATCCATATGTAGATAAAGTACATGGAAAATGATTACAACAATTTCAGCATTGTATGAAAGTCCTTTCCCATACGATAATGCATTATGCTCACTAAGATAAGTGAGAACTAATTCACTCCATTGCTTATAGTTTTGTGTTGTCAAGGTAATTAAATCATTGTAATCCATGATGTACTAATCAATACAATCCCAAAATGTAATGAATCAAGAAAATCCTCCCAAATAGTGTATTTTAGCACTTTATATGTAGTGTGAATACAATTGACCACTTGTCAAAATAGAACAAAGTGGACTTCTAATTTTGATGGTTATAGGAAAAAATATGAAGCTATATCAAACTCAACAAGGTAAAAAAAAAAATATCTTAGTGATCCAATTAATTGCAAGTGTCAAAATAGGCAAAAAATGACCAAATGCTGAAAGTACTATGTCCACCCAAAATTACCGCAAACTGATACCAGATCTAGAAAGAAGACAAAAATATATGCACTTTTTTTAATAAAAAAGTACCTAAAAAATGTGTTTATATGAATTTGAAAAAAAGCCTCTAAATTTGTAAAAATTGGGATTTGTAATCGATAGAAAGATTCAAGAATAGATATAACAAAAAGGCTACACCATTGTGTAGATGATGATATTATAGTTCAAAATAAAACAAAAATTGCCTAAAAAAAGTAGTTCGAATGAGTGAGATATCACTATTTGAAAATCACCTCTATATTATTGTTAGAAATAGAGAATATTGAGAGCTGGGGGTGAATCAATATTCTACAAACTTTTTCCCAAAATTGCATATTGTTAATTACTTTATAACATGCATATGAAAGCAAACTATCAATGTTGAACATTAATATTAACCATACATAAAGAGAACTCATAACACCATATTTTGTTAACTAGGGAAACCCTAGCCAAAGGAAACCCCATGTGGAGATTGTGCCCACAAAATTATCGACTAAACAAAAATATTTTGTTAAGGATGTTGACCCTATTAAGATTCTACTACATACATATAATGTCTTAGTCCTTGTTAGAGGACTAGGCCCTATTAAAAGCCTCAACCCTATTAGGTGGTGTTTCAACCCTGTTAGTAGTTGATATATACAATCAAAAAATGTATGCAAGATGAGCCTATTTCCCAAACATGTAGTGCCTTATACAAAATATATAGATACAAAAATCTCTTTACAATGTTGATATCTTCAATATCTAATATTTCCTTTGCTGCTCTTAGCATACCTCTAATCATTCATTATAATTTGCATCAATATAGTTTTCATATCAATTCACATATCACATACAATGTACACATTAATTTGCAAATTACAATCTTTCCTTTATACCTTCTCAATTTGCAAGTTGGCCTTCAATCATTCACACACTTGGAAAAATACAAAATTAATTCTTTCTTTCTTAGGGTTAACATCTAGGATGCCATCCCTAATTATTTAAGTAATTATTTGATCATGAAAATAATTCTTTAAACTATAATTGACACTTTTCTATAATACTTTGTTTTGTCATGCAAACTGCCTTTACTGGTGTTTAATCCATAACTCATTCCATACTGTCTGTACTAACTTGCACACTTACATATGTCATCATGAAACTGTGTACTATCCATACCTAATTGTGTATGTTCCAACAATAGCTCTATCATTTGTACACATCAAAATTATCTTTGTTCTACTTGATAATTATCTAATTCTTACACAATTTTCTATGTCTAACTGTGGAATCTTTATCAAAGTCGTTCCATCTTTACAAAAGGTATATGTTTCCATAAATAAAAACTCCAACATTATACCAACTTATTTTACTTATCCATATTGCCAAAAATCTCCCCCTTTGGGATTGATGGAAACATGTGAGAAAATTGGCTAAGTCCCAAAATGTTGTTCAAAACTTTACAAAATTGTGGCCTTGCAAAAACTTCAAAATCCAAAATTCCTAGATCATTAAATCTATAACCATATTTCCTTATAAATAATATTAAAATACTTCATATAAGTACTACTTCCCCTTTCTATATACATCATATACTTTAGACGATTTTTCCCTTTGACATCACTAACAAAGGTGTCAAAAACTATATACAAGTCAAAATTGTAGGTATTACCTCTACATTTAGGTGGATAGGCATGAAATGAATCCTCAAAAATTATTTTCTAACTCTTCAAATTATTCTCCCATATTTTTCTTAATTCCCTCTGATATGCTGAGGAGATGCACAACCCATAGGATGCAATTTCTATTGCATTCAGGTCTGGGTATACAAATTTATGAAAGGATGTCTTTGCTCTTACTAATTCCTCGAATTTTTTCTCAAGTGTATTGATCTTCAATGATAAGTGTTCCCTCAAAAGTGAGAACCTCTTTTCTATTATTTCTTTGTTTAATTCTACGAAACTTATCTCATCATAAGTCTTTCTTATCTTACCTTCAATGTCCTCAATCTTGATGCCTAGTTGTCTAACATTGTCTACTAGTGCCTTTACTTCATCACACTTTCTTCTTAGCTCATCATCATCATCATCCTTTTTGAAATTTAATTAAATGGAATATTTGACATATAATTCATTCCATTCTTGCTTGCATCTCCTTAGCTCCTTCATGCATGCATCAAGAGCTCCTATCTAATTCTTAATATTTTGAGACACTTGTTGGAAGCATGAATTCTGATGATATTCCTTTGAGGGAGTATTGTAGATATGTTACTATGATGATATTTTACATTCATGACCGTGTTTGTCATTGATGTCAACATAGTAGTTTTCTGTAGTATCTGATAGAGGAACAACGAAAAGATCAAGTTGGTATGGATGATTAGTTGAGTATTCTCACTATCCTAGCTTATGTGAGATACTTCTGAGTATCTAGTATATGCAGTTAATGTTAGATGAATAAATAATAAGTCTAGAAGAAGTTATGTAAGTTTTGGTGATGTCTATTCTGAGATAGAGTTTACAAAGGCATGTTTTGGTAAACTTATTATATCTTGTAGCAAAATTGTTATTATGAGAATTGAGGTTGAGGAATTGAGTAAGAAATATTGGTGATGATGTGGCTAAGTTTTTGTTAGATTGTGGTGATTGATTAGGAAAGTACTGTACATACTTCATAATTAGTGGGGTTCAGGGCATCACCCTGACTTTTTTTCTTGTGGTACTATTTGCCAATCATTTTGGTACTATTTTCCATTCGTAGATTCACCACTAAAGTTATGGCTAATTATGGCCGACATGTTATAACCCTAAAGCGATTTAATACTTGTATAAAAGGGTTTAGGGTTGGGTATTTTTCATGATGTTGTGATGCGAAATTGGTTCTCGCGACGGTATTGAGCTGTAAGAGATTACGGATTATAATCAGGTTGTAATCACTGGATTGTAATAAGATCGGACTTGTTGTTTGGTGGATGTAGCTCAGGGATTGAGTGAACCACATTAAATATTGGTGCCTTGTGTTCATTTCTGTATGATATATTATTTTTTGTTATTGGTTATATTTGCATGTAGTTTTTATTTCTATCTGTGGTTTATCCTAACAATTTTCTCATCATAATATTATGTGTATGAAAATATATTCAAGTTGCAAGGCAGAAGATTAATGTTATCACTAAGTTTAACATGTTCTACATGTGGTCCTATAATAATTAATTGAGAAGGTCTAACAATTGACTTAGGGAATTTTTTTATGGACTTAGTATAAAGGAAGGACATTTTCCCTTATCATATGGCATGGAATTATATCAATGAGAAGTGATTGTAAGCAGTAAAGAGAGCAGAATGTGAAGTTGAGTAGAACAGAGTGAAAGTGAAGGAAACTTCATTGCCGAGGTTTGATTGTGTGATCCAAGGTTTGATATTTGGATTTGAGGTTCATGACCTAGTCTAAAAGGTATGACAGTGATTGGTTTGATTGATAGAACAAAGGAAAGAGGAACATAATATTAAATTACTTGCTTGGGATGTGATCTCTTCTTGTAGTTGAAATTGCATGTTTAGGCAATGGGCTCTTCTTCCATACATTGTACTACAACTCGTAATAGGGTTGGCACAATTTCTAACAAGGTTGGAATCTCCAAGTAGGGATTCAAAGTCTCCTAATATGGACTCATATGTACTAAATGTTGTAATAGACTCCTAACAAGGTCCATCCTCTAACAAGGATTATTTATATTATTACATTATCTTGTGGGTATCATTCCGATTAGGGTTTTTCCTCTAATCAAGGGTTTCCCTAGTTAACATATCTGGTATAATTGTCTATGTGCATCTTGTTATGGTTGTTGATTATTTTGACTGAATGGATAAGATTGTTTAAGGTTGATAAATGTTTTAATTGTTGGATAACTAATTAACCCCTCCCCCCCCACCCCCCCGCACTTGCTGAGTTATCTTGGTGGACTATTATTTCTAACAACATTGTGTCAAACATTTTAGCATCATGCTTTACTTGGGCATAGACTACTACAATAACTGACATGTTAGTGAATTCTGCATCAAATAATTCAATTAGTACCTTTTCTCCATCTCTAGATCTTGTTTTGAAATTCTCACCGCATGTGTACTTTATAAATTTTCAGTTACATCCATAAGAGTTTTCTGCAAACTCTTCACCTATCTATTCTTATTTATCATCTTTCTTAGAGATGATATTAGGTTTGACTGATCGTCATCATTTGACCATGTTAATGCTACAAGGGTAATATGTGTGCTTGGTTCACTCATCTTCTTTTCTTCTTCCTCCTCCTTTTCTTCCTCTTTTCTTTTCTTCTCTTTGTCTTCTTTTCTTTTATGTTCTTCTTCTATCGTCTTTTTCTAATACTCTTTTCTCTTTTCCTCCTCATCTTCCTTTCTCTTCTCTACTTCATCTTCTTTCTTCTTCTTTTCCTCATCCTCTTTCTCTTTCTTTTCCTCATCTTCTTTCTTTTCTTCTCCTCACCATGTTTCTCTCCTTTTCTTCTTTTACTTTCTTTTTCCCCTCTTCTTTCTTCCTCATTTATCTTCTCTTCTTTCTTAGTTTTTCTTTTCTCTTCTTGTTCTCTCCTTTTCTCTTCCTCCCCACTCTTCCTTTTCTCTTCATCTTCATCTTTTTCATCTTTTGATATGGTATAGTTGGAGAGATTTACAACAATGCATGTATCATAATCCTTAAAAGGAATTTTAGTTTTATCTACTATGACCTTTATACCACCAAACTATATTGTATCTCTCCCAGTTGTGATCTGAGGTGTTGCTACTACTTCCATGTTTACGGTTTCCTTCATTTGCACAATGGCCTTTTTTGTTTCCTCATTAAGTTCCTAATATTTGTCTCCCATTTTCAATATGGACCTTTTCTTGTTCTTGAAATAAAGTTCAAGATTCTTCATTAAGCTAGCCACATGTTCATCACTATCAACTTGACATAGTTTTCTTATTTTATTCTGTCTATTTTTCGTGTCCTCATTAGCTACCCTTTTCCTTCTATTTGTTATCTTCTCATAAAGATCATTTGGGATCTCATCTTTTACAACCTCAAATTTCTTATTAGACAATATTATATTTCTAATAACAATATTTTCTAACTCCAATCTATCAATGCAAGTATACAGATGATAAAACTTATTTAACTGAAAAAAATTACCTTCATTGATGTTTTCATTGTTTATCATTTCAATTTTAGGCTTCCATGCATTTCATCTTGAAGTCACAACTTCTAGTTTCTTCTCTACTTTCTTCTCAGGCTCTACTTGACCTCGCATATTCTTGCTAGGCACACAATGCATTAATTCATTTTGCCTCTTTCTTGGTTCTGTTTCCATTACCTTTATTCTTTTCTTTTTGGAAAACTTAGGTGACTCTTGCTTCACCTCATCGAATCTTAATTATTTTATCTTTCCATGCACTATTTATTCTCCTTTTTTTCCCGTCTGATTCTCTTGTCAGTGGAATTCTAGGTATGATTGGTGCTTGTTATAGGGATACTGTTACATATGAAGAAATTGGTATTGTAGTAGCTAGTGTGGCCATTGTCACTCCTTTTGATGGTCTTGTAATTGCTAATAGTGTCACATACATTAGTCCCTATTGACAAATTTACCTTATTCCATACATTGTCTTCCTTACTACACTTATTTCTTCTCTAGACATGCCTGCCTGTTGCATAGGTTTCTTCATTATAATCTCAATCTTTTTCTTGGCTAATTTCTCCAACCATTCTTGGATGGCTAATTGGATCAACTCATCATAGGTTCTTGATCTATCAAACTTTTCATCCTTGTCTGACTCAAGAATAGCCTATACATATCCTTTTGTTTCCTCTCTTGTTACCTAACACAAAGGTTCAACATACAACATTATAGGCTTTACTACCTCAATATAGGTAAAATCAATGTCCACTATAAAGAAATTGTCATCTTTGAACTTCTTTATCATAGAGGGTTGGATCCTAAATCTTTCCCTCATCTCATTTTGATAAGTTTTTGCAATTATATCAACACTATTATTGACAAATCATAATAAGATGTGTATTGTATACCTTAGATATCTTTTCCATAGTGTTCCTATCACTGCTCATGAAGGTTGATGTTTGCATGAATGGAAATCTATTGATCAAATGAAAGATTATATGAGTGATCAAGAACTCAAATTTGAACTAGTTATTCTTGATTTTCTTGGTCTTTTCAAGGTTCTCTATCAATTGTGCTCTAAGGATTTCACACTAATTTACCATTTCTTTGCCAATATAGATCTTGTAAGTTTCTTGTATAAAGCTAGTTTCCATATCATCGTCTATAGAGTTGTAGCATATCCTTTCTACATTAATTCTTCTTAGGAATCCAACATCATCTTCCTTGATCTTATTGATCACTATTCCTTTACCATTATAAACTTATTTAGTATTCTCAAACACTAAATTCTTGACATTCTTTTCATTTATTGGTATACTTCCTTCATTGCATAATCTAGTGACATCATGAATAAGGTTGGTTGAATTTCTATCACATTATCTCCTAACCAAAATTTTGCATCATGAACTATGCTCAATATCACCTTAGCCCACTCTTCATTATCAAATTCATAGTAAGAAAGAAACTTAACTAGCTCATTGTCCTTCAAGTCTTCATATCCTTGTTGATAACTCATATCTTGGTTATAAATATGGCTAATTTTCTCACAATTGTGTTCTTTTCCCATGGTTTCAAACTTGCTTCTACAATAATTTCTCATATCTTCTAGGTGAATGACATTCTTAGGAATTTTTTATAACATGGTGCTAGGCTCATCAATTAGAGGCTTGACATGGTTTATCTTAAGCTTAGGTCTTGCTTTAGTTTCTACATTATGTATCAAGGAATTGTAACTCAATTAAGTGTTCAAACTTTTTTGTAATGAGAAATACCTTGATTCAATCATGTAGCTATGGCTTTATTCCACTTCACAATTGAAAAAAAAATCTTGTTCTTTAATTCATTGTCCCTTTTCTCTTAATATCCTCTTAACACTTCACATGATAAAATGATACACATAATCCACCTCACATGGCTTATCTCTCATCAAAATGAACTTCAAATTTAATTGTGCAACTACTCAATCCATGAAAAGTTGTTTCTATTTACCAATAACTTGTTTTCTTTGTATATAGCTTTGTGTGATATCTACATCATTTCTAAACTTAACTATAGCTTCTACACATCATCTTCTATCTCGTATTAAGTGCTCAATTCTTAACTCAATCTCTAACCTCATTTTTCTCTTGTTGATACTTGATTCTTAATAAATAGGTACTTAATTCAAATAGGATGAATCACATACAATAGTTGACTTTAACCTTTCATCAGGTGCATCAAAACACTATTCTTCTAATACTACATGTGAACATGATGGACCATTTTCTTTGAAAAATACCACTTTGAATTCTTTCACATGTTCCTTCAATTCATTTTTCTGCCTTTTGTTGTTGCTATCATTCCTTCTGGAGTTTCTATTAGTGTTCCTTCATAAATTTGGATTCCTATTGATGTGTCTCATGTTCATTCTATAAAATATTTCTATATGAACAAAACTTGTTGCATAGATGACATACTATTACACTTCTTTGATTAGGTCCATTCTAATTAACCAATGCTCTACAATTTCTAACAATGTGTCCAAAGCTATTACACCTGTAATACACAATGTTACTCTACATTCCATTAGGTCTTTCTCCTTCATTAGATTTGCTAGAGGATCTTCTTCTCTCATTAGCTATAGGTTTAGTATCTCTAAGAATTTTACTATTTCTATTATTGTTGTCAAATATTGGTTTTTGGAAGTTAAATCCTTTATGGCCAAAAACATGACAACTAGAATAATAAAAAATTGTAATAGGTTTGAATGAGTTTTCTATACAATTTCTCTTCATATGACCAATGCTTTTACATATAAAGCATCTATCTTTGAATTCATACCTTACCTCTTTAGGTGATTCAACTTTTGTAGTTGCTTTTGGCTCATCAATTTTCTCAGGTTAACTTGCTTTCTCAACTTCTTTTTGTACATCTTTAGATTGAATGGATTCAAACTCATTTTGATAATTTTTCCTTGGTTCAAGATGTTCAATAACTAGATCTAAGTCTTTTCTTGCTTCAAATTTCTTTGCTGACTTTTCTCCAATGAAATATCCAAGACTAGTCTTATAATAGGAAAGTCTTTGAAAATATAGTTGCTCACCAATTTTCTCACTACTAGATTATAATTTTTTTAAATTACTACTTAGGCTGGGTGAGCTCTCTTTCGACAATCATATTGTTCTTCTGAAGTTCTAGATGCTCTATATTGATAGATTCAAGTTCAATTGTCACTTTTATAAGATGGGATCTTAGATCTGCATTTTTAGATTGTAGATCTGATTCAACCTTGCTATCATCTTTCTTCAATCTTAGGTATAGTTCAACAATCTTCAACTCATGTTTCAAAATATCATTTTATTTCTTCAAAGTTGATATCTCATCACTATATTTTGTCTACTCTTAAGGCGCCTTTCTAGATTTGAGATGATCAATCCCGTCTTTCAATTTTCCAATTTAGTCTTTTGCATCTATATATCTTTCTTTTAGGTTATCTCTTTCTTCAGTAAGAAGATCAATCTAATTGTTGACACCTTAATTTGCACAAGTCAAATTCAATAGGGCAGTACTTTTAGGCTAGAAAGCTTGATTATTTCATTAGAAAATATTTTCTTATATTCAAAAATTAAAAAATTAAAAATAATTTTTACCATTGTCATGCATATAAAATCTCTTATTTGGGTAAAGTTATTAAAAGGGAGAATATACATTTTATGAAAATGTCAAATATTATCTAAATTCATATTTGATTAATTGATTGTGTCATTTTTCAAAAAATATTTTTTTTTTAATGACAATGGATGGGAGAGGGAGTTGAACACTCATACTCTCAACCCTATCCTCTTTCCTATCCTAACTACCCTTTCCACCCTAACCAATTGTTTGATTATATTCCTTGAGAATGGTTGTTAAAAAGGAAAGTTATAATTACAATTCTTTTGTAAATAAGATATTTAATCTTTCTTATGGGTTAATTGAGATAGTGAAACTCTTTTATATAGAAATATTTGTTCTTGAAAATTAAACTTACTCTAAGAGTGGAAAATATTTTTATAATGAAATTATAAAAGGATATTTTTATTTTTATTTGTACCTTATGATGATTATTAAAAATATTTCCTGGGGTGAGTTTTATAATTTCAGGGTTGCCTTTTTATATGCTTTTAGTTTATAAAGGTAATTCTTTTAAAGCATATGATGGAAATAAAGAGTTATTTTATTAATATAATATAATTTCATCTCTCTGCAAAAGGATAGGTATTTTATTTACTTCTACCCTTAGTTTATGAAGAATGAAATGCATATGGAATATATATGATGTCTCCCTTGATATTTAATAAAGTACTTTCAAATTGAATTTAGGGTAATGTTTTCATTTTCATAATTATGTATTTTTACCCTAAATTTAGAAAGTCAATATTATAAGAAATTTCTCCATAGAAATATTTGAGGTTTAATTATTTTTAAAGTACTTATATATGGGAGAGAGCTTTGGAAAAACCTTAATTAAATGCAAGACTTGAATTTACTTACTTTATTAAAGTCTCTCATGATTATTTCTTGTGCACAATTTATTAATTAAAAGATAATACTTATGGATCATGAAGTATTAAAGAGATTAAAGAGGCACTAAAGATTAATCATTTTGTCAAGCGTTGCATTAGAAATAAAAATTTCAATTTTATTTAGGGTTTTTAGAAAACATCAGGATGATCTAAAGCTTGCATCCTTTGAATTTCTATAAAGGATGCCAAGATCATTGAATAAAAAAATCATTCATGATCACCATATTTATAACCTACATTTTTTCAATTGAGAATGAATCTTTTGATCATTTTGGTTTCTGTTGTTATCTGTATGCACCAGTAACACAAAAATTTGTGGCAAATAATATCGAAAGTAAGACAGAGATTTGATATGCTTATTTAATCTTTTGGTGATAATATCTATCTATTATTTAATTTATTCCTTAGATTAAATTTTGAATTTTCTTTAATTGTTTTTAGATTTTCATGGATGTTTTAAAGTTCTTCAATACTAGTAAAAAAAACTATTCAATCTATATCTTTATCCTTTTGAGTTCCTGAGGAGAATTAAATTCAATAGGACTTAGTATTAAAGCTATTTTAATCCATTTATCAATTTGAAGCATTAAAGTGATAAAAATTGTCTTAAAGGGATCACTGATTATCTCTCAAGGTTACTTTAAAATTTTAAGTAATTGATAGTAATGTGATAAATATTCCATTGGTTAAGCCACTAGTCTATTGATTGCTGGTTGAGTTTTCATGTTGACTATAGAAAGGTCATAGATCAAGGTGACAAAGATCCTTGATCATTGCACATCAGGGGAGGGGTGAATCAATTACCAAAAAAATATTACCAAGATCCCTTAGATGTCAATAAAAAACATAACTTATTGTAAACATAACTCTGTTGTAAGTTGGAAAATATATAGGCACTTGGTTTACACTAGCAAATGCTATAACTTTCTGAACAGTAAAATAGCTTGGCAAATGCTTATCAAAAGAATCTTAAGATCTACTATTTGTGATTGATCTTACTTTAACATGGAAACCTAATTTGGGAAAAACCACCAATTGCAACTAGTTACTGATTTTCACTCTTCTGAAGTGAGTCGTATTAGGAGCCAACCATGTAAAAGCTTAAAAAACATATTGTTAGGTTTGCCCTTGTTGGAGGATTCAATCACTTTTTAGGAGTGGCCTTGTTAGAGGTCTTTAGACAATTCAATAGAAATGTCACCTTGTTAGAGAATTTAGAAATAACTATTAAGCCAACGCTGTTAAGATATTTAAATCACTGTTACAATTTGGTTAGAGAGTAACAATGAAATGACCTAATTTTTTATGCAACTTACTTACTAATTACAAATCACAATTCTAGCTTAACTTACCTCTTAGATACAGGAATGCATCCTTAGGTAATGACTTGGTAAACATATCTATAATTTGTTCTATTTCCTCATTCATTGCTTCAATCCAACTTTCATTACCCAAAGCATCTTTAACATTTCTAGGTTCAAATTTACCAAGAAAACATGTACCTTTCAATTTGTTTCTTGTCATTGTTCCATTTGACTTGTCTCCAATGATTTGATCAAGTGCATGATGCCTTTTGACATATCTTCCTAACACAAGTACTTTAGATTTGGAGTGTGTTTCACTGACCTCTTTATGATCTTCTACATTAAGCTCTATTTTCATTGTCTATGACTCAGGTCCATTAGACTTAGATTGGTCTAGCAACAAGTTAGTAGCTTCTAACTACAACTCAAGTCCTTCAAATTGTGACTCAGGTTGCATCGGTTACCACTCGGTAGCCTTTGTAAATTTTGGGGACATGAAAGGTGAGACCTCTTGTCTTCCAGATAGATTTGGAAATGTATCAGGTTCATAGTAAACAAATCTTCTATAATCCTCAGGTTCTTTGTTGCTTTCTTCTTTACTCTTTAATGCAAACTCATCAATTCTCCCATGTGAACCTTCTATGATTTTATGAGTAGAAAAATTCAAACATTTGTATGTTTTAATTTTGTAGGAGTATCCTAGGACTATGCCTTCATCACCTTTGACATCAAATTTACCTTTCCTGGATTCTTTCAAGATATAAGATTTACTATCAAATACTTTCAAGTAACTTACATTAGGTTTGTAGCTATACCATAGTTCATAAGGAGTTTGATTTGAGTCTTTCTTCAACTATACTCTGTTCAAGGTATGCACTGCAGTATTCATTGCTTCCTTCCAATATTTAACTGCAACATTCTTTTCTATCATCAATGTTTTTGCATAATCCATGATGGATTTGTTCCATCTTTCAACTATACCATTCTACTAAGGTGTACCAGGGGTTGATACCTATCTCTTAATTCCTTTTTCAATGCATAATTCATTGAACTCATTGGAAATGAATTCACTCCCTCTATCTGATATCAAACATTTTAGCTTGTTTCTAGTTTCTTTCTCTACTCTTTCTAGATACCACTTAAATTTTTGAAAAGCTTTAGATTTTTCTTTTAAATACATTGTACATTAATTATTATAGAATATTCATCATCAAAAAGAATGAAAAAATTATCTCCATTGTAACTCTCTATTCCAATAGGTCCACATAGATCTATATGTACAAGCTCTAAGACTTCTTTAGAATAATAGTTCTTTCTTTTGAAACTATTTTTTCCTATCTTACCAATTTGACAATTTTTGCATAGATCCATATCAAGTTTCCTCAAGCTAGGAATACCTCTTAGTCTTATGATTTTTCTTGTCTTGACCAGATTATCAAAGTTTGCATGACATAATATTTTGTGCCATAACCAGCTTTCTTCTACTTGAGCAATAAAATAGGAACTTTCACTGAGATCTAGATAGAATAGATTACCTTTTGTTTGCTTGCTAGATCCAACCAAATTTCCTTTTGCATCCAACAGTTTTGCCTTCCCATTCATGATTTCTACCTTGAATCCAATGTTATTCAACTATGTTACACTCAATAGATTATGCTTTAGTCCTCCAACCCAATAAGCATTTCCACATCTAAGTTTACCAGTTAATTAGATACATCCTTTTCACTTTATGCAACAAAGTTCATTGTTTCCAAATTTCACACTACCACCATCATAATGTTCCATATTTTCAATTTTTTTTTTGTCTCCAATCATATGATGTGAGAAACCACTATCAATAATCCATGTATCATTTTTGCTAAGATGAGAGATAAGTGTCATTTTATCTCTTTCATCATCAGATTCATCTTTTACAACAATATATACCATTTCATCTTCATTGTTATCAAAATCTTTAGCCATAAAACAAGATTTCTTACCTTTGTCTTTTGAGTCCTTGTAGTTTTGAACTCCTTCTTTCCTTTGAACTTATTGATTTTCTTTTCTTCTTTGTCTTCTCTAATTGGGCACCTTGCAGCAATGTGACCAACTTCTTAGCAAGAAAAATAGATTAGAGGAACCTTACCTTTGTACTTTCCTCTACCTTTGGAATATTTCCTTGCAAGTAGGGCTCTAACAAATTTAAGATCACTTTCTAAACTTTCTTTCTCTTCTTCAATTTTGGATTGATTAGCTTTTCACTTATTACCCTTTTTCTTGAGAGAAAGCTTGGCTTCAAATGCAGAATCAACACCTTTGGAACTAGGGACATAGTTATTATAGTTATACAACTCAAAAGATGTCAATCTTCTAACTAGAATATCCAAGGTTATATTGCAATTTGGATCACATCTCATTTCTTGAATAACAAACACACTAATTTCATAGATAGGAAGAATGGTTTTGAGTACCTTGCTTACAACTATTTTGTTATCAAGGTCTCCTCTAGATGCTTTGATTGCACTCACACTTTCTTTAGTTCACTCAACATATTTTGCAATGTTTTCATCTTCACTCATCTTCATTTGATCAAATTATCCTCTAAGACTTTTGACTTTAGCTCTTCTTACATTATCATCTCCTCCATAGATGGGTTTCAGTTTGATCTACATATCATAAGATGTAGTACAAAGTTTGACTCCATAAAATTCAACATAATTGAGAGCAGAAGAAATGTTAATCATCATGATGCTATGATTTTTCTTTTCAACAATTTCTTTAAGTAATAATGTTCCAAGAGGTGTCTTGTATTCACTATCAAGATATTTTTAACTTGAATCACTGATAGTTGCCAAATGTAACTTCATAAGTCCTTGCCATGCTACAAAGTTGTCTCAGTTCAACTCGGGAATCTTTCTTCTATAAGACATCTTGATCTTTAGCTTCAATCCTTGAATCCTTCTCTACAAACACCAAAATCTTTGATACCAATTGTTGGAAATATTAGTGGATTAACTAAGAGGGGAGGGGTGAATTAGTTACCACAAAAATATTACCCATATCCCTTAGATGTAAAAAAAAACCATAAATCAATGTAAATGAAACTCTATTCTAACTTGATAAATATACAAGCGCTCAATTTACACTAAAAAATGTTGTAACTTGGTAAACACTAAAATAACTTAGAAAATTCTTATCATGAAAATCTTAAGATATTATCTATGATTGATCTTACTTGAACTTAGTTGAAGACATATAAAAGAAATAATATGAACACAATTGACACCAAGATTTAATGTTGAAACCCAATTTGGGAAAAACCACCAATTGCAACTAGTTACTAATTTTCACTCTTCTGAAGTGAATCCTGTTAGGAGCCAACCTTGTTAAAGGTTAGTAAAAAAATGTTAGGTGTGACCCTTTTAGGAGTGACCTTATTAGAGGTCTTTAGACAATTCAATAGAAATGCCACCTTGTTAGAGGATTTGCAAATAGCTGTAAAGCTAACTATGTTAAGAGATTTAGATAACTACTACAATGGTTAGAGAGTAAAAATGAGATGACCTATTTTGTGATGCAACTTAATTTTTGATTATAGATCTCAATTTTTTCTTGTATACTTGATCCTTCCTAATTGAATGTATCTTTGCATCTCAACAATGATATTCTGCTTATCTTTCTAATTCACTTTCTCTAAGCATCATTTTCAATTATGTTCTACAGATTTAATCCTCAACTTTACCTTATATTTATATGTTACACATTGTCAATTCGGATTGAATATAACTTAGAATAATTAATATTCATCTTCTTTGTCAGCTAGAACCGACAAACCAAAGTTATTTAACTCAATATGGAAAAACAAGAAATCCTTTGTTAGCTAACCATGCTTGATAGACATTGACTCAGAAATGATTTTCTCATGTTAACCAAGTGAACTTGGTTAACACTACATATCCACAAATTTCCTTTGGTAACCAAGTGACCTTGATTAACATTGGTTCTATCCAAAAATTTCTTCATTAACTGAGTGAGCTTGGTTAACACTCGATTTTGACAAAATTTCCTTTTTCACTTGAGTGAAATTAGCAGAAACTATCTTCTGAACTAGGAAAAATTTAGAATGGTTGGTAGACATAGGAAATTGTCTTCAATGCCCAAGTGAGTTTGGCATAAAATGATTGGCAATGATATAACATCAAAGAAAATACACAATTAATCAATTGTTTCCAATAGATCCTTGATCATTACAAATCAAACACACACACACACACACACACACACACACACACACACACACACACACACACACAAACACACACACACAGGTATACTTTTATTCACCTATAACCTTCATTTATCTTTTTTTCAACTTTTAAAATTATTTAAAACATCTAGATCCTCATATTATTTTCTCTAAAAAGCCTCTAGGGTGTGAGGTATAGGCCTATAAGCCTTCATTGTGTAGAGGCAGAATTGTTGAGGTTCACATTTGTTTGGGGTGGAACCTGTCAGTTGGAAAATTGCTATCAAGAATTCCCATAATTGAATCATCATTCCATAGGAAACCTAATCTACTAATTTGGGCACCAACAAATTGGTGACTCTACTAGGGAGTTGTCTACACAATCAAGGATTTGAAGTAACCTAGAAAAGATTAGGTTTTAGAAGATCAAAAGTATAAAGTGAGGAGTCTGTGCACTCTACTAGAGGTAGAACTCAAAAGATCAGAAAATTGATATGTTCCTCTATAAAAGAGGTGGTGACTCTACTTAAAATGATTCTCATTGTCAACTCTACTAAGGGAGAAGACTCAGAAGGAAGTGGTTTAAATTTTATTGTAATATGCAATAAGTTCTATATTACACCTTGAAGGAAGCATGCAAACACCTTTGGGATTAATTTTTCAATTTGAAAAGATATGAAGGAGAATCCTCAGCAATTTTTTTTAATAAGGATGGCCAATATTTTTTCAGAATCACGTTTAGGCATCATGCCTATATCCAATGAATTTTCAAGAAGATTTAGTGAATTAAGAATCTTAGTAGATGATCCTAATTGAAAGATTCATTTTTAAATATTACATGAAGATGGTGAAGAACCAAATCATATATATCCTTTGGATACAATTTGGAACTTAAAAAAAGAAGAGGATGAATTTTTAGTATATTTCTTTATAAGGATGTTCAATACCCATCAAAAATACCTTCAATATGTAGACTTTCATCCTTTTCCCTTATCAACAAAATACAAGAATTAGGTCTCCTATATAATTAGAAACTCCTTACCTTTCTCAAAGTGAATAATGAACTGGCTGTAGAGGATAGTTTTTATACAATGCAATATGTGAGTCATATGAAGTTTCAAATTGGGATGGAGATAAAAATACTGGGCATTATAAGAAAGAATATGTATTTGAAGATATTTGTATGACAATAAATGACACTGAGTATGAAAATGAGGAGGTTGATTCTCTTAGTACAAAAGAAATTTCAGTCTTTCTAGATATGAAATGCACAAAATATGTTGAGAGGAATGGCTCAAGTTGTTTCTCAAGTTGCCATGATGAACAAGTTGATGGATCAACATATACTCAGGAGATTCTAGATGAAAACAAAAATTTGTAGGAATTATGTAGTGAAGATGAAATATAATTTCTTACAACATATAAACATGAAGAGGTTTCAAAAGAAAGCTTTCATGGAGATATGTCTGAATTCTCTAGGTTCCTAAATCCTTTTTTTTTAAAGAAACTTTCAAAGATGTGTATGAGTTTTTTATTTTCTTGAACCCATTATTTGTAGATTAATCCTTGTGTAATTAAGATTAGTGATAATGTTGAACTCAATGAAATTCATGACATGTTCTCAAAAAAATATGGTTGCACTAGTTCATCATGTGAGCATGAATTATTTCAACCTTCTGAAAATGGTATGTGTTATCAGTAGAAAATTAAGGTAAGTATTTTTGAAAATATTCTAGAAATTCCTTTGAGAAAATTGTTCAATGAAATTTTTTATAATACATTTAACATTCATTCATCTATTTTTTAAAGTTTTGTGGATACAAAAAGAGAAATACCATATCAAATTTACTCTTAAAAGAAAAGATTATTCCTAGATTTTAAGGAGATTGGAATGGATAACTCTGATAGTTTTAATTCTAAGAAAATATTTGTTTGGGATATTAGAGTTGATGATATTAATTTAAGAATGAGTTGTTATCAAAATTTGAGGTTTTTGGGTAAATTATTTTTTGAACATTAATATAACCTTTTAATCCTTCATAAGTTTCAAGACAAATTACGAGAAAATATTGAAAATTTTATACTCAATGAAGATTATAAAAATTTAGAAGGATTTGGAAATCTTAGAGAATATTTGATGATTAATATCAAAATAAGTGACTTGGATATTTTTAAATGTATTGTTTTGTTGCATCATCAAAATAAAGTATTTGATAGGGGAAAAAGTAAAAGTTTACTTTTTGAGGGCCAAGGTTGTCTCAATTTTATTAGATTATGTATGCATGGTCTACTATACATATAGCATTAGATATGACTATTTTTCAATTCTTATAGGTTTGATAGTCAATTTTGAGGTACATATGTAAAGTTAAAGAACATGAAAGCACTAACAGTTTATATTATGTCAAGTGACTATGTTATAAGGATTAGTTACTCAAATGATTTAATTGTGCCAATTTTAAATATTTGTTCGAGATTACCCTATGTAGATTTAATTATTGAGAGTTATGAACATAAGTGAATTCTCATTTGGTCTTATTCAACTAATGTACAATAACTCACTTTATATTTGCTATAATTGAAAGGGTTATTCATTAATCAATTTAACAAAGTATACTATAATACATACGTACCATGGAGTTACAAAAATCATTGAATATTTCCTTTTATCTATCTTATAAATCTCGATATGGTAGTTTGATGCAAATCAATTTTATCATGATCAAGTTGTTGGATAGGTTGATGTAATGAAATATTTTTTTAATGGTCATTCACAACTTCCATTCCAGATTCACATTCTACTATGTGTACTATGGAATTAGAATTAAGCTTGAGGTAACAAATATAGAAAGGCTTCACAAATGATAGAATATTACTAGTGATGATAGTGAGATCAATTAGACTTAGTGGCTCGCATTGATTAACCCTTGCACATCTAAGAAATGATCCTAAATTGATCCCCTACAGGGCCTAACAAAACCACAAAGGTGGTAAGAGTCAGACTGAATGGGCATAAAAAACATCTTGTTGAGAGGCATAATAGACATAGTGTTGCATCCCAAAA
Organism: Cupressus sempervirens; assembly: GCA_028749045.1. Taxonomy (NCBI): domain Eukaryota; kingdom Viridiplantae; phylum Streptophyta; class Pinopsida; order Cupressales; family Cupressaceae; genus Cupressus; species Cupressus sempervirens. The sequence goes on along the minus strand of CM053785.1, from coordinate 27,295,499 downwards.
TTTTGACCTATTTAAAATTATTATAGCCGTTGAGTTGATTAGATAAAAACTATTGTTTTTTTCCTTGTTCATGTGAAATGGATATTTATACCTAACCATTGTTTCATATGAAATTGGTTTTTTTACTATTATCTATGTTATATGTTGATATGGATTTATCATGGGAATTTATTATTATGGAAAATGTTACACAAGTGGTTGTAGGAGAAGATGAAGGAGAGAAGCATTGCTTAATGGGATCTATAGAATGGGGCACTACCTTAGTCCATTTGTCTGATCGACAGGTATGACCTCTAGCTATCTTGGTAAGAACCTAGAAATCCATAACAAGGTACATTCATTGGACACACATGAGCTATTGGACAATCAATAAAACATTAAACATTTTAATATAATCAAAATATGTACCTTTAATGGTTTATGTTGACATTCTCATCACTTCAAAATAATACATATATATGTATGTGCACATAAGTATAAAAGTGTGGTGCCACCATAGTATTAAATTATACAAGCTCATCTCTATTAATATATGTATACATAAATATGCATATACCTTGAGAGGATATGAAGATAAAATAATCTTCCAATTATACATGTATTTAGATATGCATATCCTAATAGAACCTTGGAAAAAATTACACACACACACACACACACACACAGATATGTATGTATAATATATATATATATATATAGTATGTATGTATGTATAATTTTGTCCAAGGTTATACCTATTATGATATGCATATCTAATGTTGGCATAAAGGTATTTTTCATTAGTGACAACACTCATTACACAGTTCAAACTGAGTATCGAAGACATAGTTCAAACCGAGCGTCGAAGACATAGTTCAAACTGAGTAAAGTTACACTTAGTGTTAACCGAGTGGAGTGTTAACCGAGTAAAGATAGAAGCAGTGTTAACTGAGTAAAGATGGACGCAATGTTAACCAAGTAAAGATAGAAGCAGTGTTAACCGAGTAAAGATGGATGCAGTGTTAACTGAGTAAAGATATACTTAGTGTTAACCGAGTAAAGATGGACTCAGTATTGACTGAGTGAAAAAGGACTCAGTGTTAACCGAGCTCAGTTGGTTAACAAAGAAATTATTTTTTACCGAGTGACACTATATCTACCGAGTCATCAAATGGTTACCGAGTTCCAGGCAACGTTGTATGACTAGTATGAACTGAGCCCCTACCTCTACCGAGTGCATGACGATGCCATGTAACATAGTGGATGCCGTGTATTAGAAGGTCATCAAGTCTGTCTGAAGAACGTGAGTTTATTTTACTATTTGGCCGAGTCAGTTATATTTTGTTTACTTGTGTTTAGCCGACCTTGCATCTATAATTACTGAAATGGTATATAATACGGAGTTGTAATTGTTGTAATGGATATGAGACATGTATGAATATATTGTGATACAAGAGATAGATGCGAATTCAGCAGCAGAGCAGTATATTAGCAAGGTTCACAAGGTGCAGTAAAGATTTCATCAATCACAAGAGGTGATTATTGCAAAGGATCTAATCAAGGTATATGCAGATCTGATTGGTTCATCCTAATAGGTGAATCATCTAAAACCCTCTAACAAGGTAGACTTAATAGTCTTTGTATAAATCTCCTAACAGAGTGCATACTTATAAAGTATGTTTTAAATCCTTTAACAAGGTGGATCTAGCAATCCTCTTTGCTCCTAACAGGGTAGATCACCAGAAGTGATCATTGTATGCCTTAACCGGCTAACTTCCTACTGCAGAAAAGAAGCTTTGTGGGTTTCATCCCCACCCCAGTTTTACTTTCTATTTTGGAAGGTTTTTGGGTCACCAAAATCTCTGTGCATATGTGTTATGAATATTTATTTATCTCTTGCATGCATCAGATTAGGTGAATGATTTTCCAGTTTATGCTGAATTAACTTAAAAGTTGTATAGTTACTGATTCACCCCTCCCCTCTTAGTAACTTGTTATATATTGAATATTTCCAACAATTGGTATCAGAGCTATTTGGTTCTTAGGACAAAGCTTGATAGCTTGAGCAAAGATCAAAGTCAATGGAGATATTCAGACTAGAGAAAGTTATATAAAATGAAAAGCTAGATCTAGAAATGGCCATGGTTCAACTCAAAGAAGCAAAGGAACATCTTTCTCAATCCCTAAAAAGAAGAAAGGAACTTGAAAGACAAATGAATGACCATCTTTATGTTGAAGAAAGGATTGAAGATTTTTTACCATCAAGTAATTTAGAAGAAGCTGACAAAGCAATCAAAGAACTTCTCGAAAAGAATGGATCTCTGCAAGAAGAGGTAAGAAAGCTTAAAAGAGAGCAAAAAATATAGTCAATTAGGCTATGTGAAGTTTTGGAACAAAGAAACAAAGCACAAGAAGAATTGGAAGATAGAAGTCATGAAATTCATAATCAATCCCATCAGCATGAAGATCTTATAGACCAACTCTCTAATGCAAATGAAGAAATCAGGATTCTCAGAGCACAAAATGAAAGAATAAGGAATGATTTAAACACTGAAAAGAAAATCAATGAAAGTCTACAGAGTGACTTAAGAACTAAGAGACAAATTAATGAAAGCTTGGAAAATGACCTAATCTCTGAAAGGCAAGTCAATGAAAGAATGATGAAATCCAAAATAGATATAAATCAATTAAATCAACAAAATGGGAAAAAACTTCATAGAAAAAAGGGTAAAGTTGGTCTTGGATACAAGGAAGAAGGTGAATCCTCCAAACAAGGTGAACAAAGGAATAAAAAACCCACTTGTAATCACTATGGCAGGTTAGGACATACATCAAACAAATGTTGGAGTAATGGGAAAGCAAAATTTAGTGGCAAATGCTTCAATTGCAATCAGCATGGTCATAAGGCAAATGAGTGTAAAGAAAAACCAAAATTTGAGGGCAACTGTCACAAATGCAAAAATCATGGTCACAAAGCATTCCAATGAAAAACCAAATCATTCAATCCAGCTAAATAGATTGTCAAAGCCATATTTGGATGGGACTACAACACTTGGTGTAGATGTCACTATTGCGGAGAATATGGACATTCTGGCATAAATTGTGCTAGACATCACCTAAGGAAAAAGGACACTACAGTAAGATGCTATACATGTACAGAACTTGGTCATATAGCTAAAAATTGCATGACTATCAAAAGAATTGAAGATGAGAAGAAAATCAAAGTAGACAACATTCAGAAGCAAATGAAGCAACAGTGGATTCCAAAATCTACCGAGCAAAATAAATCAACTAATGGAAATTGCACTCAAGAAATGGGTGATTCCACCATTTCCAATTAATATTCATAAAAGAAAGATTGGAACTGCATCCTCCAAGATTTATCCTAAGTAGCTCCAAAGGAAAAAGGATGATCAAATTAGTATTTTAGATACATGTTGACTTTAGGACAGTTCAAGACTTTACTGAGTTCAATTGGGCACAACAAAGTTTCATTGATGGAGTTGTATCAACCGAGCAAGGTCGGTTCGTGACTTAACCGAGTTAGGTCGATACTTCAATGATTTCATTTGATCGCCGAGTTGATAATATCTATCGAGCTAGTGGATGACAACCTGTCATTTCATCTACCATCATACCAAAACATTTATGGCGAATTTGTTGTCAAAAGGGGCAAAATTTGATCTCATTTTTCACTGCGAACAAAGAGCTAAGTTATCTTCTGCGATTCCAGAGCGAGCTTAAAGCATTTTCGAGCGAATTTTTTCAAAAGGGCAAAGAATCTGTTCAGAATTTTTTCTACACCTACTGAGTAGCAATGACATCTAGAAGTGGCTGCTCCAAGACAAAGAAAGGTTCAGAAATGCTGGTTAGAGGAGAGGAATGGAAGACCCCGAACTTCAAATTGGCACCGGCAATTGCAGAATCATTGGACCCTAACAGTACTCAGTCACAAATCCCTCCAAAGGTACTTCTTATTAATGACATTCGCTCTCATTTCAAGTGTTCCATTCAAGAACTTGGAAACCTAGAAATTGACAATGCCCTTGGTGAAATGAGTGTACATGGAATCTTGAAACCCGAACATAAACATCTTGAAACAAAAGGGTTAACCCATATTTCTCATTTGCCAAGGAAATTTCAAGTAAAATGGGTTAGGTATGTACTCAGTCGGGTTCACAATGGCCAATTGTGGTTAGAGCAACTAGTACCTATCACTAAGAAAATGATTAGCAAAATTACTGGACTCCCCATGTTGAGCAAAGACAAGACTACCAAAACCCTAGGTCGGGAAGAATTGCAAAGACTAACCCAAGCAGAATGGGATGGCAGAGGACTTAAGCTCAATATAGTAATTGATGTTGAATTGAGATTTGCCATTCACGTCATTGCTCATAAAATCTACAATTCAAGTCGTCCAAACAGTGTATCCTATGAGGTTGTGGATTTGGCATACAAAATAGTAAAGAAGAATGTAGAGTTTGATTTATCGAAATTGTTTTTGTCCCAATTCAATAAAAATATGGAAAGCATAAGGACTTCCAAGAACAACTCCTATAAATTTGGTTTACTTTTGATTTGTTTGTTTTTCTATGTTCTAAAGTCCTTTTCATGTAAAGGATCAATAGTATGGAAAAAGGATATCCCAATTCTTTATCAAATAAATGAATTCATCGCCAAATTAGGTGAAAATTTTGACAGTGTTTTGGATAGTTATTTTGAAGAATTTAAGGAAAGAATGAACAATAGGTTCCAAATTCCTCCAAGACTTGTTGAAGACTACAAGGAAGATGTATGTTTCATGGTAGACTGTGACAAGGTATACATACAGGCAATCAGGCCTCGGGTAGCATGGGTGAAGCCTCTTCCCTATGAGGTAAATATTGATGAAACCAGGGACATCATAGAAGCACAGGTAAATGAACTTGTAGACCTAAGGCAACCAATTTTTAGAACATATGATGAAGCTAAGGCCAGAATTGAGCTTCAAGTTAAAATCCCTCAAGCCATCAACAAAGGAAAGAGGAGCATAGCCAAACTGAAAACAGATGTTGGCCCTCTCATGATAACAGAAGGGAGACGAGAAGATGAAGAAGAGGAGGAAATCGAGTCTAAAAAAGAAGAAAAGCCTCAATGAAAGAAAGGTAAGGTGACTATCACCAAACCTACAAAGCAAACTACTGCAGTGTTCTCCAAGAGAACAAGACAGGGAAAGAAGGAACCTGAACTTGTTAAGCCTCCACTCACCCATGGGTAAATGGAAATACTCCCCGAACCAGATAGCCTCTCAGATCTCCAAAGAGCTATTGGAGAGGTTGCAACCAAGATGGGAAGCTGCAATCAAGACTGTCAAAGACATTTATGAGCAGACCCTGAGGAATCTCCTGCCGAGTCTCACTGCTGCTGAAGTGAAGAAATCACTAAAAGACCACGAAAGTAACATGATGATTAGATTCCACACTTGTTTGATACTTTTCAAAGACATTGAGCATGTAGTAAATGATACAACAAACATGTGGAAAAATATCTATCATCTACACAAACCTAGTGATGATACTATTGAAATCAAGGACAGTGACAACAGTGATGATAATGATGATGATGATGATGATGATGGTGATGACATTGAAGACATTCCAGAAGACCTGAAATCAATAAGGTTAGAAGTTGAGGAAGAAGCTGAAAGAGAAATGAAGGAAGAAGCAGAACAAGCTAAGGAGGAAGAAGATCCACTAATAATTGCAGCCGAAGTCATTGAATCTATTCCTCACTCTCCACCTAAAATAGGTACATCAACTATGGAGATAGCTTCTACTAGTGAGATTGTGAGCTCAATAGCCTCATCAATTGATTAATCTTCACCTATCTCCTCTCAGCTACGGGTACCATTGATGCAAGTGTCTACCACTTCATTAACTGAGCTGTAGCCTCCTTCTTTGACTAAGTTATCCTCAGTCACAGCAATAAGTTTATCAAGTATATCAACTTCTACTATAGAGTGTATAGTAAGTGTACCTATAGGTACTACAATTTTGACTTCTCCTACTCCAATTTTGGAAACTGTTAGTTCTCCCACTCCATCCTGTATAGAAATTTTGGGAGCAACACCAATTTTTGATACTATTAGCACTTCTCTCAGTCTTCCTCCAATTAGTCCTATTCCAGTTTTGTTAGCTAGTCCAACATCATCAACTATTGTTTCAATTTCAAAGGGCAAAGGTGCAGTCACTGCAAAAAAACCAAAGAGATACATGTTTTCCAGTAAGGCAGTGGATGAAGAAATAGATCTGGATAAGGACATTGTCATTCCTAAGATAGATCTAGATACTGCATCAGTTAATGAAATGAGAATGCTCAGTCAGCTATTAGAGTAGAAAGCTAGGCAAAAATAGCTGAGGCATGAGAGAGACCAGTAATATAGCATTATTGAAAATGCTAAGAATATCATAACAGATGCTATAGGTGTTGAAGTAGATTCTACTCAACACATTTTGATTCAGTTAGAAGAGGCTGTATATAAATTTAATGAGGACAGCTCTGGCCAAGAGAAATTGATTGAAAAGGTAGAGAAGAAATTTGACACTAAGGTGCTTGAGCACATTGCTCAGCATATTGCAGTAAAATAGGTAGAATTGTCTACAATTTTGAGTAATTTTGAACATTCTTTTAATAATGTAACTTCACTTTTTGGCAGACTCTGTGATGTTACTGAGTTTACTAAGGAAATAAGAGAAAAGTTGAATAAAATTGATGCAGATATGAAGGTCAGTGCCCAAATGCTACAATCTAACCACAGTGCAAGTTCATCCAATCATCTGAGAATAAGGTTCTTGTCAGAGAAACAGGCAAAATTGCTGAGAGAGGAAGCAAGGATTAGGTGTACTCTGATTGACATCCAGAATATGATCCTTCCTGTCATGGACACAATGCAGAAGCATATTGCTCATTCTAAAACATTGATCCATGACAACAACTTCTCTATTGCAGATCACATGATTGAACTCTCTGCAGAAGTTCAAATTGCACTCTCCACCAGCAAAATTTTGCAAGAAAATTGGGATAAGACTTTGGCTCTTATTCTCAAGTTACATTCAAAATTTATCTCTCATTTTGGAATCTCCGTGTAAATATATACTGTTTGGCATTATTGTCAAAAAGGGGGAGATAGACTTCAAGAGCTAACTGTACAAAAGATATATGTATTAACTTATAAATACTGTACATATTGTATGGGGGAGATATATGTAAATAAAAGGATATGTGTTGCAAGATTCAAAAAAAGATCAATTTTGAACTGTATGTCATTTTTATTTTTCACATAAACTTTGATTCATAATTGTTTTTGTCACTAATGCCAAAGGGGGAGATTGTTGGCATAAAGGTATTTTCCATTAGTGACAACACTCATTACACAGTTCAAACGGAGCGTCGAAGACACAGTTCAAACCAAGTAAAGTTACAGTTAGTGTTAACCGAGTGGAGTGTTAACCGAGTAAATATAGAAGCAGTGTTAACCGAGTAAAGATGGACACAATGTTAACCGAGTAAAGATAGAAGCAGTGTTAATTGAGTAAAGATGGACGCAATGTTAACCGAGAAAAGATGTATGTAGTGTTAACCAAATAAAGATGGACTTAGTATTGACCGAGTGAAAAAGGACTCAGTGTTAATCGAGCTCAGTTGGTTAACAAAGAAATTAGTTTTTACCGAGTGACACTATATCTACCGAGTCACCAAATGGTTACTGAGTTCTAGGCAATGTCATATGACTAGTATGAACCGAGCCCCTACCTCTATCGAGTGCATGACGATGCCGTGTAACGTAGTGGATGCCGTGTATCAGAAGGTCATCAAGTCTGTCTGAAGAACCCGAGTTTATTTTACTATTTGGCCGACTCAGTTATATTTTGTTTACTTGTGTTCAGCCGACCTTGCATCTATAATTACTGAAATGGTATATAATACAGAGTTTTAATTGTTGTAATGGATATGAGACATGTATGAATATATTGCGATACAAGAGACAGATGCAAATTCAGCAGTAGAGTAGTATATTAGCAAGGTTCACAAGGTGCAGTAAAGATTTCATCAATCACAAGAGGTGATTATTGCAAAGGATCTAATCAAGGTATATGTAGATCTGGTTGGTTCATCCTAACAGGTGAATCATCTAAAACCCTCTAACAAGGTAGACTTAACAGTCTTTGTATAAATCTCCTAACAGAGTGCATACTTGTAAAGTATGTTTTAAATCCTTTAACAAGGTGGATCTAGCAATCCTCTTTGCTCCTAACAGGGCAGATCACCAGAAGTGATCATTGTATGCCTTAACCGGCTAACTTCCTACTGCAGAAAAGAAGCTTTGTGGGTTTCATCCCCACCCTAGTTTTACTTTCTATTTTGGAAGGTTTTTGGGTCACCAAAATCTCTATGCATATGTGTTGTGAATATTTATTTATCTCTTGCATGCATCCGATTAGGTGAATGATTTTCTAGTTTATGCTGAATTAACTTAAAAGTTGTATAGTTACTGATTCACCCCTCCCCTCTCAGTAACTTGTTATATCTTGAATATTTCCAACAATCTAAATATGTGTATAGTTGAGAGATTATTTTATCTTCATATCCTCTCAAGGTATACACATATTTATGTATACATATATTAATAGAGATGAGCTTGTATAACTTAATACTATGGTGGCACCACACTTTAATACTTATGTGCACATACATATATATGTATTATTTTGAAGTGATGAGAATGTCAATGTAAATCATTAAAGGTACATATTTTGATTATATATATATATATATATATATATATATATATTCTTCCTCATAATTATTAGTCTCTATAAGAGATGAGAAGCACACTTTGAATCTTCTTTTAAAACTGGTGAACTAAGAAGCCACTTATCTTTTTTTTTATAACAACCACCAAGAACTCTAGTTCTCTTTTAGCCTTCTATATTATTTTTGTATGTTTTTATGTTCGAGAGCATGTTGGAGAGCAATCACCCAATTCTAGGTTTTTACTTCTATTCCCTCTTCTCTATTTCTTTTCCTTTTTATTGTGACTAATATTGATTAAATTCTGAGCTTTTGTTCCTGTTATTTATATGATTTTCAAACTTGAATCCACATTTGAGAAGATGACTTCAGGAGATGGCCATTCAGAGTTAAGCAAAGGTCCATTTCTTTCATTGATCAGGTTATGCAATTAGTTCTCCTAATCTTATTTTGGTATATCTATTACATTTGAAATATATAGATGTTAGAATAGCTTCAAGGATTTTGAAATAATATTGCTCAACCTAAATTTAAATTATGTCTACCAAGTAGAACATTCAATCAAGCTCACCAAATTATTTCGTCATGTTAAGTTTGAACCAAATACACATATTGTGTTATGGTTTCCTCTTTACTTCAGTTCATCTTTTCAGATTTGAGTTATATCCTCTATAGTTTCTTGAGACTTAAGGATTATATTGTACCAATACTGAAATATATATTATTTTCCATCAACTAAGTTCCAACAAATGAATTGCTCATACCTTTTTTGATATTTACTATGTTTATAGTGTACACTACTATATTAACTGCTTCTCTTCAAAATGTCTTAGATACATCATTCTCAAATAATGTTGTTCTTGTTGATTTTGCTACTAATCTATTTCTTCATTCTGCAACCCCATTCTATTTAGGTGTCCTAGGTGAAGATAATTGCATTTTTATTCCATTCTCTTCACAAAATATGTTGAAATATCTAGAGGTGAATTCTCCTCCTATATAAGATCTCAAACATTTTAACTTAACACCAGATTCATTCTCAAATCTATTCTTAAATATTTTAAACTTGTCAAAAGCTTCAAACTTCTCTTTGAGAAATGTTGGCCACATAATTCTAGTGAAATCATCAACAAAAATCATGAAACACCTTTCACCATAGAATCCACTTCTTCTCGAGGGACCACTCAGATCTGTATGAACAATCTTTAGCTTCACTATGGTAGTGAAATTTTTGTTGGAAAAAGATACCTTCTTCTACTTAGCCAAAATGCATTCTCTACAAACCACATTAGTAGGCTTAATTATCTTAAGCAGATCTCTGATTGCAAAAGTGCTACTAACTTTTACAGTATTATCAAAGTTTATATGAAAAAATCTTTTATGCCATAACCAAATATTATCCACTTTAGGAACTAAACAAGTCATTTTAGTGGGATTCAACTGAAACACATTACCTCTAGACCTAGTTCTAGTTCCAAACATCTTACCATCCTTATCCTTGATAGTGCAAGTCTTTTCTATGAATTGCAATTGATACCCTTTGTCCAGAAACTATCAAACAGTCAAAAAATTATGTTTCAATCTATCAAAAAATAAATATTGTTAGTGTTAGTTCTTCTATCTATAGTAATAGATCCAATCCCTATAATATGATAGGCTACATTTTTGCCAACTCTAAGAATACCTCCATCATAGTTCCTAAATTTAACAAACTTATTCATATCACCAGTCATGTGATGTGAACAATTACTATCTATTATCCAATCAGATTTTATTTCTACTTGGGAAACTAGAGCCTTTTATTCTCTAATTTCTCTATCAAGATCATATTCTTTAATAGCTACAAATCCTAGATCATCATCACTCTCACTTTGAGTTCTTTCATTAGATTCCTCATCTTCATTAGCATACAAAAAAATTCCATCTCTTCTAGGCTTAAACTTTCCCTTATACTCTCTCTCTCTCTCAGGAAATTTAGATGCATAATGACCAAACTCATTAAATGTCCAACATTTAATGATATTGTTACCATCTTTTTCTCTTTGAAGATCACAAGAAATGTTATACCTTTCTCAATCTTCTTGTCTTCATTATATCTTGTTTTATTGCTATGAGAAAAATCTCCATGTGTGATTGCAATTTTAGAAAACCTTGGCCAAAAATTCAACACACTAAAAGTTATCTCTACTCTTGTCACTTCTCTTGATAGCCTCATATCTACTTCTCCTACTTTTAATCTTCCAAGAAATGTTTCCCTAGTAAACTCCTTAGTGCAGGGTATTACTAGTTGAATCAACTGAACAACTTTCTTGATTGGTGGTATCAAAGTTTTCAAGATCTTTCACACAACCTCATCTTCTTCCTTGGTTGAACCATGTAACTTGATTCCTCTAACAATTTCTGATATCCTACCAATATAGTTTCTTACAGATTCATCTTCTATCATTTTAGCATCATGAAATGCACATATCCAATTATGTAACCTTACTTTATTTGTATGTGTATCACCTTCACAAATAAATTCTAATAGTTTCCAATTTTCATGAGGTGTTTGAAGTATCTTTACCTAACTCTATTCATTCTTTAGAAGAGCTGATAGTAGACATTCTCTATCTCTTATGTTGTACATGAACATATCTCTCTTTGGTTGACTGCATTCTTCAATCTTCTTTTCTTTCACAATCATCTTCTGACTCTTTCTCAAGATCCAATAGCCTAGACCCATGCACAATAGATTAGTATTCATCTTCTCCTTCCAACTATCATAGTTGGTACCATCAAATGTAGGACTTTCCTTTCTGAGAAGATTCTCCATTGATCTCCCAAAGATGTTAAGCTTATCCTTCAAGGGCCTGATGCTTTGATACCAGTTGTTAGAATATATAATCCACCAATATAACTAAGAGGGGGTAGGTTTGAGGGGTAGGGGGAACTAATTATCCAACTAACATCACAATTATCAAATTAAAATGAACTTAACCATATGAGTAATATAATTAGAAACCACAACAAGATACTCATACACAATAACACTTGATATGTTAATTAGGGAAACCCTCAATTAGAGGGAAAACCCTAGGGATGGTATCCACAAGATGATGAACTAATATAAATATTCCTTATTAGAGGATGTACCATGTTAGGAGTCTATAATAACATTTAGTACATACTAGTTCTTGTTAGGAGATTCCAATTGTGTTAGGAGTTGTGGAAGACAACTAGATCCACTACCCAAATAGCTTCAAGGTTGAGATCAATAAACCCACTGTCCAAATGGTATTTGAATTATTCCTTACAAAACAATAGAAATATAGAGTACTTTCTTCCTCTATCCTATCAACCGAACCTTTTTTACTTCTAATATTGTAACCATATCACAAAAATTGTGTCCAATAATCACTTGGATTTCTTGCTCACATTCAGTAAACACTTTGCTCCTTTTCACACTTTGCACTTCATACAATGAACAAAACACTTTACAAACAAGAAAAATATCTTTCCTTTATACCATATCTTCAAAATAATTTCTAGAGTCTTCCTTGAGGCTTTCCTAGTTAATTATAATATGATAATTAATTAATTACAATTACAATAGTAGTGTCAGCTCATAGTCTGTACAAAACTTGACATGTGTGATAATAGGGCTGGCACATCAACTAATGTCATCACCTGACTATGACATCAACTAATGTCATCACCTGACTATCCTTTATCACTATTTGACTACACATCTCTTTATTACATCTTAGATGAAAGATATAGTACAAACATTAGAAACTACTTTCCAAGTACTGTCTCTGAACAACTCTCTATAAATTAGGTACAACTTTCATGCGTCTTCTGTATTGCCTCACCAAGGAACTCAAAATAAATTAACCTAAAGTTTCACTAAGTTTTTCAATTTTTTTTTAAGGAAGGCAATAAAATCAATAGATAATATAATGGAAGCAATAACTCACATACATACAACCATCATAAAAAGAGTACATCTCTTAAGGGTCACATGACATTGAATCACATTTAAGTTTAATTACTACTAAATATGATAAATAAAAAAACCGCATCAAAGAATAATCACAAGTACAAATCCATTTAAATAACAATACAATATCATAAGATGCCACTTGGCATAACTAGAATGAATGATCATTTGATTTACAAGTCACAAGGTATGACAAGCTGAAAGAAAATATATCATCAATATGATCTCTAATAAATCAAGTACAATACAATAGAATATAACGACCATCACAAATACATGATAAGAAAGAAAGGATCAAGTTCACAAGTATATCCAACAATGACATCTAATGGTCTGATCTCAATGGTATAAGAAAAAAATACTACCACATGACCTTGTGGAACCTAAATATTACACTCCACCATGCTAAGGAGATAATATCAAGTCCCATATAGGTATCAAAACATAATTCATAACCAACATCTAAATCAAGGAAGCACTTGAAAGAAAACTATCTTAGAGGTACCAAAACACAAGTATCGTCTAAACTAAGAGGTAACAAAGGTACATAGGAAATCTAATATGTAAGTGGGAAAGTATCATCACATGAGCTAAGTCTAAGGTTATCCTGGTAGTCTCTCTCAACTCTAGTCCCCTAGTGTCTCTATGCAACACCAATATCCTTTCATATAGACAAGGCATACCAACAAAGCAAGGGTGCAACTAAGCATCCTCTATACTCCCATCCTATCTTTTACTAGCACTTGAGGCATGGGCAAGGAAAATAGTGACTCTTATTAATTCATTTTAAAACCCATTTAATGAAATGTTATCACTTATTAAAATAACTTACAATGGGTTACCCTGATAGCCAGTTAGGGCTCTGGCCTCCATTTCTAGCTAGTTCCCAATGTACACATAGATTACCTACCCTAGGCTAATAAAATTACAAATCATAGAATCACAATTTTCACCTCATCCCTTTACTAGCAAATGGAAAGCACCTAGATAAAACATAGTAGTCCTTTACAAGCAACTGCAAAGCACCTAAAGATAAATCATAACATTCACCTTAGTTCTATGCAAATAACTAAAAAGAACCATAAGACAAATCATGGTAATCACCTCAATCCTAAACAAGCAATTGGAAAGCACTAAAAGATAATTGATCAAAAGCTAAAAGGTTACAACAAGAAAGTCACACCATTCAGGTCAGTTCTACACAAGAAACTAGAAAACACCAAAAACATCTAAACAAACTCATCATAGAAACACATGACACATCACCATGGTTAGGTGTAAAAGATCATATACATAACATCATCACAGAAACAAAACCCCCAAGCCTCTAGTAAACATCCTAGTTGGTTAAAGTCCTAAGTCAAAGTCTGAACCCCAATCATAATAAACATCATATGTCTCATCAAAGATCTAACAATTATTTTCATAGTTCAATTCATTTTTCAAACATAAGAGTTCAATATACAAAAAAAATTTAGTTTCACTTTCCTCAAGTATTCTATCTGTTCAAGTTTTCTTGAGTTCACAAATATAATAAGGTTTCTTTTGTATACAAATATTTCATAATAATTGTATCTTTTCTAGAATAATGTTCTTCATAATAAAAATACTCTTAATTACAAAAGGAAAACCTATATTCATTTATTTTAATATATAATTATTTATATATAAAAAAATAAAAAATAAAAAATGTTTTATTAAACAAATTTATTTAATTAAATATTACTATTATCAAAATGTAGTAATAATTAATAATTAATAATTAATAATTAAATTATTTATTAACTTATTAATAAAATCACACACACACACACACACACACACACATACACACACACACACAAAGTTATTATTAATAATAAATATTAAATTGAACAATATCATATTTAAATTAATAATATTAATATTAATATTAATTATTATATAAATTGTAAACTATAATCATAATTTTAATTTAATAAAAATAAGAATTAAATAAAAAATATTGAAAATCATAATTTCATGGAGTACAAACATATACCCCAAAATGGGGATGTTGAATAAGGCTCTACTACTTTGGTAGCTCACTGCCTCAATAGCATATGTTGCCTCGACAACTATTGTTGCCTTGGTAGAAGTTGTTGCTTTGTCAATGGTCTACCAATACAACCATGAGTGGGTGAGGGGGAGTTCACAACCCCTTCCCATTTTTTATATAAACAATAAAAATTGCACCCCCTTTCCTTATTAAATTTAGAGTCTAAATTTTTAGTGATTAAAATACATTAACATGAATTTTATTATATATATATATATATATATATATATGTTTCTAAATCAATTTTCATAGTAGATCTTGTTGGCTTGGTTTTTCACACCCAAAAAATTTGTTGCATTTTATTGTGAAAACATAGTTGACTCTTTGAAATTTGAGGTCGTGTGTATTAAAACTTGTTTGTCCTAGATTAAAACCTTAAGTTTCATGAAACCTTTAATTATTGGTGCCCTAGATTTCAAACATAGGGTAGCATTGGTTAATTTTAAAAATACATAGGAAGCTTTTCATCTTAGAAAATATTTTTTCCATTTTCTCCATGTTTGTTTTCAAAATTACTTTCCTAAAAACTAATTTTGTTATTTACCTTTGGCTTTAAGTGTGGTTTTAATCTCAAGTTGACTTGCTTGTGTTCTTTTGAAGATGTTTTAACCTTAGTGTGGTCTATCTTGCCAAACCATTGATCAAAGCAAGATCAATGGTAGGCACTTTACTGCAATATGAAAATGAACTATAAGCTTTGTGGAATGCAGGAAAGTGCCTACATGACATGTAGCATGGATGATGTTAATTCCTTCATGACCCACAAAAAGGTAGATTTGTCAGAACAACTGAGGGTTGTCAAATTACTATTAGGACATGGTGGAAAGTTTGAGCCATTTCATTGGATGAACTGGGTGACTAGGACTATTTTAAAAGGAATTTGTCTCACCATTGATCATTTGAGGATCAACAGTGAGTGCTTTCCTGCAATATGAAGATGAGAAAACTTTAGCAAATTCTAGGAAGTGCCTTATTAACATGTGTACTTTTTGAAGTCATCTCTATTATGGGCCGCCATGTTGGAAAGGTGTTAGACCAGTCAAAAAAGTGTTAGAATACTTGGCAAGATAGCTCAATTTTATTGGATATTGTTGATGACTAGTTTTAGACATAGGGAATCTCGTGGAACCATCGATCATTTGAAGATTGATGGTAAGCAATTTCACACTTTATGAAGCTACTCAAGTTTTAAAGAAAGTAAGGAAGTGCTTTAATGACATGTGACCAAGTGGGGTTGATCATTTCAAAAGTTGCCAAGTAATGCTTTGATGGACCACATGCAAAATGGTTTATGTTGATTTTCTGAGAAATCTATGTGTCTAATGAGTTGGAGGATGAATGTTAGTGGCCCAAAGATATTAAAAGCAATTGAAAAAATACCAAATCTTTTTCATGACCATCAATCTCATGAAGATCAATAATCACCCACAATTTAAAATTGCTCAAATGTGTGGCTAGTTTCATAGAAGGATAATGTGGTCATTTGGTTTTAAAGTTAAATAATTTGATTTGTAAAGATCGACGGTTGAATTTTAAATTCTATGGCACAACATGAAATATGACTATTGGGGCATTAATTCTGATCAATATTGTTTCGTATGAGGTTAATTTTGAATTAAGGATTCCAATTTCTCATTATTAAACTTGAAAGTTGTAGAATTCTCATAGAGTGAAGATATTAAGAGCTAAAGGTGTATTTTTTGAGGGTTTTGAGTTACTGCTAATGAATTCTAGAGAGATAAATAGAAAAATTAGGTAAGCACCTAAATTTCTAGCTAAATTGAGAAAATACATTCATAGTAAGATAATTGTTCAATATGCATTCATAAAGAGATTTCTTAGGGAAAGTAGGTTACCTTGAAATGGTTGTGCATGATGATTTTCTAAAGTAAATTCCACAATCCATAAATGAACTTTCTAGGGGAAAAGAATTCATACCAAAGAACCCTAGGTTATTAATCAGTGAGGGTTTTTATGAAAAATCAAATTGGTTGAGAGTAGTTGAGGTATCTGTTGGAGGTTTGGAGCTATTTCGTAAATAGTTTGTAGAAAGAAGACTTGATACTCCTCTTAATAATGTGTAGGAATTTGACATTAACAAGTTAATTATCTTAGGAGGTTTCTTTGATGATGACTTACTTGAAGTAATGTAAAAGAAATATGATTCAATAACTAGGATAGTGAAGAATTATGTTGGTGATAATCTTTTTAGGGTTTCACCAGAATTGATTAGAGAGGTTTTCAAGTTAAACCCTAATCAATCAGTTCTTGAGACGATAGATATGGAGGGTGTCCAAGCTAGGTATGACACACATAGGGTATATTTGAGGGGAGAACCACTACACAATCATTTTTTCAAGATAGGACAACTACCCTTGGTTACACTGAATACTCCAAAGCCATTTTGGAGAAAATATTTGAACCCTAGAGCACAAGCACTATATTTCTCTCTCTACAAGATTTTTTGAATGGATGAACAAGATCACATCTCAAGTGCTAGTGTCTTCACTTTTTCTCAAACCCTTTAGTATGGTATGAGTTCTATTTTTGATTTTGCTACTCTCTTGGAAGAAGAGATTCATACTAGATTAATAGGTATTGAAAAGGCTAAAGTTGATAAGCCTTTCTACTAGTAATCCATGCTAATGTGCATATGTTTGTACAAGGGAGTTACCTTTTTCTCTAAAGAAATGAATTTGGATTTAGAAAAGATGGAGAGAGGCTCCCTATCTAGTTGTAGAGTGTAGATATGATATGGGAGGTAACTAATGAAAGATTTTTCAAGTTTAATAGGTACTTTTCCTCTAGGCTCATAATGTTACTAGTTGGAGATAGCCCTAGGATACCTTAGTCACTGTTAGAACTAATCAGACCCAAGGATCATGCAACATGATTTAAGGTAAGCCATAATTGGGGAGATATCATCCCATATGCTGTGTCCACTATATTTAGGGTTTATGGTTTTCTTGGTAAACCACATTTCTTACCCTATCAAGTGCCTTTGAAGGTAGGAATTGTAGAGCCCTTGTGGTAGATAGGATCAATGGAAGAAAGAGAATTGATGGGAAAATCCAAAGGTACTTTCTTTCCCCAAGTTACTATTGTGCATAATTTTATTTTTGTTAAAAAGGGATGGAGGAACTTAGAAAATTTTCTAGACACATATCACATGGCTCAATCCCATTCTTGTTTCATAGACCTAGAAGGTTTTATGAATTATTCAGAGAAAGAACAAAAGACAAAGTCCAAAAGTACCTTGTATCTTTTCTTAAAGATATACTTAGGAACAAGTTTTCTTTACAAGAGAAGGAAGTTAGAAAAGAGAAATGGAAAATATATAGCAAGGTTATTGATTTTATAAATCCTCTTGAGCTAGACCATGATCCCCTTGCTGGTAGAAAATACTAGGTTGCAAAAATAGATATGTTGATGGATAATTTTGTTGGATTCATGCAAACTTTAAATGAGAAGAAGGAAATTTTGACCCAAACACATCTAGATAAAGCCATTGAGGTGGAAAAAATGTTGACAAGTAAGACAATCCTAAACCCAGGTAAATATACATTATAGAGAAAACTTGTGTATGTAGTGGAAAATCATGTACAACCTATGCCTCTTTACAAAAGGCAACTTTCTGAGAGCCCACCTGCTACAGCTGCTCCTAAGAAATAAAAATTGGAACAAGGATCCTCCTCTAAGGTTGAAGAATACTCCCCTACCCAAACACCACTCTGAATAGATGATGAAGTATCCTTGAGAGAATAGCTGAGACAAATGGGAAGGGAGAGGGATATTGTAATTAGAACAATAGATATAGAAGAAGGAGTGCCTGAGGAACCTCCTATGCCAACATTAGCTCTCACTATGGGAGGCTATAGAGGTAAGGAAATAGATATTTTTTATGTATAGACATCTAAGAAATTTATTGATGATGAGAGTTTTGTGAAGTGAAGACTATTTGCTAAATTTTTCTGGAGAAAAAGTGTAGACAATTTTGAGAAAAAATGCAAAAAGCTTAAAACAGAGAAACCTAGAAGATAGGACTTTGAGATTGAGGAGGAAGTCAAGGAAAATTTTATTAAATAATTTGCACAAATAACTCATGAGGGGGGTAGGAAGCTACTAAAGTATTTTGGAGTTGTATTGTTACCAGAATGGGATATATCTAATGACATGATTTTTGATATAGTAAGGAAATCAAAGGACACCTAGTTTAGAATTGAGGAGGAAGTCCTACAAACCCATAAAGGGGTTAAAATATAGTAATAACCATCACACTTTAGTGATGTGGTTGATCCAAAAAGGGTAAAAAGGAAGAGTTCAAGAAAGTTTAGATCCTAAACACATAGGTAGCATTATTGTTTATAGGGCAAAGGAAGTGGAGAGTGAAAAGCTGTCCTAGATGACCAAAGAAACAATGGATTTTGGAGTTTTATTTGTTGCAAAGGACAAGAGAATAGTATTGGAGCTAAATCCTATATTTGAAAAGGTACTAGAGGCTTATGAGGAAAGAGGTTCAACATAATACAACAATTGGAGGCTCAGATTATTCAAATGGACAAGCAATTGGGATTAAGAAAAGGAGGAGAAGCACCAACCTAGGATTACTTATCCTCATTCTACAATTGAACATTTCAAGTAAAATCCCCTTGTATAAATACTATATACCCCATAGAGATACCAATTATATATAGCTGAGGAGTTTGAGGAAGAAAAGAACAAATTCTGGATACTGCATGTGGAATTGGATGTCCAGTATGAGGATAAAATAAGAAATACAATTATGTATCTAGTAGATAAGATTGGTTGGCCTATATTTTATGAAAACTTATCAAATTTAATGAATATATGGAATAAGATGAAAAATAATAAGGCCTCTTTGAATTCAATTGTGAATAAATGGAATAATAGGGACATAGATGTCACTATTTTGTTTCTTAGTCATTAGTGCATCTTGTGAGAAAATAGAAAAAACCTTTGAGATGACTCATGACCTCTGTGATTTTGATCATAAAATAATTGCATTTTAGAAGAGAATCATAAATTATTTCTCAAAGCATCTTGATAAAAACTTTGAACTTTTCCCTCATGCACTTAATACTATATATAAATTGAAAGACAAGGAAGAATGGGCCAAAGAATTAGATGATTTGATATGCATTAGATTCAATAAGGTCATCAATGAAAAGGGCCATGAATGGTTGGCCAAAACAACTGAGGAAGTTGTTAAAGTTAAAATATTCTTTGATTCTTTTAAAAGGGACTTTATTGAAATAAATAAACTAGGAGAAGTTGTTCTAAAGAAGCAACAAGAAATTATAAATTTAAATTGGCCAGATGACACACTTTTCAATAGGTGGATGGCATATATTATACAATCAAATAAGTTGGCATTCGAAGAAGCTAATGAAGATGAGGTGGGCAGAGATGAATTGTAAATAATTGATGCATTAGTTAAAGTAAAAGAAGTAAAAGATAAATAATCGACTACGGTAGAAAATATAGAAGTTCAACCTAATGACATTACAGGGAAAGAATCAAGTGTAATGGTTGGCTTGTCAGTACATGATGACCTAGAGGGAGAGCCATGAGTTGCAATTAGTTTTCAAGTAACAAAACTTGATGCAAATCAATGAGTCGCACAGTCAGAAGAACAACAAGTACATCTAGGCCAACCATCAAATGAAGATTTCCAATAGAAGATGGCCCCACAACAAGAAGATGCATAATGTAAACATTCTATTTTACAAATGTTTATCTTATTATGATAGTGGCTTTTGTATGTAATATCTTTCTGTCTTAAGGATAATTGTTGTTGTGTTGCGGAGCCTTATCAGACTTAGAGGTTTATTTGACATAGTTTCCCTCTAGATTATTTCTACGGGGGATTTTTGGGTAGTGCTCCCAAGAAAAGGTAAAGGGGTAGCATCCCTATGGGGTTTAATCCCATAGGGGTAGCACTTTTGAAGCCAAAAAATGACCTTATATTGTAAAAGGTGTCCACTACTATGTTTCTATTATTTAGCCCTAATTTTGTAAGTAGCAAAAAGCTTGTATAAAAAGGATTAGTGTTAGGGATTTTTCATAATGTGTGATGCAAAAACTGGTTATTACCACTAGTATTGAGCTATAAGGGATTATGGATTGTCATTAGGTTGTAATCACTAGATAATAATAATATTGGGCTTGCTGTTGGTGGATGTAGCCTAGGGATTGGGTGAACCATGTTAAATCTTGGTGTCTTGTGTTCTCTTTTATCTAATCTAGTATTTTTTGATATTGGTTATATTTGCATGTAATTGTTATTTTTGTCTAAGGTTAATCCTAACAAGTGGTATCAGAGCTAGACGGTCCTCTTTTTTTTTTGGTTATCTTTTGTAGGAAGGTCTCATTATTGAGTGGGAGCAATGGTAGATGAGAGTAAGCTAAGGGTTGACAAGTTTAATGGGAAAAAAATTTAGTTATGGAAGATGCAAATGAAGGACTATCTTTATTAGAAAGATTTATGGAAGTTGTTGGGAGGAAAAACTAAAAACTAGAGAACTATGACAAATGAGGACTAGGAGATTTTAGATAGAAAGGCACTTGGAAGCATTCAATTATGCTTGGCACCATCGACAACATTTAACATTACAAAAGTGAAGACGATGAAAGAGTTAATGGAAATTGTGTTGAATAGACCTCAGAGTTTGATTAGGCTCCACATCATAACAATCTCCCACTTGGAGACTAATCAAACTCCACAACAATAACTACCATTCATCTCTTAACCTAAAGCTTTTTGCATCTCATGCTATATAAATGAGATCCCAAGGTTAGAGTAAGGGTCGAACTCTTATGTAATATTTAGTATTTTGCTAGGCTTACATTTGGTCCATTTTTCTTGATGTTAATTTTGTGATATATTTTTCTCTGTAGATCTAAGAATACATTAACATCAAAGGATTATGTTTTCTTATCCAAAATTGTTTTGAGTTTTATATTAGTGTTGTGTTATTTTCAATAAAATCAATACAAAGGAGAGTTATATCCATATCTATTTTCTTTGAATCTTCTCTCCATTATTATTAGCTAGTTATCTTGAGATTGTATGAGTAAGGCTTATTCAATTTAATGCAACTAGGATAGGTTGTATATCAGTTTGCTATTTCTTTTAGTTCAGAGAATTAAGTAAATGCTTTAGTGAGATGATAGGATTTCTAGTTGGTAATAAGGATATGCATAAGACTGAGGTTTAGGGTAAATTTATGATAATATTGATTGTAATGCAATTGATTAGGTCAAAATGGTTGGGTAGACTCTGAATACCAATGGATGAGGCACTGATGATTTATTTAGTTTTCATATGAAGAGATCATGGATTTGCATCAAGAAAAGTTTCAAAAAAATCTAATCAATTTTACTTTAATGTATGAAGAATTAATTTGTTGGTCAACACTTGTTTGCATTTAATCTCTATGTGTTGTAGTGAGCTGCTATAACTTAGAATTACATATAAATATGAGAAGAATTATGACCAAATATATGCTATAGCGGATAATTTTTGTAAAAGAATATGAGCGAGTGAATGAAGTGTGAAGATAATATCAAGTTGTGATCCATTTATCCCTCAGGTACACCAGCGTTGGTCTTGTAGAACCCAAAGAGTAGAAAATCCTTGTGCTTTTGTTGAAGCTGGGTCTAGATTTGAAGATTTCTTAGTTGAACATAGGAAATATATAACCCTTAGACTAAGTTTCTCTTCATTATCCTGGTATCAAGTAATTTATTGCTTGGTATTTTTGAAACACAAATAGATCTAATAGGGAAGTTATAAACAACCAAACAAATTTAACAACTCCATTCTTGGTATTCTTTCTCAAACCCCATCCTGAATCCCAAGAAATCAATTACAAATCTATAAAATTTACAAAACAAGGGTTTCAATTTCTCCATTCATTACAAATTCTTTTGAAAACAAAGAAAAATAAAGAAACAAACAAGGGTTTCAACCTAATTGAATTCTAAAAATTATTTTATTTAGAAATGGAGAAGATAGATATTTTCAATGAAAGATCTACTAAACAATACCCACAAGTTCCTACTTCAATTTGACACTAAAATATGGATGCATAGAGCTTGCAAGTGAATACATTTTCTTTAAAAATCCTCTCTTCTTGGAAATTGGCTCCTCCAAATCTTGGTGTGGAGAAATGAGGTCTAATTTCCTAATAAATAGCTTTCCCAAATTAGGGCTTAGATTTTGAAATCATGCATAAAACCCTTTTTCCTTTATTATTTAAGTATATTTAAATTTCATGTGCAACCCTTTTGCAACTTCAATTAAACTAAAAAAGTTATTAAATTCATTTCCTTTCTCTCTCTCTTTTTTTCTTACTTCACAAGACATTTTTAATCAAATATTTGTTAATTTAACTTTTGGAACATCAACTTTTGGAGTATCATCCAACACTACATAATCATTTTCTTTCTTCTCATGTTGCTGTAATAGATCTTTGTACATCACTTTTTCATTGAATATGACATCCCAGCTTCTTACAATTTTATGATTTTCAAAATCCCAAAGCCTATAACCAAATTTATTAATGTCATATCCAACAGATACATGTTTCTTTTACTTAGCTTCTAGCTTGGTTTTATTTTTAGAATCTATATGAGTAAATGCTTCACAACCGAAGGTTTTGAGAAAAGAATAACTCACCTCCTTACCAGTCCATGCTTCCTTTGGAATACCACAACCCAAAGGACTAGAGGGACCTCTAATAATCAAATATATAATAGTATTGATAGCCTCCACCCACATGTTTAATGCCAACCTTGCATGTAACCTCATGCTTCTTGCACACTCCATTATAGTCATGTTCATGTGTTCAGCCATTCCATTTTCCTGTGGAGTCCTTGGAACAATTTTGTGTCTACTAATATCATTAGTGGAGCAATAATCTTCAAATTCATGATGGTAATGCTCACCACCATTATTAGATTTGAGATATTTTAATTTCTTTCTAGTGTCATTTTCAACCAAACATTTCAATTTCTTAAAAGCTTGAAATACATAAGACTTTTGTCTAAGGATATAAACTCATACTTTTCTAATTGCATCATCAATAGATGTAACATAATAATGAAAGCCACCAAGGGAAGATACCTGAGTTAGTCCCCATACATTTGAATGCACAAGAACTAATTTCTCATTTTTACTTTCCTTCCCAATCTTCACAAAACTCACTCTCTTTTATTTTCCATACACACAACTTTCACAGAAATCTATATTAACACATTTGAGACTTGGTAAAACTTTATTTGAATGAAATAGTTTCATACCTTTCTCATTGATGTGCCCAAATTTTTTGTGCTATAGCATTGTATTAGAATCTACAACAACTATTTGTTCTCCCTACTCAACTGCAACAACTATTCCTCAACATTAATTTTTCTCTGAAACAATCAAAGTAGAAGGAACAATATGACCTGTACAAAGATATAGGGTGCCTACTTTCACACATTTTGCTACTACAACCTTTTGAAACCTTCCAATTTTTATCATTAAAAGTAACTACACAACCCCTCATCACTGAGTTGCCTTATTGAAATTAAATTCCTACTTAGCCTTGGAACATGTCTTACCTCATGTAGTAGCCAATGATTCCCATTGTGCAACATAATCTTATATTTTCTCTTTCCAATGTTAGGGTGATCCCACAATAATGGGTTCCACTTTTTGACCAATTTTGACACTGAAATCAATATTTTTGCAACAAACGTCACGTTCAAGTGACTATATCTCCAAAACTATAAATAATTTTAAGCTGACATAAACTAGTGATTTTGAATACTTTGTTCTTACTTTGTAACTATATTTTTTAATCTAAAAAAAAAAAAAAAATTATGTCAATTTTTTTTATCTCCTGCGAAAAGTGGTACATGATAAAATTCAATATTTTAAAGAGTGACAGTCTATTTGACACACATAACTTTTTTTCTAGAAATGATAATGAAGTAATTATTTCGGCGTTAGATTTGTAACATCAATATCTAGTGTTTGCATTTGGTTTGATTTATTTTTGTTGAATATTGTATAGTTTATGAAGTTTTCAAGTGACATGAATCATAATTCAGACATACATTCCACTTGACGGATAATTTGACGAAAATTTATCATAAACCGTTTTTATTTTTTTTGAATAGAAAGGTATCTCAATAAGCCAGTGCCTACATATTTTTCAAAAAAAATTGACCCAATTTACTAATTTTCCTAAGGTCTCAAAGTCGGTTGATGTTTAATCGGTAATGAACCTATAATGAGTTAAACTCATATTTGAAAGTCTTAATGATTAAATTATGTATTAAAATTATAGTCATTGGAAAGCTTGCTCCAAGCAGCACATTTTGACATTTTTTATCTTACAGTAGGAGATCATTCTCCTACAATTATGGCAGTCAAAAGAGAAAAAAAATAAAAATGAAAAAAAAGTTAATTTTTTTGTGATTTTGCATGTTCGTGCGGACATGGCGTTCGAGTAAACACGTTTACCATGTTCGTGTGAACGTATGTTCGTGCGAACATGCAAATCATGTTTGCATGAACACATTTATCACATATGTTTGCGCAAACATGATTAAAAAAAAGTTCACGCAAACACAATAAGTGTGTTCGCGCGAACATATTGTAAACTCAATTTCTCATTTTGCAATTTTTTTTCATTTTTGTTCATCCCACTAAAGTGGAACCCATTATTGTGAGTTCACCCAACAATCTAATAGGGTTCATTATCCCCCAAATAAACAACCCTTAAAATCCCTTTGGACATAATCAATAAAATAATCTCTATGAGGTGTAGCATGAAATGAAGCACCAAAATCTAAAATCGACGAATCATCAACACTTTTCAAAGATAGAAGCAAATCATCCTCTTTGGATTTGTTACTTACCATATTTTCCTCCTTTTTCCCTTTTGATTTATCTCCTTCATTCTTCTTTCAAGTCTAGCAATCTTTCTTCTAATGCCCTATTTTACCACAATACTAGCAATCTCTAGGTCCTCTAGATTAAAGCCTCTTCCCCTTTGACTTTCCTCTTGATTTTCCATATTTTTGGAAATATTTCCTGTCTCAGTCATTTTGCATATACTTTGTGCATTCAAAGCACTTCCTGATGTAGATCCACCTAAGGATTTCTTATGAGTTTCTTCACTTAGAATAACACTAATCATGTAATCATATTTTAGGGTATTAGATCTAGAAACAGAATTACTCACAGTCATTAAAAAGCCATTCTAGCTTTTAGGCAAAGAACACAAAATCAAGAGAGCCCTAATTTTTGCATCAAAATTAATCTCATTTAAATGATCTGCAATAGATCCACCTTTTATCAGCTTCATATTAAATAAACACTTCATGAGAAATACCTTATTTGAAGATGAGGGCTTTTCATACAATTTTAATAGGGTTTCCATCAACTCTTTTGTTGTCTTCACTTTTGTAATGTTAAATGTCACTAATGGTGCCAAGCATAACCAAATGCTTCCAAGTGCATTTTGGTCTAAAATCTCCCATTCCTCATTTGCCATAGTTCCCTAGTTTTAGTTTTTCCTTCCAATAGCTTCCATAAATCCTTCTGATAGACATAGTCCTCCATTTGAATCTTCCATAACTGAAACTTCTTCCCATTAAACTTGTCAACCCTTAGCTTACCCTCATTTTCCATTGCTCTTACTCAATTGTGAGACTCCCACTCAAGTCTGAGACCTTCTTGTAGAGGATCGCTAAGAGAAAAATGATGACAATTTGGCTAAAAAAAAATTTACGGCTATCTGGTTGTGATACCACTTCTTAGGATTAACCTCAGACACAAATAATAGTTACATGCAAATATAACTAATACTAGAAACTAGTATATCACATAAAAGAGAACAAAAGACATCGAGATTTAATGTGGTTCATCCAATCCCTAGGCTACATCCACCAACAATAAGTCCAATATTATTATTATCTAGTGATTACAATCTATAATCCCTTACAGATCAATACTGCTGCAAGAACCAATTTTTGTATAACACATTATGAAAACCCCTAACCAATTTTTTTTCTATACAATTTTTTTTTGTCACTTACAAAATTAGGGCTATAATAATAGAAAAATAGAAGTTGATTCCCCTTGATCCCAATAGAAATAATCTAAAGGGAAACCACACTAAATAAACCTCTAAGTTTGATTAGGCTCCACATCACAATAATAGAGGAACAAATGCCTTCATAGATTCATCAAATAATCAGATCCATGCTAAGCTATAAGGCCTTCTGTGTTACGACCAATATACATTAATCTTCAATGATAAAACTTCACATTTCAACTCCACCTTGACCTCCTTGATCTATCTTCTTGCTCTTCCAATCCATACCTAAAACTTTACTAGAGACCTCTTTAACTACATGCATGGCCACAAGTCATCCTCTTAAAATTACAAAAAAGAAAAACTCCTATTAAATGCTAGAATAAGCTAAAATTCAGCTCTCAACAAATATATAACACTAAACTAAATACAAAGGTTAGCTTCAATAGGAAACCACACATAGAAAACTTGATGAATGAAGAATTCAAAAAATGCTACAACTTAGAACACTCATCAAAACTTAGCAATTGAAGGGAACTTAGCAACACTCAGCAACTAAAGGAACTCGAGAACTCTTGGCAATCTAAGGAATTCACCAATGTTAAAAAAAAAAGGAACTTAGCCATGCTTGACAACCATAGGATAACTTGGCATTAACTATGAACTCAACAAACATCAAAAACTCAAAAATACAAGACATTGCAACTTGGTAGAAGCTAAGTAACTTGGAAAACATGCAGGATAGCCATGCAACTAGGATGCTCCTGCATTAGACAACCACAGTTGAAAGAAATGATTCTCCTAAATCATTGAGATTTCACATCCTAATTTGAATCCAACTCAAATTTGGAAATCCATGTAGCATCTTCCATAGGTTTTTTCTTTCATTTTACCAAATATTTATAGTAATCTTCTCCTCTCATGCTCTTACCAACCTTCTGCTCCAATATCTATTCAACCTCTTCAATCTGCTTCTTAGGATAATTATTTGATACAACAACATCATCATCTAACTCATGATAGTTGTATAAATTAGCAACATTGAATATAGGAGATATATCCATGTCATTAAGTAACTCAACTTCATAAGCATTACCACCATCAAAATTCTTCAAGATTTTTCAATGTCTAAACCTATTCATCTTCAACTTACCATATGTCCCAACAAGAAATCTTCCTTTCTTTAAATGAACCATCACCTCATCGCCAACTTCTAAAGAATAATGTCTCCTAGACTTATCAACATTCTCCTTGTACTTCTGATTACTTTGTTCCAACTTCATCTTCACTTCCTTATGCAAAGACTCCATGAAAATAGAAAACTCTTCTCCTTCATTAATTCTCTTCTCTGCACCAAAATTATCACTTAAATATGATACTCCTCTAGGTTTCATTCTAATAACAATCTCAAAAGGTTTCTTCATTGTTCTCCTATGCACAAAATGATTATATGTAAACTGAGCTTGTGCTAATACCATCTAGCAATTATGTGATTCATTTTCAATTAGGCATCTCAACAGATTACACAAGCTTCTATACACAACCTCTATTTGTTAATTTGTTTGTTGATGGAAAGTAGAACTAAACTTTAACTCAATACCCATCTTCTTCCACAAAGTCCTCCAAAAATAACCAAAAAGCTTGCTATCTCTTTTTGAAATAATACTTCTTAGTAATCTATGCAATCTAACAATCTATTTAAAAAATATTTGAGTGACATGCGCAATAATTAATTTTTCTTACAATGTCTAAAATGAGCCCTTTTAGAAAATCTATCCACAACACAAAAAATATGCAATCATATCCCTTCACTATTTTACACAATCTAAGAACAAAATCCATACCAATGTCACTCCAAGGTTTCTCATGAACATAAATAGGTGTATACAATCCAATATTCTAACTTCTTTTGAAACTTGAAAAAATCCACAACTTTTTACAAACTTCTAAACATCCTCATACATCTGAGGCTAATAATAATTTTTCTTCAACAAACTCAATGTCTTATCAATTCCAAAATGTCCACCCAATCCATCACTATGCTTTCCCATAATCAAATTCAATCTCATAGAACTCTTAGGAATATAAAACTTAATACCCTTAAACAACATACCTTCTTGAATAAAATAATCATCAAACTTGGTTGTTTTGTCAAACTAGGTGCTCTACACTCTCTCCACATTGAAGAAAAATCAAGATTAGCATCATACAACTCGTTCATCTCACTAGAACCAAAAATTTCAGCCATCATCTCAGTCAACAATGAATGTCTTCTACTCAATGCATTAGCAACATAGTTAGTGACTCCACTCTTATGCTTAATCATAAATGTAAAATTGTACAAGTATTCAACCCACTTCATATGTCTCTAATTCAACTTATGTTGACTTCCCAAGAACTCTAAAGCTTTATTATTAGTATACAACACAAACTCCTTAGGAATAAAATAATATATCCACTTCTTCAAGGCTTGAAAAATAGCATAAAACTCTTGATCATACACATAATACTTCCTTTTAGCATCATTCAACTTTTCACTAAAGAAAACAAAATGTTTACCTTCTTGACTTAATACAACTCCTATTGCACTACCACTTGCATCACATTCAACTTGAAATACCTCATTGAAACCAAGAAAAACTAATATAGGTAACTCAACAACCTTTTGTTTCAAAGTGTTAAAATGGTTATCAACTCCATGTGTCCACTTGAATTCCTCTCTATCTCTTCTCATTGTCTTAGTCACAATATTACAAACATAACCCTAGATGAACCCTCAGTAAGGAAAACCACACCTTTTTTGTTACCTTGCCCACTTTTAGAGGATCTACATTCAAACGATCTATTTCCTTTACCACATCTAGAATAATTACCTTGAAAACTATCTCTAAAGTAAGAATTACCTCTTCCTTAATAAAAACTAGTACCTATATGTGAGCAATGTTAGTATGCTTAATAGAAACCAAACCTAAATAAAGCTTATACAAACTAAACAAAATTCATATAACTTCAAGATAGACTAAGATGAGCTCTCAATTGAGAATATGAGCCATTAATGGGCTCTCTCAATGAGAAGCTCTCTTGTTGAGTAGCTTTGTCTAAATAGATAGGATGTATGCTCAAGCTTATGCTTCAAAAAGGGCTTCAAATGGAGTTGGAATTTGGGTGTGAGTGTATGGTTTTGATGTAAAATGGCTTCTCAAAATGGCATTATGACTTTACTTCATGGATTGTGTTTTTTTGCAAAGGGGAAGGATCCAATTTATAGGCAAGAGGCTTGAGGGATTGAGGGCTAAGATGCAAGGATGGGAAAAAGCTCATGGAGGGCTCAGATTGCATGAGAAAAGAACACATGGATTGTGCTTCCTTATAGCCAATCAAGGAGTGACACATGTCACATGGTGAGAGGATGGAGGAAAGGGGAAGGATGAGTCAAAAAAGGAGGCTCAAGAGATAAAATCTTCATAAAGACCCTCATAATGACTTGTAAGAGCAATAAAAGGGCTTGTAAGAGTCATTTATGACCTAGTGGACTACATAAAGTTTTATGGTTGAGATATTTTGAGGGCGATGAGAGAAATTTCGACTTGGACTTGATTAGGAAGGTTTTAAGCTTGTTTAGGCTTGTGCAAATGATTAGAAGATGAATTAGGATGGTTTAGGATTAGCTTAGGGATAGGCAAGTGGATGGCATTTAATGAGGGTGGGTGAAGGAGGAGATATTTGTTAACTTTGGCTTGGGTTAGTAAGTCTTAACCCATGTTTAGGGAATGTGACAAGGTTAGGAGGGGATTAGGATTAGGTTTAAAGACATCTTCTAGAAGAGTCTAGACTTTGGATGAGGATAAAGACTTTCTAGAATAGTCTAGAATTTCCTAGGATGAGGATGAAGACTTTCTACAAGAGTCTAGAACTTCTTAGGATGAGGATAAATTAGATTTTTAGGAAATAAATAAAGTTTTATTTATTTCAAGGGTTTGGGTTGAGGAGATATTTATTAAATTTTTTTAATAAACATGAGGAATAATAGTTAATCTTAATTAAATATTTTGAGTTGGGATTAGGGGTAGGAAATGATGGGATTAGCCATTAATCAAAATTAAAGAAGGATTAGAAGATTTTGGAAGAGGTTATTGGTCATAAGGAAATTGGCCAAGTTTTGGGCAAAAAATAAATTTTTTATTTATTTTAGGATTTTTGGTCAATTTATTAATTAAATAATTAATAAATAAGGAAATAAGGTTTAAATAAGATTTAAACATTTTTGGGAGGGATTCCTTAATTAAATATTTTTAATTAAGATAAAGGGATTTAATGGCATAAAAATTAATTATTTAATTAAATAATTAATTAATTAATAAATGATGATGTCATTAGGAATTTTTCAGAAAATAAAAATATTTTATTTTCTAAAGGATTTTTAGGTGTCTACATTTTGCCCCTCTTTGATGTTATGCTGCAAGTGGCATGGCATCAAAGATAAGAAAATAAGATGCCCAAGGCTAGAGCAGAAGAGGAGAGAATGGACTGTGAGATGCCCCCTCAAGAAGGCAGCGAGGAGAGAAAGCGAGGCTCGGTGGCTTCTTGAAAAATACAAGAATCTGGGATGAGCAAGGAGACTCAGATTGGATTAAGAGAAGAGGTTTATTTAGCTCAAACTCTTACTATGGGAGAATGATAAAGGGAGAATCAAAGGCACAAGAGGAAGCAAGCTTAAGATCTCAGGGATTGCAGAGGATGAAGGAGCGGAGTGCTATAAAAAAGAATCCAGGATAGGGAGATGGATGAGGGGATTATAAAGCTGATGCAACAGGATTTCAAAGAGTTAGATTTCCGGAAGATGGGTTTCGGAGATCCCTAGGACTAGGATTGTGGATCTCGAAAGATGAGGCTTGGTGGGTTGATTTGGATTGGTGGATCCCTAAGACTAGGATTGTGGATCCCTAAAGCTAAGAGTGATGAGTGATTCAAAGAGATACTGATGCATCGGCTGGGGTAGGAGAGACGGATGCTGGATATGGATGGGGGATAATGGAGATGAAGGAAAACCATTGAAGCTTTTTGAGCAGGGGGATACTTCAAAGAGAAGTACCACCATGTAGTTGAGCACTAGATTTGCTATAGGACTATTGGTTAATTGCCAAGGTTACCAAGAACATCAAGGCCTTTGCACCAACCATCCAGAGGACTGACAAACTAACTCAAAACAAATACACAAGGATTGCCCCAGCATCACACATGAATCCTAGAGGAAGAAGCATGGAAACGACACTAGAGAACCCACAAGTAGAAAAGAAAAACAAGCGAAAGACCTGATCAAGACCTTATGCTCTAATTGCCTCATTCACAGCATACCATGATATGGAAGATCGTGGCAACCTTGAGGAGGGAACAAGGAGATTGCTTGGAAAAGATACTTCAAGACCCAAAAGGGAAGATCCCAAATCAAAAGAAAGTGAAAATCCAAAAGAGAGCCGTTTGCCAACGAGATGGGTAGGACAAGGTACTAACAGACCAAGATCAGACATGAGGAAAGCTATATCCTGCAAGGACCTATCGGAGAGCACCGAAGCTAGTGGATTTGGATTAGTGATGCGTCTGGCAAGCTGAACTAAGAAAGATAACACTTTGGTGACAGGAAATCTAGCTAAAGGATGCGTTGGAATAGCTAACCAAGATGTGTGATGGGTGCAAGATGCTGATCAAGGATGAACTGACACGAACGCTGGATAGATACAATGGTACTAAGCTAAAGAGGATGTACAAGCTGATGGACCAAGATATGTTACAAATGTACAAGTTTGTTCATATTTTGGTTTTTGTGAGATAAAAATGTTTGTGAAGGATGGGATGTCTATAATAGGTGATAGGTGGATAGGTAGATGGTTTGCGAAAAGCTTAAGTGAAAATGGGGTTTTGTGTGTGCACGTGATAGTATACAAGCTAGGATACAAGATTATTTATAGGCTGGAATATGGTACAAACCTTGGACAAGATTCGGATAGACAAGGTATGGTACAAGATTTACAAGGTATAATACAAGCTTTGGTACAATATTTACAAGCTGTACAGGAGGTATTTACAAGCTTCACCAGATTTTGGATATTTGGTTGGAACACCAAGGGAACAAGCAAGTGTGTCTTATGGGATGGTGGGTGAATGGATGAGGGATAGGATAGTGATAGATAATGGATTAGTCTTTAGTACACAAGGTGCCTGAATTACCAGGTTTTCACCAAGGTACCTATCCAAGGTGCTTGAATTGCCAAGTTTTCACCATTAGACGCTTATTTCTCTTTACTATTTTTTTCTTTTGTATTTTTCAAAAGCTAGGTATACCAAGGATCTTCAAGCATAGAACTTCTTAAGATGAATGATGTTAGTAGGATCATTCAAGAGTTCTCCTTCTAGTGTAGATAGTTGATAAGCTCTGGAGCCAAAGGAAGCAGTGACAACATAAAGACCAAGCCATGTAGGTTCAAACTTGCCTTTCTTTTCTCAATCTACTTGGACTTTCATGTTTTCTTTGAGGACCATGTCACCTGGCTGAAAGTGTCGTGCAAGCACCTTCTTGTTGAAATTTCTTTTGAGACGAGTTTGATAGACTGTGAGATGATCATAGGCTTGTTGTCGCTTCTCATCTAAGAGATCTAGCTGGATGAGTCGAGCTACTCTATATTCTTCATCTGATATTTTCCCTTGCAAAGATATGCGCAAGGAGGGAAGTTCAGCCTCTATAGGTAGTACTACTTTGGCACCATAGACTAGGGAGTATGGAGTTGTGCCTGTGGATGTACAGAAGGAAGTTCGATAGGCCCATAGGGCTGGATTTATTTGTAGGTGCCAATCACGGCTGGAATCATTGACAACTTTCTTTAGAATTTTGAGGAGGGTTTTGTTAGTTGCCTCTGCCTGGCTGTTACCTTGTGGGAAATATGGGCTAGAAAAGTGGTGATGGATGCGGAGGGAAGTGCATAATTCTTCCATGTTGAGATTTTCAAAGTTACCTCCGTGGTTGATGAAGATGGTGGATGGGATGCCGAAGCGGCAAACAATGTGGTACAAGATGAACTTGGAGACCTAAACTCCTATAGCTAAGACTAGGGGGACTGCTTCCACCCATTTAGTGAAATAGTCTGTAGCTGTTATTATCCATTTATGTCCATTAGATGAGAGGGGTGTGATATTTCCAACTAGATCAAGGCCCCAACAAGCGAAAGGCCAAGGTGGTGCAATAGGCTGTAGATCCTGTGCTGGAGCGTGCACAAGATTTGCATGCTGCTGACATGGGAGACACTTTCTGACAAAGTCACAAGAGTCTTCTTCAATGGTAGGCCAATAGTAGCCTTCTCTAAGGATTTTTCGCGCTAGGAAAATACCACTCGTGTGGGCACCGCAAAGTCCAGAGTGTACTTCCATTAACACCATCGCGGCCTCATTTTGGTCTAAACATTGAGAGAGAGTATCGTGATAACCCTGACGATATAGGGTATTGGCTATGATAACATAGCGGGATGATTTTTGGATGAGGTTCTAGCGTTGGGTACGTGTGAGGTGAGGGGATATGATACCATCGTTAAGGTAAGCGTGAATCTCATGGTACGTGGGGGATTGGGGACCAACCAAGATACAAACACGATTTGAATCCTCATTCGCATAGGCGGGTGTGAGGAGCTGCTCCACTAAAAACTCATACTGTGTAGCTGCTTGGGGAATTTCCAAGAGCGAGCCTATAGTAGCCATATCATCTACTACTTTGTTCTGTATTCGAGGCACTTGTGTAAACTAAAGCTTTGTAAAATGTTGGGTTAGCTAATCAACTAGCTCTTTGTAGGGTAATAGCTTTTCATCTTTGGTTTGATATTCATTTAGGGCTTGCTTGATGATGAGCTGAGAATCGCCAAAGATTTGTAGCTCAAAAATGTTCCATTCTGCAGCTATCTTTAATCCTGCTATGAGGGCCTCATATTTAGCTATATTGTTGGTGCTAGGGAATTGTAGCTTGAAGGCTTTTGGAATGTAATCTCCTTGAGGTGTGACCAACAATATTCCTGCCCTTGATCCATGAGATGTGTATGAGCCATCAAAATAAAGTTTCCATGGGGGTTGTTCTTCAATTAGATAGATATGCTCATTTGGAAATTCTGTGATCAATGGATAAACATCTATTAGAGGTGCATCAGCTAGGTGATCTGTTATAGCTTGCCCTTTGATTGCCTTTCTATCCACATACTGGATGTCAAATTCACTAAGGAGCATAACCCATTTGGCCAAACGGCCTGTAAGTGCTATTCTAGAGAGCATATACTTGAGAGGGTCAATCTTGGAGACTAGATGAATGGTATGACTTAGCATGTAATGGTGAAGCTTTTGAGTTGAGAAAACAACTGCCAAACAAGCTTTTTCCATAGGAGTGTAATTGAGTTCATATCCAACTAGGGTTCTACTGATGTAGTAGATGGCTCTTTCTCTGTTGTAGTCATCAAGCTGTGCTAGAAGTGCCCCTAGAGCAGTAGGTGTTGCTGATATGTACAAAATCAGGGGACAACCACAAACTAGTGGAACCAAGATAGGCGGATTGATGAGATACTGCTTGAGATGGTCAAAGCTACGCTGACATAAAGGATCCCACTTGAAGTTCTCATCCTTCTTCAGTAAATGTGAAAATGGTGTACACTTATCTGCAAGCTGGGAGATGAAGCGCCGAATAGATTGGAGCTTTCCTTGAAGAGAGCAAAGCTTTTGCAGTGTCTGGGGAGGAGGCATGTCTAAGATAGCCTTGACCTTCTTGGGGTCGATCTCTATACCTTGTTTAGAAACTATGAAGCCTAGAATCTTGCCAGATGTGACCCCAAAGACACATTTCTTGGGATTCAGCATGAGATGATATTTGGCTAACCTATCAAAGACTTTCTCCAGGTCAGCAAGATGATCCATGAAGGTATGAGACTTGACCAAGATATCATCCACATAATCCTCCAAAATTCTATGGATGAGATCATGAAAAATGGCTGTCATATCGCTTTGATAGGTAGCCCCAGCATTCTTTAGGCCAAAAGGCATCATGTTGTAGCAAAAGTTTCCCTAAGGGGTAGTGAATGCTGTCTTATGCTGATCCTCTTCTACAATCTTGATTTGATTATACCTAGAAAATCCATCCATGAGGGACAAAATTTCATGTCCACCTGTAAGATCTACAATCATATCTATGTTGGGCAAGGGAAAATCATCTTTTGGACAAGCTTTGTTAAGATCTCTAAAATCAGTGCAGATTTTGATGTCACCGAAAGGTTTAGTGACAGGGACCATGTTGGAGATCCACTCTGAGTAGTCGATAGGTCGGATAAACTTAGCAGCTAACATTCTTTCTAATTCAACTTTGACCAATAATGCCACCTTGGGGTGCATTTTTCTAAGCTTCTGTCTGACGGGCTTGATCTTTGGATCAACTGCAAGATGATGAACTACAAGCTTTGGATCAAGTCCTGGCATGTCCTGATATGACCATGCAAATTGGCCAATGTTCTCTCTTAAGACCTCAAAGAGGAGGTCAACTTGGTCTTGTGATAGGGATGCAGCAATGTGAACAAGTCTGGGGATCTCTGAAGAACCAATGTTGACTTCTCGAGTATCCTCATTTAGAATAGAAGACACCTCTGGTCGATTATCTTGAGGAGGCAATGCTAAATTCTCATGTTCTTCTTGTGGCTCTGGATTTTCTAGCTGAGGGATTCTCTTCGTTGCCTTAGCTAGTCTCAGATTCACCTTAGTTCCAGTTTTGGGTGTATCGGAACTAGGTTGGGGATTTTCTCCAAAATACCCCTTGGGATCTAGCTTGTAGATATAGGCAGAATCTGGCTTTGTTTTCTTGTGAGGAGTTTCAGCTCCCATGAATCTTAGAAGTGCCTCCTCTAATGTGAACTCATCGATGTGTATGACACTTGGTTGGTCCCAATCTATGAGTTGTGGATGGGCGAGTGGTAGGTCAATGAGGTGGATGGATAGTTCTTGGAGAACAGAGTCTCCGAGGGAGATTTGGTCTAGGATATTGTCGTAGGCTCTCTTTTCAACTTCCTCAAGAATGTCTTTGATTTCTACAAGGTTGCGGTGAATGTTCAAAAAAGCGTGACTGTTCTCATTGGTGCCCCTAGTTGTGGGTATGCCAAAGCCAAGACCTGACTTCAATTCCCACTTGTGTGCGTCGATGGGGCACTGCATGCCTCTTTCTTCTAGTCCTAGACCACCACCTTGATAGTTCCATTTGTCAGTGATGAGCTTATGTTCTTGGGGATACTTTTGGCTGAAGTGATCAAGGCGTGCTTGATTTCTTTGAGGTGCATCCTTATGTAACCATTTGTTTATATCTGGAGTGAGCTCCTCATGAAGAGGGATTTTTGAGGATACAAAGGTTGTTGGGCCAAACTGTTTGTATCGAGGAGGTGGAATCTCCTTAGCTTTGTGATATGTCGGTCGTCCATGGGCATGTGGATCAAGTGGGAGTGCCCCGACAGCAAATGCATCTGACAGACTATACTCTCCACAACCTTTGTTATTGATCTTCACGGTAGACAGGGTAGAGGCGAGGATGGTTTCTGGGTCATTATAAGTGTGGGATGAGCTGGCGATGGATGTGCCGATATCAATTCCAGGGAAATGGTTTGTATATGAAGCTTCAACCGCATTGCAGTAAGAAAAGGGTTCTGGATAGGCATGGATGGTTACCTCAGTGCCTTGATGCAGAAATTTGATGCACTGATGGTAAGTGGATGGAACGGCTTTCATGGCATGAATCCATGGGCGACCAAGGAGGATGTTAAATGGTAGGTTTAGATCAATAACATGGTAGAGTGTCTCTTGGATGACTGACCCAACCTTGATTGGTAGCAAAATAGTTCCTTCTGTGGTTCTTTCCAAGTTGTCATAAGCTTTGATAGTGATAACCTCAATGATGATATCTACCTTAGTATACCCAGCTTGTTTTATGAATTTTAGGGTGCAAATATTCAAGGCTGATCCATTATCTATCATTACTCTTTTCACAAAAAAGTTGGATACCATGATGGCTATGCGAAGCGGAAGGGTGTGATCTGGCTTGACCACGAGTATGTAGGTGGGTTTGAATGATAGGGCACATGAGGATGAGAGGTGTACAAAAAGATTATGAAAATCAGTATCATTGATATCAGAAGGGACATGGGATTCTATGAGATCACTGTCAAGGATGTTCTTGTACATAGGACTAGTGCGAAGAAGGTCTAAAATGGAGATTTGTGCTGGCATGTTCCCAAGGTGTTCCAAGATATTGTACTAGCTTTTTGATGGAGCTGATGGTGTTGGTGTAACAGGTGGGCTTGCGATGTTAAATTGCGCTCTTCGAGTGGTGACTGCACACTCATTGTTTGGTCCTTGGATATTGATAACATTGACGGAAGGCTCTTTCTAAGATATACAACCTATAAGGCTACCATAGTCTATATAGGATGAAGTGTGGTCATTGTTCTTCCCATGCTGTTGGTTTGGCTGACGGTTGTTGGTGTTGTTGTTGTTGGTTTGGATAGGTGTTTTTCCAGGATTTTGGTTTTGGTATGGAGGAAAAGCATTTTGATAGATCTGTAAGCCTGCATTGGGAGAGGTTTGGGCACCAACAGTGATTTCCTTCCGATCAATGAGGTCCTGCACAGTCTTTCATTTTCATGCATCTGAGGGTACTGTGACCTTTTACCCTATGAAATTTGCAGTACTCATTATCTTTGTACCATGCAGCTTTGGATTGGCTTGGGTCAATTTGCTGGGTAGGAGGAAATTTGATGAGGTTTTCCTTGACAAATTTCTCAAAAATGACATCCAATGGCTCACCAAGGGGTGTATAGTTTCTAGGTGTAGGTTGGAATCTAGGCTTTTGTCCTGCAGCTACATTGATGGCATTAGCTTGATTGCTAGACCCTTGGAAGTTGGGTCTTGGATTGTGGTTTTGATAGCTTTGGTTATTCTATTGTTGGTAGTTGATAGCTTGTTGATTGTTTGGTTGATATGGTGGGTTGGACTGGTTGTGAGAAGGACCAACAATATTCACATGTCTGGTGTCAGTGACGCCATCTGTTGCAACGTGCTTGTTTTTGTTCCAATACCTAGACTTGTCATTCGAATGTGATTGATTTTGGTTGGCTTCCTTGTAAATCTTGACCACACCATCTTTAATGAGTCCTTGCTCAAGGATCATTCCTTTCTCTTTGATATCTTTGTAGGTCTGCAAACAGTTCATGGTCATGTGGTGAGCCAAACTAGGATGGGCATTATCAATAAACATTTTCACCACATGGCATTCTGGCAAGGTGCAGGATATGCGGGTGGTAAGGTTTTTCCATCTTTGCAGGTATTCAGCAAGGCTTTCTCCACCTTTTTGCTTGGTGTGGACAAGATCAACTATTGATAGCTCTGTTTCAACAAGATGGGCATATTGGGCTACAAATACCTCAGATAATTCAACAAAGTTTTTAATTGTGCCATAGGGGATTCTATAAAACCATTCAAGAGCTGGTCTAGCCAAGCTTTTGGGAAAAAGGCGCAAGAGGAAGACATCATTGTATGCTACGTCCTGGCAGTGCATGTAAAATTCTTTGATATGTGTGACAGGGTCTCCTTTTCCTCTGAATTTGTCAAATTTGGGTACTTCAAAGTGTTTGGGAAATGGTGTCATGGTAATGGCTCTGTCAAATGGGTAAGGACACACATTCTCAAACTTGAATGTCTTCAGATCATTCCCTTCTTGGATGGCTTTCAGAGCTATCTTCATTTGCTCCCATTCTAAATTGATAGGTGATGGCTGGGGTGCCGCCAATGTAGGAGTTCCTTAAGGTAGGTATGTGCTGTATGGGGCCACTGAATATGGATGGCTATGAGGGATTTGCTGATAGGGATTGTACATTGTTTGGGCAGCTACATGGTGGATGACAGGTTGCTAAGGGGGAGGTGGCGCATATTGCTGCATGTGCTGCGAGGCTTGCTGTTGATATGGGATTTGAGGTTGGGATTGAGGAACATAAGCTGGCTGTGGGATAAATGGATTTCTTTGCGGAGGTAAGGTATAAGATGGTTGAGAGGCTTGGGGAAAGGATCGGGGGGCTTGTGGGGTTTGACCAATATATGTGGGTTGTGCCCCCATTTGGGATGGTATCTACAAATAATTGGTGGCTGGCTGGGGTGGTGGATTACCTCCTAGAAGTGGCATTGAAAAGTAGTTTGTAATTGGAGGTAATGGATTAGTTGGTGGTGGGAATTGAAAGCTTGGGAATGGAATTGATGGGGTTTGATAGCTTTGTGGTTGGATTTGGAAGCTTGGTAGAGTGGTGGCAGGGGCTGGGGTCACTTGGGAGCTTGGTAGAAAATTCGTAGTAGCTTGTGGGATTTGATAACTTTGTGGAGTGAGGGTAGTAGCTTGTAGATTTGTGGCTAATGGTATTGAGCTCCCAAAACCTAATGGAAATGATGGGATTGTGCTTTGGGCTGCAGTGAACAAGCTGGGGGTGATGAAAGGTTGATTACTTGGCCCCATGGGTGGCATCCCTGTTGTATATTGCTGAGGTTGGCCAAAGATGCTAGCACTGATTTGGGAGATGGCTGGATTTGGAAGGCTGGGTTGGGGAGCAGCAACAGCAATAGTGAAGGGGGTGAACGATGAGCTGTTTTGGGTAAAGGGGGTTTGGAGCGGAGAGGTATGAACCAAGGATGGAGTGGTGGTGGCTGGGTTGGCTTGCAGCATGGAGATTTCAACTTGGGTGGATGGTGGTATGTTTGGGTCTGTTGGATCATATGGATTGGCTGGAGGCTCTTCTTTTGGCATATATCTAGGATAATTTGGATCATAAGAGCCTATGGGTGGTGGTAGCTGCCCAAACAATGGGTGAGATGGATCTGATAATGGAGGGGGTCTTCCAAAGTCAAAGGTTCCTACATTTTCCCTTCGAAAATTAGCCATGATTGTCTCTTTGTTCTTGTCTATAATGGCATTTACCAATACTGCATTTCCTAGTTGGTTCATGAAAGCTTCAATGTCAGTACATGATGGCATAGCTTTCTCTGGGCTGAAGGATGGTTGAGTGCTCAAGGAGGGTGAGGCTGGTCGATCCAAATGATAGGGCTCCATTGTTTCTTTCTTCTTGGCTAAGCGAGTGACGGGTGGCATGAAAAATGCTCCTAGGGATGAGATGCAATAATGTTGATAGATGCAAAAGGGGAAGGCTTCTCTATGCAAATGATTTCCTAGGTTAAGGCAAAGCTATATGACAAAACCTAAGGAGGATTGGGTTGGAGATTCTAACTTCAAAGATATGTTTCCAAAGCACGAAAGGTCTGCTTTCCTATATGCAAGCTTGGTGGTGATTGTGTCAACTTAAGGATAGACTGATGATCCTTTAGGAAGAACACGAGATTGACCACTTGTGGATCCCAACCTTTAGCTCAAGGTGATGAGGGATAACAAGTGACAAAGCTGGATTACCCTAGACAAAGCTCTGTCAAAGGGATAACCTTGGTGAGATTGATGGATTTGGAAGATTTTAGGAGTGGCAAACTTTTGGCAAAAGTGACAACAATTTTGAAGGCTTGGATATGAGGTTTTGATTGCTGGCTAGATGGTTTGATTCTAAATGAGATGGATGAGCTAATAATGCTTAAGGGGATAACCTAAGATGGCTGGCTTTTCTACAAAGATGACTCTAAAGTGAAGCTTATCCAAGAAGATGTGGAGAAACAAGGGTGTCTAATCATAGAAATCATGCCTAGTTGGTAAGGCATAAGCATGATTAACTCCTGGTTGTTGGTTAAATTTGATGTTGCACTCTAACCAGGCCTCTTGAAGTGCTTCATTGGTAGCTTTTTCCTCTTCTTTGTGGAGTTTAGAAATTCGTGGGCTTGGTGTTATTTCTTTTCTCTTGGCTGAAAGTTCTTGGTATGCTAGAGATGGTTTGAGTTTAACTTTGTGGAACTTCTGTTTGGGTTTGGGTTGCTCTGACATCAATTCCTGAATTTGCTTGGCTTTGAGAGATCTTGGTTGTTTTGCTTCAACTCGTTCAACTTCTGGAATAGGCAGTGACTACGCTAAGTATGCCCTAAGCTAGGATTGACCAAGTTTGGCAAACATTCATTCAACAAATAAAAGATCAAGCAATAGATAGAAACAACCAGATAGAAGTTTTTGATTC
The DNA here is from genome assembly GCA_028749045.1 of Cupressus sempervirens. Classification (NCBI taxonomy): domain Eukaryota; kingdom Viridiplantae; phylum Streptophyta; class Pinopsida; order Cupressales; family Cupressaceae; genus Cupressus; species Cupressus sempervirens. The sequence continues at coordinate 27,253,358 of CM053785.1, read as the reverse complement.
TCAAAAATTGATACTTGTGCCAAGGAGTGTGTATGTTCTACAAATGTTTTGATCAGTCACCTTAAACACATTAACATCCTAGATGGTTGTCTACAAGGCTAACAATTGGTTTAGCTAAGGAGTCCTCGATATACCCAAGGTACATGAGGCCCAAATCCATAGATGAGACCAAAAAGATGTCACACAGCCGAGAGGAGCAGTAACCCACTTCTCCTCTTTCACTTCTCAAGGGTATAAAGCTCCTTGAGGTTAGCTCGAGTGAAAAAATCTTGATCCCAAGAGAGGTGTCTTTCGATTCACCTCCCGATTCTTATACTCCGCCAGAACGTTGGAGTTGAGGTCGTCCAAGGGGTGATGAAATCCCTAAGCAGGCCTCCTAAAAAGAAACAAGGTTTTGGATCCTAATCTTATGCACCCAAGATGGCCTTGAAAGATGACAAGGGGAGAGAAGACTTGGATGACCTTGGGCTAAAAAACACGCTTGTTATTTTACCAACTGACTCTTATGTGTGCTAATCTAGACTTTGCAAGCACTCATGTTTAAGAGACAATGTTCAATTCCAACTTGAAGTGCCAACAAAAGTAAATCGATCGAAGAATGCAAAAAATAAGAAGAGTTAGGGTCAACAAAAGCAAACTCGCGCGCCCAGAGGCCCTCCACGTCAAGTATCGATTAATTTTCTTTAAGGCATTCAAGATTGAGTGTGAGTTTGTTTTAAGCCCAAAACAAAAGTGTGTGAGATTCGATTTCAAGCGCGCGCCCGGAGGCTCTCCACGTCAGTTGTTGTTCAATTTTAGCGCCCAAACTTGAAGTGCGATTAATTTAATCTAGAGTTTTGATCATTTAAGAATTTTGATAAAGTTAAAGCAAACATTCAAAGACCAAGTGAGTGAGTTAGATTGTGGAACATTTAACACTTTTTTCAAGTAGACCCATCCCCATAAATGGCGCTGAGATTGCAACCAATGGTTAATATTTGATGGGTGATTAGAAAAGAGGTGAGTCCAAGGAACTACTCAAATTGATTTTTGCAAATTTGTATTTTAACTTAACAAGGTTTCTTAAATGTCCAAAAATCAAACTTTACCTAGATTGCATGTGGAAAAGAGATTTGTTTTGTTCAATTTTTAGAAGCTCCAAATGAAGTGTTTGATATTGCAATGGTTAATTGATCCTTAGAATTCAAGATTGGATTTTTTGTTTTAATCATGCATTCAAGAAAAATTTGATTTTAATCCATGGCATTCAAGAGTGATTTTAGCAACATGCATTCAAAGACAAGTGGTTAAACATTCAAGTGTTTTCTTTTGAGCATTCAAGATTGAGATTTTGTGTGTTGTTTTAAGAACTTTGAAGTGCTTTGTTTTAACCTTAGATCATTCAAGATTGTTTTGGACTCAAAAGTGAAAATGACTCTTTGGACTTTGGTTTTCATTCAAGATTTTGTGTTCTAGTTTGCATATTTTAAGCCCAAAAATGATATTCCTAGATTGTTTTGATGCATGAAAAACCTAAGAAACATTCAAGATTTTGCAATAAGACATTTGTTTGGAACAAATAACAAAGCTTTTAGGACAATTTTTGGCAACCATTTAGGACTCTTAATTTTCATGAAATTTTTTAAAACAACTTTAGTGTGCACTTAGTGTTGATTTTGAACCTTTTGAAATGGAAACTTGAAATTCTTTTTAAATTCCCAAAAATGAAGTGTTCCTAATTTTGCATGAATGCATCTAAAACCTTGATGTTGCAAGGATGCAAATGATTAGATTGGTTTAGTTTCACTTGCTAAAAGATTTTTTCTTTTTTGCAAATTTTTAATTTTTCAATGGATTTAAGTATGATTTGGGGTTTCATTTTAAGCACTAAAAAGAAGTGTGTATAATTTTGCTTCCTTAAAAAAAAAATGGCCAAGATCTCCCACAAGAAGAAGAAGAAGAAGTAGATGGAATAAGAAGAATATAGACAAGAAGAGGAAGAATAATTTCAAGTTCTTTGTCCACCTATAAGCTTGAAAAATCTGCAAACACTATGAGATAGATTATGAGTTCCTTTGTCTTCTTCATGCTCATGTGGACCTACAAAACCAATTTATAAAATCCTACCAATCACAAAAACAAGTAAAATTAGCCAAAATCAGCAAATGACATACAAAACTTGACTAAAAAAGCTAATGAAGATGACCCATGCGGGGTCCCACTGGGCATGCCAAAATGTATATGAGCAATGTTGGTATGCTTAATAGAAACCAAATCTAAATAAAGCTTATACAAACTAAAAAAAATTCATAAACTTCAAGATAGACTAAGATGAGCTCTCAATTGAGAATATGAGCCATTAATGGGCTCTCTCAATGAGAAGCTCTCTTGTTGAGTAGCTTTGTCTAAATAGATAGGATGTATGCTCAAGCTTATGCTTCAAAAAGGGCTTCAAATGGAGTTGGAATTTGGGTGTGAGTGTATGGTTTTGATGTAAAATGGCTTCTCAAAATGGCATTATGACTTTACTTCATGGATTGTGTTATTTTGCAAAGGAGAAGGATCCAATTTATAGGAAAGAGGCTTGAGGGATTGAGGGCTAAGATGCAAGGATGGGAAAAAGCTCATGGAGGGCTCAGATTGCATGAGAAGAGAGCACATGGATTGTGCTTCCTTATAGCCAATCAAGGAGTGACACATGTCACATGGTGAGAGGATGGAGGAAAGGGGAAGGATGAGTCAACAAAGGAGGCTCAAGAGATAAAATCTTCATAAAGACCCTCATAATGACTTGTAAGAGCAATAAAAGGGCTTGTAAGAGTCATTTATGACCTAGTGGACTTCATAAAGTTTTATGATTGAGATATTTTGAGGGCGATGAGAGCAATTTTGACTTGGACTTGATTAGGAAGATTTTAAGCTTGTTTAGGCTTGTGCAAATGATTAGAGGATGGATTAGGATGGTTTAGGATTAGCTTAGGGATAGGCAAGTGGATGGCATTTAATGAGGGTGGGTGAAGGAGGAGATATTTGTTAACTTTGGCTTGGGTTAGTAAGTCTTAACCCATGTTTAGGGAATGTGACAAGGTTAGGAGGGGATTAGGATTAGGTTTAAAGACATCTTCTAGAAGAGTCTAGACTTTGGATGAGGATAAAGACTTTCTAGAATAGTCTAGAATTTCCTAGGATGAGGATGAAGACTTTTTAGAAGAGTCTAGAACTTCTTAGGATGAGGATAAATTAGATTTTTAGGAAATAAATAAAGTTTTATTTATTTCAAAGGTTTGGGTTGAGGAGATATTTATTAAAAAAATTTTAATAAACATGAGGATTAATATTTAATCTTAATTAAATATTTTGAGTTGGGATTAGGGGTAGGAAATGATGGGATTAGCCTTTAATCGAAATTAAAGAAGGATTAGAAGATTTTGGAAGAGGTTATTGGTCATAAGGAAATTGGCCAAGTTTTGGGCAAAAAATAAATTTTTTATTTATTTTAGAATTTTTGGTCAATTTATTAATTAAATAATTAATAAATAAGGAAATAATGTTTAAATAAGATTTAAACATTTTTGGGAGGGATTCCTTAATTAAATATTTTTAATTAAGATAAAGGGATTTAATGGCATAAAAATTAATTAATTAATTAATAAATGATGATGTCATCAGGAATTTTTCAGAAAATAAAAATACTTTATTTTCTAAAGGATTTTTAGGTGTCTACAGTACCTCCTTGGTAAGAATCACCACCTTTCCACTTGATCTTGCGTTTACCATTATTCTTTCATTCAGATTTTTTCTTATCTTGCATAGAACTATCAGATCTGCCACCTTCTCCATAAAATCTACCTCTACCTCTTTGGAATATATGGCCTCAACCTCTTTTCCTTTGTTCATGCTTCTTTTTCAAGATCTCCTAAGCTTTCAAGGCATATTGATATGCTTCCTCCACACTTTCCAATTTTAGAAAACTTATCTCATCTTGAATTCTAGATCCAAAACCATTTATGTATGTTGCAATTTTGTCAACATCGTCATCCACATGTCCATATCTGATGTCCAATCTATAGAATTCATTAGTATACTCTTTCATAATCATGTCCCTTTGTCTCAAATTTTGCATCTTTCTCAACAAACTAGCTTGGTAATCAACATGATTGAATTCTTTCTTTACCTTGTTCACCATCTTTGACCAAGTCCTAAACTTCTCCTTTCCTCTCCTTTGTCTATCAATTTACAAATGCTTCCATCATAGTGAGGCATGTCCTTTCAACCTTGTAACTACAATCTTCACCATCCTATTATCCAGAGTGTTTTTATACTCATTTAAAACTTCCCCATTTCAGAGATCCAATCCAACATATCATTGGTATTTAATTTTCCATCATAAGGAACAACTTCAACGAGAAGATTTGAACTTTTCCTAGATAATACTCTCAAAAACCTTGCCTCATCTTGATCTACTTCTACTTCTACATTAGAGTTTGGTGCTACTGCATTATCATCACTCACATCATCAAGATGCACTCCTTTCTTTTGGCTATCTCTATGGCATCTAATCTAGCTACAATCTATCTCAATGTATCCAACATGGCATTTTCAACATTTCCTCTACCTCAAACCATCTTTTCAATTAGGTTCCTACAAGATCATAACCATCTACAAGGTGTAGGAAAAATCCATAGATCTACAACCCTACAACCCAAATCCATTTTATGGTTCTACATGAACAAATATTCACAAGGATGAAGCTTGAGCTTTGCTACCACTTAACATAGGGAGGGATAAGATAACTAGGGCTAAAGACACACCCAACTATTCAACCCACTTGTGAGAGTAAACACAATGAAAACAAAATACCAAATTACAACAACTCAAGAGATAGAGGAACAAATGCCTTCATAGATCCATCAAATAATCAAATACATATCTAGCTATAAGGCCTTTTTCATTATGGCCAAAATACATTAATCTTCAATGATAAAACATCACATTTCAACTCTACTTCAACCTCCTTTATCTATCTACTTGCTCTTCCAATCCATACCTAAGATTCTACCAAAGACCTCTTTACATACATGCATGGCCATAAGTCAACCTATTACAATTACAACCAAGTAAACTCTCATAATAAATGATACAATAAGCCACAAGTTGGCTCATGAAAAATACCTATCACTAAATTAAATACAAAGGTTAGCTTAAATAGGAAATTACATACAGAAAAATCGTTGAACGAAGAATCCAACAAATGCTACAACTCAACAAACTTAGTAAAACTCATCAAGTGAAGGGAAATCAGCAACACTCAACAACTAAAGGAGCTTGGCAATGCTAAAAAACCAAACGAACTTGACAACCATAGGATAACTCAACAACAACTGTGAACTCGACAAACATAGAAAGCTTGACAATGCAAGACATTGCAACCCAGCATAAACTAAGTAACTTGGTAAACATGTAAGATAGCCATGCAATCCAAGATGCTCCTATATCTCCTCTAGACACTTCCCTTTGTTCCTCTTCATTTGATTGGTTGTTCATTCCTCATAGGGATCAGTGATCCATGTCCAACTATGAAACAACCTCTATAACAAACTTTACAATCTTTAAATGTCCTATCAATGTCATCTTGAAATGGTTTACCTCAAAGTTTGTGCCATTTTAAAAATTTATGTTCTCTATGTCTTACTGGGCACTCATTGTTTCTGGTGCTCGGTCATAACTATTCTTTGTTCTATTGCTTGGCCTTAACTATTCTTGGCACCTTCTGTATAACTCGACATTTATGTGATATGTCTTCTTAGCATTGACTAGGATCGACTTTAGTGACCAAATACTTTCTTGGATCCTATAGATATCAACATATACATGATTGTGTACAAGTCTTTACATGACTTGACCTATACAAAGTAGCTTAGTCATAGTGATGACTGACTAACTCTGCCTTGTATATGACTAAGTGTTTGATACTAATAGACAACAAGACTTAGAGATATCAACAATGTGCACTTCCCACCCACAATGAATATCTAGCCATATCATTTGATATAATTATACATCCCAAAAAAACCATCTCTAAATACCATCCACCTACAACTCTTTGGACAAAGATGGTACATTTTATTCTGATCCAAGAAACATCATGTTAATCTATAACCCAAAAGAATTTGAAGATATCACATTTAAATGACATGTTTGATTTTAATATTATCACAGTGAAATAGTTTTGTATCGAATGAAATATATTATTTGTTAATAATTTACTCTAAAAGTTACTATGTCATATGTTTATCTTTTATTTATTTATTTGAACATCTTTGAGAAAAACTAATATCTAGAAGTGCATTTGAATTTTAAAAAAAAAGTTTTATCTAGACAAATTGTTCATGTCTCATAAATAAATGCACTTATATATCTACCCTAATTATTTAATTTTATTACATAATTCATATACATATATAAATATGAAAATTTGGTCAAATTTTTTTTTTAATATACATACCACGTGTAAGTGCCCATTACAATCTTTTATCAAAAGTAGACCTTGCATGAATTTCTTATTTACTAACACCAACATTTTTGTTTAACCATGTAAAGATTATGGGTAAATCTGAATATTCCAGCTGAAGCTTCTCTAGGAGAAGTCTATCAGTTTTTCATAATTCTAATATTAATATTCAACTTTTAATAAAATTATTTGACAACTTTAAAACTTTAATGCTAGTTTTAATGTTAATCTTTCATATAAAAATTTCTCCTATTTTTGAGTTTCATAATGATTCAAAGTTGTTTGTTTAATTTAGACTTCCCTCTCCAATACAACATTTCTTTCATTTAAATTAGAAGTAGTGTAAGCATGAATGCTAATGATAGTTCTATGGGGGAGTTGTTAGCCCTATTTTTAATAGACTACAAAAGTTTTGTTATATCATTGGAAATAGTCATCGTCTTACCTCATAGAAGGTTTGTTTTGGTTTTATTATTGATAGCTTTTGTTTTAAATTTTCAAACCCTAGGTTTTTATGCATTCTATATTAGTCCCTAAATGTTTTATTTTCCCGTTTCATGCTTTAATTATTTTCTTTTTGGTTTGCGATTTTTCAAGAAATATAGGGTTTTGATTTTTTTGAGTTGCAAAGGTGCGACTGACCAAGTTTTAACTGTGAACATTGTATCACAACAATTATCATAACAATCACCTTTTGAACTTAGTAAAGATGTGATATACAGGATTGGCATGATACTGTGACTTCTCTATGACTAGGCATTTGCAAAGTGGAAACACAGTCTGATAGAAGTTAAGTGCAACATCTTCTTTGTCAAGCCCCTCATGTATATCTAAGCTGCAATGGTGCGATAGCTTTGTGAAATGCATTGAGCACCATATCTCTGCAGTATATGAAAGTTGAGGATTTTAAGTCATAAATTAGCGATGAGATGTTTTGCGAAGCTTCGCTAGGATAGTGGTAAATGGGCATGTCACCACGTAGAGGAATCTGATGAAAGGAAATGAAAAGCCAACGATGAAGATTGTATCACTAGACCATGTTAGAAAACTTTCTCGATGACTGCATGTGTTCACAATGTTATATGTACCATTAAGATTTGAATTTGCAAAGTGGCGATAAGTTATGAAGTGTGTTGAAGTGCAACATCTCTGGTCATATATCACGGCCCAAGTCAGGTGTTCCAATGTCACGATGAGTAGTGTAAAGTGATGATCGTAGCATCTCCAATTTGAGGAACTTAAGTTTCCTAACTGGCATGATGTAATGATGAAGGTTTGAAATATGTTATGCACAACTTTTTAAGGTGTAAGGTCTAAGATTAAGCTTGGAAAAGTAAATCAAACTTTGACTATTTAACACTTTTGCACTAGGAATCAAGTCTTAGTGTGTGATGTTTAAGCTGTTCGATAAACAACACGGAGGAGTTGTGATATGGTGCTATGAAGCTAAGCATGACTTCACAAGATAAGTTGTCTTGTTAAGATGTAGGGTTACAATGTTACGTAATGAAAATAATTTCTTAAGTGTATCTTCTCATCTCTTTCACATGGTTTGCAGATAACAATAACAAAGTGGAGATGAACTACTAAGCAACACTTCATGCAGATATGAAAGACATTAATATGTAAGGTTGTGAAGCTCCAGACAATCATGGTTGTTAAGGATGAAGGTTAGGTGTGACAACACGACAGTTAGGGATCACGATTAGAACTTAGTCATGACGTGGAGATAAGCATGAAATAAAGAAGAATGTAACATCACAATGGCTAAAAGAATTTTGAGATTAATAGTTGCAAGGATGCCACTAGGGTAAGGAAAGTGTTGAGTGCAACATTGCAACACCCTAGTTGAAAAGTCTTCGAGAGGTTATAAGAATAGATGGTTGGAATGCATGACTTTCTTATTTTCTAACACCAATTTTTTTTGTTTAGCAAAGTAAGATTACCAGGCAATCTAAATATTCCAGTTGAAGCTTTTCTAGGAGAGGAAGTCTATCAGGTTAACTAGTTTTTCATAATTACAATATTAATATTTAACTTTTAATTAAATTATTTGACATCTTTAAAATTTTAAAACTAGTTTTAATATTAATCTGTTAGATTGAAAATCCTCCTATTTCTTAGTTCCAAAATGATTGACAGTTGCTTGTTTAATTTAGACTTCCCTCTCAAATACAACATTTCTTTCAGTAAAATTAGAGGCACTATAAGCATGAATGCTGATGATATTCCTATGGGAGCTGTTAGCCCTATTTTTAATATGCTAGTAAAATTTTGTTATAACTTTGGAAATAGTCAACCTTTGTCTCATAGAGGGTTTGTTTTGGTTTTATTGTTGATATCTCTTGTTTTAGATTTTTAAACCCTAGGTTTTTATGCATTCTATATCAGTTCCTAAATGTTTTGTGTTCCCATTTCATGCCTTAATTATTTTCTCTTCAGTTTGTAATTTTTCAAGAGATATAAGGTTTTGATTTTTTTGAGTTGCAAAGTTTTGACTAACCAAGTTTTAATCATGAATGTTGTATCACAACAATTATCATAACAATCACCTTTTAAGTAGTGAAGATGCAATATGTAGGATTGGCATGATACAGTGACTTATCTATGACTAGACATGAAAAATATAAGGCATTTGCAAAGTGGAAATACAGTGTGATAGCAGTTAAGTGCAACATCTTTGTTGCAAATCCCATTATGTATATCTAAGTTGCAATGTTGTGATGGCTTTATGAAATGCAATAAGCACCATATCTATATAGTATGTGCAAGTTGAGGATGTTAAAGTCATAAAGTAGTGATGAGATGTTTTGCGAAGCTTTACTAGGATAGTGGTAAATGGGCATGTCACCACTTGGAGGAATCTGATAAAAGGAAATGAAAAGCCAATGATGAAGATTATATTCACTAGAGCATATGAGACAACCTTCTCAATGACTCTGTGTGTTCACAATGTTATATGCACTATTAAGATTTTATGTTGCAAAGTAGCGATAAGTTAAGAAATGTGTTGGAGTGCAAAATTGTTGGTCATATATCATGGCTCAAGTCAAAGGTTGCAATGTCACAATGAGTAGTGTAAAGAAATAATAGTAGCATCTCCACTTTGAGAAGCTTATATTTCCTAACTAGCATTTAAATATGTTAAGCATAACTTTTAAAAGTGTAAGGTCCAAGCAACAAGGAGGAGTTGTGATCTGGCAATATGAAGCTAAGCATGACTTCACAAGATAGTTAGTCTTCTTAAGATTGAGGGTTATGATGTTACATAATGAAAAGAAATTGTTAAGTCTATCTTCTCATCTTTTTCACATGGTTTGAAAATAACAATAGCAAAGTGGAGGTGAACTAGTAAGCATGACTTTGTATGGATATGAAAGACATTAAGATTTAAGGTTGTGAAGCTTTGAGCAGTCAAGGTCGTTAATGTTAGCATGAATTTTGATGATACTATGTTGGGGGAGTATCCTAAGCATTAGAGAGCATTGACATGTTGCATTCATGAATGTTTTTTTCATTGATGTAAACATAGCAGTAAGTTTGTGAAGACTGCCTGAGTAAAAGAGAGAGATCATAGTAGTACGAACAAGGTTTTTCTTATTCAATGATACATAGTCATAAACATGGTCAATATAGTGTCCTGATGATGTGGTTCAATGCACAACTTGTAAGGCAAAGATGTAATGCCTACCCCTAGTTGACTTTTCAAATTGATTTGTCAAATTCTTTTAGGCCTGTTTTATTATTATGTTTTATGATTAGCAATACTATGCTAATGGATTTGATTTGATGTTATTTCAACCTCATTTTATATATTTGTTGAGCTACTTGATACTTAGTTCTTTCATGTGTTCAAGATTATTTCAATGATGATACATGTATGTTCATTTGTTATTTTCAATTATCTCATTATGATTATATAGATGGATTATTTATATGCAGTTATATATTTACATACCCCATACTTTCATGTATATTATGTACTTGTGTGTTTTATTTTATGTGTGACATTTGATGTGGTTGAGGGAGGGAGTCACAGTTACATTCTAGTAAGAATCTACACAATTCACCACTCCTCGTCATTTCCCATTTAGTTTAGAATATATGAGTATGTACATGCATGGATTCTATGCAAATTGTAAGTACTAGGTATTGACTTCCCAGAATTGCCAACATGAGTGTGCCCTATCACAGTATCTCAATGGTAAAAGTGTAGAGATAATTCTTGAGTCCAAATCCTAACCTAAGTCAATTGTCCTAGAAAGTAGGACAACTATCTATGTTGTTTATCCTTTTGAATTGTTCTAGTGACATGAATTTGTGATTTTGATTCTAGAGTTTCACTATGTTCTTTGCCTTTGAGTTGGGTTTATGTATTTAGTCTTATAGGTCTATTGTGATTTTCAATTCTAATTAAATCAAATTAAAAGATAATTTAATAAATAATTTATAAAGAAAATGTAATATTTATTTATATTTAATTAATTGGGAAATTAATTAAATAAAACAATTAAATTTAAAAAAATTAATTAAAATCTAATTTTGGCATAATTATATTTATTTAATTTAATAATACTTATTTAGGAGTTTTATTTTAATAATAAACTCTAAATAATGTTATTAGTTAAATTAATAAATATTTGATTGAAAACCTCTCACAGAAAGGAATTTAATTTAATATAGTTAGTTTAATTAAAGTTGCAAAAAGATTACACATGAAATTAAAATATAATAAAATAATAAAGGAAAAAGGATCTTGCGTGATTGCAAAATCAAATCCCTAATTTGGGAAAACTCTTTATTATGAAATTTGAACTCATTTCTCCACATTAAGATTTGGAGTAGCCAATTTCTAAGAAGAGGGTTTTTCTAAACAAAAAGGATTCTCTGACGATCTCTTTGCAACTGTCATTTAGCATTAGATCTAGGTAGCATCTTGTGAGTTTTGTGTAGTAGATCTTTCATTGAAAATATCTATCTCCTTCGATTCTAAGTAAAATTTTTTTCAAAATTCAATTGGGTTGAAACCCTAGTTTGTGTCTTTATTGTTCTTCATTTTCAAAAGCATCTTTAATGAATGGAGAAATTGAAACCATTGTTTGGTAGATTTTATAGATTCATAATTGTTTGTAACTACCCTATCAAATCTAATATGAAAACTGATTTAGAAATACACACACACACACACACACACACACACACACATAATAAAATGCATGCTCTTGTATTTTAATGACTACAAATTTATACAGGGAATTTAATAAGGAAGGGAAGCATGCTTTTTCAGTTGCTTATATATATATATATATATATATATATATATATATATATATATATATATCACGATGACAATGGTAGACCATAGCCAAACCAGTGACTGATGCTAAGCCAATAGGCTACCAAAGTAGTTGGGCCTTATTTGACCTCCCCGTTTTTAGGTATGCATTTGTAATGCATGAAATTATGATTTCTATTTTTGTTTTATGTTATTATTATTTTTATTCAATAAAAAAATTATCATTATAGTTTATAATTATATAATAATTAATATTATTATTAGTAGTAATTTAATTATCATATTATTTAGTTTAATATATATAAATATTATTTTATTAATAAGGTTATAAATATTATAATTAATAATTAATAATTATTATTAAGTTTTGATAATAGTAATATTTAATTAAATCAATTTGTTTAATAAAATATTTATTTATTTTATATATAAATAATTATATATCAAAATAAATGAATAGATGTTTTCTTTTTGTAATTAAAAGCATTTTTGTTATGAAGAGCATTATTCTAGAAAGGATTCGATTGTTATTAAATATTTGTATAGAAAAGAAATCCTACTATATTTGTGAACTCGGGAAAATTCAACAAGATAGAATACTTGAGGAACATGAAACTAGAATCCTATTTGCATATTGAACTCTTATGTTTCAAACAAAATATTGAACTATGGAAACAATTGTCAAAACTCTGATAAGATGTATGACATTTATTATGATTGGGGTTTGGGTTTTGACTTACTACTTTGACCAACCATGATGTTTACTAGAGGCTTGGGGTTTTTGTTTTATGATAATATTATGTATAAGATTTTTTATACTTGACCATGGTGATGTGTCACATGTCTCTATGATGAGTTTATTCAAATGTTTTTGGTGCTTTCCAATTTCTTATGTAGAACTAAGGTGAATGGTGTGACTTTCTTGTTGTAACCTTTGAGCTTCTGATCAATTATCCTCTAGTGCTTTCTAGTTGCTTGTTTAGGAATGAGGTGGTTATTGCATTTTTGTTGGTAAATAGATTGTTCTTTTTTATTCTAATTCTTAAATGCCCACACTATGAACAATATTTGATTACAAATAGTCAAAAAGTTGCTTTTGAAAAGGCTAACTTTTCTCTAAATTAATAGGTATAGCTCCCTATTGCAGATTTCCAATGAATTATGTTTTGTTCCTAAAAATTATATAGGGTGTGTTCTTGACCCAACAATAGGAGAGGTAAAACCAAGCTAGGCCTAAACAAGATTTAACACAGGCAATACGTGATTTCTAAAGAATTGATTAAGTTCATGAACCCACACATCTTATGAACTCACAAAGCTTAATGACTCAAAATGGCATAACAACTAATACTAAACCGATTTAGTGAAAATCTAAGCTACAAAGAAAGAAAGGTTAAATAAAGGGAAAACATCTCAAAGATTTATCTTTGAACATGCAATGACACTACTTATCACATCTGTTCACCACTTTGAAACAAGGGAATGAAACTTTGTTTATTCTTTGCTTCAATTTAGATAAAAGAGAAAACACATAATTAATAACTAACAGAAATGGAATAGAAAACAATTGATACAAAATACCATTCAATTGACTTTGTAACATCAAGTACTTCACACCAAAAATCAGCCGACTTTTGATTAATCTTTCAATTTCATACATATAGGATTCTGAGATGACCATTACAATAGAAGTTCAATTGGTTCATCTTCTCAAAAGAATGGAAAATGGCAAGAAACTAGTTTTTGGTATTAGAATGATTACTTTAGAAAATGAAAGGGGTGGAATATGAATCACTTCACCTTCTTTCCCTTTTTTTCTTTTTCCCTATAGGCTTTAGGAGCAACAATAATTGGGATTAGCTTTCCATGCATATGCATGTGTATGTTGGTGTATCTCAAGAGCCACTTAGAATACTCCCTGGCCAAATCCTTCACAACATTCAATTGATCTTGTAATTCCTCTATGACCACATGTATGCATCCATTGAGTTTATGGAGTTTCGCAACTCTATTTTGATTACTAGAGGATACATCTCTCAGACTATCTATAAATTTGGAGAAATTCTCCTACATGATAGTTATTCCAATGATTCTTTTCACTCGGTTGCAAGTCTGTGAATCTGTATGTAGTCCTCTCATGAGCTCAAAATCTCTATCTTGGTCCTTCTTTACTTTATCCTCTATCTCCTTAAGTCCTTTCTCTACTAACAAGATCATTTTTTATTTGAACTGTATGCTCTAAAGCCATTCGAACAAAGGTTCATCTCCCTTGGGAAAGATCTTTGCTTCAACATCTTCCTTTGCCTTCATTTGAAAAATCATTTTTAGAAGAGAGATACAATCATCACTCTTCACTCTTTCTTTGGCCAAAGTATTTCTATTTGCCAAGATGTTATCCTTCTCTACTTCTAATCTTAAGATGGCATTGCCAATTTGCTCTATAATAGAGATTCCCTCCAATTTGAGTTTCCCAGTCTAGTCCTTAATAATTTTTCCAAAGTGGTTATCTTCTTGGAGTTCAGATATTAGTAGTATTAGTAGTCATACATCTCCCAGAGATGATCACCAATGAAGTAACCAATTGTCTGATAAATCCATTCAATTCTTGAATCTCCACCTTCATCCTAACCTTTGACAACTTGAGGCTCTCCAATTGTCCTTCAATTACTTCGTTGGTTGACTTCCACAATCCAACCTTGGTGTCATGTCTAGCCTCTCCAAGATCCATCGAGTCTAGAGTGAAATCATCTGCGAACATATCTTCAATCCACCCATTCTTGGTGGGCTTCACAATCTCCATTGTTAGGTGCCCAGTTTCAAGATCTTGTCCAAGGATAGACAAGGTATTTTGCTTCTTGACCTTACTCAAAGTAGATCTAGAGTGAACTAAAAGAGATAAGGTGTCCTTATTGGGAGCACATCATATTTTCTTTTCTCTTCTTCTCCAAAGTGTCCTTTAACCAGGGATCTATGCCTATCACTTGGAGGCTATCCCAAGTGAGTCTATGCTAAACATCTTCTTCTTCAATAGAGTGATTGTCATCACAATTGAGGAGAAGGGGTTCTTTGAGGCTTGAGAAATGAGCTTGGAAGAGCTTTGGCCTTTCTCTACCTCTAAGGTTTTCATAGCTACCTCATCAGATTCAATGGATTCATTGCTATTGCTCCCTAGATCTCCCAAATCCACTATCTACATTGGAGAGCTACTTTGTTACAGAAGTGTAGCACTTGCTTATGGAATTGGGCTGTTATGAGGTGAGGGAACTAGGGTAATAACATAATATTTTGGCTCCTTTTTCTTCTTCTTCTTCTTAGCATTAGTTTGGGTTCCAATAATCAGGAGGGAGCCATTCTAACAAGTCTTAGCCATAGGGATGTTCTTGTCTGAAGGTTGGTCACTTACCCCTGATGGTTGCGTTGTTCCTTGAGTGATGGCCAAGGTTACACTTGTTGTGCCACCTTGAGAGGTGGAATTAGATGTAGCTACTGGAGAAGCTTAAGTTGGTGTGCTTTTACTTCTACTCCTCCTTGCAGTAGTCCACTCGACCCACTTTCCAGTTGTTTTGATGATTTGGGCCATCATGATATCTAGGTCTTCCTCAACATCCTCATAAAGCTCCTAACTAACAGGAGTGCCTCTTAACTAAGTTAGATATGTATTACTATACATATGTTTCCCATTATCCTCTAATCCCTCAACATCAAGATTGATCTTACATATTTTTATTTGCTCCACTATGAGCCTAGTGAATGCACAATCCCTAATTTGAAATTCATCTTTACGATCTACCCAATAATCTTTAATAGTGGTAATGTGTTTGATCACACTCTAATCTGTAACACCTCCCTAGAATATCCATTTGGATCAAACATAGGTCCCAGGACCCCATTAATCTCCAATTTTTCCTTCATCTCGAACACCTTAAGCATATTATTTGTATCAGATAGGGACTAGCAATTTAAAGCTCCTACTTTCATAGGGAACTCATATCCCCTCTTCTTCAAGCTCCTGCTCAGCATGTTCACTTGGATTGCCTGACTCACTATCTCGATCATCATAATCATATCACTCAGATATCTGGAAAGCTTCAAGGGGAATCCATTGAAAGCTGGAAGACGCAAATTTGAGATAGATGAGAACTGGATAAAATAGCTTCTAAACTGGCTAATAGCCAAAATTGCTTTTCGGTTGAATCTCCTCTCTAGGCATCCTTGGAACTCCCTACAAATTCTCATGGTAAATGCATCATTTACTTTAGTGTACTCTACATAACTATTCTCCAATTGTAAGCAAGGGTAAAACTCATAAGACTTCACATTATTGGAAAACTCTTCCACTCTTGGAAGGCCTAGCCATTATTGATGAGAAGCTAACATGTAAATTAGGAATGAGGACATGTAGAAAGTGTTGTAGAATTTAGCATTCCTCAAAGTATTAGACAGAGCTTGACTTACTTCGTGAGGCCAATCAATATATTGAGTATCAGAGCATATAACTTGCACTAAAAAAAATATTGCTTAATAAATTTTAAAGCCTCTACTTCACCTCTTGCTTTATGCGATAAGACTAGGATGTCAACAATCTCATGTTTGATATTAGTACCAAATAGAGTTTTGAAGACCTTACTCTTGGTGCTTCATGGCCTTTGAAACTAGGACTGCATAATCTCCTTCCTCCATGTCATCTTCTTTAAGGAGAACTTAGAAATTGCTCCTCCTATGGTCAAATATGAGAATTCCTCCCGCTCTAGAACTTAGAGGCAATTTACTATAGTTTTTTTATTAATGGAGATCAACACCATATCATCCAATAACACAATATGTTCGATGTCTAGGTTGTAATGATTTATGCATTTGTAGATCAATTCCAAGGCTTGGACTTCCACTGGGAAACTAGCTGCCTCAACTAGCCCACATCCTCGAAGCTTCTCATTTATGGGGTGAATTGGCTTCAATTTCACTCTCTTCTAAAATTCTTGCATATCATAGAAGTA
The DNA here is from genome assembly GCA_028749045.1 of Cupressus sempervirens. NCBI lineage: Eukaryota > Viridiplantae > Streptophyta > Pinopsida > Cupressales > Cupressaceae > Cupressus > Cupressus sempervirens. The sequence continues at coordinate 27,236,578 of CM053785.1, read as the reverse complement.
GAGAAAGGAATCATTGAAATTCTACAATGTGGACTTAATTCCATTCAACCCCTCAAAGCCTACAAATCTAGTTGCCATTCTATCTGAGAATGAACTGAATTTTGAATCTAGCTAAAGAAAAGAATAATGAATGCATGAACATAGTCTATTTGAAAATTTTGTGCTAATTAATAGAATAATAGTTCAAGAAAAGTTAGTGGTTTGTATAATTTTTCATGTTTCCATCTATACAGGAGTTTCAATTCACCTGTTGATCTTCATTATTCATGCTACACAAATGAATTGAAGGATAAATCCATTGAAACAATAATATGTGAGGGCTCTAATAGATATTTCAATGTCTTTTCACTATTTCTATTGGCCCAATGGTAACTTTCTATCTTTCCACACTTACTTTCTTGTTTCCCATTTATGTTTTGGGAAGTCATGAGAAGAGTACTCCATAGGAAAATATCCGCCCAATCAAATTCCACTTTATAGCACTTTCACGGAATGGTTAAATCATTTCCATTATCCTCTTAAGATACTTTTCACACACAATGTGATTTTAATTCATTCATAAACTTGATTTTCTGTAAAATGTAGAAAATTGTCCTCATGGGTTGAAAACCTCCCGAGGAGAAGACAATTTTCATTTATCTGCCCATTCTTTCTTTTAACTTTATCTTTTGAGCTAATACTTCCTTTGGGTTTAGAGAATTTCAAAAGGAGTGTGAAACTTCATTAGGGACCTACCATTCATTTATTTCCTTTAAAAATGCCTTTTGAGGAAAATAGACTTCATGGGTTGAAAACCCACCAAGGAGAAGTCAGTTTTGAGTTTTATGCTTGAGATGATTCTGAGCATTGTGATGAATCCTGAATGTTTTTGTAAGAATTTGGTATAGCTCTGATACCATGTAATAATTTTCCTTAGGTAAAAATTCACCCAAGATCATAGAACTTGAACACAAGCACAACTGTAGACCAAAAAGAAGTATGATCAATATATCAGAGTATGTCCTCATACATTGCTCTATATTGCATGTTCAAATAAATGTACACACTAGGAGTGCCTATATATAAAGGCCTCTCAAGAAGCACCTATAATATCTCTAGAAAGATCATGAAAACTAAGCAAACATCTTATCCATCATTCTAGATGAGAGAATAAGAATGACAAGGTGTATCTCAAGTGGAGATTTTGTAGACACCATGTGCTTAATTAGTGTGCTAACTCCTGTGTTGTAGACACCATGTGCATAAAAGAGGTGTGAAATCTCATGTTGTGAACATGAAAACTCACAAGAGTGAACATACTTCTAGGTTACTCTAAATAAATAAATATTAAAATAATACATTAACCTAAGTAAACTTAAGTAAGTGTAAATAGTAAATATGTATTTACACCAGCAGTTTCCCAAGGTAGTATATCATAGTGAAAATAGGAATTTACCATAAGGTATCTTATTATCTTCTTACATGGACCCATACTCATCATTTGGTGCTCTTGATTGGAAATCACCTTCATGGGTTGAAAACCCGCTGAGGAGAAGGCAAAGTCTAGATTTCCACAAGCTTTTGTTTTCTCATTATGAAAATGATGGGCTACAGGTAGAATTTAACTATTGAAAATGATCTTTGCATGTTTTTTGAATCTTCATTGGATTGGGTACTAATCTACCAGCAAAAATCCTTCAATTCAAAGGGAGAAAACCACCTAGCTATGAAATGTGGAGAATGGGAAAATAGAAAATCCAACGAAGACTCCCTCTCCCTAAAGGGGCTCAAACCTAAACTATAACATGCCTAGGACCTCAAAAAACCACAAATCCACTTTGATAATTGGTTAGTGGTCCAAAAGTGGGGCAATAGTTTGCTTTGTCTGGGGACTTGGGTAAGCCATACTCAAGCAAGGAATCCAAATCTCTAGTTTTGCAAAAATAAAAGGTGGCTACAAAACTAAACTAAAGTGGGGAAAGACAAGGAAGCAAAGACAAGAAAGGAAAACTAGCTAGGAAATCATAAAAAGGAACTAAATGTAACTATAATAAAATATAGGGGTTACCTATTTTCATTTTGAAATTTGATAGAGTTTCAAATCATGACCATTGTATAGTAGGGGTGGCACTTCACCATTTGGATATGCCAATTTAAATGAGTTGTTTTGAAATCCCTGATGAACAATGAATAAGCCTTTCCACAAGGTATCAAATTTCTTATGCATACCTTTTGGTGTTCTTCATTTATCCTATAATAAAACACTATCTCCTACCATGAATTTCCATGGCCTCACCCTCTTATCAAATAGGATCTTCACGTGCATCTAATGTTGAGTGATATGATCTACTATTTCTTCTCTTTTCTCTTCAAGCTTTCTTAAGTACAAAATCCTCTTTTCTAAGCCATCCTTATAGATATCATCTTCAATTACTATCCTCAATTTTTTTGTAGCTAGCTCTAGGGGTAATGAGAGATTAGCCTTAGTTCCATAGACTAATTCAAAAGGAGATATACCAATTTCCCTCTTAGGTGTCACCCTATCTGCCCACAGTGCCTCATGAATTTTCTTGTGCCAAGTTTTCTGATTATCCGACACCAATTTCTTGACAACATTCATCAAATTTTTGTTACTAGATTATGCTTGACCATTTCCTTGTGAGAAATAGTCAGATGAATGACTAACTATGATGTCATGCTAAAAAAAAAACTTGATTATCTCCATAGAAGAGAAATAGGCCACATTATCCATCACCAATTGGATGAGGACACCAAATCTAACCAATATATTTTCCTTAATGAATTCGCATACAAATTTGGAATTAGTTTTCTTAGTCACCTTGGCCTCCATCCACTCGGTGAAATAATCTATCATATTTATAACATATTGGTGACTAGCACTGGATGTTGGGTTAATTGGACCAATAAAGTGAAGACCCCATTGTTGGAATGGACCTTCGATGATGACAGGTTTGAGAGCTAGAGCAGCTAGCTAAGGTCTCTTGATGAACATCTTGCATTTATTAGATTTTGATACCCAATAGTAGGTCTCCTTAAACATTTTGGGCTAGTAATAACACTGTCTTAATATTTTGATCATCATGACTGAAGAGGAGAAATGTCCACCACGTACTTCATTGTGAAAGGTTCTCAACAACTTTTCTTGTTGTTTTTTGTCTATGCATTTGAGGAAGGTACCATCTATAGCTTTCTTGAACAATTTTTCATCCTAAATTACATATTTGGTTGCTTTCAACCTGAGATATCATCTTTATTTGGCCGTCATACCTTTTGGGCATTCTCCATATGTTAGCAGATAAGTAATATTCTCAAACCAAGGATCATGTAAACCTATAGCCAAAACTAATTGCTTTTATCCAAATTCTTCTAATTCTTTAGTGATCTTATTTTTTGCAGTCACTTTTCACAACGCATTACCCCTTACTAGCTTAGTAGGCTTGATTTCAATGTCATACTCTTGTGTTTTTGCTATCCACGTCCCTCTAGCATTACACCCGACATCTTTTTGTGTCAACACACTTTTCACTGCTATGTTAGGTACATAAACTATAGAATGCGAGTGTAAGATATAAAACCTAAAATTCTTCGGTGCTTTAACTACTGTAAAGGCATATTTTTTAATTTGGGAATATTTCAATTCATGACTTTTTAGAGGTACACTCATGAAGGAAATAAGGGCTTGTATTCCTTCTTTATTATCTTATATGACAATAGCTCATAAGGTGTGTTTAGAAGCATAACAATACATGATGAAATCCAATCTATAATCGGGATGGTACAATATGGGAGCGTTGACAATGGTTGTCTTTATATTCTGAAAGGATTTCTTCCCAGCTTCATTCCATTTAAAACTTGAATTTCCCTTCATCATGTCCATAATACACTTAGTGGTTTCTACAAAATCTGGTACAAACCTCTTGACGAAATTCACTTGCCCAAATAAAGATTTAACTCCTATTTTTTTTGATGGAAGGCTCAACCTTTGAATGGATTCAACTCATTCAAGATCAATTCTGATACCCTCTCGAGAGACTATATTACCAAGAAGCTTCCCTTCTCTTACACAAAAAATGGATTTTTTGGGATTAAGTGAGATTCCATGTTCCTGGCACCTTTGTAATACATTATTCATATCTTCTATGTGATTTTTCCCCTTCTTTGAAAAAATGATGAGGTCATCCAAAAATATAACAATAATCTAATCCTTTAGATCAAAAATTTTTTTACTCGTACACGTTTGAAATGTAGGACTAGGATTAATGAGTCGGAAGGGCTTTTTGTGATATGCAAACATAGCCTAAGGAGTGGTGAACATTTTTTTATGTTGATCCTTTTCTTCCACTTCAACTTGATTGTAACCTGAGAACCCGTCAAGCATGGACATCATTTCAGCTCTTACCACTATTTGTAGTAAGTAATCCATATTGGGGAGAGTGAAATTATCCTTCAAGGATGCCTGGTTCAAATTCCAAAAATTGACAAAGATCCTTATTTCTCTATTCTTCTTTCTAAATGGTACTATATTAGCTACCTAGGTGAGGTGATGGATGGGGTAAATGATCCTTGTCTTTAGCATCTGTTACTTTAGGATTATAATTTCTCTATTTCTACCAGAAAGAAATTGCATCAGGTTTCAGGGGAATTTGATGTTTTATCTTCTCGCCTCTATAGCTTTTCAAGTCTTTGTAACTCCTAAAAAAAACATCCTGGTATTCTATGAAGAGTTGGTTTGTAGCCTCTTTCTCTTCAGGTGAACAACATTTTGCAATATTAATCATTTTGGGATCATGAGTATCTCCAATATTCACCCCTTCATACTCACCAATAGTAGGACCCCTTTTTATCCTCTTTTGTTTTATGTAAGCATCATGTCTATTGAACAATTTTTCTAAAGATACAAAGTATGGGGGAATGATATTACCTCACAATTGGACTTCATCATTTCAATTCTCTTTTCATTCAACATCAAAGTTTTCACGATTATCATAATTGGATTCATGTCTAGAACTAGGTTATTCATTTTCTAGGAATAGCTACAAATTTCTATCATCTTCTAAGACTTGCCAAGACTCCACATTGTCAGGGATAGAGGCTCAATATATGATTTCTACCTGATACTTCTCATCTTTGAATTTTGGATGGAGAAGTAACAAGGAATCAAAGACAGCTAATGAATCTACTTTGGTATTCATCTCTCTTAGTATTGATTTGATAGAAAAGGCATCAAGACCTTCTATTTCATCCCAAACTCTATTTCTATAATTCTTTAACTTATGATTCTTCACAGAGTATTGTCCTTTAATTTGTTTCAAAATGAGTTCCACATCACCCTAAGCCTTTAGAATCTTTATTTATTTTTCCTTCACAACAACTATCCCTAGTAGTAGGGCTTTGTACTCTGTAGTTTTATTTGTATTTCTAAACTCCAATTTGAAAGCCATGGGTTTGGGTTCTCCTTTAGGGGTTATTAATACTACACCTATGCCAGATCCTGATGAGGAACAACTTCCATCAAACTTGAATATCCATATAGATGATGAATCTTTCTCTTCACTTAGGGCTTTCATTACCATGTCTCCAACCTCTTGTTCATTCATGATGTCTTTAGTAAATAACATATAATTCCCAAACTCCAGTTCTTGAAAAAGGATTTGAGCTTTAGGATCATGTAATTTTAAGATAGTAAATTTTTTTTACCTCAGGTTCCAATGTGACTTTCTTACTCCCAATATGTATAACTACTTGAGACTAGTCAAGCTTTATTTCTCCCCCTTAGTCTCTACAAAAGCTTTTGCTCAAGAGCAGATCATATCTTGTTGAGATATCTACAACCAAGATAGTTAACAACAATTTCTTTTCTAGATGAGAGGCTAGAGCCACTTGAGCATCTTTGATTTTCTTAAGTAAAGGGACTTTCTTAGCATCCATAGCATAACACCTTCCATATACTTTAGTGAGAGTGAGAGCTAGGGCTTTAGCTATATAAAAAGGCATCACATTATCTGACACTAATGAATCTATTATACAATTACTTAATTTACACCTACTAATATACAATGAGATGTAGAAGGGGTCAAGTTTTTTCCTGGGAAAAGTTGCCAAAATAGTGGAATCATCTTCATTAAACAAGTTGGATGTTAAAGGTTGATCATCTTCCTTAGGTGTTACATTATGATTTAGCTATGGAGCATTTCCTTTGCAATGATTTGCTAATCTCTTCAACTCCAAGGGATGAGATTTCAAATAATCTATGGGAAATATTTGTATCTTTGACTCTTTACAAAACTAAATGAAATCAAAAGGGCTCTTATCCTTACCTGTTTGAGATGTTGATTCTCCTTGATCAATATGAGCATTATTTGAGGGAGAGATATGATCACTTCCTATGGCATGGTTGGATGCTTGATTTTTTTAACTTCTGACTCTAGGTCAACACTGCGTATGAGCTTCCATCTATAGTCACATAACATTCACCCTTTGGCTCAAAATCTGACTCATACTCCAAAAATAAATTTCTAGAGTCACCACGAGTATGAATCTAACTCAAAGCAAGGAGTTGTAACATTCAACTTGTTGGTGGATAACAATTGCATTATATGAGTAGTTTCTAGGAAACTTTCACTATCATGATTTTTTGTCAAATGAAAGATGCACATACTTCCTTTCTTTGGTGCTACTTCAATTTCCAACTTGAGTTGTGAACCTATGAGCTATGGGAATTTTCCATCATTATTCCTTCCTAGTAGATTTTGATAATTTTGTAGGTAAGAATTATTGAATCTGGGTAATTGCCTTTTTACTACTACCAACTCATTTGATAGCTTTTGGATCATTTCATTAGATTATGTGGTGCTATTGGAACTTCCTTTAGTTTGAATTTCTCACTTCTATTTTTGTGTAGAATCAAGTCATCTTCAAATTCAACTACCTTCTTTTGTACATCTGCTAAATCTATGGGATGTGCCCTTCTTAAGTCATAAATGATATCCCGGGGCATTACACTTATAAAGAATGTTTTTAGATTACTAGTAGTGGGTCTATCAATAGTTGGGATTCTACCAGTGATCTTATTGAAATTAGCAATTAAAATCCCTCATACTCATGTTGGGTTGTTTTTAAATGGATGTCAACTGTGTTAACAAGACATGTTCATCTTCCACAATTTTAAATCTTGTCTCAAAGGCTATTCTCATTGTATCCAAATTAGTGATTGAGCCATCATCCATATGATAGAACTAGTCTACTACACTTTCTATCAAGGTTTCCACAAATAATCTTACAACAACATCCTCATGTGCAACTCCTAAGAAGTGAGTAGCTGCAAAGAAGGCTTTAATGTGTTCATCTATGGTAACCTTCCCATTACCTTAAAAATTTAGGAAAATTCTTCCTTGAACCAACTCAAAGTGGGTGATAGGCTATGAGTGCTAATGGACCTGTTGCTACATCCTAAGGAGAAGCCATAATTGTTCTAGCAAGGTATGGCGAGAAATTAACAATTGGAGGAGTAGTGATTCCATGAAAGGCCAATACCTGGCAGGTAGTATATAAAGTTCTTTGATTCCTAAAGGGGGAAGGTGGTCCACTCCAAATTTTCTTTTCACCTTTCCATTTAGGAATATCTAGGATGGGAAAACTAAGTTCTGTAAGTATATCAAAAATAGGGTCTTGCCCACCCCATTCTTTGGTACTTCTGAGGGACCTTGTTTGTTCTAGTCTGATAGGTTAGTTTTTTCTTTGAGCTTCACATCTCAACTATCCTTTGACTCTTCAAACTTCTCCTCTCTGGATAACTCTTTCCAAAGCTTCGGCCCAAGATTCTTCTTCTTCCCAAATTTGGCTAGCATTTCTATAATGTTCTGCGTTCCTCCTATTTCTCCAAACAAATGTATTAAGAGATGAAATTATATCTTCTTGGTCATCTTGGAAACCTAGATTAGGTTGGAGTATTGGGACAATATTCTCACTAGGTAGTACCATTTTTCCTCATGTTTTAAGATCTATCATTCAAGTGACTATTCATCTCCCCAGTAAAGTCGCCAAAAATATTTTGGTAAACAAATTGTTCTTTCTGATTCTGACTCTTAAATGCCCACACTATGAACAATATCTGATTACAAATAGTTGAAAAGTTGCTTTTGAAAAGGTTAAGTTTTCTCTAAATTAATAGGTATAGCTCCCTATTGTGGATTTGCAATGAATTATGTTTTGTTTCTAAAACTTATACGGGGTGTGTTCTTGACCTAATAATAGGAGAGGTAAAATCAAGTCAGGCCTAAATAGGATCTAACTCAACCAAGAAGTGATTTATTAAGAATTGATTAAGTTTGTGAACCCACACATCTTATGAACTCATAAATATTAATGACTCAAAATCGCATATAAAATAATACTAAACTGATTCAGCCAGAATCTAAGCTATAGAGAAAGAAAGGTTAACTGAAGTGAAAACATCTAGAAGATTTCTCTTTGAACATGCAATGACACTACTTATCTCATATGTTCACTACTTGAAAACAAGGGAATGAAACTCCATTCATTCCTTGCTTCAATTTAGATAAAAGAGAAAACATGTAATTAGCAAATAATAGAAATGGAATAGAAAATAATTTATACAAAATACCATTCAATTGACTCTGAAACATCAAGCACTTTACACCAAAAATTAGCCGACCTCTTATTAATCTTTCAATTTCATAGATATAGGATTCTGAGATGACCATTACAATAGAAGTTCAATCGGTTCATATCCTCAAAAGAATGAAAAATGGTAAGAAACTAGTTTGTTTTATTATAATGATTGCATCAAAAAATGAAAGGGGCAGAATATGAATCACTTTGCCTTCTTTCCCTTTTCTACTTTTTTCCTATAGGCTTTAGCAGCAATAATAATTGGGCTTAGTTCTTCAAGCCTAGGCACATGTATGTTGGTGTATCTCAAGAGCCACTTAGAATGCTCCCTACCCAAATACTTCACAACATTCAATTGAGGTTTCAATTTCTCCATGGCCACATGTATGCATCCGCTAAGTTGCTAGAGTTCTGCAACTCTATTTTGATTACTAGAGGATACATCCCAAACTATCTATGAATTTGGAGAAATTCTCTTGCATGACAATTATTCCAATGATTCCTTTCCCTTGGCTACTAGTCTATGAATATATATGCAATCCCCTCATGAGCTCAAAATCTTTGTCTTGGTCCTTCTTTACTTTATCCTCTATCTCCTTCAGTCCTTTCTCTGCTAATAAGATTATTTTTGATTTGAACTACATGCTTTGAAGCCATTCAAACAAAGATTCATATCTCTTGGGAAAGATCTTTGCTTCGATGACTTCCTTTGTCCTCATTTAAATAATCATCTTTAGAAGAGAGATACAATCGTCACTCTTCACTCTTTCTCCTACCAAAGTATTTCTATTTGCTGAGATGTTTTCCTTCTCTGCTTCTAATCTTAAGATGACATTGCCAATTTTTCCTATAATAGAGACTCCCTCCAATTTGAGTTTCCTAGTCCAGTTCTTACCAATTTGGCCAAAGTGCTTATCTTCTTGGAGCTAAAATACAAGTGCTTGAACATCTGCAATAGTAGGATTAGAAGTCATAGATCTCCCAGAGATGCTCACCAATAGAGTAACCAATTGTCTGATAAATCCATTTAATTCTTGAATTTCTAACTTGATCATAACCTTTGACAACTTGAGGCTCTCTAGTTGCCCTTCAATTACTTCATTGGTTGACTTCCATGAGCCAACCTTGGTGTCATGTCTAGCCTCTCCAAGATTCACTAAGTGTAGAGTAAAATCACCTATGGACATATCTTCAATCTGTCTATCCTTTGTGGGCTTCACAATCTCCATTGTTAGGTGCCTAGTTTCAAGATCTTGTCCAAGAATAGACAAGGTATTTTTCTTCTTGACCTTACTCAAAGCAGATCCAAAGCAAATTACAAGAGATAAGGTGTTCTTATTGGGAGCACCATCATATTTTATCTTTCTCTTCTTCTCCAAAGTGTCCTCTAACTAGGGATTTGTGCCTATCACCTTGGAGGTCATCCCAAGTGAGTCTATGCTAAACATCTTCTTCATGATTGGAATGATTATTGTTGTAGTTGAGGAGAAGGGGTTCTTTGGGGCTTGAGAAATGAGCTTGGAAGAGCTTTGGCCTTTCTCTGCCTCTGAGGTTTTCTTAGTTGCCTCATCAGATTTAGTAGATTCACTGCTACTACTCCCTCCATCTCCCAAATCCATTATATGCACTGGAGAGCTACTTGGTTACAAAAGTCTAGTAACTACTTGTGAAATTGGGCTATTGTGAGGTGAGGGAAGTGCGATGACATGAGGAGAGGGAACTGGGGTAATAGCACTATCTTTTGGCTCCTCTGTCTTCTTCTGAGCATCAGTTTGGGCTCCAATAATTAGGTGGGAGCCATCCTAACAAGTCTTAGCCATAGGGATTTTCTTGTTTGGAGGTTGGTCACCTACCCCTGATGGTTGAGTTGGTCCTTGAATGATGGCCAAGGTTACACCTTTTGTGGCACCTTAAGAGGAGGAAAGAGTTGTAGCTACTACAGAAGCTTGAGTTGGTGTGCTTTTACTTCTACTTCTCCTTACAGCAGTCCACTCAACCCACTTTCCAATTCTTTTGATGATTCAGGCCATCATGATATCTAGGTCTTCCTCAACATCCTCATAAGACTCTGAACTAATAGTTTTGCCTCTTAACTTAGTCAAATATGTATTACTATACATATGTTTCTCATCATCCTCTAATCCTTCAACATCAAGATTTATCTTATATGCTTTTACTTGCTCCACTGTGAGCTTGGTGAAAACACGATCCAGACTTTCAAATTCATCTTTATGATCTACCCAATAATCTTCAATAGTGGTAATGTGTTTGATCATACTCCCAATTTGAAACACCTCCCTAGCATATCTATTCAGATCAAACATAGGTCTCAGGACCTCATACATCTCTAGTTTGTACTTCATCTCGAATAGCTTAAACATATTCTTTGCATCAAATTAGGACTCACAACTGAAAGCTTATACTTTCATAGGGAACTCATATCCCTTCTTCTTCAAGCTCCTACTTAGCACATTCACTTGGATTGCCTACCTCATGATCTCGATCAACACAATTATGTCACTTGAATATCTAGGTAACTTCAAGGGGAATTCACCGAAAGATGCAAGATTCTAATATGAGAAATATGAGAACTAGATAAAATAGCTTCTAAACTGGCTCATAGCCACTATTTCATCTAGGATGAATCTCCTCTCTAGGAATCCCTAGAGCTCCCTACAAATTCTCATTGGAAATGCATCATTAACTTTACTGTACTATGCATAGCTATTCTCCAATTGTAAGCAAGGGTAGAACTCATAATACTTCACGTCATTAGGAAAATTTTCCACTCTTGGAAGGCCTGGCCATAAATGAGGAGAAGCTAACATGTAAATTAGGAATGAGGACATGTAGAAAGTGTTGTAGAATTTAGCATTCCTGAGAGCATTAGACAGAGTGTCACTTACCTCGTGAGCCAAATCAATATGTTGAGTATTAGAGCATATAACTTGTGCTGAAAAGAAATATTACTGAATAAAGTTTGAAGCCTCTACTTCACCTCTCACTCTATGCAATAGGACCAGGATGTCAAAAATCTCAAGTTTTAGATTAGTACCAAATAGATTTTTGGGGACCTTACTCTTCATGCTTCATGGCTTTTGAAACCAGGATTGCATAATCTCCTTCCTCCAGACCATCTTCTTTAAGGAGAACTCAGAAATTGCTCCTCCTATGGTCAAATATGAGAATTAATCCCACTCTGGAACATGGAGGCAATTTACTATAGTTTTTCTATCAATGGAGATCAACATTGTATCATCTGGTAACATAATCTGTCTAGTGTCTGGGTTATAATGATTTGTGTATTCATAAATCAATTATGCAGCTTGGACTACCACTGGAAAACTAGCTACCTCAACTAGCCCATATCCTTGGAGCTTCTCTATTATGGGTTGAATTGGCTTCAATTGCACTCTCTTTTGAAAGTCTTGCATATCATAGAAGTAGAGAGAGGTATCGATGAAATTCTGTTGTGCGAACTTAATTCCATTCAACCCATTGAAGCTTGCAAATCTACTTGCCATTCTGTCTAAGAATGAATTGAATTTTGAATCTAGCTAAAGAAAACAATAGAAAATGCATAAACATAGGCTATTTGAATTTTTTTTGTAAATTAACATAATAATAGTTAAAGAAAAGTTGGTGGTTTGTATAATTGTTCATGTTTCCATCTATATAGGAGTTTCAATTCACTCGTTGATCTTTAGGATTTGTGCCACACAAATGAATTGAAGAATAAATCCATTGAAATAGTAAATGTAAGGGCTATAATGGATATTTTTCTATCTTTTCACTAATTCAGTTGGCCCAACAGTAACTTTCTATCTTTCAGCACTTACTTTCCTATTTTGCATTTAAGTTTCGTGAAGTCATGAGTAGAGTACTCAAGAAAATATCTGCCCAATCAAATTCCACTTGATAACAATTTCCTAAAATGGTTAAATTATTTCCATTATCCTCTTAAGATACTTTACATAGACAATGTGAGTTTATTCTTTCATAAACTTGATTTTCTATAAAATGTAGAAAATTGTCCTCATGGGTTGAAAACCCGCCGAGGAGAAGACAATTTTCATTTATCTGCCCAATCTTTCTTTTAACTTTATTTTTTGAACTAATACTTCATTTGGGTTTAGATAAATTCAAAAGGAGTGTGAAACTTCATTAGGGACCCACCTCTTGTTATTTCCTTTAAAAATTCCTTTTGCAAAAAATGAACTTCATGGGTTGAAAACCTGTCAAGGACAAGTCAGTTTTGAGTTTTCCACTTGAGATGATGTTGAGCATTGTGATGAATCCTAAATGTTTCCCAAGTTAGTATATTGTAGTGAAAATAGGAATTTACCATAAGGTATCTTATTATCTTCTTACATGGACTTGTATGCATCATTTGGTGCTCTTCATGGGAAATCGCCTTCATGGGTTGAAAACTCATCAAGGAGAAGGTGAAGTCATGATTTCTACAAGCTTCTATTTTCTCACAGATAAAATAATGGGTCACAAGAAAAATTTAACTCTTGAAAATGATCTCTACATGTTTCATGAATCTTCATTAGATTGGGTACTAATCTTCCAGCAAAAATCCTCCAACTCAAAGGGAGAAAACCACTTGGCTATGAAATGCAGAGAATGGGAAAATAGAAAATCTGATGAAGACTCCCTCTCCCTAAAGAGGCTCAATCATAAACTATAACATGCCTATGACCTCACAAAAATACAAATCCACTTTGATAATTGGTTAGAGGTTGAAAAGTGGGGCAACAATTATGTCTTATGGTTCTTTCAAGTTTCTTACATAGGACTAAGGTGAATGTTATGATTTTTCTTTAGGTGCTCTCCAGTTGCTTGTAAAGGATTGAGGTGATTACTGTGTTTCATCTATAGGTTATTTCTAGTTTTTGGTAAAGGGTTGAGGTGAAAATTATGATTCTATGATTTGTACTTTTATGAGCCTATGGTAGGTAATCTATGTGTGCATTGGAAAGTGGTTTGCAATGGTGGCTGAAGCCCTAACTGGTTGTGTGAGAAACCCATTGTAAGTTCTTTTATTATGTTATCACATTTCATTAAATGGATTTTAAAATGAACTAATAAGAGTCAATGTTTTTATTCACCCATTCCTTGAGTGCTAGTATAGCCTAGGATGGGAGTAGAGAGGATGCTTGGTTGCATCCTTGTTTCATTAGTATGCCTTGATTGTATGAAAGGATACTAATGCCACATAGAGAGAATAGGATTTTGGAGTCCAGAGAGGCTTCTAGGGTTACCTTAGAGTTGGCTCATGCAATGATAGCTGCACACTTACATAGTATATTTTCCACATGTCTTTGTTGCCTCTAGGTTTAGATAATACTTGTGTCTTGGTACCTTTGAGATAGTTTTCTTTTAGGTTCTTCCTTGACCTAGATGTTGGTTGTGACTTGAAATTATCTCCTCAACATAGTGAGACTAGACCATTTAGGTTCCACGAGGTCAGGTGGTAGTTACTTTTTCTTATACCATTGAGATCTAATCATTGGATGTCATTGCTAGATGTACCTCTATAGTTGATCCTTTCTTTCTTAAGTTATATTTTTTATGGTGGTTTTATTTTATTTTTTTGTAATTGATTTATTAGAGAGCTTATTGATTATCTATATTATTTGAGCTTTACATACCCTGTGACTTGAACAAGGGATGATCATGCATTCTAGTTATGCCAAGTGTCATCTTATGACATTGTATTATTATTTAAATGGATTTGTACTTGTAATTATTCTTTGATGTGATTTTTTTATGTATCTAATTTAGTATTAATTAAATTTTAATGTGATTCGATGTCATGGGACCCTTAACAGATGTAATTTTTTTATTATAGTTGTATGTATGTGAGTTATTACTTTCACTATATTATCTATTAACATTATTATCTTTTAGTAAAAATGTTTGACAAACTTAGTGAAACTTTAGGTTAATTTATTTTTGTTTCCCTAGCAGGGTGTTACATTTGGTATTAGAGTTTGAGTTTCTACATTGGGAGATTGGGGTATATTGGAACAGTGCTAGATGACAAACTTGTTTACTAAAACAAAACTTAAACAGTTGAAAACTTTAGACTTGATTTCTTGAAACATAGAAAAAGGAAAAACTTGTATAAGTCTTGAGTTGGATTTTTATTTTCTTATGATTGTACTTTAGGGTGGTAGGCCTTTGTTGAATTTTTGGGCATTTTTTTTATCCTTGCTTGGGTTATTTTAGTGGATTCTTATTCTCATATAGGGTGAAAGGGTCCAATGGGACCCGTACAATGAGTGCTTAGCTTCATCTTTCTTGTAGGCTTCCATGAGTAAGCCTAAGTCTAAGGGAAGTGGATGTAATGCCTACACCTAATTGACTTTTTAGATTTTTTTGCTAGATTCTTTTAGGTCTATTTTATAATTATGTTTTAGGATTAGCTTACCTGGTTATTGGATTTGATTTGATGTTATTTCAAAGTCAGTTTATATATTTGATGAGCTACTTGATACTTAGTTATTTCATGTGTTTAGGATTATTTCAATGATGATACATGTATGTCCATTTACTATTTTCAGTTATCTCAAGATGATTAGATAGATGGAATATTTATATGGAGTTTTATGGTTACTTACCCCATACTTGCATGTGTATGGTGTACTTGTCTATTTTACTTTATAACTCACATTTCCATGTGGTTGAGGGAGGGAGTCATAGTTACTTGCTAGTCAACAATTACACAATGCACCGATCTCCACCATTGCCTATTTAGTTTAGAATATATGAGTATGTACATACATGGATTTTATGATGATTGTAGATACTAGACATCAACTTCCTCGAATTTCCAAGATCAACATGCCCTATCATAGTATCTCAATGGTAAAATTGGGGAGATAATTCTTTAGTCCAAATCCTAACCTAAGCCAATTATCCCAAAAATTAGGACAAGTATCTAAATTGTTTACCATTTTGAATTCATCGAGTGATGTGAATTCATGATTTTGATCCTAGAGTTTGACTATGTGCTTTTTCTTTTAGTTGGGTTTATGTATTTAGTCTTGTGGGTCTATTGTGATTTTTTGTTATAATTAGATCAAATTGAAAGATAATTTAATGATTTCATTTAATGAAAATTTTATAAAGAAATTTCAATATTTAATTATACTTAATTAATTGAAAAATTAATTAAATTTAAAAGATTTAATTAAAGTCTAATTTTGACATAATTATATTTATTTAATTTAATAATTTTTATTTAGGAATTTATTTTAATAATAAACTCTAAATAATATTATTTTTTTCTGAGGTTAATCCTAACATCTATTTCCTGAGTTGCTATAATTTGGTATTTATTTCCATTGTGTTTACTCTCACAGATGGTTTGAATGGCTGGGTGTTACTTTTTCCCTAGTTATCTCATCCCTCCCTATGTTAAGAAGACTCCACAAAAGTCTTTATATAGGAAGATCCAAACCAAGTATTGTTTATGTGTGTGGAATGTGCTATTGAAGAAGAGATTGCAAAGTGTGTGAAGGAAGCATAGGAGTTAAGTTTGTGCATGAGAGAGAGTTAAGAAGAACAAAATATACCAAACTTATGAATTAGTGAAAGATTGAGAAAAGATATATCATATGGGAGATCAAAACGGAAATTGGAAGGAGGACATCTATAATCAACAATTATAGTGCAAACTGAAGAATTAGGTACTAAGATAATTCCAACATACTGGATCAGGGAAAATCTCTTAACCATGTGGTCTTAATAAATCTTTGTAAATTTCCTAATAGAGTCCTTACTTTATTGTAAGTTTAAAATTATTTAATAGGGTAAAACCTAATAGTCATAAAATCCTTTAGTAGGGAAGTCCCCTCAAAGGGTAGATCACCATAAGTGATCAAAATGGTAACTCTAACAGACTAACTTTGTTACAACAATAGTGAATATTTGTGGGTGTCATTTGTACCCCAATTTTTCCTTTACCTTGGAGGTTTTTTGGATAACAAAATATTTTTTGTCAAGTTTCTTCATTTCATGTGTGTGATTGATAGTTAGATCTATTTAATAAAACATTTAATTTTACAAGTTGTGTTATGCATAAACTAGATATGATAATTAATATGGGTAATGCAGTAAAGTTGTTTTGAAGGATAATTTTTTTATAGATCCTAAGTGTAGATCAAGAATGAAGAATACATCTATTACACATATATTTGAAGGTTATTGTTACAATTATAAAAAGTTTGGTATAGAGCATATGAGTGCAGATCATAGGAAAAAACTAACTAGACAAACATGAATGCACCTAAGAAAGTTTTTTCTAATTGTCACAAGATTGGATTGTTAGAAAGGCTAGAGTTGTAGTTGCACCAAAAGATTGATCTTTCAATGTTTGATACAACTAATAGTCTTATGGAACAATAGGATGCAATTAAGCCATCTCATGAACCCTAAAAGTGATGTTGACCCACTACTAAAAATGTCCCTCCTAGTTTCACTCATCATGGCTTGTGAGATTCGAACCTATGACCAAGATTTGATATCAACTGTTAGAAAGGCCACAATTGTCATTCTAGCAAAAAATGGACTTGTCAATGGTTGATACAACCAATAGTTTTATAGAACCACAAAGGTGGTTAAGCCATGTTGTGAACCTTGTGAGGGACATTTCCCACTACCAACATTGACTTGTCAATAAGAATTGTGGGACCCAAGCATGAGTACCTAGAAATAAACACAACAAGTGTAAAGGAAAAGTGGATGTTGAACAAGAAAAGGACATAAATCATGATACATGATGTACAAAGTTTTTATATGTGCAAAATTGGAAAAGTTGCTGACTATAAGATCCTTGTGGCATATGAGAAATTATGTGATGAAGGTATACTGAAAGTTGATTTTCAAATTATTGAAAGGAAAGGGTTAACTTGTGCCCTATATTTTCTAAGGAATTTTAAGATTGAATGGATTAGAGAGATTCTAAGAAGAAGTAATGATATGAAGTTGTGGTTGGAAAGTGGACGCATAGAGATTTTGAAGAAAGTGATACATAATGTAATTGGATTTCCAATAATGGACAACAAGAAGATGATGTGTTGCCTCAATAGAGAAGAAAGTAAAGATAATACTAAGGATGAGTGGAATGGATGAGGATTCTATATTTCAACCATTATAGATCCTATCATTGAGTTTATAGTGAGGGTCATTTCTCACAAATTATATCAATCAAGTAGATTGAATAGCATGCCCTATATGGTAGTTGAACAAGCATGGAATTTTTTTATGAAGGATCATGAATATCATCTTGCCAAGTTGCAAATGTCACAATTGTTAGACAACCTAACTTCAGTGAGGAAGGCAAAGAACTCTATGTAAGTTTAGATCATTAGTTATGTGTATTTTCTTCTATATTTAAAATTATATTCCTAGTATTAGAAATATTGTTTGGGAGTAAGGAAAACTAGTCATAAAACAAATCAATGAGTACATAATGCAATTGGGAGAAAATTTTGAAAATATTATGGAAAAGTACTTTGAAGAATTCAAACAAAAGGTGAGAAAAAAGAATGAGGATCCCAACATCATTTGTGATGAAATATTACAATGATGTACATTTTTTGGTACATATAGATAACACATTTATGTATAAGTACTTAAGCCACAAAAAGTATGGCGTAAACCCTTTGATTACGAGACTAAAGCTAATAATGTTAGTGCAAGCATTTCTACACTACTTAAGGAAGCAATTGATGGAGAGATAGAGCCTTTTGGGAAGTTTGAAGAAGAAAAGGCCATAATCACAATTTATATCAAGATTTCTTCTACATAGAAGAATCGTAAGAAAATGATTAAAGACCTAGAGGGTAAACTAGGACAATGGACAAAAGGAAAAAGACCTCAAAAGTTAATTCAAGGTCTTGGATAGGATGAAGAAGATGATAGTGGTGATGAGAAAGAAGAAGAAAGCATTGAGAAAAAAGGAAAACCCTAACTTATTGGTTACCCCAAGAGTAAATAAGTCTAAAATAGTGAAAATTAAAAAGTCTAAGGTGACAAAGGTTGCAAATAAGACAATGCCAAAGCCCCTCTCTCCTCTTGCACTACAAAGACTAAGGACCATGGTATAAATAGTTGTAAGTGTCGTGCCACTAGTGAAGAAAGGAGAGGTTAAAATCACTAAACCTAGCAGCACTAGCATAGAGAAGAGGAAAGAACCAAATACATGAGCTAGACAAAGAGGAAAGGGCTACTAAAGAAGAAGAAAAATGCAGTGGAAGAGTAGAGAATATGGAGTTCAATGAACCTAGACATCACCAAATCATAGTACCTACTAGGCCAAGAAATATTGATGAGGTATATGGCAATGTCAAAAGCTTTACAAGATTATCAAGTTTTGTGTATGTGAAGTATGATACATTGAGAAATAATGATAGAATTAAGATAGAGGAGGTCATGATAGATATGATGACTAATAATAAATTGACTCATACTGGATTGGAGCAAAATATTTATAGTGATATGTATAGTAGACTAGATAAAAGATGGGAAAAAACATCATAAGTAGAGAAACAAATAAGAGATGCCACATTTGCCAAGATTATGTCTGATATATCAAATAAAAAAAAGAAAATTTTATGGAGTATCATAGGAAATTATTTGTTCCTAAATTTAGAACATTCATGATTCTACAAAATAAGATTGAGGCTTTTGTACAACAAAATGAGTTTCTAGGGAAGAGTATTTTTGGGTTATCTACCAGAGAAGTTGAATAGGAAAAGGTAGTGATTAATGTGAACACAAAAGATGATCAAAGTGATGAAGAAATATGAGGTGTAACAAGGTCCACAAGATAACTTATCATCTATTCATGATATGACACTTGACACTCCCATTTGTGAATAGAAAAAGACCTTAGAAGTCAAGGAACTAGACAGGGAGAAGAAAGAGAAATGTGGGAATAAGTCAAGGAAATTATTGTAGAAACTTCCACTAGAAGTCAAGAAGGACCACATGCCTTAGGACCTTAGGATGGGAGATTAAGGATATTGGACAAGAGGAAACATAACAAGAGGATGTAGTGCTGAGTGCTACCATTTTTTTTCCAAGCATTGAAGTTCAAGAAAGGTTGATTGGTAACATCCCATCACCTACTCTTACTCTAGCAGTGCCAAGGATGAACATTCCAAAGTAAAGTAAAGAAAAGAAGGTTAAGGATAGTTCTCCAAATATTATTATTAGTTTGGATAAAGTAATTGAAATGAAAAAATGGGATCTACCAAATCTCACTCTTGAGGAAACTGTCACCCTATAGGAAATCATAGTAAAGAAGAAGCAAGAAGAGATGAGGTGTGCACTGCAACAACAAGAAGTTTTTCATGACATCAAAGCCATATTTTTTTATTCTTTTGATATTTAGACCATTGCATATTAGTCTCAATTATCTTTTAGTTGGTACAAATTTTTGAAAAGGTCAACATTGACAATATTGAGGAAAATGACAAACAAATGGCCTGGTCTGAAAAGAAATTTGAGAAGATAGTTCTAGAAAAAATTTCTACTACCATTGGAGTTAGAAAACTTGAGTTATAGGAACTTACATAGAAAATTTAAGAACTTGTAAAGGAGTACAAGATCTATATAGTTTGTGGCATGCCAAGGTTCACAAGTGAGTTTCAAAAAAATACACAGAGGATTTAGGGTGACATGATGTAATCAAGAGAATCTATCTCTTAGTCAACTGAATCAAGCATAACGCAGTATAAAAAATTGGTGTTTACACATGGAAGGTTGGTTGAGCTCAATACAAAAGATAGTAGAATTAAAGCCAAATTGATCTCTATATATTCAATGTTGATATCTCATTTGGTGGTTATACAACAAGAGTTGATTTTATCTAAGTATCTAGTGCAAAAAGATCATAATCTTTTGATTGTTGAAAACTTGATTGACTTAGTAGAAATTTTGGAGTTGAAGATTCATGTTTTAGAATCAACAAGAACTACATGGGATCATGCATTTCATATGATCACCCAAATTCAAAAACCATTTAAAAATAAATATAGTTTGGTTCCAACACCCTCACAACTCCAACAGTCAAAAAAATAGACATAAGTATCAAAACTAAGGGGGAAATGATGATTAATGAATGAGGGGGAATGATGATTGATGATTGAAAGAACTAAGAGATTTAGAGTTCAGATGACATAAAGTAAATAAGGTATGACAACATTACAATTAGACTATTTGAGTCATGTAAAGTTTGTATTGCATTGTAAGGGAAATTTTTGAAGTTCTATAGGAATTGCATCATAGGCTTAGGGGGAGTACTATTATTCTTTGTACAGTAAAGTTGTAATCATGATAATGTTATTTTTTTACTAACATCAAAGGGGGAGATTGGTGATATCTCTATGTATTTTTGTCTATTAGTATTAGACACTTTGTCATATACAAGGCAGAGTTAGTCAGTCATCACTATGACTAAGCTACTCTATATAGGCCGAGTCATGTAAAGGTTTGTAAATAATCATTTATATCCCAAGCTCTATAGGAGTTGAGAAAGTATTTGGTCACTAATTATTTTCAGTACAAGTTGATCATTGTGAATATGAGTAGATAGAGCACACCGACACTGAGTTATATAGAAGGTGTTGAGTATTGTTAAGGTTGACTAATAGAATAAAGAATAGTTAAGACTAAGCATCAGAAATAGTGAGCATCAAGTAACATAGAGATAACATAAACATATGAAATGAGAAAAACTTTGAGGTAAACCATTTCAAGTTGACATGGACATGACCTTTAAAGATTATATAGTTTGTTACATGTTTTGACATGGATTACCAATCCCTATGAGGAATGAACAACCAATCAGATGAAGAGACGAAAAAGAAGTATCTAGAAGACTCCGCATAATTATTTAAAAAGGAAGATCCAAACCTTATTTTTCATGTATGTATAATGTGCTATGAAAAAAGATATTATAAAGTGTATGAAGGAAGTGAAGGAGTTAAGTTTTGGATGTTGCATGTATGAGAGAGAGTTAAGAAGAATACAATATATTAACCTTATGAAAAAATGAAGGACTAAGAAAAAGCATACCAATTTGGAGATCAGATCACAGTTTCAAAGGAGGATATATATAATAAGTAATTATAGTGCAAACAAAAGGATCTGGTACTAGGACAATACTAATAGATTTTATCAAGGAAAATTTGTTAATTAAGTAGTTTTAAAAGACCTTTGTAAATCTCTTAATAGATTCATTACTTGAATGCAAGTGTAAAATCCTTTAATAGAGAAAGACCTAATAGAGTTAAATGCCTTTAGTAGGGAAGAGCCTTCATAGGGTAGATCATTAGAAGTGATTAAAAATTTAATTCTAATAGGCTAACTTTGTTACTATAGTAGTGAAGATTTTTGGGTGTCATTCCCACCCTAGTTTTACCATCACCTAGGAGGGTTTTTGGGTAACCAAATATTTTATGTAAAGTGTTTATATTTCATGGGTTTATTTATAGTTAGATGTATTTATTAAAGCATTTGATTTTACAAGTCATGTTATGCATAAACTAGACATAAGAAGGTCAATATGATGAATCTAGTAAAGTTTTATAGGTCTTCACTCCCCCCTACCCTCTCAAAATCTTAGTTTACCAATTAAACTTCCAACATACATGATTCAAATGGCTATGCTTATTTATAGGAACACTTTTCTTTAAATCAATAGATTCCCACATAAATGGGATGTTTAAAAAATGGCACATGTTCTTCCCTTTCTTTTAGCCCACCTTTTTATACACTCCTCATAATATTACTATTAGAATATTCAAAATACGTGGGAGTGGAGGGGGGGGGGGGGGGAATGAATCAACTATCTAAGGTCAATATTTACCAATTCAACAAATGAATACTTCAACTAATTCAGATCTAAGCATCCATTAACTCAACCTCTATAGAAGATTATCAATAACATCAACTAGTAGTTCACTATTCTAATAATAAAAGACTTGTAAAATGTACAAACATTAATAGCAAGTCATCACAAATAAAATCCATACAAGTCTAGAGTTATCTTGGGAGTGATGGCGAGTGGGAGCGGGAGCGAATAGGGGAAAGGGTGGGGTAGCACACCTTTGCAAAATTTGAAACCTATCTTGGGTAGGATTCCATAGGGAGGAGGAAATCAAAAACCAGGAATGGAGGGGTTTGCAGAGTGTTAGGGGAATGCAGATATTGGAGATGAAATGGAGAATGGGGATGGGGACCCACATGATAAGAGAAAAGGTCTAGACAAATTTGTTCCACTACCCAAGGTGGACCGGTCTAGTTTTCTGGCAAAATAGTCATCTCTTCTTGGTATTAAACCTTCTAGTAAGTCTTCCTTCCCTTTGGTTAAGAGTCTTTCTAGCTTTGATAAGGGGTATTGTGTGATTGCTATTCTAGACGAGCTAGTAGAACATAGCATTGCCTCAATGGCTTCCACTCTAGTGGGAAAGTTTATAGGGCAAAGGTCGAACATAGATATAGTGAGATCGTTAACTCAAAAGAAATGGCAGCTTAAAGGATAGGCCAATGTTATAGCTATGGCAAAAGGCTTCCTATCTTTTGATTTTACTTGTAAAGAGGACTTGTCTAACATCCTATGTGGAGGACCTTGGAGTATAGGTTAGTCTACCCTTGTGCTTCAGAAATGGTCATCGAAACTAGATTTGAATGAATCATTCTTTGTGTAAGCACCATTTTGGGTTAGACTTCCAAAGCTACCATTAGAATTCTAGAATGAGGATGTGTTTGTGGGAGTAGCATTTTCCTTTGGGGAACTTTTGTCAATTTATTTGGTTACAACTTCTAGAAGCATACTACAATATGCAACTTGGATATGTATTGGTCTTAGAGAAGGGGATGACATGCTAGAAGTTGTGAGCTTTCACTCTAAGCTAGGAACACATACTTAGGAGCTTGTCTATGAAAGTATCCCTTTTTCTTGTTTTCATTGTCTAAAATTTGGACACAAAGAAAATCAATGCCCAAAGGTTAAAGCTAAAAAGAAAAAGATTCCATTTTATTCCCAAGGAAAGGAGAAAAAGATCTAGAAAAGGAAGGGCTTCGATGGTGGATATAAGACTGAGGTGAATGCTCCTATCAAAGGAGGAAATAAAGTGGCCAACACAACTTCTAGGGTAGACAAGGATGTCCTATCAAGAACAAAGATTAATGTGCTAGCTAAACTATCACTAAAGATTAATGGGCTTGCAGAACTAGTAAGGACAATGGAAGAACCAAAAAATATAGTGGAAGTCTCTATTGATGGAAGAAAAGAGATAGTCCTTGGAGAATCAAAGGAAGAAGAGATAGTTGTGTCATTTGTTAGAGAGGAGAAAGATCTAACAGTGAATCCTAGAGTTTTATAAGAGAAGGCTAATCTTGGATTTTTAAAAGATAAGGAGGAAAATGGAGGAGACCAACGCAGAGGAGGAAAGCCAACTCTAGGATATGATGGTTTCAAGTATTCAAATGCAAAAGGTGGGGGAAAAAGTCAATCTTGAAGGGGAGTTAGTAAAGGAAAATCAAGAGGATGTCTTGGCTCTCCCCTCGTCTCTAAAGAAGGACCCAAATGTTTCATGCAATTATAAAAATGGATTAGCAAGGGAAAAATCCTTATCTCTAAAGCCAAAAAAAAAAAGTAATTGGGAACCCTCCCTAGTTTCACTAGCGGAGACCAAGAGTTGTAGTAAACCAAACTTGGGTATAAGGTCAAGATTAAGAGGAAGGAGACATGCTATCCAAGTCAGAGAAAATGAGACTAGAAGTCTAGCATATGGGAGCCAAAGAACACTTCTGGAGTGTTCCCCTAGTTTTAAATGAAGATAATCTCTTGGAATATAAGGGGCCTTAATGGAGCCCATAAGCAGGAAATCATTAGGAATATGATTAGAGATTAGAGACCTAATATATTGGTGATTCAAGAAACTAAGATGAAGAAAGAGAGTTTGGGTAAAATATCTTTTAGTAATAACATGAGTGGGGAACCCTTAGATTCAAAAGGAGCATCTAGAGGATTGCTGACCCTTTTCAATAATAAGCAGTTCAGATTCACTACCTTGTATAATGATGGTAATATCCTTTTTTGTAAAGTGTTCTATATGTACTCCAATGATTTTTGGTTCATTTTGAATGTTTATGCTCCTAATTCCAAAAGGGGCAGAAAGAATTCTTGTTCCAAAGTCTGTGATTTGGTTCAGACTAGTAGCATAACTAAAGGAATTATAATGTGGGACTTTAATACTCTATTAGTGGATGAGGAGAAGAAGGGACTTTAATACCTCTCTAATTTCATAAATAGCCTAGCTTATTTGGACCCGAATTTATGAGGAGGAGCTTTTACTTGGTCAAATAAACGAACTAGTAGGGAGTGTATTCAGGTTCAATTGGATAGAGCTCTTATCTCTCCTGACTGGTTGTAGTCTTTTTCCTATAAGTTATCTATGCTTCCCAGAATTGTTTCTAATCACTCCACTATATCTCTCTCTTGATTTTCTCTTTAAAACCAAGAAGTAAATTACATTTTTTGTTTGAAAAGATGTGGACTTCACATCCTGATTTATTGAATAAGGTGTATCACTAATGGGGGATAGAAGTGGAAGGTACTACTATGTTTAGAGTAGCAAAGAAGTTGAGTAATGTGAAGAGAATGATAAAAGTTTGGAATAAGACAAATTTTGGTCATATTTGTCATGATAAAGATGATTTGTCTATCAAAATCACCTCCATTTAGGATACTATTCAAAAGGAAGGGTACAATGATTTGAATAGAAATGTTGAGTTGTCTATTCTATTTGACTTGCATAATATTATAAGTAAGGAAAGAAAAGTTCTGGAAGCAAAGATCTAGAATTAACTAGTTGAAAGAGGTAGATCAGAACACAAGGTTTTTCCACATTTCTATTCTAAAGCATAGAGCTAATAATAGAATTTTTTCTTTAAAAGAGGGGTAGGATATGCTGACAAAAGAAGATGAAATTGTTGCTAAGGCAGTTTCCTATTTCTCCTCTCTTTTGTCCTGGGACCCCTTGTTATCAAAGTTGCATTAGACTGAAATTATCTCATGTATTCCATAGATTATTCAACCTCATTAAAAATGTTGATGACTATACCAAATGCTCAAGAAGTTAGAGAAGCTCTTTTTTCCCTACCAGTGGATAAGTCCTTGGGCCTGGATGGATTTCCTACCTTCTTCTTCCAAATTTACTGATAGGTGGTTATGGAAGATGTTGTGAACATTGTTCAGGAATTCTTTGGAGCTAGAAGTATTCTAAAAGAGATTAATTCTACTTATTTGGTCATCATTCCTAAAACTCTCAGGGCTATCTCTTTGGATAAATTTAGACCAATCAACTTGTGTAACTCTTTCTACATGAATATCTCAAAGGTGCTAACCTCTACAATGATTAGAATTCTTCCTTTGATCATATCTGAGAAACGAATGGGATTTTTCCCTAGACAACATATTTTGGATTCAATCGTAATGGTGCATGAAGTTATCCAATCAATGGAAGTTGGAAAGAGAGATGGAATGCTTTTCAAACTAGATCTTTCAAAAGCTTATGATCGGGTCGACTGGACTTTCCTGAGTTTGGTGCTCTAGGCTTTTGGATTTGATTAGAAAGTTTGTAATCTTATATCTCAGCTAATTTCAACTTCTTCTCTTGTAATTTTGGTTAATGAAGCTCCTTATATTTTTTTCAAACCTTTAAGAGGGCTTAAATAGGGGGACCCCCTCTAGCCTATTTTGTTCATTATTTTGGCAGAATGTATTGGAATTTTTATTAAGAATAACAAACAAGTAGGAAGGCTAAAAGGGTTTAAACCATCTTCTAGGTGTGTTCCTTTTTCTCATCAATGATTTGTGGATTATACAATTATGGGAGGGGAAGCTTTAGTTAAGGAGGCTAAGGTTATGAAGGAGATTCTTGATTTGTACACTAGAGGATCTGGACAACTTATTAATTGGAAAAAAAAGATCAGTTTTCTTTATTAATACTCCAGAGAATAGGCAGAGGAAAATTGCGAGGACCCTTGGTTGTGGAGTGGGAAAGCTTCCTTCTACTTATCTTGGACTCCCTTTGGGTGCTAAGCCTCTTGATTCCTTTTGGAATGGGATCATTGACATGTTCAGTAAGAAGCTAGTGGGTTGGAAAGGGGCTTCTCTTAGTCAAGTTCACAAATGCCTTTTGATTAAATCTACTCTTCAGAATCTTGCAATGTATGTCTTGAGCCTTTTTGGGATTCTAGTTAAATTTGCAAAAAAATTGGAAAAGATTCAGAGGGATTTTTTGTGTTTGAGTCTTGAAGGGTAGAATAGATATCCCCTTGTGGCTTGGGATAATGTCTATCTTCCAAAGTGCTATGGTGGATTGGGTATCAAGAAACTAAGGAATATTAACATGGCACTCTTAGCCAAATAGATCTGGCACATCTTTAATAGTACTGGGGAATGGAGAGATTTCTTTCTTTATAAGTATCTTAGAAGAAATTCAATCGAGTTTTTGCTAAATAACAAGAACATCCTGAGCGGGTCTATTATCTGGAATGTTATTCTTAAAGAAAGAGAGCTGGCCAAGGCTAAGGTTGTTTGGAAAGTGGAGAATGGGGAGGATATTCTCTTCTAGAATAATCATTGGCTGCTACAAGGACCTCTTATTAATAATCCTACCTTTGAAATGTGGGCTAATGATTGTATTAGGAAATTTGGCTTGACAATTAGTGATTATAGAATGGACCAAGCATGTAAAGACTTGTTTATCATCTTTGAGGATCTCAATCCAATCATGACTATGTTGAATTCTATGGTTATTAATAAAAAGAGGGATGAAGTTATATGGGGTGAAAATCCTAATGGTTGTTACTCAGTAGATTTTGGCTAAAATTCCCTTTGGAGCCTAAAAGACAAACCCCCTTGGGCGAAAGCTTGGTTATCTAGATTTACCCCAAAGATTAATATTTTTCACTGGCTGAATTTGGAAGTAAAATTTCTTACATAGGATAATTTAATAAAAATAGGTCATATTATGCCTAATAGGTGTATCCTTTGTAAGAATCAGATGGAATTGGTCAACCATATGTTTATCCATTGCCCTTTCTCAAGGGAGGTGTAGGACTACATAACAATTTTTTTTGGGGTAAGCTGGTGTAAACTAGGTAATCTAATAGATTTCTTTTTCCATTGGATAAGCATGTTCAAAGGTTAAAACTTGTTGGATTTAAGTACCTATACTTTTCCTTATTTTTGTTGGAGAATCTAGAAAGAAAAAACAATAGAATTTTTAGAGACAGAGAGGAACCTACTTATGTTCTAGGAGAGAAGATTTATAGAATCATAAAGGAAAGCTATGAGGTAAGGAAGGGGGGAGATATTGAAAATGGTGGTAATAAGAAGGAGAAAGAAAATGACAAGAGGATAAAATGACAAGATGTGAAATGGTTGCTCCCTCCTGAGGGATGGCATAATGAAAATTTTGATGGTGCATCAAAAGGTAACCCTGGACCTTAGGGTTGTGGAGGAATCATACAAAATAATTATAGTGGAGGGGTGGTGAATTTTTCTCATCCATTAGGTTTCCAAACTAACCATTTTGTAGAAGCCAGTGCTACATGCCATATAGTTAAACTAGCCTTTGAGATGGGGATTAAAAAATTATGGTTGGAGTGGGATTCTAATAACATTATAAGATATATTAAAGGAATTAGTCAACCTTCATTCTCTATTGCTAATTTAATTGAAGTGACCTGAAATCTCCTTCAAAATTTCAAATGTGTCAACATCACCATGTTTATAGGGAAGCTAACCCTATGGTAGACTGGTTCACCAATGAAGTAGTTAGGCAAGATAAGGTGATGACCTAGAATTCAAGTGGGAATATTCTTGCAAAAGTGAGGAGTCTTATTGAAATTGAAAAAAATCTAGGGAAGTACAGTGGATATCTTAATTTAATAATGTTAATTTATGGAAGCTAGGGTGTGAGTTATTGTAATAATGGCATTTACAACAAACATAGTTAGGAGGTGAGGTTATTAGTGTCATATCAACAAGTAAAGTGGGTTGATATTTTCATCAACCTTTTTTCCTGGGGTATAGAAAAATATTTTGACACTTTTCAGAGACATGAAAATTAGAGCTTTTAAATGGTTGAGAAGGGTTTTTAGAGGTTAACATTTATGAGAATTGTAGGGTTGGAGAGCATAGAAATTGTCAGGGAACAAAGTAGGAAGGAGCCTATGTCGGAAGTAGAAAAATGGAAAGAAAGGGAAAAAGTATGGGAGAAGTTGGAGAAGGGAGGTATAGAAAATTACATTGCTAAACTCCATGGATTTGACCCAGATGTAACTAATAGTATGGTTAACTCTTGGAAGGATTGGAGAGTTAAAGTGAACGGAGTTACATTTTAGATTACAAAGGAAGTCATTGCACTTGTGTCTAAAATTTTGGTGGAGGGCTTCAAATTTTATAGAGACAAGAAGTTGTCAATGAATGTGGTAAAGGATTTTGCAAAGAAAATAGAGGAGAGGAATGATTTGGTAAAATGAAAAATGTACTATGAAATGGATTCCATCAAAAAAAATTGGAGGTATGTTTTATGAGCTATTATAGAGTATATTTCATTGGATACCACATTTGACCAAGTGAGAACCCATTGTTGGCTCCTAATTTAATAGTTTTGAAAATGACCAAGAAAATAGATGAATACATCTAAGGCTAGCAACTTCCTATGATAAATGCACATGACTACAGTCCTGGGCCAACTTTAAAGCATAACTCCTTCTTCACTTCAAGCTTTGCTAGACCTAGGTGAGTTAACCTTCAGGTTTTGAGATATGGTACCAGTGCATTTAAAACATAAATCTAAACCTATTAATGTAGATGAAAACCCCTTATATCTCCTAATAACTCATGCAATAACATAGATATATAGTAGCTAAATGCAAATTTGTGGATCACATAAGTTGAGTGATGGTTAATCCTTTAAGTCCTTCAACATGAAAGGGTAAAATACGTTTGATTAATAATTTTGATTTCAACAAACCCCTAATATGCAATAATAAGACCTAATGATCATGTAACCGATTAGTGCCTTATCTATTAGGCAATTTCATGAATTAATTAGAAACATATGAATATCTAAGACATATTTGTATCTTCAAATATATGATCTATCCATTCAACTTGTAAACAGACATCCATGTTCAATCTGAATCTCATTCTTACATGATATCCTTCTCAATAAACTTGCAATCCTGTTGATTCCCTGAAGCATTTACATAACTCCTTGAGTCATAAGCAACAATAAAACAACATACAGCCTTAAGGGACTTCAACTATGACCTAAGCTCTTTGTTCAAAGATCATAAAACATTGAAAATTCACTGAGACTAGAGATGAGAATCAAAATGAAACTAGTGAAATTCTTGCTCCTTTGTATTCATTTCCTTGAAACAATACAATCAAATGCATGCGATCAAAACATGAAAACACCTAACATATCTTAACTATCTGTATTATCCCTCCTACTATTGTTCATATAAGAGAGATTTGCTAAAAAATATGTGGTATCATAGTATTGGAACACATCAAAATTGGATCCAAAACATGGTATCATAGCAGTGACTGGTTTTTTCTCCAAAAACTAGAACCCCTACAATGGATGAAAGAAAGAAAGATATAGAAAAAAGATGAATTCTTGGATCTATTGTACAACTAACATCTGTCCACTTGAAATTCAATCTCTTGCAACTAAAAACCTCTTTCTACCTCTCTTTTCCATGGGTAAATCAAATCCCTCAACTGCTAATCATATTCTTTCTGTTGCCTTTCCAAATGAAAAATATCTTAGCAAAAGACAAAGATCTGCTAATAAACCTAGATATGTGCCCATTTATCAAATTGAAGCCAAAACATCAAAAAAACTCAAAATAATTTGATACAAGAGTCACTAAATACTTTTATGATGTTTTTCCATTGAATTCTGCAATTGGTGACTTGAAACACCTGATAAAACATGTAGATCAATCTTTGAGAGAAAACCTCATGTAGCATGAACTAATGGTGCTCTATACAAAAACTAACTCCATATTCAAAAAATTTGTCTTCTCTCAATTCTGACAATATATAATACTACTATGTTCGCCTCTCAGAAACCTCCAGAAAGTTGATTTTAAAAATACCCCCTGCTATGGCTCTCTAACTGAAACTTGAAAATTCAAAAATATAAAATAATTTCTAAAGTTTCAACTTTAGAATAAAACCCTTTTGAATTTAAAAGACTTTTATACATGCAATTGACTTTGAAAAAATAATTTGAAAAAATAACAAAAAATTATTTTTTATATTCTAAATTTTTCCCTTTTCCTCACCGGGCACACTAGGTGCCACCTGAGCTTCCACGTGGTGGCCCTTGATTGGTTGGCCTATGCCACATACTCACCCCCACAAGGTACCACACATTCACCCCTAGCCCCAACCTTTGTGCCACCTCAAAATGCATTCCAGGCCCACTGCCATGTGGCACTTGGGCGCATTCCTACATTGCTTATCCTCTACTTAACTTGTTATTGTGAGGAAGCACCCACCACAAGATTGGGACATATGGCATGATTTGGGCACTTCTCACCACATTAGCATCTCTGCACATTCATCTAAAATTATGCTTTGGCGACTTGCTAGCTGGCTGACCATGGGCCCCACCTCACTTCACATGGCTTCCAAAAACCTCTAGTTCTTAAGACATCTTATTATATATGTGTTGGAGTATTTAAAGATTTGTAAAAGCCTGCCCACAATGAATGTGGGATTAAACTATTTCAATGATTTTCCCTCCCAATATCCTCTTTGATTGAGGCTTTAAGCTCCTCCTTTTAGCATGAAATCCTCCTTTTCTTCATGCTATGGCTATCTATTTAACGTACCTTCAATGCTATGGCTTGGTCTTAATTTGCTGCCTCCACTGCTCTATTTTTCATTTTATGGCATGGCTTCATGTTTAATTTCGTGGAAGCTCCCTTGGCGTTGACTCTTGCTGATGATGCAGATTCTTCATTGGCTTGCGTGAGCCTCCCTTCATGTGCCATGACTCCCCTATTTGGATGTGGACATGGACTCTCTACAGATGTTGAAACACCTACCTCCATTCAGAAACATAGTCTCCTCATTTTAAAAGATGCAAGTTCCCCCTTTTAATATGCGTGGGCTTCTATATTTTTTAAAATGATTTCCCTCTTTGTTTTAGCCACCCCTTCCATTGCTTTGAAAGCGTTGAATTCTTATTGAAAGGCATGGGCTATTTTTTTTTTTAAACATGCATTGAGTTTATTGTCTAGCTGGCTCCTTGTTCTTTTGGCACATTGCCTGCCTCTTCCTTCATTCGCATCTACTGCTGGGCATTCTTTTTAATTGTTGATCCTTCATTTGAAACTATGTGTGGAGTCTTTTAACATGGCATAGATATTTTGAAACGGTTCCCCCTACTACTCCAATAGTCAGCTACGATTAATGCATTTTTCTCTTTCTTTGACAAATTCATAAACATCATTTCCCACTCCAATGTATTTGCATACAGAAGAGCATCATGTTTAATGTCTCCCCTACCTTGACTGGGTGTTCAGCTTCCTTGTAGCTGCATGGGAGACTCTTTTTAATTCTTGGCTCTCTAATTGAACATCAACCCCTATTCATACATGAGACTCCCCTTCATTTTCCAATGCATGGGAATTATGTTTAATGTGCCATGGCTTTATCAATTCATATTCTTCCTTTTTATCTCTCCATCGGCTTGCCTCTATTGCCTTTTTAGTAACATTTGACTTCAATTTATAGATAGAAAATCCACTAATAAAACTAGTATTTGACCATCATTTTTTTTTATGGATCACTTGTCCTAAGAAATTCCTCGATTATATCCATTGTTGAATGCTCAATGTGAACAATTCCTTAAGATTAGAATCTAAGGCACTTTAAAAAGACATTGTCAACCTCACTTCTCCATTCTTACCATTAAACTTCTTTGTTGACTTAGAATTTTTAGGAAATCTCTTCAGTGTACTTAGGAATCACTTTTACACAAAGCATTTTTAGAATCCCAAGATATTTCATTGATTTGAAAGTATTCAGACAAACCCCAAAAATGGGTCCAAGTAAAAAAAAATTCATTTTCAAATGATTAGATTACCAATTTGATCTATTAAGATATTCAAACTAACTAGAATAAAAATTGAGCATTGAATTATCCTTAAAACTCATTTTTTACCCTTTTTTGCAACCTGTCAAATTTGCACCAGGAGGTCCGTTGACTGGCTTTATAAACTGACCCAAACCTCTTACTGGGCTCTAAAATTTGGCACACGGACTCTTTGCACTATACTCTTGGACCTTTTTGAATCTCATGTCATGAAGAATTCAAGGTCAAAATATATTTTCTGTCAAAGTTGACCTCTTAGAATTACCTGCAAGAAAACATGTCAGAAAGCAATAAATTGGGTTTGGAATTGGCTTTGAAAACTGGGCAAATGAATAATTGGGAAGATGAAAACTGGAGCATTCATTCTATATCATGAGGACATTATGGATCTACAATTTGGGCTCATGATGAATAATAGGACGCATTTGGGAAGAGGTCAAAGTGAACTACTTGAATTTTGCAAACTGAAAACATTGACAAGAAATCAATTTTTGCAAATGGATTCGTCAAGACCTAAAAAGTGACACACTTAGAATATTTTTAGAATAAAAAATAATGGTATAATCCATTTGATCTCACCCATCACAAATTTCAGGATATAACATCCCAAACAGGGGTACCAAACAATTTGCAAATGCCAACACCAGTAAAACTTTTGAAATTGCGTTTGGAATCGCATTTGAAAACTGATCAAATGGATTCGTCATAAGCTGAAACTTAAAACATAACAAGTCTTTGACCTTTAAAATGCAACGTAAAAGGAATTTTAACATTTTGGTCAACTAGGTCAAAATTATAACTCGTCAAATAGAGCTTCCCAAAATTATGTGCAATGTGCATCAGCATGTAAACAGTAAACTACCAATTTTGAGGGATTCAAAACCTAGTCAAATAGATTCAAAACAACTCAAAATATGAAACATAGGCTCTTAGGTATGGATTCTAGACACTCCCAAAGTGGTGGGTCATGACACATTTCTAGGTGCGAGATATTAACTTGCAAACATAGCCTCCTATCGTTGTCTGACACGAGTGAAAATGCAGATTTGGAATTTGCTCAAAACAAGACTTCATGAAATGGCTCAAAATCTCAATTTAATTTCATGGAACAATGGATAGGCTGAATGAAAGGTGTTATAAATATTAAACACCTTACAGGGCTCAAAGGTACAACTAGGTACAAACTCATTAAAAGTTTTTATAGGGCTTGATTTTTCAAAATTTTCAATATGTGACTGAAAATCGACCATGCAATTTTTAGTCCCAACACCCATCACTTTGTTTTCCTCAACCATTTCTATCATGGCATCAAGATTTCTTTCCCCTTTTATTTATTTACTTATATGAGCAAGGCTATTACAGGATAAAAGAAAAAACCCTTTGTGAATCCTGCCCTACATGAGGGATTATTGTTATTAATTTATGAACATTTTAAAGCCAAAACTTTAAACAAAACTCCTCATTCTGGTGTGGATGTTTGTAAGGTCTTAGGAAACTTTATTTTTTCCTCTAATTTGGAGGATATTGAAAGTATCAACTTAGAAGGGGAGGAAAATATTTCCTTTAGAAAGAAGGCTAAAGACATAGAGAAAAAAATTCCCTCACCTATTATCCCAAGAAGGAAGAGCCCTAGAGGACATGGGCCTAAAATTGTAGGCTAGGGTGATGAAGAAAACAATGAGGAAGGAGAGGATATAAAATCTACTAATGATGAGGAGGAGGAGATGAAAATTAAGAGCGAGGAACTAGCTACAAAGAAAAGGAAGAGGGGAAAACATATGGATGTTGAGGGGGTTTTGGTGTTAGGCCTGGATATCTCTGCTATTCCTCTTTCCCCTATTCATCTCCAAGAGTAGGAGAAGGAGAAAATTGGAGGAGAGGGTGGAGAAGTGATTATTATGGATAGGAAAAATGCATGGAGAAACTTTAATATTAGAACATCCAAGGTGGGGATTGTCAGAGAGACAATGAATCCACAAATTCTAGAAGAAAAATAAGGCCAACTCTAGTTTGAAGAACTCATCGATCCAACTATGGTGGTAATAATGGATAATGCTACATAAATGGGCATGAATATATTGAACAATGTTTACAATAGCATGATTGAAAACTTTAGGTCAATCAAATGGCTTTACCATGAATTAGAAGAGGTTAGTGAAAAATTGGCCAAATGGAAAATAGTAGGAAGGAGGTAGGTCTAGGAAATTAGAAGGATAAGGAAGATAGAATTAGTTTAGTTGAGAAAAGAATCTTGAACCCAAAAAAACTATAATCACAATCTAACAAATAAAATGATCTCCATCCTTAATTCTATCAATGATAACATTTTGTCCCTTGCTAGAATGTTAAATCTAGAGGCTTAATGGATGAGAGTGAGGACAAGGACAAGGAAAGAGCTAAGGTGGAAGAGGATATGGTGATAGAAATTACTTTTAGCAGCCTAGACCAAGAAGGCTAAATGAGTCAGGAGAAAATTGCTGAGGAGACTCACAAAGTATATGAAGTAGCTTAGATGATGCAGGAACTCGAGAAAAAGATAGAAGAGTAATCATGTTTTATTTATTCATGTCTTTTACTATTAGTTTATTATTGATTTTTGTCAACTTGGTTTTTTCTTGTTCTGGCTTTTTGGATGTAATTTGAACTAGCCTTTGTGTTTGGCTGGGCTTTCATGCTTATTATCAGTCGTATGACCTGTCTATGTTTGGTTGTGCTTTATATGCTTATTACCATCCTTGGTTTTTGTTTTAACTATTGGGTTTCAGGATCCCTGTAAAACTTTTTTTTCTTATCAAAAACATCCATTCAAGTTTGACACTAGGATTTAATGTGGAAACTGAATCTGGGAAAAATAACGAGTAATATGTGACCAATCTTTCACCATTCTGAAGTCAGTTCTATTAGAAGCCAACCTTTTTAAAGGTTACAAAACACATTATTAAATGTGACCCTGTTAAAGAATTTAATTTCCCTATTAGGAGTGGCCTTATTAGAGGGCTCTAGAACATTCCATTAGAATACTGCCTTGATTAAAGGATTTATTAGGTCAACCTTGATTAAAGGATTTCAATACTATTACAATGGTTATAAAGAAATAGGTTTTGATCTACCAAATACAACTCACTTTGCAAATATAGATCATAGTTTGGCTCACATGTTGAAATGGTGACTGGCCTTCATTGTCAAATCTATCTCTAATCTACTTGGAAACCCTTCAAGCAATCACTTTTCACCTCTTCACAACTCTTTTGAGCATCTTTCTTAATTTTTCCAATCAATAGCATCAATAACTATTCTAACCTTGTTAGGTTAGCCCTTGCACCTCCTTAAATAGGTAATTATAATCTTTTACCACTTAAAAATCATTGTTGATCTTAAGGTTAGGTTAAATTCATATAATATTTCCAATATTTTGTCTCCTTTTTTCTCTTCTAGAAACTTCTCCAAACTTCTCCTTGAATCCTTGCATAGAAATGAACAAACATGCTTTCCCTCGATTTAAATTCTCCACATCATCCATCCTTATTTTTCACACATTTTACATATTTGGAGAAATCAACTATCTCTAATGGAAATCATGATTTCCTCAAATCCTATTAAATGATGTCCCTTGGACAACACTATATTCTAACACTCATTCATCATTGTGTTACTTGGTCACTACTAAATTTTATGATTAGCACATATATTAACACTCCATCAATACAAATGCTCAGCTGACAGTAGTTCAGTTTGACACATACTACCATTCGATCAACACTAGCATCACTTAGTATAAATTTCAAGTTCGTTAACTTTTTGCTATTTTTCTTAGTCTAGCCTTTGTATTTGGTCAATCTTTGATCACTTCTTCAAAGCTTCAGTACAACTATCTTCCTCACTTGGAGCATGATTAGACAATCACTTTATCTTGTCAAACTCTAACTAATCAAGTACCTATGTAGTTTCTTCTCATAATACAACCTTTCCTCTAGGTGCTTTTGTTATTACCAACTTCTCAAATCCTCTCCATCAAGCTTCTAGATATGGCACTCAAACTAGATAGAAATTTATCTTACCAACAATTTTAGACATCAATGTGTTGGTAAATAGATTTGTTCTTTCTAATTTTGACTCTCAAACGCCCTATTTTGTGAACAATATCTAATTACAACGATTGGAAAGTTGCTTCTAAGAAGACTCTCTTCCCTCTAAATTACTAGGTACAACTCCCTATTACAGATTTGCAATGAATTCTGTTTGTTGTTAAATCAAAAGGTGTATGTTCTTAACCTGAGAATAGGAGAGGTAAACCAAGCTAAAACTACACAATATTTAACTTAGGCAAGGAATGATTTCAGAATATTAACTAAGCTTATGAATTTACACATCCTATAAACTCATAAGACTAAAAGATTCAATATTGCATAACAACTAATGCTGAGTAAACTAGTGA
The DNA here is from genome assembly GCA_028749045.1 of Cupressus sempervirens. Classification (NCBI taxonomy): domain Eukaryota; kingdom Viridiplantae; phylum Streptophyta; class Pinopsida; order Cupressales; family Cupressaceae; genus Cupressus; species Cupressus sempervirens. The sequence goes on along the minus strand of CM053785.1, from coordinate 27,199,288 downwards.
GAAACTAAAAAGATAGAGGAAGAAAGATTAACTATGAGAGAATGTCTCAAAGATCTCTTTTGAACCTATGATGACAATACTTATCAATCTTAGCTCACTGCCTCAAAATAGGGGATGAAACACTGTCTATTCCTTGTTTTAATTTAGATAAAAGAGAAAAAGGAAACAAACAATAAACAACTAACAGAATGGACTAGAAAATATTGATATAAAATATCCTTCAATTGACTCTGCAACATCTAGTATTTTACACCAAAATTTGCATATTTTTTTATTAATCTTTCAAATTCATACATATAGAATTTTGAGATGAGCATTACAAAAGAAGTTCAATTGGTTCATCTCCTTCAAAAATGACAAATGGCAAGGAGCCATTTTGTCGATTACAATGGTTATGTCAAAATATGAAAAGAGGTATAATATGAATCACTTCGCCTTCTTTCCCCTTTCCAATTTTATCCTATAGACCTTAGCATCTACAATGATTTGGATTAACTCGTTGTGCCTATGGATGTGTACATTGGTGTATCTCAAGAACCATTTAGCATGTTCTCTGGCTAGATCTTTGAAAACACCTAATCGATCTTGTAATCTTCCATGGCCACGTGCATGTGTCCATGAAGCTTCTAAAGTTCAAAGACTCCAATGATCACCTTCCCTTGCCCACTAGACTATGAATTTGTGCATAAGCCTCTTAATATCTCACAATTTCTATCTTTCTCTTTCTTTACTTTGGCTTTAGTTTCATTCAGTCTCTCCTCTACTGCCAAGATCATTTCAGATTTGAACTGCATGCTCCAAAACCATTCAACTAAGGACTCATCTCCTTTAGGAATCTTTCCTTCAACGGCCTCCTTTGCCTTCATTTGGATGATCATATTCAATAAGGAAGCACAATCATCACTCTTGACTTTCTTCATGGCCAAGGTGGCTCTATTTGATGATATGTTATCCTTCTTTGTTTCCAACCTCAATATAGCATTACCAATCTACTCTATAATGGAAAGTCCTTCAATCTTGATTTTCCTACTCCACTCCCTACTAATTTTCCCAAAGTTCTTATCTTCTTGGAGCTGAGAGATGAGTGCTTGAACATCTATAGTGGTGGGATCACTAGTCATAGGCATGCCAGAGATGCTTGCTAATGGGGTGACCAATTGTTTGATGAAGCCATTCAATTATTGTTTTTTTGCCTTCATTCTGACCTTTGATAACTTGAGGCTTTCCAATTGTCCTTCAATCATTTCATTTGTTGACTTCCACAAGCCAACCTTGGTGTCATGTCTGGCTTCTCCAAGATCGATGGAATGCAAGGAAAAATCATCTATAGACATATCTTCAAGTATTCCTTCCTTGGTACCAATTTCCATGGTTATATGACTTTTTTCAAAGTCTTTTCAGAGAATGAACAAAGTCTTCTACTTCTTGACCTTGCTCAGTGTTGATCTAGAGTAGATAGCAAGAGGCAAAGTATCTTTGTTTGGGGCTCCTTTATCTTTCCTCTTTCTTTTTCTATTTAAGTTGTACTCCAGCCATGACTCTATGCCTATTACCTTGGAGGAAATCCCAAGAGATTCTATGGTAAACATATTTCTTTTGGTTGGAGTAATTTCTTTCATAGTCAAAGAAAAATGATTCTTTGGAGTTTATGAAACAAGTTGCAAACAAACTTTTCCCTTCTCTTCTCTTGAAAACTTCTTTGTTACTTTGTCAGATTCAATGGATTTTCTTTTACTACTTCCATCATCTCCCAAATCCACCACTTGTACATGAGGACTACTTGGTAAAAAAAGTGTAGGACTCACATATAGGACTGGACTGCTATGAGGTGAAGGGGAAGGAGTAGCCGCACTGTCTTTTGCTTCTTCTACCTTCTTCTTCTTCTTAGCTTTTGAGAGGGATCTAATTATTGGGAGGGAGCCAACATGGCAATTTTGAGCAAGAGCAATGTTCTTATCAAGAGGTTGATCACCTCTACCTAATGGTTGGGCTTGTGCTTGAGTGATACCCAGTGTTACACTTGATGTGTCACCTCGAGAGGAGGGATCTATAATAGCTACTGGAGAGGCCTGAGTTGTGGTACTTTTGCTTCAGCTCTTTCTTGCTATTTTCCACTAGATCCATCTTCTAGTCCTTTTGATAATCCATGCCATCATAACATCTAAGTCTTCTACATCTTTGTAAGGTTTAGAACTAACAAGAGTGACTTTTAAATTGGTCAGATAGGTGTTACTATACATATTTGGCCCATCACCTTCAATTCCTTCAACATCAAGATCAACTTCATACATCTTTACTTGATCCATTGTAAGCCTAGAAAAAGCAAGATCATGACTCTCAAACTCATATCAACAATCAGCCTTGTAGTCTTCTATGGTGGTGATATATTTGATCACACTTCTAATATGGAGAACATCTCTTGCATACGTGTTTGGATCAAACATAGGTCTTAAAACCTCATACATCTCCAAGTTGTATTTCCTCTCGAACACCTTAAGCATGTTCCTTGCATCAAAATGAGAATGAGAAATGAAAGTTCCCACCTTCATAGGAAACTTGGAACCTTTCTTCTTTAAACTTCCACTCAGCATGTTCACTTGAATTGCTTGTCTTACAATCTTGATCAACATGATCATATCACTTAGGTATATCAACAACTTCAATGGAAATCTATCAAAAGATGCAAGATGCAAATACAAAAGGGATGAGAACTAGATGAAAAAACTCCCAAACTAACTGATGGTTGTCATAGCATCAAGACTGAATCTCCTCTCTAGGCATCCCCAGAGCTCCATGCAAATTCTCATGGTAAATGTGTCATTAACTCTTATATACTCTACACAACTATTTTTCAACTATAAAAATTGGTAGAACTCATAACGCTTCACATCATTAGGAGGCCTAACCATAATTTTAGAGAAGCTAACATGTAAATGAGGAAAGAAGACATATAGAATGTGTTGTAGAATTTTGCAGCACAAAGTGCATTGGATAGATTCTCGCTTACCTCATAGGCCCAATCAATATAATGGGTATCAGAGAAAATAACTTGCACCAAGAAGAAATATTGTTCAACAAAATTTAGCTTCTACCTCACCTTTTGATTTGTGCAAGAGGACCATGATATCAACAATCTTAGGTTTGAGATTAGTTCCAAATAGACTTTTACGAACCTTACTTTTGGCACTCTGTGGCTTTTGGAACCATGATTACATGATCTCCTTTCTCCAAATCATCTTCTTCATGGAGAATTCAGAAATGGCACCTCCAAATGTTAAATCCAAGAATTCTTCCTGCTTATGAACTCGAAGGTAACTTACCACCATTTTCTTATCAATAAAAATCAATACTGTGTTATTCGACAATATGATCTGCCTGTTATTTGGATTATAATGATTTATATATTTGTAAATTAGTTAAAGGGCTTGGAAAGTGATTGGAAAACCAAATGCCTCAACTAGCTTGCATCTTGGGAGCTTCTTAGTAATGAGATGGATTGGCTCTGATCTCACTCTCTTTTGAAAATCTTGCATGTTGAAGAAGTAAAGAAAAGTGTCCATGAAATTTTGTAATGAAGACTTAATTCCATTCAACCTATCATAACTCACAAATCTAGTTGCCATTCTGATTGGGAATGAATTTTGAAATGTAGAAGAGAAAAGGATAACAAATGCAAAAATATTAGCTTTTCAAAAATGTTTGTGCAAATTAATAGAGTAATAGTTCAAGCAAGAGCAATTATTTTGTACTATTGATGTCCACATCTATATAGGAGTTTCAATCCATCCATTGATCTTTAGAATTTGTATCTTTTTACTTTTCCATCGGCCCAATAGTAATTTTATATCCTTTCACACTTACTTTCCCATTTCCCATTGAGTTAGAAAATTCACAAATAGAATACTCCATAAGAGAAAACTCACTTATTCAAATTATGCTTTAGTAAATTTTTCCCACCATAGTTAAGATACTGCTATCATCATCTTTTGAAGTTTTGAACACATTTTGTGAGTCCAATCCACTTCTAGGTTTAATTTTCTTTAAAATCTAGGAAATTGTCCTCATCGGTTGAAAACCTACCGAGGAGAAGACATTTTCCATTTCTTGCCCAAGCTTCCATCTTACTTTTCCTTTTCTTTACAGTTAACTTTGGGTTCAAGAAAGTCTAAAGTGAGTGCAAAAATCCAGTAGGCTCCCACCTTTTGTTTACTTTCCTTCAAAAATACCTTTCGTAGAAAATCAACTTCATGGGTAGAAAACCCACTGAGCATAATTTGTTTTTGAGTTTTGTACCAAGAATGATTATTGGAGCCATAATGAATCTTGGATACTCCATAAGGTAGATAATCATTAAGGGAAAGGGAAGTAATCATAAGGTACTTCACTATGGTCTTATTTTGACCCATATGCATCATCTGAATCTCTTTGTGGAAAAACATCTTCATGGGTTGAATACCCATCGAGGAGAAGACACATCTTGAATTTTTGCAGGCTTTTATTTTCATTGAGTAAATAGTGAATCATAAGTAGAATAACTTCAAAAATGATCTTTGCATGAACAATGTGAATTTCCATTGAATTATATGCTAAGCTACCCATAAAATCTCAACTTTGAAAAGGAGAACCACCTGGCTATGAAATGTAAAGGGGAAAATGGAAAATCTGATAGAAACTCATTCTACCTATGGGGATGAGATCTAGACTTGAACACCTATAACTTTACTATAACACAAATTCCCACTTTACTAATTGGTAGAGGAAGAAAAGTAGGGGGCAACAACTGGCTCTATTTGGAGACTTGGGTAAATCATACCCAAGAAAGGAACCTAAAATCTTTGGTTTTGCAATACTAAAAGGTGGCAACACCACAAAACAAGAACAAGGAACACCAAGGAAAAGAAGAAAGAAATGAAACCTAACTAGGAAAACACACTGGGAAAGGACTAAAAAAACACTATGGTACAATAGAGGAGTTACCTATTCTCAATTTGAAATTTGGTAAAGTTTGAAATCCTAACCATTGAAAGTCAAGGGCAACACTTATGCCAATTTAAATGAATTGTTCTCAAATGCCTAATGAATAATGAATGGAACCTTCCACAAGGTGTCAAATTTATTATGCATACGCTTTGGTGATCTTTAGTTATCCCACAATATCACATTGTCTCCCATCATAAATTTATGTAGCCTCGCCATTTTATCAAATAGGCTCTTCACATGCAGCTGGTGTTATGTGAGATGATCTATGATTTCTTCTCTCTCCTCTTCGAGTTTTCTCAAGTACAAAATCCTCTTTTCCAAACCATCCCTATAGATATCATCTTCAAATACTATTCTCAATTTTCTTGTAGCTAGTTCCAAGGGTAATGGGAGATTAGCTTTAATCCCATAGACTAATTCGAAAGGAGATATACCAATTGCCCTTTTAGGTGTCACCCTACTGCTCATAGTGCCTCATGAATTTTCTTGTGCCAGTTTTCTTAATTGTTTGACACTGATTTCTTGACAATATTCATCAAATTCTTGTTACTAGATTCTTCTTGACCATTCCCTTGTAGGAAATAGTCAGAAGAATGACTAACCATGATGCCATGCTCAAAACAAAACTTGGTGATCTCAACTAAAGACAAATATGCTACATTATACATTACTATCTTGATAGGGACACCAAATCTAACTAATTTATTCTCCTAAATAAACTCACAAACTACCTCAGAAGTAGCTTTCTTGGTTGCTTTGGCTTTCACCCATTTGGTAACGTAATTAGTCATAGTTATAATGTACTAGTGACCAGCACTAGATGTTGGGTTGATAGGTCCAATGAAATCAAGACCCATTGTTGGAAAGGATCTTCAATGATGATAGGTCTGAGAGGCAAAGCAACTAGTTGAGGTCTCCTAGTGAACATCTTACATTCCTCACATTTTGACACCTAGGAGTAGGCATTCCTAAACATTCTGGGCTAGTAGTAACACTATCTCAATATTTGGAAGTTGTGACTAAAGATGAGAAATGTTGACCCCATGCTTCATCATGAAAGGTTCTCAACAACTTTTCTTGTTGTTACTTGTTGATGCATCAGAGAAAAGTACCATCTATAGCTCTTTTAAATAATTTGTCATCCCAAATTACATATTTAGCCACTTTCAACCTAAAATCTTTTCTCTATTTTGTCGTCATGCATTTAAGACATTCTCCATATGTCAGTAAGTAATATTCTTGAACCAAGAATTTTGCATACTTACTGCTAATACTAATTGTAATTCTATTTTTTGCATTTTCTTTACACAAGGCATTACCTCTCACTAGCTTAGTGGGCTTGATCTCAATGTTTACTCTTGAATTTTTTCTATCCACATCCCTTTGGAATTACACCCTACATCCTATTGCATCAACACACCTTTTACTACTACATTTGGAACATAAACCACATAGTGTGAGTGCAAAATGCAATGTCTAAAATTCTTCAATACTTTGACTACTACAAAGGCATACTTCTCAATTTGTGAGTATTTCAACTCACGAATGCTATAGGGGCTTGTATCCCTTCTTTGTTGTCTTACATAAGGATTTCTAATAAGGTGTGTTCAGAGGCATAGCATTAAATGATGAAATCCAATTTATAGTCTAGATTATATAGTACTGGGGCATTAGCAATGATAGTCTTTATATTTTGGAAGGCTTTCTTTCCTGCTTTATTCCATTTAAAATTTGAATTTCCTTTCATCATGTCTACAATGCATTTAGTAGTCTCTATAAAATTTTGTATGAATCTTTTGACAAAATTCAACTGCTCAAAGAATTATTTAACTCTTGTTTTGTTTATCAATAGGCTTAACCTTTGAATGGCCTCAACTTCATTAGGGTTGATTCTAACACCCTCCTTGTAAACTATATGACCAAGAAACTTTCCTTCCATAACACAAAAAATGGACATTTTGGGATTTAGGGAGATTTTGTATTCTCGACAACTTTTCAATACCTTCTTCAAATCATCCATGTGATTTTTTCTTTTCTTTGAAAACACAATGAGGTCATCTAGGTATATGATAATAATCCAATCTTTTAGATCAGTAAACATCTTACTCATACATCTTTGAAATGTGGAACCAACATTAATAAGCCGAAAGGGCATCCTATGATACATAAACATACCCCAAGGAGTAGTGAAAGTCATTTTATGTTGATCTTTCTCTTCCACTTCTATTTGATTATATCTTGAGAATCCATCAAGCACAGACATCATCTTATCTCTAGCTATCATTTGTAGTAGATAATCCATGTTAGGAAGAACAAAGTTGGCTTTCAAGGATGCCTGATTCAAATTCTTAAAATCTACATAGATTCTTACATCTCCATTTTTCTTCCTAACTGGTACTATATTAGCTACCCAAGTGGAGTGATGGATGGGATAAATGATTCTCTCCTTTAGCATCTTGTCTACTTCACAGAATATAGCATCTTCCACTTTTGGATTATAATTTTTATGTTCCTATCTAAAAGGAACTGCATCAAGTTTCAATGGAATTTGATGCTTTATTTTTCCATCCTTGTAGTTTTTCAAATCTTTGTAACTCCTTGAAAATATATCTTGTTATTCTGCAAAGAGTTTTCTGGTGGCTTCCTTCTCTTTAGGAAAACAACACTTTCCAATGTTAATCATTTTGGGACTATGAGCATCTCCAATATTCACTCCTTCACACTCACTTGTAGTAGGGCCTTTTTCCATTCTCGTTCGCTTGATGTAGGCATCATTTTTATTAAACAAGTTTTCCAAAGATACAAAATATGGGGGGATGATATTACCTCACAATTGGACTTCATTAGTTTGATCTTCTTTTTCTCCATGGTCAAGGTCTCCCTAATTGTCTTCATTGGATGAGTGTTTACAAGTAGCTTTGTCATTTTCTAAGAACAATTGTAGACTCTTTTCATCTTCATAGACTTTCTAGAATTATGTATTGTCTAGAATAAAGGCTCAATACACAATCTTGACCTAGTATTTCTTATATTTGAATTTAGGATGAGGTAGCAATAGGGAAGTAGAAACAACTAAGGAATCAACTTTGGCATTCATCTCCCTTGGTATTGCTTCAATAGAAAAAGCATTAAGGCCTTCTATTTCATCCCAAACTCTATTTCTATAGTTTTTCAACTTGTGATTATTTACTAAGTATTTTCCTTTAATTTGTCTCAGAATTAGTTTTGCATCACCTTGGGTTTTCAGGATCTTTATTCCTTTTCCATTACAGCTATTATCCCAAGGAGTAGGGCTTTGTACTTTGCAGTATTTTTAGTGTTTCCAAACTCCAATTTAAAACCCATGGGTTCGAGCTCTCCTTCAAGAGGTATTAACACTACACATATACTAAATCCCAATAAGGAGTAGCTTTCATCAAATTCCAATTCCATATGGACAAAGATACTTTTTCTTCACTAAGGATTTTCAGTTCCAAGTCTTTGATTTCATGCTCATTTAGAGTATCTTTAGTAAATAACATGCAACTTCCAAACTCTAGTTCTTGATAGAGGACCTATGCTTTAGGGTCATCTGACTTTAAGACAATAAATTTCTCCTTTTCCTTAGGTTCCAACTTAACTTTCTTGCTCCCTATGGGAATAACTACTTGAGACCAGTCAAGTTTTAGTTCTCACCCTAAATCTTTGCAAAAGCTCCTACATAAGAGAAGTCCATAGCTTGCCAAAATATCCACAACTAGAATAGTCAATAATTTTTGGCAATATGTCCAATCAATCAAATAAGGTAAGTAACATGGTTTTCACTTATGAAAACATATTTTTTTTGCAGATTAGTCATGTTCATTGGTGAAGGAAAATTGTCTAAGTATTAGACATCATCATAGCAGCATGACAGAGTTGATGATAGTAGAGTATTCCCTTAGAATATTCTCTTGCATAATTAACTAGGGATACATGACATCATACTGATGACCTATACCAGTGTGCATGTCTGTATGATCAACTAAGTCCAAGTTGTGAAGGAATTAGTAATGCAGTAATGACACAACATAGAATAGAGCATATTAGTAAAATGTGTTAAATGACTTGATTTTTTATTTTGAATTACCATTTTTGAATGAGCCAACTATAAGGATGTTATGTGAGGTAACTAAGGAAGAATTTACCAATATGTTTGGTATAAGTAAAGAACTTCATTTGCGAAGTTAGTATGAAGAAATGAAGTGTGAGAAAGATATAATCAGTGATTGTGAACTTGATATGATCTTGTGAAATGAGAGTAACAAGTGAATGTGATATTATGGCATAAGATGTATAGCATTGTTATGAGAGATGTGATGTAAATTGATATGTGTGTAGCTACTCTTGAATGATGAATTGTCAGCAAGAAGATTTGTGAAGCACAACAAGTATCTCAATATTATATGTATACTTATTTTCTTGAAGATCTTATTATATAGTTGCATGTTAGGATAGTGGGCTCTTCTTGCATAGATTTGTATATGTTCCACAAACTCCTAATAGGGTTGAGGCTTCTAACAAGGCCTAATCTCCTAACAAGGAATTGAGACACTATACATTCTTCATAGACTCCTAATAGGGTCAGTATCCTTAACTGGATCCTTTATATAGTGAATCATATAGTGTGTTTCATCCCCATCAGGTTTTCCCCTTGGCCAGGGTTTCCCTAGTTAACAAAATATGGTTTTATGATCTCTCTTTGTGTATGGATATTTATACTATTAAGCATTATTGGTTTACTTTCTTATGTATGTGGTAAAGTAATTAACAATATCCAGTTGTGGTTAGAAAGATTGAAAATACTGATTCACCCCCCCTTCTCAATATTATCTAGTTCTAACAATTGGTATCAGAGCTTGGTTATTAAAAAGAGGCTTAACAACTTGAATAAGATCCCTATCGATATGAAATAGTTGAAGAAAAATCTTGAAGAAGCATTTGAACAGATTGATCTCATTACTCATGAAAGAGATTGTGTTAAATATAGATACAAGGATGCAAAAGCCTACATTGGTTAGTTAAAGGGCAAAATAGATGACCTAAAGCAAAAAGAATCTAGTAAGAAAACTAGTGATGATGATATTGAAGATCTAAAGAAAGAAAATGAGATCTTAAAACATGAGTTGAAGATAGTTGAACTTAAGCTAAGGCTTGAGAAATATGGAGGAAAGAATGACTCTGAAATTAAAGTTGAAAATGCAAATCTAATATCCCAGTTAAGAAAGGTAACATCTTAATTGGAATCTATTAAGATAGAACATGCAAAATTAGAAAAATACAACACCATTGTGAAAGGTGAATTGGTACAAACCAAACAGCTACTTGAGAAATTATATACCAGCAGTGATAAAATTGAAGAACAAATATATGCACAAAGATCCAGTTATGACAAGACTAGACTTGAATTCTTTCTTGGACAATCCACCAAGAAATGCACTAAGAGAAAAGAATCTAATACTCCTGAAGTCAATAAAGATCTAAGCAAGATAGATAATGCATCTAAGGACAAAGAGAATGTCACTCATTCTAAGAAAGATAAAGAATCTAATCATGACACAACCAAAGAAAGGAATCTTATGCTAGGTGTGATGAACCTGAAGACACTAAAGTCGATTACAAAGATAAGTCCTTCAAACCTATTTCAAAGTTTTATTGTCATAATTGTCATGGATATGGTCATTATGTAGTAGATTTTAAGAAACCTAAATTTGATAGTAATAATACAAATAGTAGGATATAGAGGAACACTAACCATGTAGGAAATAGAAGAAGATCTCATTGTAATGAAAGTGGAGAAAGAAGACAATTTTTTTGCTATAGATGCAACAATCTTGGACATATTGCAAGGAATTGTAGAGCACCTGACAACTAGCTGAATGCATAGAAAAGAAATGTAACTATATGTCAGTTGTGTAATAACTTTGGACACACAACAAAGTTTTGCAGAACAAACATAAGAAACCTAAATAGGAATTAGAATTATAGAAGGAACAATAGAAGAAATGATATGAAGGAGTAGATAAATGAATTAAAGGAATCATTTATAAAGAAAAAGGAACTAGGAAGCTCTCATACAATTATAGAAGATGTACCTTACAAGTCAATGAAGTCACTTACTATTTGTGACTCCTCTTACCAAAATTAAGCATTCTCAGTGAAACAAAGTATCAGTTATTTACAATTGATGTTAGAGTAAGTATAAAATGTTGTGTAGTTGATAATGTGTAGTAGACATTGAGAGAAGTCTACAGTGAAGTGCACATTTCATGATAAGTTCAAGATAAGGATATGTAAGAAGAATAAGCTCTCTAATGCATAGAGACAACACACTGAACTAGTGGCAGACATGCATTTAATGCAAAGTACAGATTGTGAAATATTTAAAGGAGGAAAATTGATTTGCATACATCATTTGTTTGTGCAAAGTATGGATGTGAGATCAAAGAAAGATTTGAAGAATTAAAGAGTGCTACAATTATGTGAAGTCATTGGAAACCCTAATACACAAAATTGAGGAATTTTCTAAATTGTTGAACATAATCTTTCAGAAATGGCAAGACAAGAAGTCTTTAATGTAAGCAATAGACCTAGGTACAATTTCAAGAAACACCCATTTGTTTCTTTTCTTGATGACCCTATTGGAGCATTTTCACATGTTTTGGAAAATGTTCTTCATGTCAAAGATATAAGAGGATATATTCATTGCAAGATTGAAAGCATAGGTGATTTGGAGATTCATAAGGAATTGGAGAAAATGTGCAGCAATGAATTGTCATTGAAACCTAAACATAGATACCTAGTTAAGCATATGTTCTACATAGATTTCAACAATAATGAATGCACAAGGATAATTTTGAGGAGAGTACATGATGATTTTCTATGGTTGGGAGATTCTATCATATGTATTGACAATGACCTAGTTCTGAAGGTCAAAAGTTTGAGCAATGAAGGATGCAATCTAGTGAACATTAATAATGTGCACAACATAGTTGAGATGAATCTCAATAAATATTTTGATGGTAGAAACATGAAAGTAAACACCATTCAACATGATGGAGTGAGACTCATTTGTAAGATTTTGGGATATAAGTACAATCATGGATCTAGGATAGATTCAATCTTTGCAAAATTTCTTAATACAACTTACTTGGCTATAAGAGGTGATGAGGTTAATATGTGTGACATTATCCGAGCACAGTTGTTGGATAACATATCTAGAATCAAGAAATCAAGAAGTGTTGTATTTAGGTTTGAATCCCTATTGACTCATATTTTTTTTAATGCTACTAAGAAGTTCCCTAGAATCATAAATTGGAATGAAAATGAGTATGAAAAATAGTTAATCACTCGAGCATATAGGTCAACACCTAAAATAGTCAAAGATAGTGATATTGATAGAATAATGAAGTCTTTCCAAGCTAAAATGAACCAAAGGTATATAATACCTCTCGTGCTAGTAGAAAAGTATAAGGATGAACTATGTTTCATGGTTGAAACAATTTCACATATATGGAGGTAGCAGTCCCTCAAATTAAGTTCCTTGAACCTATGGGATATGGGATGAGTGAGGAATTGATAAAAGGATATGTGCAGATAATCCTTCATTTTCAAGTTGATTTTGAATGTCCTAGATGGGGGACATATTCTAAGAAAATGAGAGAAGTCAAAACCAGTCAAATAATGAAGGATTCTAAGAAAAAGGTGGAAAAAGTAATTGATTCTATTTTGAAAGAATTTGGGATGACTAGGAAAGAATTTGATGAGGTGAAAGGGATAGCCATGGAAATGAAGGGTAGTGGTTAATCTAAAATTTTGAATCCTACATCGATTGCAGTTGTAGGACCCGTTGAACAGGTCACAGTTGCCCAGACAAGTGTGTAGATGCCTACTATGCGTGATGTAGTAGTTGTGCAGTAGCAACCTCAAAAGAATCCAATGAAGAGTTAAGAGGCATTAGTTACAAGGAAGTCTACAAAATTTGAATGGACCAAAACTCCTCCTTAGAAGAGAGTGAAGCAGACTACAAGTGGTCCAAGCAAGAAAAGAAGAACCTTGCAAATTAGTTCTTCTAAATCTGGGGAAGACACTAGTGATAGATTGGTAGAGCCAACTGATCAAGAAGAAAAGACATTGGCAAGATGAAAAGCATGGAAGCCAAAGGTAGAAAATCTTAACATACAAATCATTAATGACAATAATTTTTTCTAGTTGAATAAGTACTATGATTTGTATAATAATATGCATAGGAGATAGCTAGAAAATGCAGTAGTTAGGAATATGATACTAAAACATAAAAGGTTTGATAGTATAAGAGGTCAAATACCAAAACATTTATACAATAGATTGCTAAATAGAAAAAGCAGAGTTATAGAGGAAGATAAGAAAATAAGAGTTAACATGGTGAAAAAGTTATGTTATGTAAATAATGAGGAAGAAATAACAGTTATTTTGAAAGCTATAACACCTTTGTTAAGGAATAAAAAGAGATCCATTCTCCTAATGGGAGGAAATTATGAAGTAAATAAGGAAACACAAAAGGCTATAGTCACATTTATGTCTGCTATAACTAAGGAAAGTGCATAGCCAGAGAAGGCAAGCCAAATACCTATGGAAAATGCATAGATATAGAAGGCAAGCTAGACACCTAATTAGTGTGCATAGATAAAGGAAGCATGTCCCACTATAGACTATCCACCCCACAATTTTGAGCAACCAATTGGAACACCTATTTCTAGTGATTCACCATATATCACCATTGGCAGTGAATCTATGCAAGTAGATAACACCAATGTGATAGTTGACAGAACTAAGGATCCATTCAAGGATTTTGGTGCTAGTATTGTTGGCAATATTGTGGATTATAGCAGCTCATCCAATGAAGTAGAAGATTAGGAGCCAAATTTGGAAGATGCACCTTCTATGAAGAAAGTTGAGCCTAGCAATGAAGTAGGTACTTTGAATGTACCCTTGACACCAACAAAAGTAATACCATCTACACAACCTACTCAAGTAGCAGTGGTCACAACAAGAATAGCTCAGTCAAATGAAGAAGATGAAGCACAAAATCTCATATCTTCTTTGAGAAAATTTCTTAAGAAGAAGAAATCAGCTAAGTCCTTCGAAAAGACTTTGATTTTAGTACTGGAAAAAATGGAAAAGATAGTGAGCCCTATCAAAAAACCTATAGACATTCAACAGTGCATAGTAATCTTGTTCAAAGCCTTTTATGATGAGTTCAAAACACTCACTAATGTGGCTACAATTCAAGCACAAATAGAGCATGATGGTAAACTCCTTAATACCATGTGCACAAATATAAGGAATGACATAGAAACTTTGAATGTATGGAATAGGGCATGAAGATAGAGTATTGAAGAAGGAAAACAAGTTTATGTGTTGCCCCACTTTTCATCCTATACCCATTTTGCAAAAGTGGAAAATTTTATGTCTTAGTTTGGTCTAGGTATGTCTAGGTCTAGTCTTTCCTCCTTAGGTGAAAAGATTATCCATTAGATTTCCAATATTTTCCTTCTCTTGCATTTCATGGTCGAGTGGGTTTCTCCTTGATGTCATATGGGTAGCTTAGTACCTAATTCGATGGAGATTCCTACATTTCATTTAGTTATTCACAAAACTAAACTTGTTCACAACTTGTCTTACTTTTCTCATGAAGGAATGACACTTGCAAAAAATCAAATATTGCCTTCTCCTCGATGAGTTTTTAACCCATGATGATGATTTCCTGCAACGGTTAACAAATGAACATCATGGATCAAGATAAGAAGATAACAAGTTTTTTTATGGAAAATCTTTATTTTCATTGCAATATTTTTCTTTGAGAAACACTTGGATTTCATCATGATGCTCAGAATCATCTTAAGAAGAAAACCTGAAGATGACCTCTCCTTGGTGGACATGTGACCCATGAAGTCTATTTTCTGCCAAAAACAATTGTAAAGGAAATAAATGAAGAAGTGGGCCCCCCTTTCTACTTTCAAAGTTCTTTTATGGTTTTCCAAACCCAAAGAAAAGGTTAATTGTAGAGTTAGAATGTAAATAAAGCTTGAGCAGAAAATCAAAGATTACCTTCCCCTCGGTGGGTTTTCAATTGATGAGGGTGATTTTCTGCATTCACAAATAAATCAACTTTTTGAAAGATTGGGTTTGCAAATTACACATTAGGTATCTAAAGATGTTAATAAAAATAATATAATCACTCTTTGAAAGGTATACTAGATAGAATCTAGCTAAGCAGATTTTTACTTACGGAGTACTCTATTCTTAATTTTCTAGAACTAAATGGAAAATGGGAAGGTAAATATGAAAGGAAAAAAATTTATCATTGGGACAATGGAAATAGTGAAAAGACATTGAAATGTTTGTTAGAGGCTCTTGTATTTACTGATTCAATAGATTTATCCTTCAATTCATTTGTGTGGTGTGGATCTTGAAGATTAATGGGTGAATTAGGATTTCTATATAGAGGGAAACATAACAGTTTTTCAAATTACCACTTTTTCTTGAACTGTTTTGTTGTTGAATTGCATAACATCTTCAAATCTCTTACACTTGCAAATTCTATCCTCTATATTTCATTCAAGTTCAAAGTTTTGATTCACTTCTTCCTCAGATAATATGGCTACCAAATTTGCTAGATTTGATAGACTTAATGGAATCAAATCAACATTGGTAGAGTTTCACAAATACCTCACTCTATTTCTATGACATGTAAGATTTTTAAAGGAGGTTGAGGTTAGAGCTAATTCATCCTATAACAGAGAAACTCTAAGGAAGTGGGCTAGTGGAGGTTTTCCAATGGCAGTTCAAGCTCCTAAATTGATTATTGAATGCATAAATCACTACAACCTAGATACCAGACAAATTTTGTTGCCTGACCATACAGTTATAATCTCTATTGATAGGAAAACTATGGTAAATTACCTTCAAGTTCTAGAATGGGAGGAATTTTCTATGTTGATAGTAGGAGGAGAAATGTCTAAATTCTCCTTGGAGAAAATGGTGTGGAGGAAGGAAATTATGCGATCTTGGTTTTAAAAGTCATGAGGCACCAAGAGTAAGGTTCCTAAAATTATATTTGACACTGATCTCAAGCCTAAGATTGTAGACATTATGGGTTCTCTTGTACAGATTGAAATGTGAGGTAGAAGCACTCAATTTTATTGAACAATATTTCTTTTTGGTACAAATTCTCTGTTTAGATACATAGTATGTTGATTGGGCCTATGAGGTAAGTAAGCATCTATCTAGAGCCCTTAGCAACACAAATTTTTACAAAACTATTTATATGTATTCTTTTCTGATTTATATGCCAGCTTCTCTATAATTGTGGCCAAGCCTTCCTAGAATATAGAACTTTCCTGATGATGTGAAAAGTTATGAGTTCTATCCATGTTTGCAATTGTAGAATAATTATGTAGAATATGTCAAGGTTAATGATGTATTTATGATGAGAATTTGCAAGGAAGTCCAAGGATGCCTAGAGAGGAGGTTCAGTCCAAAGACAATGGTGGCTATTAGTTAGTTTGATAGCTTTTTTATCTAGTTCTCATCCTTCTCATATTTGTGTCTTGCAACTTTTGATGGATTCTCTTTGAAGCTGCTCAGGTACCTAAGCGATATGATCGTGCTAATAGAGATTGTGAGGTAGGCGATCTAGGTGAACATGCCAAGCACAAGCCCAAGGAAGAAAGGTTATGAATTCCCTATGCAGGTTGGAGCTTACAGTTGTGAGTCTCATTCTGATGCAGAAAATATGCTCAAAACATTTGAGAATAAATATCAATTGGAGGTATATGAGGTCATGAGACCTATGTTTGACCCGAATGGGTATGCAAGAAATGTGTTACAGATTGGAAGCATGATCAAACATGTTACCACTATCAAAGATTATTGGGAAGACTCTAGAGATGAGCTTGAGAGCAGAGATTGTGCTTTCGCTAGGCTCATAGTGGAGTAGATTAAAACATATGGTATCAACTTTGATGTAGAAGGCTTAGAAGATGATGAATAAAATATGTATAGTAATACATATTTAACTATGTTAAGGGGCATTCCTATCAGTTTAGACACTTATGTAGATGTTGAGGAGAATTTAGATATTATGATGGCTAGGATCATCAAGAGAATGCAAAAGTGGGTTGAATGGACAACCAAGAGGAGCTAGAGCAAAGGTATAGCCACTCAAGCTTCTCCAACATTTGTAACACCTTCTTCATCTTAGAGTACTACACTAGGGATAATAATAGTTACCACTCAAGGTCTAGCTCAACCTTCAGGTGGAGGTGATCAAGCTCCGAGCAAGAATGTCTCCATAGCCAAGACCTGTCATTATGGTTCCCTCCCAGTCATTGGAAGCTAGACTGGTGCTAAAGAAAAGAAGATGGAGGAGCCAAAGGACAGCGTGGTTGCCCCAATTTTGTCCCCCCATGTCACACTAGTTCCATCACCTCATTTTTCTCCAATTCCTTCTCCCCATACTACTCCAATTCCCTCTCCTATTCATAGTCTCATTTTGCTAGCAAGTGCTACACTTCTACAACCAAATAGCTCTTCAATATAGATAGTAGACTTAGGAGATGGGAAGAGTAATAGCAGTGAGACTATTGAGTTTGATGAAGTAGAAAAGAAATCTCTAGAACTAGATAAAGGTCAGAGTTCTTCTAGGCACATCTCTCGAGATCTAAAGAATCCTTTCTATTTGACTATTGTGAAAGTCACTCAATCTAAGAGGAAGATTTTTAGTATAGAATAACTTGGGATGACCTCCAAGGTGATAGTTACTAACTCATGGTTGGAGGATACATTGGAGAGAAAAGGAAAAAGAAAAGATGAAAGAAATTTTGCTAAAGATATTGTATCCCTTGCAATTCACTCTAGATCTATATTGACAAAAGCAAAGAAGTAGAGAACCTTGTCCATACTTGGGCAAGATCCAAAAATAGGGCACCTAACAATGGAGATAGCCAAGCCCAACAAATGAGGAAGGATTAAGGACATGATTGCTGATGATTTTACTCTACACTCTATGGATCATGGAGAAGCAAGGCATGACACTGAAGTTGACTTGGGGAAGTCAACCAATGAGATGATTGAGGGGAAATTAGAAAGTCTAAATTTGTATAAGACCAAAAAGAAGGCTGAAATAGAAGAATTGAATAAGTTTGTCTGATAGTTAGTCACTCCATTGGCAGCCATCTCTAGAGTATCGATGAAAAAAAAATCCTATTGTTGCTGAGGTTTAGGCCCTTATCTCACAACTTCTAGAAGATAAGAATTTTGGTCAGATTGGTGAAGAATGGATTAAGAAGCTCAAATCAGAAGGAGACACTATTATAGCATAGATTGGTAATGTTATCTTAAGGTTAGAAATGGAAAAGGATAACATCATATCAAACAACAATACTCTGGCTAGAGAAAGGGTTAAGTGTGATGATTACATCTCCCTCTTGAAGATGATCATTCAGATGAAGGCCAAGGAAGTGGTTGAAGCAAAAATCTTGCCAAAGGGAGATGAACCTCTATTTGAGTGGCTTCAAAGCATGCAGTCCAAGATAGGAATGATCCAATCAGTAGAGAAAGGGTTTAAAGAAATAGAGGATAAAGGGAAGAAGATACAAGACAAAGGATTTGAACTTATGAAGGGGCTACATATAGATTCACAGACTAGTGGACATGGAAAAGAACTTATTGGGATCAATTTCATGAAGGAGAACTTTTACAAATTTTTGAATAGTCTATCTGATGTGTCTTCCAATAGTCGAAACACAGTTACTGAACTTCAGGCACTCAGCAGATGCATACACGTGGCCACAGAAGAACTACCAAATCAACTAAATGTTGTAAAAGAGTTGGCTAGAGAAAATTCCAAATGGCTCTTAATGTATACTAATATACACGTGCCTAGGCATGACGAGCTCATCCCAATCATAGTTTCCGCCAAGGCCTATAGAGGAAAACTAGAAAAGGGGAAGAAGTCAAAGTGATTCACATTCTGCCTTTTTTTTGTTTTCTTTTGTAATTATTGAAATGTGACAAATTGGTGCCTTGCCATTTGTCATTTTTGAGAAGATGGACCAATTGAACTTCCATTGTTATAGTCATCTTAAAATTTTATATCTATGAGATTGAAAGATTAATAAAAGGTCGGTAAATTTTTGGTGTAAATTATTTTATGTTGTAGAGACTATTGAATGGTATTTTATATCAATTATTTTATGTTCTAGTTCTATTAGATTTAGTCCTATGTTTTCTCTTTTGTTTGAATTGAAGAGAGGAAAGAACAAAATTTCACTCCCCTATTTTGAAGCAATGGATGAATGTGATAAGCAGTGTCATTGTTCATTCAAAGAGAAATCCCTTTAGTATTTTCTGTTTGTTAATCACAATTCAGATTCAAATTAACTTACTTTAATACTAGCTATTACTCTATTACGCTTTGTGAATTCATAGGACATGTGGATTCATAAATTGATTTAAATCTTTAGAAATTTTTATTTGGCTAAGTTAAATCCTATTTAAGTTTGGCTTGGTTCTACCTATTCTATTCTCGGGTCAAGAACAGACCCCAAATTAGTTTCAAGAGGAAAACATAATTCATTGAAAATCTATTCTAGGGAGCTATACCTACCAATTCAGAGAAAAGCCAAACCATCCATAAGTGGCTTTTCAACTGTTGGTAATCAGATATTTGATCCAAGTTTGGGTACTTAAGAGTTATAATTAAAAGGAACAAATCCATTTACCGATAGATTTTTGGTGACCCTGCTAGGGATATGAATAGTTGCTTGATGAAAAAGCCTATGTCATGAGAAAAAATGGTACTACCTCATGAAAACATTATTCCAGTGCTCCAACCTAATCTTGGTTTTGAAGATGATCAAGAAGACATAATTTCTTCCTTTAATACATTTGTTTGGAGACATAGGAGGAACGATGAACATTACAAGAATGCTAGTAAAATATTGGAATAAGAAGAAAAAAGAGTTGAAGCTTTGGAAAGAGTTGTTCAAAGGAAAGACATCAGAAGAGTAGAAAGTCAATTGAGACAAGCATCTCAAAGACAAAATTAGCTTAGCACCCTGGAATAAACAAGGTTCCTCAAAAGTACCAAGGAACAGGGTGGGAAAGATCCTATTTTTTATCAACTTACAGAGCTTGGTTTTCCCATCTTAGACATTCCAAAGAGGAAAGGCAAAAAGAAAAGTTAGAGTAGACCACCTTCCCTTGTTAGGAATCAAGACACTAGTACTTCACATTCTTCCTATCAGATATTGGCCCTACATGAAATTATTGCTCCCCCAGTAGTTAGTTTCCTACCATACACTGCCAGAACAATCATGGCTACTCCATGGGCCGCAACAACAAGACCATTAGCACTAACAACTTACCACCCTCTCCTAGCTAGTTCAAGGAACAATTTCCCAAAATTCTTAGAAGATGGGAAGGTTACTATAGATGAACATATTAAATCCTTCTTTGCATCTACTTACATCTTAGGTGTTGGACATGAGGATGTTGCCATAAGATTATTTGTGGAAACCTTAGTAGATAGTGCAATAGACTGGTTCTACCATCTAGATGATGGCTCAATAACTAATTGGGATATAATGAGAATGGCCTTTAAGACAAGGTTCAAAACAATGAAAGATGAACATGCCTTGTTAACATAGTTGACTTCCATTAAAAAGCAATCCACCATGAGTATGAGAGATTTTGTTGCCAAGTTCAATAAGATTATTAGTAGAATTCTAACTATTGATAGACCTACAGGCAGTAATTTGAATACCTTCTTTATCAGCTCAATGCCACCAAATGTTAATTATGATTTGAGAAGAGCACATCCCACACATTTAGCAGACACAAAAAAGAAGGCAATTGAATTTGAAGATGATTTGATTTCTATGGGAAAATGGAAGCATGAACTTCAAACTAAAGGAAGTTCTAGTTATACTACATCATCTGATGAAATGATTTAAAAGTTGTTGAATGAATTGATATCAGTAAAAAGATAATTAGCTAGATTTAGTAATTCCTATCAGCAGAATTATCAAATTTTTTTGGGAAAGAACAGTGATGAAAAATATCCATAGCTCACAGGCTCACAACCTAGGTTACAAATTGAAGTAGCACCAAAGAAGCATAACATGTGTGTCTTTCACTTGACCACAAATCACAATAGTGAGAGTTGTCTAGAGACTACTCGTATGATGTAATTATTATCTACCATTGAATTGAACACTGAAACTCCTTGTTCAGAGTCTGATTTGTATTCAAATGGTGACTTTGGAAATTTATTTTTGGAATACAAATTAGATTCTGAACCAAAAGGAAAATGTTATGACACCATTGATGGAACTTCATATATAGTGCTTACTCGGGGCCAAAGACTAAAGAATCAATCCTCTAGTCACGCTCACAAGAATGATTCTAGTCCTTTGGAAAGTAATTTCATATTGATCAAGAAATATACACCTCACAAATGGGTAAGGACAAAATACCTTTTGATTTCATTCAATTGTGTGAAGAATCAAAAATTCAAATTTCCCCTATAAATTATTTGAAATCTCACCCTTCTGAGTTAAAAAGACTGGTAGATCAGTGTAGAGGGAATGCATCAGATTTGAATCACAATGTGATTGTTGAAAAAGGAGATGAAACTTTGACATCTAGCTTATTTAATCAAGAGGATTCTACTATTTTAGCAACATCCCCTAGGTAAAAAC
Source organism: Cupressus sempervirens (assembly GCA_028749045.1). NCBI lineage: Eukaryota > Viridiplantae > Streptophyta > Pinopsida > Cupressales > Cupressaceae > Cupressus > Cupressus sempervirens. Next base: position 27,177,545 of record CM053785.1, on the reverse strand, counting down.
TTGACCCATTTTATATCTCATTGTATATCAATGGGTGCAAGCTAAGAAAATGCATAATAGATTTAGGTGCATTAGATAATGATCTACCATATTCCATAGCAAAGGCATTTCATCTCAATCTTACTAAAGTGTGTGAGAGGTTTTATTCTATGGATGCTAAACAAATCCCTTTGTTTGGGAAAATCAAAGATGCTCAAGTAGCCTTGGCCTCACATCCAGAAAAGAAACTCTTATTGATTTTATCTCGACACCCCATGGACACGTAAATGCGGTTTTATTTGGATCTTCAGGAGTAATAGTATTTTGGTTATAACAACTAGATCCATATAGAAAAGAAAAATACTTCTTTCCAACTAGTGTGTCTAGAACTTTGTCTATGAATGGCAAAGGAAAGTGATCCTTCTTCGTGGCTTTGTTCAACTCTCTATAATCTACACAAATTCTCTAGTTTCCTCCCTTTTTAGGCACAATAACTAGGGGTGACACCCATCTACTATCAAATATTTGAATCACAATGTGATTGTTGAAAAAGGGGATGAAACTTTGACATCTGGCTTATTTAATCAAGAGGATTCTACTATTTTAGCAACATCTCCTGGGCAAAAACCTAACCCATTTTATATCTCATTGTATATCAATGGGTGCAAGCTAAGAAATTGCATAATAGATTTAGGAGCATTAGATAATTTTCTACCATATTCCATAGAAAAGGCCTTGGGTCTTAACCTTACTAAAGTGCATGAGAGGTGTTATTCTATGGGTGCCAAACAATTCCCTTTGCTTGGGCAAATCAAAGATGCTCAAGTAGCCTTGGCCTCACATCTAGAGAAGAAACTCTTATTGATTTTATCTCAACACCCCATGGGCATGTAAATTTGGTTTTATCTTGATCTTTAGGAGCTGATTTGGTTATAACCACTATATCCATCTAGAAAAGAAAAATACTTATTTCTAGCTAGTGTGTCGAGAACTTGGTCTATGAATGACAAAGGAAAGTGATCCTTCTTGGTAGCTTTTTTCAAATCTTTGTAATCGACACAAATTCTCCAGTTTCCTCCATTTTTAGGCACTATAACCAGGGGTGACACCCATCTATTATTTGATATAGGATAAATAAAACTAGCATCAAGTAATTTTTGCAATTTAGTTTTAACTATGTCTCTATGGCTTAGATTTATCCTTCTCTAAGGTTGACGGAGTGGTAGGTAGCCTTCATTGATGTATATCCTATGAGTGCTCAGTGTAGGACTTAACCCTTTCATATCACTGTAATCCCATGCAAAGGTCTTTTCATGCCTTTGAAGCAATTCTTTTAACTGTTCCATCTATGTGGGTGTTAACTTAGGATTAACATGGAGATTATGACCTCTAGTCAGTTCAACAGTGGTGGTGGACTCTATCATAGTAGCTTCAGAGAATGGACTTGCTTCTAATTTACAAGTTAAAAGTGGATAAAGAGTTTCAAGTTCTTTGAGCAAAGTACAATTCTTATCACACTCTTCATATGTGATTAACTCCAACACAGAATTTTAAGGTACATCTTTTTCTACCACACAACTATTAGTGAGGATACTCTAAAATTTTGAATCTTCCTCTTGCAATTTTAGAAAGGATTGTCTATATAAAATTATGAGCTATACTATGGAATTTAACTCTTCTTCTTCATCTCCTAAATCTAGCCAAACAGATGTGCTTAGATCTAGTAATGGTTGGGCTGGAGGATATAAATCAAATTTCTTTGTTGCTTGGTCATTTGAGATAGTCATATTCCTTGATCTACAACTTATGTTTGCATCAGCTATAGCTAACCATGTTCTACCTAAGATGATAGGGTAACTAGATAGATTAACTTTGGGGGATAAAATCATGAAGTCTGTAGGATATTCTAGAGAATCTAGGGTTACAACTATGTTTTCTATCATCCCATCAGGGGTAACAGTAGAACTATCCACAAGTTGCAAAATTGTTGGTGTAGCCATTAATCCTTCTATTTGCAACTTCTTCATGGTATCCTTTTTCATAACATTTATATCAGCTCCAAGATCTATTAAAGCATTTTTTTAAAATTGACCATTTATACTGACATTCACTACTGGACTTCCTAGATTAGAATATTTTGGTGTAATCAATTTCCCTAGCATGATGTCAGCCAATTGTCCCACAACATGGACTGTGGTGGGTTCCTTTTTCTTCCTTCCAGACTTCTTCAAGCAAGCTTCTCTAATAGGTTTTCCATAAATTGGAACATCCTTAATGGCTTGAAACAAGGGTATTTGGACATGTATATTTTTCAACTGATCAACAATATTAAAAGGCTATTCCTTTGTTTGTTATATTCCTTTTGTATTTAGCTTTTCTAGAAAAGGAGGTTCTACTATTGTTTGAGTTGGGGTTGACATAGTATCCTTGGTTGATTCAATAGTTGCAGTAACTAAGGGTTTTAATGTCATAGGAGAGTTTGGTATTTTAGTTATAAGAGGTGGTTTAGGCATTGGTAAAGTTGTACCAAAGCTTAGATGTATATTAGCAACATTCAGGGTGTAAGTAGGATACTACTAAGCAATAGCACTATACATTGGCTACTGTGGTTGTTGGCTATTTGGGTTTGGGTGAGGTTGTGTTGGTAACTATGTTTTCTTTTCAGGTCCAGGATTTGCAGGTGGGGGCATTAAAGCAGGTTGTTGAATTGTAGGTGGTAATTGTGGAGCACCAGTATTTTGGTTAGGCTACTATTGAGATCCCCTCCATTGGTTTGTAGACTTCCAATTCCCTTGGGGTGGTTACCATTGGTTCTGCTAGTTTTTCCAGTAGTTCTATTGGTTTTTCCATTGGTTACTCTATTGGTTAGGCCAAGATGGTTGGGAATTTTGAGGCCATTGGGATTGTCGTGGGTTTCTTTTCCTAGCATTGTTCCAATTGGGTTGATTTTGTGGAGGACCTTGGGGATTACAATTTTTCCATTGACTACTATATGAATTTGAATTTTGCAAGGGATGTTGAGACATACATCGATGTTGGGCCCATGGTCAGCATTGAGCAACAAAGAATACTTGCTCATCATTTCCATCTATCTTGACATATTCAGTTGGAAGATGTTGGTTCTCCATGCTTACAACCAGTTTACATTGGCAATCCTTCTTTTGCTTCTAGCAATGAAGGTAGCATTTAGCTAGTTGTAACTCAGCTTTGGCTTTCTTCTTCTTTGAAATCATTATGTCCAAATGTGTAGCAACATTATTGATGATATCTTTTTGAAATCTGACAATAGGTGAGATATCTCAACCTAAGAAATGCCTTGACTAATACCTTTAGTGACTGTGGAATGAAGTCCTCAACCTTTCTTCATTGTTGACCTTGAATAGTTTTGACAGGTCTTCTTGAGATCATCCCAAGAAGCTTGATATACATCACCACCAACCATCAAGTCCAATGCTTCTAAATAGTCATTATTCACACCTCTAAAAAAAACTAGCTTTTTTGAATCTTCAAACAACATGTGCCGAGGGTTCTTCTGCATTGTATATGAGAAATGTGAAACATAATATTCTAATGTTTCATCCTCCTTCTATGATATCCTAAAGATATCATCCCCTCTTGAACTAGATGCTTTGCAATATTCTTTATATTTATCCAGAAATAGAGCTTGCATCTCATCCCAACTTCCTCCTCCATTGGCTCCTAAGCCCATGAACCATGATGAAGCTGATTCTTTCAAGGTTGTTGGAAACAATTTAAGCTTATGGGCATCAATTTTTTAGTCAAAACTATGACAAAGGATATCAAATTAAAACAAGAAAGTATTAGGGTCTTTAGTTGCAAGGACATAGAACTTTGGAAGAGTAGTGGGAGGTATGTTCTTAAGATTAGGATTGGTTACAAGACTTGGAAGAGGAAATGGAAAAGTAGGTTGTGCCATGACTAGAGGTATCAGATTATGAGGTTGGTGCTAAAAAGGGACATTGGGTACTGGATGATTAACAATTGGTTGATTTAGAGAAGTGTTATCAAGAAAACATGCCAAGACTTTAGTGAAGGGTTGAAGACTACTTATGTCTATGGGTTCAGCTATTGATGATGATGCTGAAGGAAAAATAGGGCTTGTGTCTTCAAAATGCAACTTAACTTCTTCTTCCTCAATTTCTTTGTTCAAATTAATAGACTCTCATGGAAGAAATTTTCCATACTCATCTCGTCATTTTCCTCCTTGATGCATGCAATTATATTTTTCACACTGGTAAAAGAAACTTCAAACTGGAGATTTCTAAAAAAAATTTATCTAGGAACTATGACTCAAAAATGGTCCTAGCTTGACACCATCCTTGACAATGGTGCCAAAAATGATCCGCCTCACAATAGGTGCATCATAGTCATGCTCTAGGCCATGCTTAGGAATAATACATTCAAACAAAGGACTATTTTTCTTGCTATGAGTTGAATTTTATCTTGTCAACCCAATGATGTATACTTGAACTAGTCGGCATAGTATGTGCACTAGGTCTCTTAATGAGTCAATGAGCTTGTGTTGCAGGAAAGGCAAATGCAAGGAAAAGAACTTACACTATTGCTACATGAAACTAACACACTTAACTCTATGAATATTGGAAATACAATGAAAGGATAACAAATATTCCAACTCGATTCATCCACAATAATTGTTCTCACATATGCTACAGGAACATTCACAAAGTGCGATGCTAAAAGAAGGAACTTACAATTTCTAATTATGAAACTAAGAATGCTTGGAAATAAATATATTCTATACTAATCTAATCCACCTTCCAAGTGGGCCCCCTTGGTCAGCTTTACTAAACTACTAACACAAGATAAAAGCCAAAAACTATTTCATTAGCTTTCATAAATTGATTACATAACACAAAATTGGAAAAACACAACTGTAAAAGTCAACAGTCTGTTCTCATAAACTATTTCTTCTATCTAGCTAAAATCAAAAAAACTTAGGTCAATTCCTATATATATAGGAAATCAACACTTATTCCATAATAGAAAAGTAAATACCCTAGCTTTAAATCCACAGGAGAGAAAATAGGAAGATAACAATTGAAGGCAAGAAGAAGGAATAATGCCTTGCGGTAGGAATAATAAAGTATGAAAATCTACTTGCCATAGAACAAATGCAAAGAAGGGAATAATTCTTCATAGCTCCTCCTTACTCACTATCATGTCTTCTGGAATAATTGCAACTTCCCTTCGTCATGGCTACTCCTTAGCATTCTCTTCTCCTTGAATGTTGTTGGCACTCAACTTTTAAATTCCTCCAATCATCTTTAAGTCTTCATTAATAGGTTAGTTTCAATACAAAGACATGTCTGCAAGTAAATATTTATCAAATTAAATTCAAATATAAGAACACACATATTGATAACTATATGAAATATTTCATACTATATATAATACTAGCAAAAAGGTGGCATAGTTTCTACCCATAGGATTATCACAGGTTTAATAAATATTGGTCCACAAATGTTTTGACAAAGATAAAACTAAGTATCAACAAAGTACCTTAAAACTATTATGAAATAAAGGAAAATTTTGGTCTCATCACCTAATGCAGTTCCTTTCTGGCAATAAAAAAGGCATGATAATCCTAAGGTCACAGATGCCATTTTTTGAGAGGTTGATAAAATGTTAAAGAAAGAATCATCTACCCCATCCATCACTCCAACTAGGTAGCTAATATAGTACCAGTTAGAAAGAAGAATGGAGAAATAAGGATCTACGTCAATTTTTGTAATTTGAACTAGGTGTCTCTAAAGGATAATTTTTATCTCCCCAATATGGATTACTTACTAAAAATAGTGGCTAGATTTGAAATGATGTCTATGCTTGATAGGTTTTCAAGTTACAATCAAGTTGAGGTAGAGGAGAAAGACCAACATAAGACAATATTTACCACTCCTTGGGGTACATTTTCATATCATAGAATGCCCTTTGGACTCATCAATGCTAGTGCCACGTTCCAGAGATGTATGAGAAAAATGTTTTCTGATTTGAAGGATTGGATTATAGTTATATATCTAGATGACCTCACCATGTTTTCAAAAAAGAGAAAAGATGACATGGAAGATTTAAGGAAAGTCTTATAGAGATTCTGAGAACATGGAATCTCACTAAATCTAAAGAAATCAATTTTTTGTGTGATAGAGGGAAACCTCCTTGGTCATATAGTCTCTCATGAAGGCATTATAATTGATCTTGAATGAGTAGAGGCCATCCGAAGGTTAAGCTTTCCCTCAAATAAAATAAGGGTTAAGTCATTCTTTGGGTAGGTGAATTTCCCTAGAAGGTTTTGTACTAGATTTCACAGAAACTACTAAACATATTGCGCATATGATGAAGAGAAATTCAAATTTGAAATGGAATGAGGCAGGAAAGTAGGCCTTTCAAAATATTAAAACTGCTATTGCTAATGCCCCAGTGTTGAGTCACTTGAATTATAAGCAAGATTTCCCCATCTACTATTATGCTTCTAAACATACTTTATTGGCAATACTTATGCAAGATAATGATGAAGCGATACAAGCCCTAATAGCTTTCATGAGCATACCCTTGAAAAATCATGAATTGAAATACTCATAGATAGAGAAACATATTTTTGCAGTAATCAAAGCACTTAAAAATTTGTAGTTCTATATCTTGTATTCACATTCTATCATTTATGTCCTAGATGTAGCTGTGAAAAGTGTGTTGATACAATAGGATGTAGGTTGCAATGCTAGAGGAGCATGGATAGAAAAGACATAAGAATATGATATAGAAATTAAGCCTACCAAGCTAGTAGGGGGTAATTCATTGTGTAAAGCAATTGCAAAAAACAAGATTGTTGAAGAATCAAAAGAATTAGAAGAAAAGTGACTAGTGTTGGCAGTATGTCCTCATGATTGATGGTTTGAAATTATTACTTATCTGCTAACATATGGAGAATGCTGAGAGGGCCTAAATGTAAGACAAAGGAGATCTTAAGTTGAAAGTAGCTAAGTACATAATTTGACATGGAAAATTGTTTAAAAGGGCCATTGATGGCACTTTTATCAAATGTGTACACAAACAACATGAAGAAAAGTTGTTGAAAACATTTCATGATGAAGCTTGTGGAGGACATTTTTCATCCTTAGCCACAACTTTCAAAATATTGAGACATTGCTATTACTAGCCTAGGACGTTCAAAGATGCCTATTCTTGAGTGGAAAAGTGTGAAAAATGTAAGATGTTCACCAAGTGTCCTCAATTGGTTGCTCTACCATTAAGGCTTGTCATCATTGAAGGACCCTTTCAACAATGGGGTCTTGATTTTATTAGTCCTATTAGTTTGACATCCAGTGTTGGCCACCGATACATGATAACTGTGACCGATTACTTTACTAAGTGGGTGGTGTATATGAGGATTAGAAATGCAAAGAACAGTAAATATCAAATCAAAAGTATTCACAAAACTAAATAAACATAACTTCAAGATAGACTAAGATGAGCTCTCAATTGAGAATATGAGCCATTAATGGGCTCTCTCAATGAGAAGCTCTCTTGTTGAGTAGCTTTGTATAATTAGATAGGATGTATGCTCGATTCTCCAAAGGCTTCAATGGTTTTCTTGATGGATTTTGGCTTGGGTGAATGGATTTGATGTAAAATGGCTTCTCAAAAATGGAATTACTTTGTTACTATGGGTGATTGTGTTAAAATGGCTTGGCAGAGGATTCCTTAAATAGGCAAAGTGCTTGAGGGATCAAGAGCTAGGATGCAAGGATGGGAAAAAGCTTATGGAAGGTTTAGATTGAATGAGAGGAGAGCACATGGATTGTGCTTCCTTACAGCCAATCAAGGAGTGACACATGTCACAGGATCATTGGTTAGAGCAAGAGGGGTTGAGGGGTCAACAAAGGAGGCTCAAAGCTCATAAAGACCCTCATAATGGCTTGTAAGAGCAATGAATGAGCTTGTAAGAGTCATTTATGGCTTTGTTGGCTTCATAAAGTTTTATGGTTGGGATATTTGTGAGAGAGTTGAGATATTTTGACTTGGGTTGGATTACGAAAGTCTTAAGCTTGAATTAGGAATGTGCAAATGATTAAGGCTTGTATTAGGCTTGGGTTAAGATTAGATTATGCTTGTTAGAGATGGGCGAGTGGATGGCATTTAATGAGGGTGGGTGAAGGAGGAGATATTTGTTGGCTTTGGCTTGGGTTAGCAAGTCTTAACCCATGTTTAGGGAATGTGACAAGGTTAGGGGGGATTAGGATTAGGGTCAAAGATAAGGATTGACATCTTCTAGAAGAGTCTAGGCTTTGGATGAGGATGAAGACTTTCTAGAAGAGTCTAGAACTTCCCACGATGAGGATAAATAAGGTTTTTGGGAAATAAATAAAGTTTTATTTATTTCAAGGGTTTGGGTTGAGGAGATATTTATTAAAATATTTTTAATAAACATGAGGATTAATATTTAATCTTAATTAAATATTTTGAGTTGGGATTAGGGGAAGGAAATGATGGGATTAGTTTTTAATCAAAATTAAAGAAGGATTAGAAGATTTTAGAAGAGGTTAGTGGTCTTAAGGAAACTGGCCAAACTTTGGGCAAAAAATAAATTATTTATTTATTTTGGGATTTTTGGTCAATTTATTAATTAAATAATTAATAAATAAGAAAATAATGTTTAAATAAGATTTAAACATTTTTGGGAGGGATTCATTAATTAAATATTTTAAATTAAGATAAAGGGATTTAATGGCATAAAAATATATTAATTAAATAAATAATTAATTAATTAATACATGATGATGTCATTAGGGACTTTTTCAGAAAATAAAAATACTTTATTTTCTAAAGGATTAGGTGTCTACATTTTGCTCCTTTTTGACATAGTGTTGAGATAACACTATTTCAAAGAAGTTTGAATATAAACTACACGAGGAAGATGTTTTAGTAACAAAGTTGCCCTAGTCTTAGATAAGAAGGAGAGACTAGACTATGAGATGCCCCCTCAAGAAGGTGATGGCGAGAGAAAATGAGTGTCGATGGCTTCTTGAAAAATACAAGAATCTGAGATAAGCAAGGAAACTCAGATTGGCAAAGAGAAGGGGTTGAATTAGCTCAAACTCTCACTATGAGAGAATGAGAAAGGGAGAATCAAAGGCACAAGAGGAAGCAAGCTTAAGACTTTAGGGAAGGTGGATGATGAAGGAGCGGAGCACTATAAAAAAAAATCCAAGATAGGGAGAAGGATGAGGGAATTATAAAGCTAATGCAAGAAGATTTCAAATAGTCAAATTGGCAGAAGATGAGTTTCAGAGATCCCTAGGACTAGGATTGTGGATCTCGAAAGATGAGGCTTGGTGGATTGATTGGATTTGTGGATCCCTAAGACTAGGATTGTGGATCCCTAAAGCTAAAAGTGAAGATTGATTCAAAGAGATACTGATGCATAAGTTGGGGTAGGAGAGACAGATGCTAGATATGGATGGGGGATAATGGAGATGAAGGGATTCCATTGAAGCTTTTTGAGCAAGGGGATACTTCAAAGAGAAGTACGACCATGTAGTTGAGCACTAGATTTTCTATAAGATTGTTGGTTAATTGTCAAGGTTACCAAGAACATGAAGGCCATGTCACCAACCATCTAGAGGACTGATGGACTGATTCAAAACAAAAATGCAAGGATTTCCCCGCTAGCACACATGAAACCTCGAGGAAACAGTGTGGAACCGACATTGGGTAACCCACAAGAAGAAAAGAAAAAAAAATGAAAGACCTGATCAATACCTTACGTTCAGATTGCCCCATTCACAGCATTCCATGATATGGAAGATCATGGCAACCTTGAGGAGGGAACAAAAAGATTGCTTGGAAAAGATACTTCAAGACCCAAAAGGGAAGATTCTAAATCAAAAGAAAGTAAAAATCCAAAAGAGAACCATTTACCAATGAGATGGGTAGGATGAGGTACTAACAGACCAAGATCAAACATGAGGAAAGCTATATCCTACAAGGATCTATTGGAGAGCACCTAAGCTAGTGGATTTGGATGAGTGATGCACTAGGCAAGATGAACTAAGAAGGATAACACTTTGATGACATGAGATCTAGCTAAAGGATGCATTGGAATAGCTAACCAAGATTTGTGCGATGTGTGCAAGATGTAGAAGCTAAGGATGAGGTGATAGTAGAAGATATGGATTTGGCAGGATGCATCCAATGATGATGATAGATGTCTGACCAAGGAGGGGGACAATACTAAGGTTGGTGCTAGCTAAGCTGATAGATGGCGCTAGAGTGAATGGCTAATGAGAGGATGACATTGGATTTGCATGAGGATAGCCTAGAGCGAGATACCAATGATAAGGGAGGATGGACAAGACAAGATCTCCAAGGAATATAGTGCCCCCAGTCAGAAGATGACATGTGGAAGGAGGGCTTATGATGGATGTGATAGGATTGAAGCTAGGATGGAAAAGTTGAAGGTGCTAGGGAGATGGATGATAGCTGGGATGATGGGGTGAGGTTGCAGAAGATAAGTGGATAGTGATAGATAAAAGCTAGAGGATAAAAGATAGGTGGATAAATTGGAAGATTGAGCTGGATGGCAAGATGTGACCAAAAGCATGAGGATCATAGTCTAAGCTAGGGATGGCTGGATTACTCATGATGCTTGTTTGCCATGTTTTCATCATGGTACTTGTCCAAGGTGCTTGAATTGCCAAGTTTTCACCAGTGGATGCTTTATTTTTCTTTTCTTTTTTTTGACTTTTTGACTTTGGACTTAGCTAGAATGATTTTGGCTTTTTTGGAATTTTTCACTGGCTGTTGGAATGTTCAATTTTTTTGCTAGTTGTTCGTACACCGAATGTGTGATTTATGGAATAGATTGGATTAGATGGGATTGATGGTAGGAGATGGAGGGATGAAAAGGCTGGAAAGGAGCATGAGATGGGGATGCTTGTAGGATCAACATTGGAACATGTTGGGATGGGTGTGAAAATAGCCTATGGGGGATAGATGGTAGATGCGAGCTTGATGGAGGATTTGTGGAAGTGTGCTTGGGGATATAGGAACCCAAGATGGAGTTGGGATGGGTGTGAAAATAGTCTATGGGGGATAGATGGTAGATGTGAGCTTGATGGAGGATTTCTGGAAGTGTGCTTGGGTATATAGGCACCCAAGATGGAGTTAGGAGATTGGGGACACGAATCACTAGATGGGTGATTAGCAATGGTGGATGCCATTATGCATTGGGTTTCAACTTTTTTCTTTGGTATCCACATGGCTTTGGATTTTCTTTTCATAGGCTTTTGCATTGTTTTGCATTCTTTGATTGGATTTTGCCTTTTTGGAGTATGTCTTTTAGAATAGACATATGATTGCCTAGGATGTGGATTTTTAGCTTTATGCATTTTGAAGTTGGCATTCACATTGCTGTGGTAAGCTTTGGGAATATGGTGAGGAGAAGCTTTGTGAGATGGAGAGGATATGGAAGAGAATGTAGGGGGATGATGATGGATGATGTGCCCTAATATGTGCCTTTGTTGATCTTGCATAGGAATGGAGGGAATAGGATTTTTATGATGGCTGATAGGAGGATGGAGGATGGTAGATTTTGGGACATGGGGACCCAAAATGGATTTAGTGGATGAAGGGGGGATATGGTAGGTTTTTTTGGGTTGCAAAGATGGTGGAGGGGGGATGACATAAGATTTCTTGAAGGAGTGATGGGGGGTTGGCATGGTGGGCCTAGAGATAGGCTTGGTTTGGGGATGGCATGTACTGACACTTTTAGATGGTGAGCCTTTGGATACATATCCAAGACCATGAAATCTTGGATTCTTTTGTGCAATAATAGGCTTTCTGATTCCTTTCTCTTGTGGTCCTAAAACTTGACCTTGATAATGCCATCGATTGAGCATTTGAACGAGCTGAGAAAAATTTTTGCTTATAGAAAATATTAGAAGTGTGTTATTAGATGTACTACAACGGGGAGATACTATTCTTAATTCTTCTGTTGAGAGGGGGTCACCATGGATGAATGTAAGTGAACCAAGAGGGTAGATTATAGATGGTGGAATAGCTTGGATAGGTGGTAAGATGGAAGCATGGAGTGGAGGAGATGGTAGGATAGGATATTGATTTAGCTGATGGGATGAAAAGATATCATGCAGTAGAGGAGGTATGGCTTGAGGTTTTGGAGATGGAGGGGATGGTGACTGCACTATGGATGGAAGACATGGTACGATCATATCTTCATTTATGTTTTGGGGGATGTAAACATGCTTTTGGGTAGGATCTTGATAGGATTGGATTGGAGTGGATGGTGCGATAGGAGGTGAAGGGATGGATTCTTCAAAGGCAGTGGATGGATAGATGGGAGATTTGGTAGTAGAGATGGGTGAGTAGAAGATGGATGCATAAGGGTCATTATGGGAGATTTGGGAAATGCTTGGAGGTGATGTGGATAGGATTCAGAGGGATTTGACAAGTGGTGGGATTTTGATGCTTGTAGGAAGTGGAAGGATTTTAAGCAATTTGATGGATGCTATGGGAGATGGAGGTGATATTATAGATGGGGAAGCTTCATCACTAACTACTTCACATGGTTGGATTAGATGACATGGCTTATCGACTGTTGGAGGTGACTTTTCTTGTATTTCCTCTAGGAGATTCTTGGGAGACTCATGTGTCGAAGGTGGAGGTGGTGGATTGACAGGAGTAGCTGGTGTGATGGGGGTGGAAGATTGGAAGCTTGGTTGATTGGGTGATGGAGGAGAAGCTGGGATATGAGATGGCATGACTAGATAGTTTGGAGGAATGCTTGGATTTTGGGGGATGGTTGGTAGAAGGCATCTAAGACTCTCAAGATATCCATCATAGTCAACAAGATTTTCATCATCATTGGAATAGGATGTAGCAGGACAAAGGACAATGTGACCAAAATCATCATGATAGGGTTGGGATTTCATGTTTTGATGATGAGTTGGATGGGGATGGGGTCTTGCATATGGATGAACACGAAAGCTCATGGTTGGATTTGGATTAAGTGCAGATTTTGGATTGGCTGATGAAAGATTTCCTAGGGAGAGTCAAAGCTACATGACAGACCTAAGGAGGATTGGCTTGAGATTTTTTGCTTTCCTATGGATGGAAGACTTCAAGGGTATGCTGTCAAAAAGTGAGTTTTTCTTTCCTATGTGCAGGATTGGTGGCTTTTGGTGTCAACTTGAGGATAGACAAATGATCCTATGGGCATGACATGAGATTGACCACTTGTGGATCCCAACCTTTAGCTTAAGGCGATGAGGGGATGACAAGTGACAAGGCTAGATTACCCTAGACAAAGCTCTATCAAAGGGATAACCTTGAGGAGATTGAGGGATTTGGATAGATTGATTGGATAGCAAACTCTGGAAAAGTAACAACAATTCCTTAAAGGCTTGGGTGATTTTGGATTGGGTTGCTAGTTGGCTCGGATGATGGGGTGATTTTGATGGACTTTGGATTTGGGATTGTTCTAAAACAAAGAACTAGATAGATTCAATTGTGGCAAGGGAGCTTGGATGATTTTTTGATGAGGTAGTGACTACGCTAAGTATGCCTTGAGCTGGAAGATTTTTGCTTTTTTGGCATTTTGACCAAAATTGGCAAAAATTCTTTCAAAAGCTATGAAAAAACAAGCAGACAAAAGTTTGGAGCAAGCACGTCAAACACACCAACATCCTAGGAAGCTTTCTACAAGGATGAAATTTGGTTTAGCTAGGGAGTCCTCGATATACGCAAGGTACGTGAAGCCCAAATCTATAGATGAAACCAAAAAAATGTCACACAGCCGAGAGGAGTGGTAACCCACTTCTACTCTTTCACTTCTCAAAGGTATAAAGTTCCTTGAGCCTTAGCCCGAGTGACATAATTTTGATCCCAAGAGAGGTGTCTTTGGATTCACCTCCTGATCTTTATACTCTGCCAGAACACTGGAGTTGAGGTCATCCCAAGGGGTGATGAAATCCCCGAGTAGATCTCCTAAAACTTAAACAATATTTTGGATCCCAATCTTATCCACCCAAGATGGCCTTGAAAGACGACAAGGGTAGAGAAGACTTGGATGATCTTGGGCTAAAAGATATAGTTCTTTTCCAACTGACGCTTAAGTTTTCTAATCTAAAATTTTTGAAAACACACGTGATTAAGATGCAAAGGTTCAATTCCAATTTGAAATGCACCAACAAAAGAGAAGTGATCGAAGAATGAATACACAAAGGAGAATTACGATTAACAAGAAAGTAAACCCACGCGCCCGGAGGCCCTCAACGTCAAGTATCGATTAATTCAACGTCAAGTATCGATTAATTTCCTTTAAGGCATTCAAGAGTTGGTGTTTGTTTGTTTTAAAGCCCAAACAAAGATGTGTGTAAAGGTTGATTTCAAGCACATGCCCAGAGGCCCTCCACGTCAATATTTGTTTAATTTTTATGCCCAAATGAAGTGTTAGTGAGACTAATGTGCATTCAAGAAATTTTTTGTTTTAGAAAAACCAATAAAAACTCAAGTGAGTGGAGTTTGATTTTTGTGGAGCATTTAACACTTTCTTAGGTAGACCCATCCCCATATATGGCACTGATATTGCAACCAATGGTTAGAATGATGGGTGATTAAAGAGGGTGAGTCCAACAACAAACTCACTCAAAGTGTCTTTATTTGTTTTTATAACTTAGAAAGTTTCTAAAATGTGGATTCTTTTTATGCCCCAAAAGATGAAGTGTGATGTATGATAATGATTATTTGATCTATGGCATTCAAGATTGGATTTGTTATGCATTCCAATGAAAAAAAACAAACTTGATTTTAATCCATGGCACTCAAGAGTGATTTTAGCAACATGCATTCAAAGACGAGTGTTTAAACATTCAAGTTCTTTCCTTCGAGCATTCAAGATTGAAATTTTGCATGTTGTTTTAAGAACTTTGAAGTGCTTTTTTTTAACCTTAGATCATTCAAGATTAAGTTTGTTTGAACTGAAATTCAAAGAGGAAAGAATAGGGATGTTTTTCTTTCCAATTTAGATCATTCAAGATTGTTTTTGACTCAAAAAAAATGACTCTTTGGACTTTGGTTTTCATTCAAGATTTTGTGTTCTAGTTTGCATGTTTTAAGCCCAAAAATGGTATTCCTAGATTATTTTGATGAATGAAAAACCTAGGAAACATTCAAGATTTTGCAGCAAGACATTTGTTTGGCACAAATAACAAAGCTTTTAGGAAAATTTTGGCAACCATTTAGGACTCTTAGTTTTCATGAGATTTTAAAAGAACTTTAAAATATTTGCAAATGAAGTTCATTTTATCCCTGATTGATGCTTTGAGTTTGATTTAGAATTTTGTGTGCACTTAGTGTTGATTTTGAACCTTTTGAAATGGAAACTTGAAGTTCTTTTTAAGTTTCCAAACATGAAATGTTCCTAAATTTGCATGAATGCATCTAAAACCTTGATGTTGCAAGGATGCAAATGATTGGATTGATTTAGTTTCACTTGTTAAAAGATTTTTTTTTTTTTTTGCAAATTTTTAGTTTTTTAATGGATTTAAGTATGATTTGGGGGTTCATTTTAAGCACTAAAACAAGGTGTGTATGATTTTTCTCCCTTAAAAAAAAAATTGGCCATGATCCCACAAGAAGAAGAAGAAGAAGTAGACGGAATAGAAGAAGAATATAGACAAGAAGAGGAAGGAGAATTCCAAGTGCTTCGTCCACCTATAACCTTGAAAAATCTGAAAACACTCTAAATCCCATCAGAATGTTTGCAACGAACTCTTGCTTCACCTACTTCTTGTTTCCTTGGACCTAAAAAACCTGATTAAATGCCCCTACCAATCACCAGAAAAAAAAAATTAGCCAAAGTTAGAACAAAACATGCAATTTTGACTACAAATGATATCAAGCATGACCCATGCGGGGTCCCACCGAGCATGCCAAAATGTATACAAGGATTAGTAATGCAAAGAATAGTAAATATCAAATCAAAAGTATTCAGAAAACTAAATAAACGTAACTTCAAGATAGACTAAGATGAGCTCTCAATTGAGAATATGAGCCATTAATGGGCTCTCTCAATGAGAAGCTCTCTTGTTGAGTAGCTTTGTCTAATTAGATAGGATGTATGCTTGATTCTCTAAAGGCCTCAATAGTGTTCTTGATAGATTTTGGCTTGGGTGAATGGATTTGATGTGAAATGGCTTCTCAAAAATGGAATTATGGCTTTACTTCATGATCAAAATAGCATTACTTTGTTACTATGGGTGATTGTGTTAAAATGGCTTGGGAGATGATTCTTTAAATAGGCAAAGGGCTTGAGGGATCAAGGGCTAGGATGCAAGGATGGGAAAAAGCTTATGGAAGGTTTAGATTGAATGAGAGGAGAGCACATGGATTGTGCTTCCTTATAGCCAATCAAGGAGTGACACATGTCATAAGGTCATTGGTTAGAACAAGAGGGGTTGAGGGTTCAACAAAGGAGGCTCAAAGCTCATAAAGACCCTCATAATGGCTTGTAAGAGCAATGAATGGGCTTGTAAGAGTTATTTATGGCTTTGTGGGCTTCATAAAGTTTTATGTTTGGGATATTTGTGAGAGAGTTGAGATATTTTGACTTGGGTTGGATTAAGAAAGTCTTAAGCTTGACTTAGAAATGTGCAAATGATTAAGGCTTGGATTAGGCCTTTTAGAGATGGGCAAGTGGATGACATTTAATTAGGGTGGGTGAAGGAGGAGATATTTGTTGGCTTTGGCTTGGGTTAGTAAGTCTTAACCCATGTTTAAGGAATGTGACAAGGTTGGGGGGGATTAGGATTAGGGTCAAAGATAAGGATTGACATCTTCTAGAAGAGTCTAGGCTTTGGATGAGGATGAAGACTTTTTAGAAGAGTCTAGAACTTCCTAGGATGAGGATAAATAAGATTTTTAGGAAATAAATAAAGTTTTATTTATTTCAAGGGTTTGGGTTGAGGAGATATTTATTAAAATATTTTTAATAAACATGAGGATTAATATTTAATCTTAATTAAATATTTTGAGTTGGGATTAGGGGAAGGAAATGATGGGATTAGCCTTTAATCGAAATTAAAGAAGGATTAGAAGATTTTGGAAGAGGTTAGTGGTCTTAAGGAAATTGGCCAAGTTTTGGGCAAAAAATAAATAAATAATTTATTTTGGGATTTTTGGTCAATTTATTAATTAAATAATTAATAAATAAGGAAATAATGTTTAGATAAGATTTACACATTTTTGGGAGGGATTCCTTAATTAAATATTTTTAATTAAGATAAAGGGATTTAATGGCATAAAAATAAATAAATTAATTAAATAATTAATTAATTAATTAATGATGATGTCATCAAGAACTTTTTATGAAAATAAAAATACTTTATTTTCTAAAGGATTTAGGTGTCTACAGGTGGAAGCCAAAGCAACCAAAAAAACTACTTCTGAAGTATTGTGTGAATTCATTAAAGAAAGCATACTAGTCAGATTTGGTGTTCCTATCAAATTAGTGATGGATAATGTGACATACTTCTCTTCAATTGAGATTACTAATTTTTGTTTTGAATATGAAATCATTGTTAGTCATTCATTTGATTATTTACCACAAGGAAATGGTCAAGCTGAGTCTAGTAACAAAAAAATGATAAATATAGTTAAGAAATTGGTCTCAGATAATCAAAAGACTTGGCACAAGAAAATTCATGAGGCACTATGGGCAGACAAGGTGACACCTAAAAGAGCAATTGGCATATCTTCTTTTGAATTAATATATGGAATTGAATCTAATCCACCATTACCTTTAGAATTGGCTACGAAAAAACTTAGAACAATGATTGAAGATGATATCTATAAAGATGGTCTAGAGAAAAGAATTTTGTATCTAAGCAAGCTTAAAGAGGAAAGAAAAGAAATGGTGGATCACATCACACAACACTAGATGTAGGTGAAGGATCTATTTGATAAGAAGGCCATACCACAAAAATTCATGGTAGAAGATAGTGTGTTACTCTAGGATAAGTGAAGTGCTCCAAAAGGTATGCATAAAAAGTTTGATACCTTGTGGAAAGGTCCATTCAAAATCTATAAAGCATTCAGGAATAATTCTTTCAAATTACCTTATGAAGATGGAAAAGTGCTACCCCTAACCTATAATGGTTAGGATCTAAAGCTTTATCAAGTTTCAAATTGAGAATAGGAAACCCCTGTATTGTATTATACTTAGGTTTAGTTTCTTTTCATTTTTCCTAGTTAGTTTCTCTTCTTGCCTTTGTTTTCCTATTTTTATCCTATTTTTGTTTTGTTGTTATCATCGTATTTTATTTTTGCAAAACCAGAGATTTTGAGTTCCTTGCTTGGGTGTACTCTACCCAAGTCCCCAGTTAGAGCTAGTTGTTGCCCCACTTTTCATCCTGTATCCATTTTGTAAAAGTGGAAAATTTTGTGTCTTAGTTTGGTCTAGGTATGTTTGGGTCTAGTCTTTCCTCCTTAGGTGAAAAGATTCTACATTAGATTTCCCATCTTTTCCTTCTCTCACGTTTCATGTCTGGGTGGGTTTCTCCTTGATGTCGTATGGGTAGCTTAGTACCTAATTTGATGGAGATTCTTTTATTTCATTAAGTTATTCACAAAACTGGACTTATTTATGAATTTCCTTACTTTCCCATGAAGGAATGAGACTTGGAGAAAATCAAATATTGCCTTCTCCTTAGTGGATTTTAAACCCATAAAGGTGATTCCCCACAATGGTTAACAAATGAAGATCATGCATCAAGATAAGAAGATAACAAGTAGTTTTTTGAAAAATCTATTTTTTCATTGTAGTATTTTTCTTTCAAAAACACTTGGATTTCATCATGATTCTCAAAAACATCTTAAGCAAAAAACCTAAACATGACTTCTCCTTGGTGGACTTGTGACCCATGAAGTCCATTTTTTGCCAAAAATGATTGTGAAGGAAAGAAGCGAAGAAGTGGACCCCCCTTTTGACTTTTGCAGTCCTTTTGTGGTATTCTAAACAAAAAGAAAAGGTTAATTCAAGAATTTGAATGTAAATAAAGCTTGAGTAGAAAATCAAAGATTGCCTTCTCCTCAGCGGGTTTTCAACCCATTAGGAAAATTTTTGCATTCACATAGAAATCAACTTGTTGAGAGATTGGGTTCACAAATTACACATGAGATATCTCAAGATGTTAATAGAAACAAGAACCACTCTTGGAAAGGTGTACTCGACAAAATATGGCTAAGCAAATTTTTCCTTACTTAGTACTCTGTTCCTAATTTTTTGGAACTGAATGGAAAATAGGAAAATAAATATGGAAGGAAAGAAAGTTTCTATTGGGCCAACGAAAATAGTGAAAAGACACTAAATTTTTTGTTAAAGGCTCCCATATTTACTAATTCAATGGATTTATCCTTCAATTCATTCGTGTGGCATCGATCTTGAAGATTAATGGGTGAATTAGGATTTCTATATAGAGGGAAAGATAACAAATTTTCAAATTATCGCTTTTTCTTGAACTATTATGCTATTGAATTGCACAACATTTTCAAATCTCTTATACTTACAAATTCTATCCCCTACATTTCATTCAAGTTCAAAGTTTCAATTCACTTCTTCCTCAGATAATATGGCAACTAGATATTCTAGATTTGACAGACTTAATGGAATCAAATCCACATTGTAGAGTTTCACAGATACCTCACTCCATTTCTATGACATGTAAGATTTTCAAAGGACGTTGAGGTCGGAGCCAATTCATCCTATAACTGAGAAGCTCAGAGGAAGTTGGCTAGTGGAGGCAACTGGGTTTCTACTGGTAGTCTAGGCTCATGAATTGATTGTTCAATGCATAAATCACTACAATTCAGATACCAGACAAATTTTTTTGCCTAATCATATAGTTATAATATCTTTTGATAGGAAAATTTTGGTAAATGTCCTCCAAGTTCTAGAATGGGAGGAGTTTTCTGAGTTGACAATAGGAGGAGTAATGTCTGAGTTCTCCTTAAAGAAGATGGTGTGGAGAAAGGAAATTATGTGATCTTGGTTTCAAAAGCCATGGGGTGCCAAGAGTAAGGTTCCTAAAACTCTATTTGGCACTGATCTAAAGCCTAAGATCATAGAAATTATAGTTCTCTTGCATAGATTGAAAGGTGAGTTAGAGGCACTCAATTTTGTTGAACACTATTTCTTTCTGGTACAAATTATCTGTTTAGATACACAGTATGTTGATTGGGCCTATGAGGTAAGTGAGCATCTATCTAGAGCCCTTAGTGTCACAAAGTTTTACAACACCTTTTATATGTCTTCCTTTCTGATCTATATGCTAGCTTCTCTACAATTGTGGCTAGGCCTTCCCAGAATAGAGAACTTTTTGATGATGTGAAAAGTTATGAGTTCTATCCATGTTTGCAATTGCAAAATAGTTATGTAGAATATGGCAAGGTTAATGATGGATTTATGATGAGAATTTACAAGGAACTCCAAGGATGCCTAGAGAGGAGGTTTAGTCTAGAGGCAATGGCTACTATTAGCCAGTTCAGTAGCTATTTTATCCAGATCTCATCCTTCTCATATTTGCGTCTTGCAACTTTCGATGGATTACCTTGGAAGCTTCCCATGTACCTGAGTGATATGATTGTGCTAATAGAGATTGGGAGGTAGGAAATCTAGGTAAACATGCTAAGCACAAGGCTGAAGAAGAAAGGGTATGAATTTTCTATGAAGGTTGGAGCTTACAGTTGCAAGTCTCATTCTGATGTGAAAAATATGCTCAAAGCATTTGACACTAAATATCAATTGGAGGCATATGAGGTCATGAGACCTATGTTCGACCCAAGTGGGTATAAAAGAGATGTGTTGTAGATTGGGAGAATGATCAAAAATGTTACCACTATCAAAGATTATTGGAAAAACTATAGAGTAGAGATCGTGCTTTTGTTAGGCTCACAGAGGAGCTAATTAAAACATATGGTACAAACTTTGATGTGGAAGGCTTAGAAGAGGATGGAAAAAATATGTATAGTAATACATATTTAACTAAGTTAAGCGACATTCCTACCAATTTAGAGCCTTATGTAGATGTTGAGGAGAATTTAGATCCTATGATGGTTAGGATAATCAAGAGAATAGGAAAGTGGGTTGAATGGACAACCAAGAGGAGTTGGAGCAAGGGTGCAACCACTCAAGCTTCTCTAGTATTTGCAATGCCTTCTTCATCTTAGAGTGCTACACCAGGCATAACAATAGCTACCACTCAAGGGCTAGCTCAACCTTTAGGTGGAGGTAAACAACCTCCAGATAAGAGTGTCCCCATAGCCAAGATCTATCATGATGGTTCCCTCCTAGTCATTGGAACCCAGACTGGTGCTAAAGAAAAGAAGATGGAGAAGCCAAAGGATAGTGTAGCCACCCCAATTTCATCCCCCCATGTCACACCAATTACATCACCTCATGTTTCTCCAATTCCTTCTTCCCATACTACTCGAGTTCCCTCCCTTCATCATAGTCTTGTTTCACAAGAAAGTGTTACACTTATGTAACCAAGTGGCTCTTCAATATAGATAGTAGACTTAGGAGATGTGAAGAGTGGTAGTAGTGAGTCTACTGAGTCTAATGAAGTAGCAAAGAAAACTCTAGAAGTAGATAAAGGTTAGAGTTCTTCTAAGCTCATCTCCTAAGATTCAAAGAATCCTTTATCTTTGACTACTATGACAGTCACTCTAGCTAAGAGGAAGATGTTTCATATAGAATCACTTGGGATGGCCACCAAGGTCATAGGTAATGACTCCTAGTTGGAGGATACTTTGGAGAGAAAAAGGAAAAGAAAATATGAAAGCACTTCTGCTAAAGATATTGTATCCCTCGCAATTCACTTTGGATTTGCATTGACAAAAGTAAAAAAGTAGAGAACCCTTTCCATACTTGGGCAAGATCTGGAAACATGGCACTTGATAATAGAGATAGTCAAGCCCAACAAAGGAGGAAGGATTGAGGACATGAATGCCTATGATTTTACTCTACACTCTATGGATCTTTGAGAAGCTGGGCATGACACCAAAGCTAGCTTGTGAGAGTCAACCAACGAGGTGATTGAGGGGCAATTAGAAAGTCTAAAGTTGTCCAAGACCAAAATGAAGGCTAAAATAGAAGAATTGAATAAGTTCATCAGATAGTTAGTCACTCCATTGGTAGCCATCTCTAGAGTGTCAGTGACCAAAAATCTTGCTACTGCTGAGGTTCAGGTCCTCATCTCTCAACTTCAAGAAGATATGCATTTTGGTCAGATTGGTAAAGAATGGATTGAGAAGTTCAAATCAGAAGGAGCTGCTATTATAGAGCATATTGTTAATGTTATCTTAAGGTTAGAAACGAAAAAGGATAACATCATATTAAACAACAATACTCTAGCTAGAGAAAGGGTGAAGTGTGATGATTGCATCTCCCTCTTGAAGATGATCATTTAGATGAAGGCCACGAAAGCGGTTGAAGAAAAAATCTTTTCAAAGGGAGGTGAACCTCTATTTCAGTGGCTTCAAAGCATGCAGTTAGAGATCGAAATGATCCAATCAGCAGAGAAAGGGCTTAAAGAAAAATAGGATAAAGTGAAGAAGACACAAGACAAAGGATTTGAACTTATGAAGGGACTACATACAGATTCACAAAATAGTGGCCAAGGAAAAGAACTTATTGGGATCAATGTCATGAAGGAGAATGTTTTCAATTTTCTAAATAGTCTATCTGATATATCTTCCAATAGTCAAAATAGGGTTACTAAACTTCATGCACTCAATAGATGCATACATGTGGCAATAGAAGAACTACCAAATCAATTAAATGCTATCAAGGAGTTGGCTAAATAACATTCCAAATGGCTCTTAAGGTATACTAATACACACATGCCTAGGCATGAAGAGCTCATCCCAATCATAGTTTTTGTCAAGGCCTATAGAGAAAAAGAAGAAAAGGGGAAGAAGTTGAAGTGGTTCACATTCTGCCTTTTCTTTTGTTTTCTTTTGTAATTATTGAAATGTGACAAATTGATGCCTTGTCATTTGTCATTTTTGAGAAGATGAACTGATTGAACTTCCATTGTAATGGTCATCTTGAAATTGTATATGTATGAGATTAAAAGATTAATAAAAGGTCGGCGAATTGTTGGTATGAAGTACTTTATGTTGTAGAGATAATTGAATGGCATTTTGTATCAATTTTTTTTTTTCTAGTTATGTTAGATTTAGTCTTATGTTTTCTCTTTTGTTTGAATTAAAGAAAGGAATGAACATAGTTTCACTCCCCTATTTCATAGCAATGAATGAATGTGATAAGTAGTGTCATTGTTCATTCAAAGAGAAATCCCTTCAACATTTTCCATTTGTTAATCACAGTTTAGATTCATATTAACTTATTTCAATACTAGCTATTACTCTATTAAGCTTTGTGAATTCATAGGACATGTGGATTCATAAACTAATTTAAATCTTCAAAAAAAATTATTTGCCTAAGTTAGATCCTATTTAGGTCTGGCTTGGTTCTACCTCTTCTGTTCTCGAGTCAAGAACACACCTCGAATTAGTTTTAGGAGGAAAAAATAATTCATTGCAAATCTATTCTTGGGAGTTGTACCTACCAATTCAAAGAAAAGCCAATCCATCCATAAGTGGCTTTTCAATTGTTTGTAATCAGATATTGTTCCAAGTTTGGGTACATAAGAGTTATAATTAAAATGAACAAATTTGTTTACCAACATTATGCTAAGTGCAACTTGGCATACATCAATCTTCAAAGTTTTGATGAGCAAATCAAAGAGAAGGTAACTGATCATCAGAGGCTCACTAACAACTTTTTGAGACAAAATCAGAAATTAGTAAACATTGAGCATGCAATGTAAGCTATTCATGATAGCATCAAGGATTTACAAGTAGAAAAGGAGAAATCTCTTAAAAGATTTACTCTTTTGAGAGATCACTTATCTCCATATGTAACATTGCTAGAAAATTAGTTGGAGGAATGCTTGGCAGCAAACTCCTCAAATGATAGATTTGTGGTAATAGATTTGAATGCAACAAAGTTAGCCACATATGCCTTATGTGCACTAATCAATGTATCTAATTCACTAGAATATAGTTAGAAGAAACACCTTGCGTAGTTGAAGACCAACTTCAATTATTATTTTTCCAAGTTTTGATGCAGCTACCAGATTTTGACAAACATTTTGTGACACCTTTTTCATTGACGTCAAAGGGAGTGATATATGGAAAATTTTAACTAATTGTAAAAGGAAAAATAAGGATATATATATATGTATGTATGTATGTATGTATGTATATATATATGTATGTATGTATATATATATATATATATATATATGTATATATATATATATATATATGTATATATATATATATATATATATATGTATACATATATGTATATGTATATATATCTATATATATATACATATATGTATATATATATAGATATATATACATATACATATATATGTATATATATATGTATATGTATATATATATATATATATATATATCTATATATATACATATATATACATATACATATCTATATACATATATATTTTAATTTTTAAGGGGGAGTAATAAGTTGTAATCAAAGTTATAAGGGATGTAATCCTCTTTAAACATGAATACAATGTTTTTTACTATGTTATGGTTATTTGCTTTGTTTGGTATGACAACATGTTTGGGACTTAGCCAATTTTCCCAAATTGTTGCTACCAATGCAAAAGGGGGAGATTATTGGTAATATGTCCAATCAATCAAATAAAGTAAATATCATGGTTGTCATTTATGACAACACATTTGTTTTGCAGATTAGTCATGTTTATTGGTGAAGGAAAATTGTCTAAGTATTAGACAACATCATAGCAACATGATAGATTTGATGATGGCAAAATATTCCCTTGGAATATTCTCTTGCATAGATAACCAAGAATACATGACATCATACTGATAATGTATACCAGTGCACATATCTATATGATCAACTGAGTCCAAGTTATGAAGGAATTAGTAATGCAGTAATGACACAACGCAGATTAGAGCATATAAGTAGAATGTGCTAAAAAACTTGATTTATTATTTTGAATTACCATTTCTTAATGAGTCAAATATAAGGATGTCATGTGAGCTCACTAAGGAAGAATTTACCAATATGTTTGGTATAAGTAAAGAACTTCATTTGTGAAGTTACTATGAAGAAATGAATTGTGAGAAAGATATAAGCAGTGATTGTGAACTTGATATGATCTTGTGAAATGAGAGTAAGAAGTGAATGCAATATTATGACATATGATGTGAAGCATTTTTATGAGAGATTTAATACAGATTGATATGTGTGCAGTCACTCTTGTATGAAAAATTGTTAGCCAGAAGATTTGTGAAGCACATTAAGTATTGCAGTATTATATGTATACTTATTTTCTTGAAGATCTTATTATATAGTTGCATGTTAGGGTAGTGGGCTCTTCTTGAACACATTTGTATGTGATCCACCAACTCCTAACAAGGTTGAAGTAACTCCTAACAAAGTTGAAGCTTCTAACAAGGCCTAGTTTCCTAACAGGGACTTGGGACACTATACATTCTTCATAGACTCTTAATAAGGTCAATATCCTTAACTGGATGCTTTATATAGTGAATCATCTAGTGGGTTTCATTCCCACTGGGGTTTTCCCTTGGCTAGGGTTTCCTTAGTTAACAAAATTTGGTGTTATGACATCTCTTTGTGTATCATTGTTTATACTATTCAACATTATTGGTTTCTTATGCATGTGGTAAAGTAATTAATAATATCTAGTTGTGGGAAAAAAGATTGAAAATATTGATTCACTCCCCCCTCTTAGTATTATATATTTCTAACAATAATAGCTTCTTTTCTAGGTGGGAGGCTAGAGCTACTTGAGCATCTTTGATTTGTCCAAATAATGGGACTTGCTTACCATCCATTGAATAGCATTTGTTGTAAAATTTAGTGAGGGTAAGACCCAAAGCTTTAGCTATCAAAAATGGCATCACATTATCTGATGCACATGAATCTATTATGAAATTACTCAATTCACATCCATTGATATACAAGGAGATGTAAAATAGGCTAGGTTTCTGCCTGGGGGAAGTCACGAAGATAGTGGAGTCTTCTTGATTGAACATGTTAGACATCAAAGATTCATCTTCCTCCTCAATGGTAACATTATGATTCAAATCTAAAACACTCCCTTTACAATGATCTACTAATCTTTTTCACTTAGAGCGATAAGATTTTGGATAATTTGTAGGGGAGATTTGAATTTTAGACTCTTCACAAAAATGAATGAATCAAAAGAGCTCTTGTCCTTACTTGTTTGAGATGTCGATGCTCCTTGATCAATGCTAATATTATTTGATGAAGAGTTGGGGTCACTTCCTAGAGCATGACGTGAGGATTGTTTTTTGAGCTTTTGACCTTAGGTTAATACTGTGTATGAAATTCCACCAATGGTTGCATAACATTCTCCCTTTGGCTTAGAATCATATTCATATTTGAAGAATAAGTTCCAAAGTCACCATTTGAGTATGAATCTAACTCAGGGAAAAGGGTTGTAGTGTTCAACTCATTAGTGGATAACAACTGCATCATACAAGTAGTTTCTAGATAGTTTTCTTTATCATGATCTATTGTTAGATGAAACACACACATATTTCCTTTCTTTGGTGTTGCTTTAATTGCCAATCTTGGTTGTGATCCTATAAGTTGTAGAAAGATTCCATCATTATTCCTTCCCAACAGGTTTTGATAGTTTCACCAGTAAGAATTATTAAACTTAGGTAATTGTCTATTCACTACCACCAATTTTTTTGCTAAGTTTTGAATCAATTTGTCAGACAAGGTGGTATTGCTAGAACTTCCCCTGGTTTGGAGTTCTCTTTCCATTTCCTAGTGGAGATTAGGTCATCTTCAAATTTGACCACCTTCTTTTGTGCATCTGCTATTTATCTATGGGATGGAACCTTCTTAAATCATAATTGATGTCTGATGGCATCACACTTATAAAGAACATTTTCAGATTGCCAGTAGTAGGTCTATTAGCTGTTGGGATCCTACTAGTGATTTTATTAAAAGTTGCAACAAAATCCTCATACTCAAGGTGGGTTGTTTTTTAATAGATGTCAACTATGTTAACAAGACATGCTCATCCTTTGTGGTCTTGAATCTTGTTTCAAAGGTCGTCCTCATTATATCCCAATTAGTGATTGAGTTATCATCTAGGTGATAAAACCAATTTGTCACATTTTCTATCAAAGTTTCTACAAATAGCCTTACAACAATGTCTTCATGAGCAATTCCTAGGATGTGAGTAGCTATAGAAAAGGCTTTAATATGCTCATCTATATTAACCTTCCCATCACCAAAAAACCTAGGAAAATTCTTCCTCAAACTAGTTGGGAGTGGGTGATAATCATTAGGGCTAACAAGCTAGTCACTGCAGCCTAAGGAGTAGCCATGATTGTTCTAGCAAGGTATGGAAAAAAATTGACAATTGAGGGAGCAGTTTCTCCATGCAAAGATAATACCTAGTAGGTAGTATGTGAAGAGCTCTAATTTCTAACAATTGAAGGTGGTCTGCTCTAACTTTTTTTTTTTCACCTATCCACTTAGGAATATCTAGGATGGAAAAACCATGTTCTATAAGATTTTCAAATATAGGGTCTTGCCAACCCTATTCTTTGGCACTTCTGAAGAATAATTCTTGTTCCAAGATGCTAGATTAATTTTTTCTTTAAGCTTCACATTCTAAACATCTTTCTGCCCTTTAGTTTTCTCTCCTCTGGACAACTCTTTCTAATACTTCAACCCTAGATTCTTCTTCTTCTTCCAATATTTGGCTAGCATTCAAAATTCCTCCTATTCCTCTAAAAAAATTTATTAAGGGATGAGATTATATCTTCTTGGTCATCCTAAAATCCAAGATTAGGTTGGAGCACTGGAAATATGTCCTCACGATGTAGTACCATTTTCCCTTATGTTATAAGTTTATATTCAAGTGATTGTTTGTATCGACAATGGAGTTGCCAAAAGTATGTTGGTAAATAGATTTTTTCTTTCTGATTTTGACTCTTAGATGTCCTATTTTGTCAACAATATCTAATTACAATAGTTGGAAATTTTCTTGTAAGAAGACTAACTTCCCTTTGAATTACTAGGTATAGCTCCCTAGTACGAATTCACAAAGATGTTTGTTCTTAAATCTAAAGGGGTGGGTTCGTAACCCAAGAATATGAAAGGTAAACCAAGATAAAACTACACAAGATTTAACTTAGGCAAGGAATTTTTTTAGAATATTAACTAATCTTATGAATTCACACATCCTGTGAACTCATAAGACTGAAAGATTCAATATTGCATAACAATTAATGCTAAGTAAACCAGCGACAAACTAAAAGGATGGAGGAAGAAATATTAACTATGAGGGAACATCTAAAAGATCTCTTCTTAACCTATGATGACAATATTTATCAATTTCAGCTCACTACCTCAAAATAGGGGATGAAACTTTGTTCATTCCTTATTTTAATTTAGATAAAATAGAAAAAGGAAACAAACAATTAACAACTAATATAATGGAATATAAAATAATTCATACAAAATACCCTTCAATTGACTTTGGAACATCCAATATTTCATAGCAAAATTTTCCCACCTTTCATTAATCTTTCAAATTCATACATATAGAATTTCGAGATGACTATTAGAAAAGAAGTTCAATGAGTTCATTTCCTTCAAAAATGACAAATGGAAAGGAATCAATTTTTCAATTAGAATGATTACATCAAAATATAGAAAGGAGTAGAATATGAATCACTTTTTCATCTTTCCCTTTTTCATTTTTGTCCAATAGGCCTTAGCGGCTACAATGATTGGGATCAACTCTTTCTACCTATGGATGTGTACATTGGTGTATCTCAAGAACCATTTATCATGTTCTTAGGAAAAATCTTTGACAACACCTAATTGATCTTGTAATTCTTCCATGGCCATGCGCACACATCCACCAAGCTTTTGAAGTTAAGAGACTCAATTCTGATTACCAGAATCTATTTCTGTCAAACTATCTATGAAATTGGAGAAATTTTTCTACATGATAGCTACTCCAATGATCGCCTTCCCTTCCCCACTAGACTATGAATCTGTGTACAAACCTCTTAATAGCTCGTAATTTCTATCCTACTCCTTTACTTTGGCTTTAGTTTTCTTTAGTCCCTCCTCTGCTGCCATGATCATTTCAAACTTGAACTACATGCTCCAAAACCATTCAACTAAGGGCTCATCTCCTTTATGTAGAATCTTTTCTTCAATAGCCTCCTTTTCCTTCATTTGGATGATCATCTTCAATAAGGTAACACAATCATCATCTTAGTTTTCTTCATGGCCAAGGTGGGTCTATTTGATGATATGTTATCCTTCTCTATGTCCAACCTCAATTTAGAATTACTAATTTAACCAAAGTGTTTATCTTCTTGGAGATAAGAGATGAGTGCTTGAACATCTATAGTGATGGGATCACTAGTCATAGGCATCCCAAAGATGCTTTCCAATAGCATGACTAGTTGTCTAATGAAGCCCTTTAGTTCTTGTATTTTTTCCTTCATTCTAACCTTTGACAACTTGAGGCTTTCCAATTGTTCTTTAATTACTTCATTTTTTGACTTCCACAAGCCAACCTTGGTGTCATGTCTGGCTTCTCGAAGATCAATGGAATGCAAGGAAAAATCATCTGTAAACATAGCTTCAAGTCTTCCTTCCTTGGTAGGCTTTGCAATTTCCATGGTCAGGTGCTCTATTTCAAGGTCTTATCCGAGAAGGGACAAAGTCTTCTACTTCTTGACCTTGCTCAATGTTGAACTAGAGTAGATAGCAAGAGATAGAGTATCTTTGTTTGGGGCTCCTTCATCTTTCCTCTTTCCTTTTCTATCTAAGTTGTCCTCTAGCCATGAATCTATGCTTATTACCTTGTAAGCAGTCCTAAGAGATTCTATGTTAAAAATCTTTCTTTTGGCTAGAGTGATTGCTTTTAGAGTTGAAGAAAAAGGATTCTTTGTATTTTGTCAAACAATATGTGAAGAAACTTGGCCCTTCTCTTCTATTATGGGCTTCTTTGCTGCTTCATTAGATTCAATGGATTCACTTTCAATTTTTCCATCATCTCCCAAGTCCACCACTTGTACATGAGGACTACTTGGCAAGAGAAGTGTAGGACTCACAGATGAGACTGGACTGCTATGACGTGTAGGGGGAGGAGTGGGCACAATTATTTTTTCTTCCTTTGCCTTCTTCTTCTTATCTTTTTACACAGATTTGATTATTGGGAGGGATCCACCCTGGCAAATTTGAGAAAGGGGAATGTTCTTATTGGGAGGTTGATCACCATCATAACATCTAAATCCTCTGCATCTTTATAAGTTTTAGAACTAACAAGAGTGCCTCTTAACTTGGTCAAATACGTGTTACTATACATTTTTTTCCCATCATCTTCAATTCCTTCAATATCAAGATCAACTTCATACATCTTTACTTGATCCACTGTAAGCCTAGTAAAAGCATGATCATGGCTCTCAAAGTCATCTCTACAATCAGCCTAGTAGTCTTCTATGGTGTTGATATGTTTGATCACACTTCTAATCTAGAGAACATCTCTTGCATACCCATTTGGATCAAACATAGGTCTTAAAATGTTATACATCTCCAAATTATATTTCGTCTTGAGCACCTTAAGAATGTTCTTTACATCAGAATACAACTCACAATTGAAAGTTTGTACCTTCATAGGAAACTCATAACCTTTCTTCTTTAAACTTATGCTCATCATGTTCACTTGAATTACTTGTCTCACAATCTCGATCAACACAATCATATCACTTGGGTATCTTGATAGCTTTAAGGGGAATCTATCAAAATTTGCAAGACACAAATACAAAAAGGATGAGAATTGGATGAAAAAGCTCCCAAACTAACTAATGACCACCATAGCTTTAGGATCGAATCTCTTCTCTAGGCATCCCTACAACTCCCTAAAAATTATCAT
This sequence comes from Cupressus sempervirens, assembly GCA_028749045.1. Classification (NCBI taxonomy): domain Eukaryota; kingdom Viridiplantae; phylum Streptophyta; class Pinopsida; order Cupressales; family Cupressaceae; genus Cupressus; species Cupressus sempervirens. The sequence continues at coordinate 27,146,418 of CM053785.1, read as the reverse complement.
GGTAAATGTGTCATTAACTCTTATATACTCTGCATAATTATTTTTCAACTATAAACATGGGTAGAACTCATAAGGCTTCACATCATCAAGAATATTTTCCACCCTTGGGAGGCTTGGCCATAATTGTAGAGAAGCTAACATGTAAATGAGGAAAGAAGACATATAGAATGTGTTGTAGAATTTTGCAACATTAAGAGCATTGGACATATTCTCGCTTACCTCATAGGCCCAATTGATATATTGGGTATCAGATCAAATAACTTGCACCAAGAAGAAATATTGTTCAACAAAATTCATAGCTTCTACCTCACCTTTGAATCTGTTCAAGAGGACCATGATTACATGATCTCCTTTCTCCAAATCTTCTTCTTCTTGGAGAATTCAAAAATGGTACCTTCAAATGTTAAATATGAGAATTCTTCCCATTGAGGAACTCAAAGGTAATTTACCACCATTTTCCTATCAATAGAAATCAATACTATGTTATCTGACAATACGATCTTACTTGTATCTAGATTATAATGATTTATGTATTCATAAATAAGTTCAAGGGCTTGGACTGCAATTGGAAAACTAGCTACCTCAACTAGCTCGCATCCTCAAAGCTTCTTAGTAATGGGATGGATTGGCTCCAATCTCACTCTCTTCTAAAAATCTTTCATGTTGAAGAAGCGAAGAGAAGTGTCCATAAAATTCTATAGTGAAGACTTAATTCCATTCAACCCATCGTAACCTACAAATCTAATTGCCATTTTGTTTGAGAATAAATTTTGAAATCTAGAAGACAAAAGATAAAAAATGCACAAATAATAGCTTTTCAAAAAAGGTTTTGAAAATTAACATAATATTAGTTCAAGCAAAAGTGGTAATTTTGCACTATTCATGTCTCCATCTATGTAGGAGCTTCAATCCATCCATTGATCTTCAAAATTTGCACCACAAGAATGAATTGAAGGAGTGGTCCATTGAAGTAGTAAACGTATGGTTTTAATAGATATCTTGGTGTCTTTTCACTTTTCCATTGGCCCAATGGTAATTTTATATCCTTTCACACTTACTTTCCCATTTCCCATTAAGTTTGGAAAGTCACAAATAGAATACATTGTAAGAGAAATACCACTGAGTCAAATTCTACTTTATTAACTTTTTCCCATCATAGTTAAGATACTCCTATCATCATATTAGGAATTTTTGCACACATTTCGTGGGTCCAATCCACTTCTAAATTTATTTTTCTTTAAAATCTAGGAAATTGTCCTCATGGGTTGAAAACCCACCAAGGAGAAGACAATTTCCATTTCTCCACCCAGGCTTCCATCTTACTTTGCCTTTTATCTACGGTTACCTTTAGGTTTGGGAAAGTCTAAAGTGAGTGCAAAAATCCATTAGGCATGCACTGTTTGTTTACTTTCCTTTAGAATTGCCTTTTGTGAAAGACCAACTTCATGGGTAGAAAACCTACCAAGGAGAAGTTAATTTTGAGTTTTCTACCAAGAATGATTATTCAAGCCATGATGAATCTAGATACTCCCCCGAGGTAGATAATCATTAAGGTAAAGGGAAGTAATCATAAGGTACTTTACTATGGTCTTATTTTGACCCATATGCATCATCTGAAACTCGTTGCTGAAAAATGTCTTCATGGGTTGAAAACCTACCAAGGAGAAGACACAGCCCGAATTTCTATAGGCTTCTATTTTCATTGAATAAATAGTGAATCAAAGTAGAATAACTTTGAAAATGATCTTTGCATGAGCAATGTGAATTTCTATTGGATTAGGTACAAAGCTACCCACAAAATCTCAACTTCGAAAAGGAGAACCACCCAGCTATGAAATGTGGAGAATGGGAGAATGGAAAATTTGATGGAAACTTATTCCACCTAGGGGGTTGAGATCTAGACTCGAACACCTATGGCTTCCCACTTAACTAATAGGTAGAGGAAGAAAAGTAGGGGGCAACACAATGACAACATAATAATTTTTTACAAGATCATATAATTTTCCATATACATCTTTATTCTTCTTAAAAAACAAAGAAGAACAAGATACTAAAGGAAAATGATAAGGATTGACTATAATTCACCAGCTTGCAAATCCATCAATATATAAAAAATATTATAAATTTTCACCATTATGAACTTTAACAATATTTGTCACTCTTAACCATTTATATGAGTAGTGTGTCAATTTATATTAAATAAATATTACTAGAAAAATTAATAACAAAACTAACACACACATTCAATTTAGCATTCCAAGAGGTATTGACCAGGTCTACAAATTGATACAATCTCTACATTCCTCATTTTGATCATCACCACTATAAAGGATATCATATCAAATAACTAAACATGCAAAATTGATGAAAGAGTGGTAGAAAGGGATGAGATGTAGATAGTTATATTTATTGGTAAAGAACAAAACATGAGATAGAGAGATAGTTAGAGAATGATGTTTGGAGTAAGTGTTTAGGAGAGGTAGAATGGGAGGAGAAGTAGATAGTTCTAGCTATTGGGGAAGAAAAAAACATAAGATAGAGAGGTAGTCAAAGAATGATGTTAGGAGCAAATGTTTGATGTTGACTTTCTTCACCAAAGGAACACAAATTAGCCCACTGTTTTTTTTACTAATTTTTTTTTATATTGAACTTTAATTCCTATGCTCTTCAAATCATGTTACTAAAATTTGACGCATAGAGAGAAAGGGAGTGCTGAGGAGGATATATACTATGACCAAACTTTCCACATTACAAATATAATAACATCATTGCATATATATATAACTATTGACATGCCCCTTGTACCCTTCAAAGATGCACATACGAGTTTTAAAAAGCCAAATATTATTATAATGTAATTGATTTAATTGTAAGTTCAATAAAAAGATATATGATCTCTTAATAATTTATGCTTCAATTTTATCGATGTCATGTTGAAACAATGAATGGTAAATATACCATTTACTATCATAAAAGACAGATTTTTCTAAGTCACCACTGATGAAACAAATGGATATGATTCAAAATTACCTAATAATAATAGAAATCTGATAATAATATATCATTAAGGAGAGAGACAAATTATTTCTTGATTGCTTCTCGCTCCCTTTCGTATGTTTTTAAGAGCCCGAAGAAAGCGGCTGAGATAGAGCTTCTGAAAGGTCGAATTCATGGTTTCAAGCACCTTTAAATGCAATCCTAAATCCAGACTCATAAACACCTAAGGAGATTAAAATTACTGAACTAACAAAATGTTCTGCCGACAAGCCAAAAAGAAATTGAAATATCTTTGGTATTGTAGGAAGAGAAATGAAATATCAGACACTAAGAGGAATATCTGCAATCATATTTTGTTGGGTCCAGCATGATGGTAACGTCCATCCTCAGAAATATGGATGTCTTGGGGAAGAACACTAAAAGGAATCTGACACGCAGATTTCTTCTTTGGTTTTTTTTGATCCAGTCGTCAAATCTTAGGGTTTGTTTCTCTCCAACGTTAGCTGCCGCATCATAAATGGAATGTGACAGATAGAATGCAGCGTTTCATAAGGATAATCCTTGTGCAGAAAAAAGCACAACTTTAAAGAGATGGGAAGAAGTGGAATAAAGGATGTGCAATTGGGAAATGTGGGCCTTCTTTGAGGGACCGGTCACATGGAAGCACATGTAGGACCATAACTCTTTCCTTGTTATAATTTAGAAGGGTGTTGGCTAATTTCCAGACGAAACGTATCAAAGACAAAAAAAAGTCAGATGATTTTTTTTGGAAGTGGGTACTATAGTAACCAAATATAAGGACCCAAGTAAGGACCCAAGTATGCCTCTACTTGCCAATCACTACAAACCACATTTCCAACCTTTCTCTTTAAGCTTTATATTACTCTTCAAAAATATATTCTGTACTTTCACTTTAAGTGTAATTTAGAAGTGTCACCTCAACATCATAAGTCACATTAATAAGTGTATCATTATCGATTTTTAAAAAGTTTTTAAAGTTTTCTGTTTTATTTATAGATGTAATTGGCATTCTTAATATTTTGCTTAGGTCCCTTTTGTTTGTCTCAAATTATAAGACAAACACAAAGAAAAGAAAGAGTGAAAATGACGAAATATATGGAATATATGTACATAGTTCAAGATAAATATAAAATAGAAAGAAAATCATAAGATACAAATATATAAAGATAATTTTAAAAAGATATAGATAAAAGTTCATTCCCATTTCATCTCATTTTAACTTTTAATATTATTTTTTCATATTTCACTTGGTAGATTTCCTTCTTATATTTGTTGTTGAAAGGAGGAAAAAAGTTCTAAACTTTTTATGTTTATTGCCACATAATACAAAATAGGTGTAGGAATGCAGAGTTATTGGATTGGAAACTTAAGATTTTTTTTTTGATTTATTGGCCAGATCTTCTATGGATGTGAGATTTGGGACACTAGTATGGAAGATTATAAAAGGAGGGAAGTGGAAATAATCTAAAGAAATCTAATTATCAAGTCTATCAAAATTAAAAGTGATGTTTGTTATGAGGTCTTATTGGTTTACCATGAACCTCAAAATTAAAAGTGATGTTTGTTATGTGATATTATTTGTTTACCATTAGGTAGGGATGCATGTAAACAATAGTAAGGCCAAAATGATGATATTCTCTTTGCAAATAAATAGAAAGATGTTGACTACTTTTTTATTTGAACAAAATTCTCTGAAGATAGAAAACGAGTACAAATATCTAGAGATAACTTTACAAACAAACTCTAAACACATGCACAAAATAAATAATTGAAGGTAACTAGAAAGCATTGTATTCCTTATTAATTAGGTGTAGGAATGCAAAGTTATGGGTTTGGAAAAAGAATTTTTGGTTTATTGGATGCATTAGTGATCCTTTACTAATATCAGATTTGGGGCAATAACATGTTAGATTAGAAAAGGTGATAAGTAGAAATAATCTTAAGCCATGTAATCATCAATGACCTCAAAATTAAAATTTATGTCCTCTATGATATGAGATCTTATTGGAAAAAGCATGCATCTTCCCTTTGGAGGCTTTTGTAATGGTCTAGTAGTTGAGCTACTTAAACAAAATTCAAAATATCAAAAATCACCATTGCCCTATCTTGAATATAAGGAAAACTTGATAGAAGAAAGAACATATGGATAATGCAAAATAAAAAATGGATGAAAAGATCAAATGTTAACATAAAAGAATGTCTCATTAGTGTTGACCCTAAAGGAAATTGTCTACTAGTGAAAAATAGTTAGTCATTTACTAGGCAATGTTGGGTGGTCATCACTATGACTGAGTCATCATACTGGCTCAACTATCAAGTAAGGAAATGAAGAAGCTTAGTTGGTCCCAAAAAAAATATAATTGCTGAGTGCACGAGCATCGTTCAACATTTCAGTAGTTGCCTAGTGATTTAGGAGGCAACATGCACCAAGCAATCCAAAAAGTAAGATTAGTTATGGCTGAGTCAAGTTCATGTTGAGGGACAACATGTTAGAACAATAAGAGCAGAGTGTCAAAAGCTATAAGAATTGATTTAAGCATAGTTTATTTTATTTTAGTTTGGAATGGCTTAAACTCATATGTAAATTATTTTTTCGAGTTGCAAGAATGTTTATATGATCTAGGAGACAATCATGGAGGAAATAACATCTATAATGGTGGATCTTTAATCCCTATATTATGGGTTTAGCCAATTGGAAAAATGGAAAGGTCAAGCGACAAAAGGAATGAATCCTAATCGTTGATTAATATCTAGAAGGTTCATCAGATGGTTATAAAAGAAGGGCCTTAGCTAGAATTTTGGGTTGTTGAAGCTCTAAGATAGAGGATTGTGCAATTGAAGGTGAATCAGAGGTTGAAGGACTAAGTTGACTGAGTAGTGTGGAGAGGAGATAAACTATATCTATCACATTGAGGTGATTGCATATTGGAAAGAGAAGATCTATCATCAGCAATTAAACTGTCAATAGAAGGATCATGGTATTGATTATATTCTAATCATTGTATTAGGTGCAACTCTTAACAGAGTGGTCCTAATAGGCCTATTATAAATCTCCTAATAGAGTACTCACTTTATTGTGATGTAAAATACTTTAATCAAGTTAGACTAAATAGTCTTGTAATCTCTTGGTAGGGAAAACCCCTCATAGGGGAGATCATTAGAAGTGATCAAACTTTGTAGCCTGACATGCACACTTTATTATTGTAGTAGTAAAGATTTTGTGGGTGTCATCCTCACCAAAGTTTTACCTTCACCTTGGATGGTTTCTATGTTACCATACCTGGTGTCATGTGTCGATCTATTGAATATATGCGGTATTCATGTTATTACATATTAGATATGATATTACAGGTTGATATGTAATGTTCCATGACTAAGGTTAATGCAAAGATGTGTGTGTTGAATTAAGTATGAATGTGATTCATGCTTGAAGTAGTAGAATTTTTATAGATCTTGATCCATGCCACCCCCTCTCATCATCTTACTTTCCCTATTAGATTTTCAACAATTGGTATTAGAGTAAGTTCTCTAAGGAAGAAGTTTAAATACTTATGAGTTAAATATCTTGAAGATGGAAGAATACAATAGGGAAAAATGATTGAGAATTAAAATATTGTTTTGAAACTTGCATATGAACAAGTTAAGGCTAAAAAGGAGGAACTGGAGAAATCCTTAAAGACAATGAAGGAGATGGTAACCTAGAAAAATGACATTGAATAATATAAAGAAAGCATTGATGATTTATGTGATGAAGGTAGATCACATGAAACAAATACATCAATAGCATATCTATTGGAGAAAAACAACATCCTGAATGAAGAAGTGAGAGCACTAAAAGGAGAACATGAAATAGAATTCGTAAGGCTATGCTAAGTTACTAAACAAATGAAAAAGGTTGAAGAAGACAAGATAATGGTTGATGAAGACAAAATGAAAAGGGCTACAAGTCTTGATGAGAGGATTAATGTGATACAAAGGCTAACTCAAAATCAATTTGAGACAGTCAATCAATTATTGAGTGCCAACCATGAGATTACTAGGAAGGTGGAAGAGATTGCAAATCAAATATATGAGAGCAATCAATTGAAAGACGATTTGAGATATAGAAAGGAGGTTATTGAAATGATGAATAAAATAGGAGAGGCTATGAGACAACTTGATGAACAATTAAAAGAGAAAAGAAGACCTCATGAAACTACTGAATTAGGCTACACTAAGTTCATATCATCTACCAAGAAAGGTGAATCATCAAAGCACGGAGAACAAAGGAATACAAAACCAATGAACAAGAAACCTATATGCTATTAATGTGGAAAACCTGGCCATACAACAAATCTTATAGGAGCAAACCTAGTAAGTCAAATCCTAAACCTAAATTTAAAGGTAATTGCTTCAATTGTACCAAGCATGGACATCAAGAACATTAATGTAGATAAAAGACCATTAAGAAACAAGCTACATCTATTGGAAATAATCAAGACTAGCTAGGTTACTAATAGGGGAGGGGTGAATCAGTAACCTCAAAATTTTTGAACAAATTTAGCACTTAATAACATAATCCATTTATCAGTAATTAATCTACTATATGCATGAGAAACTGAAAGCGCAAAACACTTTGAACACAATATTTGGTGACCCAAAAACCTTCCAAATAGAAAGTAAAATTGGGGTGGGGATGATACCCACAAAACTTCAATACTGTAGTATAAAGTTGGCCTATTAAGTCTCACAATGATCACTTCTAATGATCTACCCTGTTAGGAGCAATTAGGATTGTAAGGTCCACTTTGTTAGAGGTTTTGTAAACATACAATGAAGTATGCATTTGGTAAAGAGATTTAAGAAAAGACTGTTAAGTCTACCCTATTAAAGGATTTGAAGTTGATTCACCTGCTAGGATGAAACAATAGATCTGACTTACAACATGAATTTTTGATTAAGATTCTTGAAGTACCGATCACCTCTTTGTGATAGATGAAACTTGACTACTCCTAATTTGACCTTGCAATATACTTTGCTCTACTGCAAATTCACATTCACATTCTTATCATCATATTTGCATTCTCTTTTTTCCGAAAACATTACTACAATTGGATATGATATAATATATTACATATATACCAACCCAATTCTCATAATTACAAGGTCAGCCAATACACAAGATAACACCAATATTACTGAGTCAACCAAAATGTAGAAACTTAGGTTCTAAAAACTGACTTGGTAAATTTATGATACACAACATCCACTATCATTACTTGGCATCATCATGCACTCGGTAGAAGTAGAGGCTTAGTCCATAATAATCACTTCAAAATAGTTTCAAACTCGGTATACACTGGAGACTCAGTAGATATTGTCACTTGGTAGAAACTGAATTCCACATTTACCATGCCTACACTCAATAAACACTACTCATCCCATCACTTAGTTAACACTAACTTCACATCACAAGAACTGATGACTGAATAAACACTACAAAGCTTGGTAACCACTGAACTACTTGGTAAGAACTGCTAGACTTTGCACTACTTGTATTCACTTGGTAACCATTGGAATGCTCGATATGAACTATGAAACTTGGTAACCACTGATTTTCTTTGCAAACACTAGAGATTGATCAAAGAGCTTGGTAACCATACAAAATCTAAATAAGTGTTGTCACTAATAAAAAACATGACTTAATGCCAACAATATCCCCCTTTGGCATTAGTAACAAAAGCACTTATTAGCCAAAACTTATGTACAATGTCATGCTGATTTTGTTTTTGATTTTTCAAAATTTTTCTTTGTAACTCTATTGTATATACATTTTGCATATATCCCCTCGATACAATGTACATATCATATCAGGAATAATATCATACTAAGCATATATAAAAATATCTCTCCTCCTTACATATATACATGTCTGTCTCCCACTTTTTGACAATAATGCCAAATATTTATACACAATCTACTTATATAGAAACACCAAAATGTGAGAGAAACTCAGAATGTACCTTAAGAATAAGAGTTAAGGTCCTGTCCCAATTTTGTTGCAAAATTTTGTACGTTTGAAGTGCAACATGGACTTCTACAAAGAGTTCAATCATATAATCTACAATTGAAAAATTATTGTCATGGATCAATGTTTTAGACTGAGCAATATGCTTCTGCATTGTATCCATGATAGGAAGGATCATGTTCTAGATGTCTATAAGTGTAGACCAGATCCTTGCTTCCTCTCTCAATAACTCTATCCATATGTCTGATAGGAATCTGATCCTCGGGTGGTATGAAGATCTTGAACTAGGTTCAAGCTACAACTTCTGTGCACTGGCCATCAGATCCTCATCAATCTCACTCAATTTTCTCTTTATTTCCTTTGTATGCTTGATAACATCACATAACTTAGCAAAAAGAGATGTTACATTTGTGTAAGAATTTTCAAGATTTGTCAAAACTGAAGAAAGTTCTACCTAATCGATAGCTATCCGCTGAGCAATGTGCACAAGAACTTTATTGCCAAACTTCTTCTTTATTTTCTCTATAAGCTTATCCTGGACACTAGAATCCTCATTGAATTTGTTAACTGACTTGTCTAATTGCATTAAAATATTTTGAGAAGAATCAACATCAACACCTATAGCCTCTATAAAAATGTTTTTAGTACTCTCAATGATTCAGAATTCTCTATCTCTCTCTTCTCTTAGTTGCTTCTGCTTAGCCTTCTTTTCAAGGAGCTAACTAACTAATCTCATCTGTTCTACAGTAGCATTGTCAAAATCCAACTTGGGAATCTCAATCTCCTTATCCAGATCTATGTCTTCCTCAATTTCCTTTCAACTAATCAGAAGTTTTATTTGTGTTTTTGGTTCAACTTTTGACATTAATGCTTTAGATTTTGAAATAGAAACAATAGTGGAAATAGTAGGGCTTGTAGTAAAAACTTGTATGGTGCCTACTAATGGAATGCTTACTACAGTACTAAAACAATCCAAAACTGATGTATTTGTAAAACTTCCCAAAATTGAATTATCTATAGTTGGAATATTGACAGAAGTATTTACAATTGAAGAACTTATTGGAGCATGCAAAACTGAAGTAGTCAAAACTAAAGAATCCAAAACTATAGAACTAGAACCTATACTTATTGTTGATGATCTTAACAAGCTAAAGAGGAAGAAGGCTACAGCTTGGTAGATGAAGTGGTATACACTTCCATTAGAGATACTTTGAGCTAAGAGGGAGTGAAGAGTGATTGGACATTTGATGCATCTGTTGTGGTCACATTCAAACTTGCTAAAGCTATCTCCATGTTTGATGATATTGCAATTTTTGCTGGAGAGTGAGGAAGGGAGGCTATGATAGCCACAACTATCCTAACTAGATCACTTTCTTCTTCTTCCCTAGCTTCCTGTTCAGCTTTATCCTCTTTATCTTCTTCACCACCCTTCATCAATTCTTGAAATTCTTCAACATCAATGGTGACACAAGGAGTATTGTCTTCTTTATTTTATTCATCCTTATCACTATCATCATCATCATCTTTGATCTCAATAGGATCTTCACTAGGTTTGTGAAGATGTAACACATTCTTCCATAAGTTTGTAGCATTCTTCAGAACAAACTCAACATCTTTCATTAGAACAAGTCAAGTATTGAACTTTAGAGTCATTTTTCTTTCATTGTCTTTTAATGCTTTATTCACCTCTGCATCTATTAAGTTGGGCACCAACTATTTTAGATTTTTTGAGAAAAAATGTCTTTTATAGTCTAAATGGTGTTCTCCCATCTAACCTTGACCTTATCCAACAAAGTTGTAGGGATTTGTGATGCAAACTGATCAGGAGAGAATTTCCATCTACCTAACTTGTCCATGATAAGATCTTCAACCTCTTTTTGTTCTACTGGAGTCCTGGTCTCATATTTTAGTGCTTTGAAGTTGTTTATTCTAGCACCTTCTCTTAATTGTTTCAATCTTTCTTAAAATGTGGGAGGAGGTCGGTTAAAGACAACATCACTATCATCTTTTCCCACTTTCTTCTTAGATCTTCTTGTGAATATAGCTATAGAGGGCTTGGGTGGCTTGGTGATAATCACCTTGCCTTTCTTCCTTCTAGGCTCTTCTTCCTTATCAAATTCCTCTTCTTTCTCAGATTCATCTTCATCTTCACCTTTTCCCTTGGTAATCATAAGAGGGGCATTCATTGTTTTTAGTTTTGAAATCCTCCTCTTACCTTTATTCACTGCCTATGGAAGCTTGATCTCAAGTTCTATTATTGATTTAGCTTCATCATAGGTTCCAAAGATAAGGTACCTTTGGATCTATAGGCTCATTCGCCAGGGATTCAATTATTTCTTTTGCCTCATCAATATTAACCTCATAAGGAAGAGCTTTTACCCACACTATTCTAGGCCTTACTGCTTGGATGTATACCCTATCAATAGCAACCATAAAATAGACATCATCCTTATAGTCTTCAACCAATTTTTTTCATATCCAAAATTTGTTATTCATATTTTCCTTGAAAGCTTTAAAATAATTATCCATGATGCTATCAAAATTTTCACCCATTTAAACAATAAAATCATTTATCTAATATAACATGGGTGTGTCTTTTCTCCATACCACTATGCCTTTAGAGGAGAAAAATTTTTGAACATAAAAGAACAAACATGTCAATAGTGAACAAACTTACATGGGTTATTCTTTGATTTTCTAATGATTTCCATATTCTTGTTCAGCTATTTCAACATCAAATCTGCTAGGTCATATTCCAAATTCTTCTTAACAACCTTATAAGCTAGGTCAACTGCATCACACGACACACTATTGAGTCAACTAGAGTTGTAAATCTTGTGAGCTATGATATGAATTCCAAATTTGGGTTCTACATCACATACATTGCTAATTTTTATTCCTCTACCATCCCACTCGGCTAGGGTTTTCTTCTAAAGTTCATCCTAAGCTAGATTTTTTGTGACTTTGACCTTGGTAAACATAGGGAGACCAGTAATGCAATGAATCATTTTCTTTGTAATCAAAACTGGCCGCTCTAACCATAATTGACCATTATGGACTTGGCTTGAGATATACCTAATCCATTTAATTTGAAAGTTTTGTGGCAAGTAAGGAATATGGGTTAAGCCTTTCTCTTCTAGGTGTTTATGCTCGGGCTTAAGAATTCCATCCACATAGAGTTCACCTCGGGCACTATCCATCTCTAGGGTTCTTATCTCCTAAATTGCACATTTGAAATGAGTTCTAATATCATTGATAAGAAGTGCCTTTGATGGAATCTGCAACTAAGCACCATTCTTATAGAGGGATTCTGTGATTGCTGGCATCCATTTGAAATTCATAAATTTCCACTCAACACCTCGCACCAACATTTTAAATCCTTTATTTGCCTTGTTGCTGCTACTGCTAGATGCCATGATCACTTGGTAAACTGAGAATTCTTTGAAAAAATTGTACTATAAATTCTCCTCAAGATTGCTGGTATGCTCTGCAAATCACTCTATTCTCAATATGCTATATTCATGGTGGAAATAAAGTCAAATTCCTGCCTTTTGATAAAAATTTCTATTAATGCTTGGTATAATGAGAGCCATAATGACATAGTGCATGACAGCTTGTCATGCACTATCTACATAGATTGGTCGGTAGAGGCTTGTAACTTGGCAACCAAACAAAACTTTGTTACTCTTGACTTCACTTGGTATGATCCAACCTTACTTGGTGAATACTGATGCTGAACTTTTGTGATCCCTTTGTATCTAGAATACTGATTTGGATCTTTTCTTCCTTTTAGTTGGAACTATTTCAGATTTTTCCTTGAAAGTTCCAATTCTTTCTTAATAACTTAATTGGAAATGGTGGAGTCACCCACTTCTTGAGTGACTTGACTACCATCACTTGAACTAGCTTGCTTGGTAGATTTAGTATCCACTATTGCCTCATTTGCTTCCTGATGTTATTAGCTTTTCTTTTCTTTTCATCTTCAACTCTACCTATATTCATGCAATTCTTAGCTATATGACCAAGTTTAGTACATGTGTAACATCTTATAGTAGTATCTTTCTTTCTCAAGTGATGCCTAGCATAGTTTATGCCAATGTGTCCATATTCTCCACAGTAATGACATCTACACCAAGTATTCTAGTCCCAACCAAATATTGCCTTTACAAATTATTCATCTAGATTGAATGTTTTAGATCTACATTCAAATGCCTTGTGACCTTGTTTCTTGCATTTGTGACATTTGCCTTCAAACTTTGGTTTCTCCTTGTATTCATTAGCTTTATGACCATAGTGACTACAATTGTAGCATGTTCATTGAATTTTTCCTTTCTGTTACTCCAACATTTATTTTATGTATGACCTATCTTACCATAGTAATTTCAAGTAGGTCTTTGATTCCTTTGAGTAACTTGTTTGGAGGATTCACCTTCTTCTTTGTATCCAAGTCCTGCTTTGCCCTTTTGTCTATAAAGATTCTAATTATTTTGCCAATTCAATTGATCCATGTCTTCTTGGGATTTCATTATTCTTTCATTGAGTTGCTTCTTAGAATTTAGATCAACTTTCTTCCTTTCAGTGATTTTCTTTTCAGTGCTTAAATCATTCCTTAACCTTTCATTTTTAGATCTTAGACTCGTGATTTCTTCATTTGCATTGGAGAGCTAATTGATAAGACTTTCTTGCTAAAAGGATTGATTTTGAATTTCATTATTCCTTGCCTTCAAGTCTTCTTTTTCCTTATTTCTCTATTTCAAAATTTCACACAATCTTATTGTCTATATTTCCTGTTCTCTTTTCAATTTTTTTACCTATTCTTGTAGGGAGCCATTCTTTTCTAGAAGTTCTTTGATTACATCATTTTCTTCATTTGAACTACTTGAGGGAAAAAAGTCTTCAATCTTCTCTTCAAAATACTAGTGGTCATTCATCTAATTTGCAAGTTCTTTTCTTCTCTCTAGGGATTGAGAAAGATGTTATTTTTCTTCCTTGAGTTGAGCTATGGCCATCTCTAGATCTAGCTTTTCATTGTCAATAGCTTTTTCAAGTCTAAATATCTCCATTGTCCTTGATCTTTTCTCAAGCTTTCATACTTTATCTTGAGAACCAAAAAGCTCTGATACCAATTGTTGGAAATAATCAAGACTAGCTAGGTTACTGAGATGAGAGGGGTGAATCAGTAACCTCAAAACTTTTGAATAAATTCAAAACTTAATAACATAATCCATTTATCATTAATTAATCTACTGGATGAATGAGAAACTTAAAGCACAAAACACTTTGAACACAATATTTGGTGACCCAAAAATCTTCCAAATAGAAAGTAAAACTGGGGTGGGGAGGATACCCACAAAACTTCAATACTACAATGTCCACCTTGTTAGAGGTTTTACAAACATACAATGAAGTATGCACTCAGTAAAGAGATTTAAGAAAAGACTATTAAGTCTACCCTATTAAAGGATTTGAAGCTGATTAACTTATTAGGATAAAACAATAGATTTGACTTACAACTTGAAATGCTGATTAAGATCCTTGAAGTATTGATCACCTCTTTGTGATAGATGAAACTTGACTGCTCCTAATTTGACCTTGCAATATACTTTTCTCTACTAAAAATTCACATTCGCATTCTTATCATCATATTCACATTCTCTTTTTTTCCAAAAACATTACCAAAATGTAGAAACTCAGGTTCTGAAAGCTAACTTGGTGAATCTCTGATACACAACGTCCACACACATTACTCGGCACCATCATGCACTCATTAGAAGTAGAGGCTTAGTCTATACTAATAATTTCAACATAGTTTCAAACTTGGTATACACTGGAAACTCTATAGATATTGTGTCACTCAGTAGAAATTGAATTCCATGTTTACCATGCCTGGACTCGATAAACACTACTCATCCCATCAATCGATTAACACTAACTTCACATCACAAGAACTGATGACTCGGTAGACACTGTGAAGCTTGGTAACCACTAAACTACTTGGTAAGAATTTTTGGACTTCACACTACCTGTATTCGCTAGGTAACCACTAGAATGCTCGGTGTGAACTGTGAAACTTGGTAACCACTAAATTGCTTGGCAAACACTAGAGACTAATCAAAGAGCTCGTTAAACATACAAAATCTAAATAAGTTTTGTCACTAATAAAAAACATGACTTAATACCAACAATCTCCCCCTTTGGCATTAGTGACAAAAACACTTATTAGCCAAAACTTATGTACAGTGTCATGCTGATTTTGATTTTTGATTTTTCAAAAAAATTCTTTGTAAATATGTAGCATATACATTTTGCATAAATCTCTCCCATAGAATGTACACATCATATCATGTATAATATCATACTAAGTGTATATACAAATATCTCTCCTCCTTACATATATACATGTCTCTCTCCCCCTTTTCGACAATAGTACCAAAAATTTATACACAATCTACTTATATAGAAACACCAAAATGTGAAACTTAGAATGTACCTTAAGAATAAGAGTTAAGGTCTTGTTCCAATTTTCTTGCAAAATTTTGTAGGTTTGAACTGCAACATTGACTTCTATAAAGAGTTCAATCATATGATTTGAAATTGAAAAATTATTATCATGCATCAATGTTTTAGAATGAGCAATATGCTTCTGCATTGTATCCATGATAGGAAGGATCATGTTCTGGATGTCTATAAGTGTAGAGTGGATCCTTGCTTCCTCTCTCAATAACTTTGCCTATATGTCTGATAGGAATCTGATCCTCATGTGGTGTGTAGAGCTTGAACTAGGGTCAAGCTACAACCTTTGTGCACTAGCCTTCAGATCCTCATCAATCTTACTCAATTTTCTCTTTATTTCATTTGTATGCTTAGTAACATCACATAACTTAGCAAAAAGAGATGTTACATTTGTGTAAGAATTTTCAAGATTTTCCAAAATTGAAGAAAGTTCTACCTAATGGATAGCTATCTGCTGAGAAATGTTCTCAAGCACTTTATTGTCACTTGTCTTCTCTACTTTCTCTATAAGCTTATCCTAGCCATTGGAATCCTCATTGAATTTGTTAACTTCCTCTTCTAATTGCAACAAAATGTGTTGAGAAGAATCAACATCAACACCTATAGCCTCTATCAAAATGTTTTTAGCACTCTCAATGATTCAAAATTCTCTATCTCTCTCTTCTCTTAGTTGCTTCTTCTTAGCCTTCTTTTCAAGGAGCTAATTGACTAATCTCATCTGCTTTATAGTAGCATTGTCAAAATCCAACTTGGGAATCTCAATCATCTTATCCAAATCTATGTGTTCCTCAATTTTCATTTCATTAATCAAAATTTTTAGCTGTGTCTTTGGTTCACCTTCTGACATTAATGCTTTAGATTTTGAAATAGAAACAATAGTGGAAATAGTAGGGTTTGCAGTAAAAACTTGTATGGTGCCTACTAATGGAATGCTTACTAGAGTACTAAAAGAATCCAAAACTAATGTATTTGCAAAACTTCCCAAAATTGAAGTATTTACAAGTGGAATACTAACAGAAGTATTTACAATTGAAGAACTTATTGGAGCATGCAAAACTAAAGTGGTCAAAACTAAAGAATCCAAAACTGTAGAACTAGAACCTGTACTTACTGCTGATGATCCTAACTTGGGAGCTAAAGAAGAGGAAGGTTGTAGCTTGGTAGGTGAAGTGGTAGATACTTCCATTAGAGATACTTTGAGCTAAGAGGGAGCAAAGAGTGATTGGATATTGGATGCATCTGTTGTGGTCACAATCAAACTTGCTAAAGCTATCTACATGTTTGATGATATTGTAGTTTTTGCTGCAGAGTGAGGAAGGGAGGCTATGAAATCTACAACTATCTTAACTGGATCACTTTATTGTTCTTCTTCTTTCTTAGCTTCCTCTTCAGCTTCACCATCTTTATCTTCTTCACCATCCTTCATTAATTCTTGAAATTATTTAGCATCAATGGTGATAGAAGGAGTATTGTCTTCTTCATTTTCTTCATATCCTTGTCACTATCATCATCATCATCTTTGATCTTAGTAGGATCTTCACTAGGTTTGTGAATATGGAACACATTCTTACATAAGTTTTTAGCATTCTTCACAACATACTAAATATTTTCATTAGAACAAGACAAGTATTGATCTTTAGAGTCATTTTGCTTTCATTATCTTTTAATTCTTTATTCACCTCTGGATTTGTTAAGTTGGGCACCAACTATTTGAGTGTTTTAGAAAAAATGTCTTTTATAGTCTGAATCGTGTTCTCCCATCCAACCTTGACCTTATCCAACAAAATTTTAGGGATTTTTGATGCAAATTGATTAGGAGAGAATTTCCATCTACGTAACTTGTCCATGATCATATATTCAACCTCTTTCTATTCTGTTTGAGTCCAGGTCTCATATTTTAGTGCTTTGATTGATAACCCAAAAGCCTTCCAAATAGAAAGTAAAACTAGGGCAGGGATGATACCAATGAGATTTAGTACTACAATATAAATTTGGTTGGGTATGGCTTACAAATTATCACTTTTGGTGATCTGGCCTATTAGGAGCAATAAGGACTATTAGGTCTATTAGAAACAATGGTCTACCAAGATAATTGAGGGGGTGCAAGGGTGGGGTTGAATCAGTTATCCGATGATTAAAATATTTATCAACCTTAAACAATCTTTTACCATTCAACCAAAGTAAAAAGAAACTACAACAAGATGTACATAGACAATTATATCAGATATGTTAGCTAGGGAAACCCTTGATTAGAGGGAAAACACTAGTGGGAATGATGCCCACAAGATGATGTACAATATAAATATTCCTTTTTAGAGGATGGACCCTATTAGGAGTCTATTACAACATTTAGTACATATGAGTCCTTATTAGGAGACATAGTATCCTTGTTAGAAGATTATAACCCTGTTAGGAGTTGTGCCAACCCTATGTAGATCTAACATGGAATCTATCTTTTGTAAGACATCCTGATCTTTAGCTTAGGTCCTTGAAACCTTCTCTGCAAGCACCAAAAGCTTTGATACCAATTGTTGTAAATATAAGAGGATTAATTGAGAGGGGAGGGGTGAATCAGTTACTACTAAAATAAATCGTAGATCTCTTAGATGTCAAATAAAATTTAGATTGATAAAACTGATTATTGTTGATGCTTAGTAAGCATACAAAAATTGTTGTACCTTAGTAAATGTAGAGTGTGTTTAACTTAGTAGATCCTAAGATATAGTAATTAACTTGCAATCATGAAATAAATAACATGGACTCATATGACACCAAGATTTAATGTGGAAATCCAATTTGGGAAAAACCACCAATTGTAACTAGTTACTATTTTTCACTCTTCTGAAGTGAGCCTTGTTAGGAACCAACCCTATTAAAGGTTATAAAAAACACTATTAGGTGTGATGCTATTAAAGGCTTTAATCACCTTATTAGGAGTGGTCTTGTAAGAGGTCTTGAAACAATTCAATGGAATTGCCACCGTGTTAGAGGAATTATGAATGGCTATTAAACCAACTTTGTTAAGAGATTTTAGATCACTACTACAATGGTTAGAGAGTAATAATGAAGTGACCTGGTTGTGATGATACTGAATTATTGATTATAGATCTTTGTTTTGGCTTATACTTGATCCTTCTTGATTGAATAATACTTTTCTACTCCACAAGGATACTTGCTTATCCTTCAAGTTTTCTTCCTCTCTTCTTATCTCTTCAATTCATTCAACTTAGACCTTTTACTTGTATCTTCCAAATTGTCAAGTTGGCTCAAATACAAATTATAATAACCAATATTCATTACCATAGTTAGCTAGAATCAATAGAAAAAATAATTAAGCTTTTCATGCCAAAATAAGAAAATCCTTTGGTAGCCAACCTAGCTCAATAAAAACTAATTCTAAAGAAATTTCTTGTGTTAACCAATAGAAGCTTGGTTAACACTACAAACTTACAAAAATCCTTTGGTAATAAAGTGAACTCAGTTAACATTATCTTTTTTCACTTTCCCTTTGTTAACTAAGTGAGCTCGGTTAACACTCTTTTCTACATAAATTCCTTCAACACTCAAGTGAGCTCGGTAGATACTACCTTCTATACAAAGCAAACTCAGGAAAACTCAATAGATAAGAAAAATTATCTTCACTTACCAAGTGAGCTTGACATGCACTGACTGTCAATTGATATGACATTTGTGTAACATCAAAGACAACACACAATTAATCAATTGTATCCAACAAAGGACAAGGTGGAGGCAATCTTGATTTGGCCTACCCCTAGATCTACTATCGAGGTCAAAAGTTTTCATAGCTTAGCACAATTTTATAGGAAGTTTATGAGGGGATTTAGAGATATTTGTGCACCAATGAATGCCACCATGAAAGGAGGTATTAAGACCAAGTGTACATGGACCAAGGTAGTAGATGCAAGTTTTCAAGGTTGAAAAAAGAAGTGGAAACACAATCAATATTGGTTTTTCCTAGTTTTGAGAAGCCATTTATGGTGGAATGCGATGCTAGCAACATAGTAGTTGGGGCAGTTTTAACCCAAGAGGGCAAACTAGTAGAATTTTTTAGTAAGAGGCTTAATGAAGCTAAGACAAGGTATTCAACATATGATTTAGAGTGCTATGCACTTTTTCAAGCCCTTAAGAAGTAGAGGCATTACCTCTTTCCTAAGGAGTTTTTGTTCTTCATAGATAACCAATCACTAAGCTTGAGGCACATCAAATTGATGGAGTTCTTGCACTCTTATAGTTTCACAATAATGCACAAAAAAAGGGACAAACAAGAAGGTGGCAGATGCTCTAAGTAGGAGGTTTCTGATAGTACAAGAGGTCAAGTTGTAGAGCATAGATATGGATGGTTTCAATGACCTATATGATGAGGACACTGAATTTTTAGAGTTCTACAAGGTATGTACTAAATTTGCAAATAATTGTCATAGTGACTTTATTGAATACACCTTGCAGAATGGGTTAGTTTTCAAGGGTCAATAATTATGCATCCCAAGGTGATCTATTAGGGAAAATCTCATACAAAATAAGCATAATGGGAGCATGAGTGGGTACTTTGGTCTTAAAAAGACCTTATACCTTGTGGAGAGGTTATTTTACTAGATCAAGTTATAAAGAGATGTAACAAGGTGTGTGGAGCAACATGGCATATGTCAAACAGAAAAGGGCACTTAAAAAAATGCAATACTCTACCAACCTCTACCCATTCCTAATAAGCCATGGGAGTGCATCAGTATGAATTTCATAGTGGGATTACCAAGGAATGTGACAAAGTTAGATAGTGTATTTGTGGTGGTGGATAGGTTCAACAAGATGAGCCATTTCATTCCATGGAAGACAAAACATGATGTAAACAATATTTCAAACCTATTCTTCAAGGAGATGGTTAGGATACATGGCTTACTAAGGAGTATAGTTGCTCATAGAGATGTCAAATTTATGGGGCACTTTTTAAAGGCCCTATGGAAGAGCCTTGGCACAAATCTAGCTCATAGTTCTTCCTAATGTCCCCAAAAAGATGGGAAAACTAAGGTCATCAATAGGGTCCTAGGAAACCTATTAAAGTGCCTTACCAAGGAGTATGGGAAATGTTGGGAGCAATTCATCCCTCGAGCTCAATTTGTGAACAATGACAATAAGAATAAAAAAATAGGGTAAAGCTCTTTCCAAAGAGTGTATGGGACTCATCCGAGGGGCATCATGGAGTTAAGAGACTTACCAAGCCAAGCCAAAATAAGTGGGCATGTTTATTACATTTATCAATTTATGAAGGAGGTGGATGATCAGGTGAAACAGGCCTTGATGGAAGAAAATCAGAAATTGAAAGAGAAGGAAGATTATTGAAGAAGAGAGTTATGGTTTCAAGTGGGAGACTTGGGGATGGTTTATCTAAAAAAAGCTAGGTTGCAAAAGGGCATCCTAAGTAAGTTTTAGATGAAGAGGATTGGGTCATGCAAGGTACTTCAGAAGTATGAACCCAATTCCTATAAAGTAGACTTACCCAAGGGCATGGCTATCTCTCCCATATTTAATTTCCAAAACCTCATACCTTACAAGGGTCCTAAGGTAGATGAAATAGAGTACTAAGAAGAGGTAAGAAAGGATATCTCATACCTTCAAGTACCTGAAAGGAAGAAACCATAGGTGGAGAGGATATTCGATTCTAGGGTGAAGAAGAGTACAAGGAACAAGGTTTATAAGGAACATCTAGTGAAATGGTTGGATACACCTCAAGCTAAGGCAACTTGGATTACTAAGAGTGATTTCAAGAAGCATGGAACTAGTAAAAAATTATTCTCTCTAGTAGTACCTTAGACTTCTTCTTGCAAGGGGAGAATGGTGTAGGAGCACCTAGGGGTAAAGGTGAAATCCTAACTCAATTTTTGTTTGTAAATGGCATAACACCCTATTGATGAAAGAAGGACTAGTAATAAAGTCCCAAGGTAAGTTTGGGAGGTTTCAATAGGTAGGATTTGGAATGTGAGTCAAGTTTTGTCAATTATGTCCTCATAGGTAAAAATTACTTAGAATTACTCAATAAGCAAAAACGTGGCAAAAATTCCTAAAAGGAGACAATTTGTGTTAAAAAATGACACTTAGGTGTTGTAGGTTGATTTTTTAAATCTTGATAACAAACTAGTCAAGTTTCAAGGCTCAACTTGCAAAATTGCAAAAGTTGTCAAAATATTGTTCATTGACAACTTTGCAATTTTTGCAAAATTTCATAGCAACATTTTTTACAATTTTTGAGAATGGACTACATGGGTAGTTATGGCTCAAAAAAAAGATGGAGGAGGGAGCCTACTTAAATACCTTTCAACTCATTTCCAATGGTTGGATGCTAAATTGTATGAACAACACATTCTAAAGGAGAGTGTTGTGTGACAAAAAACATGATTGATTAGTTTACTATTTTTAATGGATTAGTTTCTTTGGATCATGTGTAGAATATGTTCATATTCTTTTTGATTCAAATCATTCATTTTATAGGGTTTTAAATATGTTGGTGTAAATAAGTATTTACTATTTACACTTAAGTTTACTTAGGTTAATGCATTATTTTATTATATTGCATTATTTACATTGGAGTAAGCATCTCTAATTCAACACATGGTGTCTACAACACTAGAGTTTCCATCATTCACTGAGTTTTCATGTAGACAACACAGTTATTCATACTCCCATTTTAGCACATGTTGTCTAAACATTAATTTGTGTGCTACACCTTTGTAGGTTATCCACACATCATCGCACTTACTCCCATGCTTAATGAAGGATAACCCATATATGGTGGACATGTGCCTAGTTGTATGACTTATCATGATGCTAACTTCTATGAATTCTAGAAGCTTTCTAGAGGCCTTTATATACAGGCACTCCTAGTGTATTTTGTAATGAATATATCATCACTCTAATCATACTCCTTTTGGTCTACTTTTGTGCTTGTGTTTGAGTTCCTTGGTCTTTGGTGAATTTTTCCCTAAGACAAATTTTTACATGGTATCAAAGCTATACCAAATTCTTACATGGTATTAGAGCTTGGGGAGATTCTCTTTGCATAGCCATTTGAGACCATTATTGCTTCAACACCTCGACTCGAATCTAGAGAATCTGTAGAAATTGGGAGTATCTAGAGCTAAATCAAATCTCGCCATTGTGTCTAGAATGTCAATTCAGTGAAAATCAGCTTTAAATTTGCCTATGCTAGGCAAAAGTTGATCATAAGGTAAATTTTTTTTGCAAATTGGCACCCAAATGCACTGATTTGTAACCTGGGTATGGTCTTTCATTCAATCTTCTTATTAATTGTTCAAATCTAAATTTTATTAAATCTTTGCAATTATTTTTCAAATTAGGTATTTTCAAAAAAGATCAGCCCTATAATACCTGTAGAAATTTTTTTTTGTAGAATCAGGCAGTGGCACCCTGACCTTATAGATAATATTCAAGGAATATTCTAGTTTAATTCAATGACATCTATTTAATTGGTAGGCTTCATCTACTATTTTTTGGCATTCAATTTACTAGAAATCTGGCCGACCCTCCTCACCACATAACCAACAGCCTACTCTCCTACTTTCAGCGGCCTTGTTGTTTTGTATGTCCGGTGGGTTTCTTTTTAAACACTTGTAAGGGTTTACCCACACTACATGTGGGATAAAACCCAAAATTTTGGCAAGGTAAACTCAAATCATGCGGCTCACAAAATACTATTTGAGTGCCTATGAAAATTAGCCACCAGTCATTGCAAATAAAAGCCGATGATACTAAAACTTTTTTGGCATTGGTAGTTGGAAGTTTTGGCAACCACTATGATCATTGGACATGTGGCAATTCCCAAAGCCACTACAACACTGACGCGTGTCATTCAGCAAACCTCTCCACATTCATGGCCTTAAGATGCCAACTCAACCTCAACTGACACACAAGTAGCCTAGTCATCCACCCATGTTAGCACAGGTCAGCCAATCCATATGCTAGGTAACCATACACATCAGCATTGTTTGTACAATTTTGTATATGATGACATCATCACAAGGCTGGAAATTGCTAACATCATCAGTTCGTGAGCCTAAATTTGATGGTTGACTAACTATTATTTAGGAACAAAATAGAACTACTGTGACGACCATATGACCATCAAATTTAGTCCCGTCCTTTGCTAATCCAACCCCTCTACAAATTGATTTTTGATTTTGTAGTCCAAATTTGGGAGGCCATATCTCAGTCATCTGGACTCCAAATCAGGTGCAATTTTTTTTTTATTTTGGATAGAATTTCCTAAAATTTTTAGTGGTGTAGCTATTTTTAGATTTTGGTGCATGAATTTGTTAGAAATTGCATATTTTGGCAACTATACCTATCCAATCCTATATTTTGCAACTTCAAATGCTCCATATGGGCTAATTTGGAGATAGAAATAGGTTCTATTTTATTTGAAAGTGTGTTATTTTTCATCTACTTTCTATATCTACAATTAGATTATAGGGTTGTGTGCACAAAAGTGTCACTTTCAAAATTAGGTCCATTTCTGCATTGTAATGCTTTGATATAACTTTAGAATTGTTCTATATCTAAGATGCATTCTAATGTTCTAGTTTTGAACTCCATAAGGAGATTGTAAAAAGAAAAATCAGAAGTACACTAATGCCAAAATTGGCAAGTGGTGATTGTAATTGCACTAAATATAAAGTGCCAAAAGCATCTTCTTCTTCTTCTTTTTTCTTTTTCTTTTTTGTTGGGGTTGGGGGGGTGGGGGGTGTTTTTGGTGTTGTGGTCCTCTTTTCTCTGTAGTTTTCTTTCATTTTCTACATCATGGAAAATTTTAAGTTTCCAAAATTAACTCGACATAACTATGCTAGATGGTCCATTAAAATTTTGTGTCATTTAATGCAAAAAAGAGTTTCTCAATATGTAGATGGTACCTTTCCTAAACCAACATGTGATCAAGTATCTGCCAGTGAAATCATTGATTGGTAAATAATGGATAGCAAAGCCCTAGGTGATATTTGTTTAGGGGTTGAGGACAAGATCATATATTAGATTCAGAAGTCTCATACATCTAAGGAATATTGGGATACCCTCCAAAACCTATATGGGAAAGTGTCTAAGGAAGATGTTTTCAAAATTGAAGATGAGCTTGTTTTCATTTTGGAAGAGTTTTCTATGTTTTAGTTCTTAATGAGAGATGATTTGTGGGATTGATTCTGATTGTGACTTTTATGATAAGATCTTGTCTAGGGATGTGTGTAGACCATTTTAGGTTTGGCCATTTTATTTCAAGTAATGTTCTAGAATCTTTTGTAAGCCATTTTGGGAAGTATAAATAGGGTGTTTAGGCATAGATTTTGGCAAAGCACATAGAGTTTTCAAAGGACTAAAAAAGGTTTTTTGCATATGTATCTGGAAGTGTGAGTTTGAAGCTAGATCATGGATCTTGAATGTATTTGTTTTTCGCCATAACCCAGAAGGCCTTATTGATGGGAATGTATGTTGATCATTTGATGAATCAATAAAAAATATATTTTTTGATCTCTCGTTAATGTTCTCCTTTTTTGTTTGCTTCCTTTGTATTAACTTTGCAAGGTTAGTTTGGATTGTTGGGTGTTCCTGTAGCCCTAGTTATTCTTTCCCTCCTTATGTCAGGTGGTATTAGAGCTTGAGGTTCATCCTTGTGGAGATTAGATCATGTAGAACCCTAATTTGTATTTGGTTACAGGGTTGTAGATCTATAGATTTGACCTATAACTTGTAGAGGGTTATGATCTTGTAGGAATTTAATTTGTAAAGATGGTTTGAGCTAGAGGAAATGCTGGCAATGTCATGTTAGATGCATTGAGACAAATTAAAACTAGATTAGATGTTGTGGAGACAACCCAGAGGAGAGGAGCGCTTCTCAAGGATGTGAGTGATAATGAAGCAATACCACCAAACCCTAATTTGGAGCCTAAATAAGATCAAGATGAGGAAATATAGTTGAGAGTGTTGTCTAGGGCACATTGAAGGCCTTCTATAGAAGTTGTTCCTTATGATAGGAAAATGGACACCAATGTTGTGTTAGATTGGGTCTCTGATATGGACAAGTTCTATCAGAATGAAAACACTCTTGATAATAGCAAAGTGAAACTTGTAGTTACTAGGTTGAAAGATCACGCTTCACTATGGTGGGAGCATTTGCAAACCAATAGAAAAAGGAGAGGAAAGAAAAATATTAGAACTTGGGTGAAAATGGTGAACAAGGTAAAGAACAAATTCCTTCTTGTTGATTGCCAAGTTAGCTTGTTAAAAAGGATACAAAATTTGAGACCAATAAACATGATTTTGAAAGAGTATATTGAGGAATTTTATAGATTGGACATCAGAATTGGAAATGTGGATGATGATGTTCAGAAAATTGCAAGATATATAAATGGATTGAGATCTAAAATTCAAGATGAGATTAGTTTTATGAAATTGGAAAGTGTGGAAGAAGCATACCAATATTCCTTGAAAATTGAGGAGATCTTGTCAAAGAAGCATTAACAAAGACAAAGAGGTAGAGGTGATAGATTCTAGAGAGGCAAAGGTAGATCTTATTGTGAATGTGGTATATTTGATAGTTTTGTGCAAGATAAAGGAAAATTTGAATGGAGGAATAATGAAAAAGACAAGGCTGAGTGAAAAGGTAGTAGTTCTTACCAAGGAGGTACTGGTTCTTACTAAGGAAGAGGTAATTCTTATTCTAGAGATGGTTTTCATGGTAATTGTTTCAAATGTGGTAAAGAAGAACATAGATCTTTTGAATGTAGACCCTTTGAAAGTGAGCAAGGTAATATAAATGTTGTGATTCAAGAAGACATTGAGAATTCACGAAGTGGACTTGAGGTTGGAGAAAATCTAATGGTGAGAAGAACCCTATGTAATAAGGGAAGTGATGAGGAACCTATTCTAGGAAGAAGTCTTTTCAATACCAAATGTAAGATGGCTGGAAAATACTACAAGATGATCATTGATAATGGAAGTTCTAAAAATTTGGCATCAAAAGAAAAGGTTACAAAGTTGTAGTTGCAGAGGATGAAACATCCTAAACCCTATCATGTGTCATGGATCAAAGATGAGAATAAGATATTGGTAAGTGAGCAATGCATTGTGAAGTTCAAGATTGGACATTACCTTGATGAAGTTTTGTGTGATATTATGCCTATGGATTGTTGTCATATTTTGTTGGGTAGACCTTGGCAATATAATAGATACTCTATACATGATGGAAGATTGAATCAATATACTCTTTGGGTGAATGGGAGAAAGAAAATATTATTTCCTTTGATTGAAAGTCTAGATGAGGTTAATTTTACTATTGTTCAAGTTTGCATGGTCAATGGAAAACAATTTGAAAAAGAAGCAAAGAAAAATCAAGTTTGTTTTACCATAATTCCTAGAGGACTAAGTTTGGGTAGTAATGACTGAGTGACTATAGATACTGGTAGTTGAGTACTAGTAGAAATTAAAAACCTGTTGAATGAGTATAAATAGATTGTTTGAGAGGATATTCTTGATGGTTTACCTCTAGTGAAGAGTATAAGTCATTGTATGGATCTAATTCTTGGAGCTAGTTTGCCAAAAAAGTGCCATATAGATTGATACCTACGGAGAATGAAGAACTTAACATACAAGTGCATGAATTGCTATAGAGGGGATTAATTAGAGAAATTTTGAGTCCATGTGTTGTACCTACCTAAGAAAAATGGAGAATGGAAAATGTGTACTGATTTCAAAGATATTAACCAAATCACTGTGAAATATAGGTTTCCTTTGCCAAGGATGGATGACATAATGGATTGTTTGAGTGGTGCAAAGTATTTTACCAAGATTCATTCCAAGAGGGGGTATCATCATATCAGAACAAGAGAAGGAGATGAGTGGAAGACTGCTTTTAAGACAAAAGATGGTTTGTATAAATGGTTGGTTATGCCTTTTGGTTTGACTAATATGCATAGTACTTTCATGAGATTGATGAATGAAGTTCTAAAAAGATTCTTGGGTAAGTTTGTGATTGCTTATTTGGATGATATTCTAATATTCAATAAGACTAGGGCATAACATCTTGAGCATGTTAGACAATTATTATAGAGATTGAAATAAGAGTAGTTGATGAATGACCTAAAAAATGTGTTCTTTTATGGAAGAGGAGATTGTGTATTTGGGATTTGTGATTTCAGTTGATAGTTTGAGAATGGATCTTGAGAAGGTTAAAGAAATTTTGGAATGGCCTACACCTAAAATATAGGTTAGGTAAGATGATTCCATGTTTTTTCTAGTTTTTACATGAAGTTCGTAAAGAATTTTAGTGCTATTTGTAATGCTATGATTGAGACAATGAGAGGAGATAAAAAGGAATTCAAGTGGACACATGGAGCTGATAAGAGTTTTGAGATGTTGAAACAAAAAGTTGTTGAGTTACCTATATTGGCTTTGCCTAATTTTAATAAGGTATTTCAAGTTGAATGTGATGCAAGTGGTAGTACAATAGGTGTTGTATTGAGTCAAGAAGGTACACATGTTGCTTTCTTTAGTGAGAAGTTGAATGATGCTAGAAGGAAGTATTATTGTATGATCAAGATTCTTATGTTATTGTTCAAGCATTGAAAAAGTGGAGACATTATTTGATTCTTAAGGAGTTTATGTTGTATACTAATCATAAATCTTTATTGTACATAGGAAGTCAATATAAATTAAATCAGAGACATATGAAGTGGGTTGAGTATTTGCAGAGTTTTAGATTTGTGATTAAACATAAGAGTGGAGTTAGTAATAGAGTTGTTGATGCATTGAGAAGAAGATGTTCTTTGATGAAGCTCTTAGTTTTGATGACATGAAAGAGTTGTATGATACTGATCCTAAATTTTTTGAGGTGTGGAGAGAATGTAGAGTGCCAAATCTAACGAATCACATAAGTAAGTATGATGAATATTGTATTCAAGAAGGTACGTTGTTGAAAGGTATTTAGTTGTGTATCCCTAGAAGTACCATGAGATTAAATTTGATTAAGGAAAAACATAGTGGTGGATTGGTTGGACATTTTGGAATTGATAAGACATTGAGTTTGCTGAAGGAAAAGTATTATTGACCATAGATGTATAAGGATATTCAGAAATTTGTGAAGAGTTGTGGAGTTTGCCAAGTTCTAAAAGGAGTAAGTCAGAATACTAGATTGCATACACCTATTTTTACTCCTAAGAAACCTTGGAGTGACATCAGTATGGATTGTTTTCTTGTATTGCCTAAAAAGGTGAAGGGGTATGATTCTAAATTTGTTGTTGTGGATAGAGTTTTTAAAATTACTCATTTTATACCATGTAAGAAGACATCAAATGTTGAGCATGTTGCTGAAATTTTCTTCAAAGATATTTTTAGATTGCATGGATTACCAAGAAGTATTATTTTTGACAAAGATAGTAAATTTATTGGTCATTTTTGCAGAACTTTGTGGAAGAAGATGGGTACTAAGTTGAATTTTAGTTCTACATTCCATTCACATAACGTTGGATAGATAGAGGTTGTGAATAGAAGCTTGAGTAATTTGCTAAGATGCTTAATAAAAGATGAACCACATAATTGGGAGATGGTATTGACACAAGATGAGTTTACATATAATAATTATGTGAATAGGAGTACAAGAAAGACACCTTTTGAGATTGTTACTAGAATGAAGCCTAGAGGACTATCATATTTAAGGGATGTTGCTAGTGAAGAGAAGAGAAGTGCTACATGAGAAGATTTTGCTGATTTTGTGGAGTCTTTGCATAAGGAAGTGAAACTGATGTTGGAACAAAGCAATCAAAAGTACAAGGAGAATGTTGATAAGTCTAGAAGAAATCATATTTTTGAAGTTGATGTTGAGGTGACAATTAATTTGAAGATAGATAGACTTCCTTTTGGAATATATAGTAAACTAAAGATGAAGAAATGTGGACCTTGTAAGATCTTGAAGAAGTTTGATAGTGGAAATACTTATGAATTTGAGTTACCTAATGATATGTACATATCTCCTATATTTAATTTTGTTGATATAAGTACCATGAGTTATATGATGAAGTTTTTGTACCTAATGATAATCCTAAGAAGAAGATTGAAGATGTTGAATAGATATTGGATCGAAAAGTTGGTAAAAGCACAAAAGGAAAAGACTACTATGAATATTTGGTGAAGTGGAAGAATAAACTAGTTGAAGATGCTACATGGATTTCTCAATCTGAGTTGGATTCAACTCAAGTTGTGATATCTCAATGATTTAGGAGAATCATTTGTTTCTACCCTAGTTGTCTAATGCAAGAACATCCTAGGTTGTTGTGTTATCCCACTCATTTGTGTTCACTCTTCCAATTGTTGCTGAGTTGCAATCATCGCTAAGTTACAAAAATTATCGAGTGCTAGTAATTTTGTAGTACCTACCAAGTTGAAGTTATCCCACATCATGTTAACATTAAGATTAGCATTTTATCCCATCTCACTCAACAATATATGTCGAGTTCCAGAGTGTGTGCTGAGTGTCAACATTTTGGATGAGTTTTTCTATGTCTTGGTTGTTAATGGGAGCTGACGTACAAGATTAATTTTGATTGTGACTTTTATGATAGGATCTTGTCTAGGGATGTGTGAAAATCATTTTAGGGTCAGCCATTCTATTTTTTAATGTTCTAGAATCTTCTATAAGTCATTTTGGCAAGTATAAATAGGATGTTTAGGCTTAAATTTTGGCAAAGAACTTAGAGTTTTCAAAACGTTGAGAAAGGTCTATTGCATATGTGTCTCGAACTGTGAGCTAGAAGCTAGATTATGGATCTTGAATTTATTTATATCTGGCCATAACCCATAAGGCCTTCTAGCTGGGCATGTATGATGATAATTTGCTAAATCAATAAAAGTAGTTTCTTCTCTCTCTCTCTCTCTCTCTCTCTCTCTCTCTCTCTCTCTCTCTCTCTCTCTCTCTCTCTCTCTCTCTCTCTCTCTCTCTCTCCCCCCTTGGTGTTGTTCTTTGTTGTTTTCTTTCGTTGTGTTAACTCTACAAGGCTGGTTTAAATTTTTGGGTGTGCCTCTAGCCCTTGTAATTCTTACCCTCCTTGCATCAAATGTTGACAAAAATGAGTTAAGTGACTCAACCATTTCAAACTAGACAGCCATAGAGATCACTAGAACTATTATTCAAAAGGAAACATCCTATATCAGTTCCAATCAGCAAGAAAGAAGATCCAAATCATCATTTTAGATGCATTGGGATCATCAAGTTAGATAAAAACTAGAGTAATGTCTTAGACTTTACTAAGCAAGGTCAGGTTACAAGACCTTATTGAGTAAGATGAGGTTACAAGAACTTATCAAGCAAGGTTATTTTGTAAGACCTAACTAATCTTGGATATAGATGGAAAGTTCAAAGTTCTAATTGAGTGTTAAAGACTTAGCCAAGTTGGATAGGTTGTCATTGAGAAATCCTATGTATGATACATTAATGGTGACTTGAAAACATATTTTTGGTTAAAAGGCAAGAATTAAATGTTTTGTTTTTCAATGTGAATTTTGGAGCAAATAGAGTAGAGTATTCCTACCCCCTTGAGAAATTCAAAGAAAATTTGTCAAAGAATTATCTTTGAATCATTGAGCAATAATTGGATCTTCATCTAACAACAAGGTTAAGAAAGGTTCTGAGATGCTTATAAAAAATGTAGTGCCTTTAGACCTAAAGTTCAATTTTTGTCCAGCAATTGTAGAGGAACTAAACCCAGTTGGAGCACATTCACAAATTCCTTCAAAGGTACTCTTGATACATGATATTAGGTCATTTTATCATTGTCTGATTCAAGAATTGGGTAATTTTGAGATGAATTAAGTATATGAGGCATTATGTGTGGATGGAAACTTGAAACCTAAGCATAAGCATCTAGAAAAGAAGGGTTTAAACCACATTTTATATATGCCAAGGGATTTTCAAGGAAGGCGGATTAGGTTTATCTTTATTCTTGTCCATGAAATGGAATTTTGGCTTGACCAACCTATCCAAATATCAAAGACGATGATTCATAGGGTTACCAAATTTTCTATGCTAGATAGACCTAAACGCAAAAAAACCCTAGGTCGGGTTGAGCTAGCGACAAAGAATTTCACCAAGTGGGATGGCAAAGGAATGAAGCTTAATGGTGTCATATAAATGGAGATTAAGTTCTAGATACATGTAATTGGTCACAAAATTTATAGTTATAGCCAACTTAATAGTGTTCTATGTGAAGCTGTAGACATAACATACAAAGTGGTCAAGAACATTTTATGCTTTGACCTTGCTAAGTTGTAGCTAAGCTAGCTAAGAAATAATATGGAGAGCACCAGAGCATCCAAGACTAATCAGTGTAATTTTCAATCACTCCTTTCATGTTTATTCTTTATGTTCATAATTTTTTCCCTTCAAAAGTTTTTGTAGTTTTGAAGAAAGATGGGCCTATTCTAAATCAGTTCAATGAATTTATAGCTAAAATGAGAGATAATTTTGAGGGAATCATGGATGCATACTTTGAGACCTTTAAGGAAAGTGTTGGAATTACAATAGGAAAGGTAAACTTCTAAGAGGGAGTGGGGGTGAATTAGTAGTTCAAAATTTGACCAATAAAATTTTCACAACAGATCCATCTCATACATTGAATAAATAAATTGAAATACCATGTAAAGCATGTACATCTAAATCATGTAAACATATAATCATTCCCACACATATGACACTAGATATGATTACCCAAAAACTCTCCATTGAGAAGGTAAAACTAGGGTGGGGATGACACCCATAAATCTTCACTACTATAGTAATAAAGTGTATCTAATGAAGGTTACAATGTTTCGATCATGAGACATGATCTACCCTATGAAAGGTCTTCCATATTAAAGTCTTATGAAGACTATTAGGTGTCACCCTGTTAAAAGATTTTAACATGCTGTTAGAAGTGTCCCTTTCTAAAGGACTTCAACTCATAGTTAAGTAAGCACCTTGTTAGAGGATTTCACATAGCCTATTAGGACTACTCTATTAAGAGATTTAACTAATTAACCTGCTAGAATGACTCAACATTGATTCTATGGTTAGCACTTGGTTGCTTGATGATAGATCACCTCCAAACTAATGTACTTTTGATCCTTCTTGATCATATGTCTCCCTGCTGTATACTTTTACTTTCCTCTATTCTTCTCTAACTAATTCTACAATGCAATCTCAGATCATAACTACTTAGCAACCATGAATGCTCTATTTGCACATGAAAAATACTCTCTTCACTCCTTCATTATCCTTACATGTGCTTTAAAGAGTTTAGGAATTTTCCTCCTTAAGAAGACATAAGTGACTTAGGGTTAGGTATGAATCAATAGCTATGATCCATCCATTTTTCTACTTAATCCTTCCCTTTTTTTGATTGGCTACATGTAATGTATTGGGAATCCAACTAAAGATTCATCCTTATCTCCAAAATATTGTAATTCAATCTTTAGTTGGCTCAAAAATGGCTTACATAATTGTTTGTGCCATTACAAACAAGTATGAAAAAATTATTTCACTCTGCATTTGAAGTCTTTGATGCTTGACATATACTAATTTCTATACTTTCAATTTGCATCTATATTACTTGGCATGCACTCCTTATTCAACTCCTAAATCACTCAGCATACACTATCTACTCGGCACTTGAGTGACTCAGCACATGAGTGGCTCGACATGCCTTATCATATACATGTTGTGCTCAACATGTACTACTTGTTTAGTATGAACTAAGTAAATGACTTAAGTATGTAGACACTCTCCAATAAAAATCAATCTAAGATCAATAGAAAGGACACATAGTAGATTCATGATACCTAAACAACTAGTTGATGATAATGAACAAGATATATGTTTCCTTATGTAATATTACAAGGTGCATATTCAGGTAGCTAGGCCAAGAGTGGCATGGGTAAAACCTATTGGTTATGAGGTAAACATTAATGACATAAAAGATATCATTAAGGCTCTTGTCAATGAGCCTATGGTTCCTAAGGCACAATATTTTAGTACATATGACAAGGCAAAGAATAGGATTTCTTTGGAAATCAAGATTCCTAAAGCCCTAAAGAGAGGAAGAAAGATAGATGAAAAGATCCAAAAGGAAGGAAAGAAATCTAGTTTCCCTCTTCTTCTCATAAAAGGAAAGAGAGATGATATTTAAGAAGGAAAATGAATAGAGGATCATGAAGAAGAAGAAGAGGAAGAAGCAATAGAGGAACCTACAAAGAAAAAGGGAAAGGTAACTATAACAAAGAAATCTACAAGGTTGTCTCCGACATTCTTCACAAGAAGACCTACCAAGTTGAGGAAGAAGTTGAAACTTCAAGATGAGGATGTTGAAGAAGAGAAGCATGTAACTTTTTAAAAGTCTATCTGTACCTTTGAAGAAAGGTTAAGAAGATTCACAGAAGGAGGAGGTATGATATATTTCAAATCACTTAAGTATGAGACTAGGAGAAAGGAAGAGCAAAAAAAAATTGAAGAAGCCTTAGTGGTAAAAATAGTTTAATGGAAATATGGTCTACGTGACTTGGAAAACCAAGTTCTAGATGTTGTACTTAAGGTAGTTTCACCTCAATGGGGCAATGTTGTAGCAGTGCCCAAGGATATCAAGGAATAAACCTTGAGGAAAGTTATACCAGATCTTTCAAACATGGAAGTGAAGAAAGCATTGACCAAGCATGAACAAAAGCTAACTCCTAAGGTCAATGCATTCCTATTTCTATCTAAAGATATTAAATCTATTTTGTAATCAAATACAAATGCATGAAAGAGCATCTATGGATTGTATGTAGTCAAGCATACTGAGGAGTTTGTACAAGTAGATGTTGTTGATGATGATGAGAAAGATGGTGAAGAAGATTTGGATGATCATAAACTCAGCGAGGATCTATTTGAGGTTCAAGATATCCAAGACTTTGATCTAGATTAGGATATCCCTTCCTAATTCTTTGAGAAAAACATTGATCATATCATGTTCAAAGAAGGTTTCTATCAAGTCATAGATAGCTAAGTTAAAAATTGCTCCACCAAGCACTTAATTAACTGTAGGAGCTATTCTACTGAGTGCAATGATGAGTGTTGTTACTACCATTTCATTTACCAAGCATTAGGCTCCACTCCTCATACCATTAGGCTAGACTGAGTCTCAACAAGGTATTATAAATATTCCTACTATTAACAGTAATGTTGTTTCTAGTATTTCATTAGTAAGTGAAATGATAGTTGAGATTAAACTTCAACCAAACACTAAGGATTTGAGTAAATGAATGAAAATTATTCCTTGCTCTATTCCAAAAGAAAAGGGTAAAGACGTAGAAGCCTCTAATGATGAAACTAACTTGGATGAGGATATAGTTATTCTAATTTGGGATACCTCTAAGAAAAGGGAAAATAAATAGAAGGTCAGAGCAGAAAGGAAGAAGAGGAATCAAGTGCTAGAAGACATAAAAGGTATATTTGTTGATGCACTTAGTATTCATGCTAATGATAAGAAACCTATATTAGACCAGCTTGTTGATATAGTTCAAAAGTTTAATGAAGATTTGAGTGGACAAGAAAAGCTACTACAAAGGGAAGAAATAAAGTTCAATAACAAAGTTTTGGAGAAAATGGCATAGAAGATTTCTATTGATCAAGTGGAATTGTCCAATATTCTTGTTAATTTTGAATTTTTTTAAAATAAATTTGTTTCTTTATTTATAAAGATAAGTGATACTATGAATTTTACAAAGGAAATAAAGGAAAAGTTATATAAGATATATATTGATGTAAAGGAAAGTGCACATCAGTTGTCACTTTACTCAAGTACAATCTCCATGTATTTCATTAAGATATGATATCTGATAGACTTGTACACTTAATTGTTGAGAGAAGAAATTAGAATATGGGTGATGGGGAGCTTCTTCACTTGAGAGATTTATTTCTCTACCAAGGATACTCAAAGCCTACATAGGGTTACTATTCCAAACCCCAACCTATAGGACTCTTTCACAATTCTCTTTCACCAAGAAACTCACCTAATAGTTCAAGTTTGCATCTACTACCTTTAGTTCACCAACTATATACTATTTGACTTGGTGTGTCAAGATTATACCAAATGCACCTAAAAGGACAAGATCAAGATCAAACCATAATTATGAGGTTTTTGAAACATTTCCTACCATTCTACATCATTCTTTTGAGGTTTACACCCCCCACAACTCCAAATTGCCCTGTTTACCCTTATAGTTCTAAGAGCATGTATTAGTCCTTCTAAAAATAAGGAACAAGATATAGCTCCATAAAAATATTAAAAAGGCTACTTGATGTCTTCAAGAATTTACTTCATGATGACCTAGGCTTGAGTATTTTCCAGTTCTTAGGTCTCTGAGGTGTCCATACAGTATGGCTCCAAAAAACCCTTATTTCAAGGGTTTAAAAGGTAATGACAATGAATCTTTCACCAATGGCTTGAGCTTCCACTTCCAACCTCCTCCTTTGAGTTATAAACCATTCACACCTTACTCCTTTATTTCCTAAACAAGATTGGCATGTTCCAATCTAGTGTTCACACCAAAACTTCAATTCAAGCATTCATTGCACCTTGCCAAGCCTTCACTGGTTGCCTAGGGCTCACTTGAAAAATTAACTACTTGACTTGCCCAAACCCCAAAATCATTATATACATTATTTATAGGGGCTATTTATTGATTTCAAATATCTATGGTGTTTTGAACAAGGAAGCTCAAGCTATATCAATTTTAGTGTTGGTAACTCAAAACTAGACAACAAGAACACAAAACTTAAGTAATTTTTTGTAAGAATTTGGTATGACTCTGATAACATGTAAGAATTTGCCTTAGGGAAAAATTTTCCTAAACCAATGAACTAAAATACAAGTACAATAGTAGACCAAAAAGAGTATGATTAGAATGATGATATATTCATTACAATGTACACTAGGAGTGCTTGTATATATAGGACATTGGAAAACTTCTAGAATGCATAGAAGTCAGCATCA
Organism: Cupressus sempervirens; assembly: GCA_028749045.1. Classification (NCBI taxonomy): domain Eukaryota; kingdom Viridiplantae; phylum Streptophyta; class Pinopsida; order Cupressales; family Cupressaceae; genus Cupressus; species Cupressus sempervirens. Next base: position 27,109,815 of record CM053785.1, on the reverse strand, counting down.
TGATAAGCCATACAACTAGGTACATGTCCACTAGATATGGGTTATCCTCCATTAAGCATGGGAGTAAGTGTGATGATGTGAGGATAAGCCTACAAAGGTTTATCATGCAAATTAATGTTGTAGACAACATGTGCTAAAATGGGAGTGCGAATCACTATGTTGTCTACATGAAAACATAGTGAATGATGCAAACTCCAATGTTGTAGACACCATGTGCTGAATTAGAGTTTCTTACTTCAATGTTGTCAACATGACAACTCATGAGAGTACACAAATTCCTAAGTGTCTCACCTAAATAAATAATAAAATAATGCATTAACCTAAGTAAACTTACATGAAAATAGTAATACTTATTTACACCAACACCCCCCTTAAGTGTAATTTAGGGGAATGTGAGAAGATCACTATCCCCAAAGAGAAATGTGAGAAGATCACTATCCCAAAAGAGGAAAAGGTTTCCCCCCCACAAGAGAGAAGAAGAAGAGAGTCAAGATAGTATCCCCCCCCCCCCCCCCCCCAAATGAAGAGTGTCAATCAATGATAGCTATTCTGATGTAGAAGCTAATCCAATACTGCTAAATAGTGTTCCTCCCCTTTGGAAGAAACAATACCATAGGTACAAATGAGATGCTTCTGATATGTGTGGAAAGAATCCCAATGATCACTGATGCCTCTAAAACCTATTCAACTATCCCTATCATGGATGAATGTAGAACCTAACTGTCGTACATAAGTATCCATAATCATATTAACCTATGAAGATTGATCATGTAGAGAATGGAAATGAGGGTCAAAGTGAGCCCTCACAATAACTAAAGAAGGATCTTCTCCATCAAAGAGAAGATTTATATCATCAATGATGTCCCCCAAATCCAATATGTACAACTCTACAAACAAACATGAAATATTTTCTATGTAGTCATCCTCTGTTGCTGGAGCTAGAAGACAAGGTATACCCTACTTTGTTGGACCTATCACTATGGAAATATATACATGTGGACTATATTGATGGCATGACCTCTCACTTTAACTATCAATAGAACCTCACATATTTGAATCTATTAAAGTATTATCGCTGGTGTCACTATTAGCTTCCACTATATATGAAGTGCGAAGAGGATTAGAGAATAAACTTTGTGAACTTTCCTCAAAGTGTACATCCTTCTCCACAAAAATCTCATGTGTCTTAGGATCTATAAGTTTGTATCCCTTCACACCATCTTCATATCTAATGAAGGTATAATGCTAAGGTGGTGGTGCCTTGCATCCCCTGGAAGATATGATTGCCAATGCTAGACAACTAAAGACTCTGAAGTGTGTCGCAACTAGTTTTTTGCCACACCATACCTCAAAAGGTGTTTTGCTATCTAAGGAAAGATGAGGAGACCTATTAAGTATGTGACCGGAATTGCTAATTGCTTCAACTTCAAGTGATGGATCTAAAGACTTGGCTTGTATCATACAACTTTCCATAGACTTAAGAGTTTAGATCCTCAGTGCTACAACATCTATCTTGTGTGGATTGAATGCTAATGGATTTTGAAGATCAATACCCTCAAGTTTGTAAAAGTATTTAAGTCTATTGTTCACATATCTTCTTTCATTGTCCATCCTTAGAACTTTGATGGTTTTCCTTGATTTCTATTCAACATGAGTCTTGAAGGCTAGAAACTTGTCCAACACTTCATTCTTATGATGAAGAAAGTAGACCCAGGTGTAATGTGCAAAGTCATCAATGAAAGTAAGTATCAAAAAATTCACCAAAAGGACCTTGGCTAACTGATGTCACTACAAAAGGACCTACTAGTGCCATGTGAACCAACTAAATAACAATTGGTGCTCTTGAAGACTTCCCTTTATGTAACTTCTCCTCTAGATGCATATCCAGTAAACTTGTTGAACATTCACTGTGGGAAAAGTTGATTGTAGGTAGACCTGTGACCATTTTGTTTGAGCAAAGTTGCTGAAGATAGTGGAAGGCAAGATGTCCATACCACTCATGCCATAATTTTATGTGTGAATTGGATTGATTCAACAAGGTTGGTGAAGGAGACTTGGGCACAAAGAGAGAGAAAGAATACAACCTTTTTCCACAATTAACTTTCCCCACTACAACCAATGAGTCATCTTTTAGATTTTGCACCTTTACTAAGTCAAGAAGGAACTCAATTTTATGGCCATATCCAAGGTGAGTGATTTGGTAAATTGAGAGGAGATTATAACTTAGGTGAGGAACATAGAAAACATCTTTGAACTCTCCATTTTCCATCTCCGAATTTCCTTTTCCTTCAACTTCCATTTTTGTATCATATCCCACAAAGATGTGTAGTACCTTTGACTACTTCAATGAAGAAAAATGTCCTTTTGAAGAATGCATATCATATGAGGCACCTAAGTTAAGAATCTATTCTGTTGAAGAATTTAAATTTTCCATGAGTGCTTGCCCTTTGCCCTTTGAATCTAAAGAAGATCCTTTCTCCTTGTAAGCATTAGGCAATGGAACATTATGTTTCTTCATGATGGTCATTAACTCATCAATCTTTTTATGATAACACTCATGCTCTTCATGACCCAATTTCTTGCAATAAGAACACTTTTTCTTGTCCTTATTATTGTCCCCCTTCTTATTCTAATTAAAAGAATACTTACCTTGTTGATTTGATTGTGGTGTTATCTTTTTTTCATCCTCTAATTTGTTATTATTCCACTTCTTAATCTTGCCCTTTTCTTTATTTGAAGATTGACTAGCTAAATTTTGAGAACCCTCATTATTTGCTACCAATGCCTTAGACTTTGGTGAATTGAGAATCCCCATTGATTTCAACTTATTTTCTTCTTTATCCAAAAATTTAGCATAGTGATCAAAAGATACTTTCTGATAGGTAGACTCTAATGTAGTCTTTGAGGTGTTATAAGTAGACACAAATGTGGAGCACTCAAATGGTAGCTTATTATGAATGAGATGGATTAACCTGTCATCTTTAATAGGACTCCCACAATCATCTCATTTCATTCTTAATTCATTCACCTTTATGATAAAATCATATATGGAATCAAATGACTTTGGATCTAAGGAGACAAGCTCATCTTCAATTTTGAAAACATCTTCCTTAGACACTTTCTCATATAGGTTTTGGAGGGTATCCCAAGATGCCTTGGATGTATGAGACTTCTGAATCTAACATATGATCTTGTCCTCAACCCCCAAACAAATATCACCTAGGGCTTTGCTATCCATTATTTACCAATCAATGATTTCACTGGCAAATACTTGATCACATGTTGGTTTAGGAAAGGTACCATCTACATATTGAGAAACTCTTTTTTGCATTAAATGACACAAAATTTTAATGGACCATCTAGCATAGTTATGTCGAGTTAATTTTGGAAACTTAAAATTTTCCATTATGTAGAAAATGAAAGAAAACTACAGAGAAAAGAGGACCACAACACCAAGAACACCCCCCCTTTTCATTCATTCAAGAAACACCCCCCACCTACCCCCTCCCCCCCAACAAAAAAGAAAAAGAAAAAAGAAGAAAAAGAAGATGCTTTTGGCACTTTATATTTAGTGCAATTACAATCACCACTTGCCAATTTTGGCATTAGTGTACTTCTGATTTTTCTTTTTACAACCTCCTTATGGAGTTCAAAACTAGAACATTAGAATGCATCTTAGATATAGAACAATTCTAAAGTTATATCAAAGCATTACAATGCAGAAATGGACCTAATTTTGAAAGTGACACTTTTGTGCACACAACCCTATAATCTAATTGTAGATATAGAAAGTAGATGAAAAATAACACACTTTCAAATAAAATAGAACCTATTTCTATCTCCAAATTAGCCCATATAGAGCATTTGAAGTTGCAAAATATAGGATTGGATAGGTATAGTTGCCAAAAGATGCAATTTATAACAAATTCATGCACCAAAATCTAAAAATAGCTACACCACTAAAAATTTTAGGAAATTCTATACAAAATAAAAAAAATTGCACCTAATTTGGAGTCCGGATGACTGAGAGATGGCCTCCCAAATTTGGAATACAAAATCAAAAATCAATTTGTAGAGGGGTTGGATTAGCAAAGGACGGGGTTAAATTTGATGGTCATATGGTCGTCACAGTAGTTCTATTTTGTTCCTAAATGATAGTTAGTCAGCCATCAAATTTAGGCTCATGAACTGATGATGTTAGCAATTTTCAGCCTTGTGATGATGTCATCATGTACAAAATTGTACAAACAATGCTGATGTGTATGGTTTCCTAGCATATGGATTGGCTGACCTATGTTGACATGGGTGGATGACTAGGCTACTTGTGTGTCAGTTGAGGTTGAGCTGGCATCTTAAGGCCATGAATGTGGAGAGGTCTATTGAGTGACACGCGTCAATGTTGCAGTGGCTTCGAGAATTGCCACATGTCCAATGGTCACAGTGGTTGCCAAAACTTCCAACTACCAATGCCAAAAAAATTTTGTTGTCACCGGCTTTTATTTGCAATGACAGGACCTTGTAGACCAGGTCACAAACCACAGACCCAAGTATCAAACTTCATATCAGACAATAAAACTTTGGTAATGAAGTTTCCTTCACTTCCATGCTACTCTTCTTATCTTCACATTCTACAGTTGTGCTTCTTACAATTAGCAGCATACATCCATACATGATAAAAGAAAATGTCCTTCCTTTATATTGAATCCATAAAACAATTCACTAAGTTAGTTGTTACACCTTCTCAAATAATTATTATAGGAACACATCAAGAACTTGTTACACTTAGTGATAACATTAATATTTCACCTTGCAACTTGAATAACCTTTTGTACACATAATATTATGACGAGTGAGCTTAGCCACATCATCATCAACATGTCTTCTTCACATCTCTAACTTTGGCTTCTCAGAATAACAATTCTTCTTAGAGATATAATAAGTTTACCATAAGATGACTTTGTAAACTCTATCTTAGGACAATCTTCACCAAAACTTGCATAAATTTTTCTAGACTTAATATCTTATTCTTCTAAGGTTAGCTACATATACTATATACTTAGTAGTATCTCCCTTTACCCTTGCTACTAAAAATGGTTGACGATCTATCTATACCAACTTGATCTTTCCACTATTTTTCTGTCAGATACCACAGAAAAATACTATGTTGACATCAATGACAAACACAGTCATGAATGTAACATATCATCATGATAAAGATCTAATCATGTTTCTTAAAAACTCCCCCATAAGAATATCATTAGCATTCATGCTTCCAACAATCTCCCCCTTTGGCACTGATGGCAACATACATGAAAAACATATAATTCCAAGAATACCAACTGCAAAAGACTGTTAATCTTTCTTTTCAAATCATTCATTCTCCCATGATGTACTTTTAAAATTGTTTTCAATGATAAACTTTCTTACTATTTCCAAACTATTTTTCATGCTAAACTTCTCCCCCATTGGCATCAATGTCAAAGGTTTCAACAACCATCAAACTCTGCAACAACTATTTTTAACTAGCTCAAGTGTCCAAAGACACTATTCAAAACAACATCCAACAAGACTCCTATATGACTCTATTCATAATAGATACTCCCCCATATAGGAAGCATCAAGATTTAGTCAAAAAAAATAATAGTGATGTGTTACACTGGACTGATGCACTCGTACATCATCTACTCTGATTTAGGAAGGGGCATAACGCATAGCATACCTCACAAATACTCTCTAAAGTCTATTTGGGAAGAGGCTTAGTAAAAATATATGCAATCTTCTCTTTAGTGCTCACATACTCCAATCTAATTTCCTTTTCTATAACTTTCTCTCTTAACATGTGATACTTGGTAGAAATGTGCTTGGTCTTAGAATGCAAATCTAGATTCTTAGACATATTTACTATGCTTTTGTTGTCACAATGTATGACACTAGGTTCACTAAATTCTGTCCTTATATCCTTCAGCATTTGCTTCATCCAAACAACTTGATTACAATTGTTTTCTTCTATTATACTTTGTGAGGTACAATCCTGCTTCTTGCTTAGCAAAGAAACCAATCTTCCTCCAAGATAGAAGGCTCTACCACTGGTTCTCTTTCTATCATCCATATTGTCTACCAAATTAGCATCAATATAAGCATATAGAGTGAAATCAATAGATATTTATCATACCATAATCTGAACTCTAGTGTTCCTTTTAGGTATCTAAATATCCTTTTGACTGCTGCATAATGTGCTTCTCTGGGATCAACTTGGAATCTTGCAACAATTCCAATTGCATTTGCTATATTTGGCCTTGCATGAGTTAAATATTGTAATCCTCCTTTCATATATTTTTACTTCTTCTTCTCAATAGTAGGTGCCTCATCCTTTGTAGATAACCTATGTCCAACTACCATAGTTGTTCCAGTGGATTTACATGTTTCCAAATCAAACATTTTCAGTAAAGCTTTCAAATACTTAGTCTGAGAAATAAAGATTCCTTCTTTATCCTGTACAATCTATAATCCTAGAAAATATTTCATTTCTCCTATCATGCTCATTTCAAATTCCTTTTTCATTTTTTCCACAAACTTGTGACTTTCATCATCAATTCTTCAAAATGTGATATCATCAACAAATACTACCAAGATCATCAATCCATCATCAATTTCTTTCCAATAGAGGTTGTATTTGCCATATCTTTTCCATATCCAAGCTTTGTCAAATTCTTGTCCAACTTTGCATACCAAGTTTTAGGTGCTTTCTTCAATCTGCACACTATGTCCTTTTTATCTCTCTAAGGAAAACATTTAGGCTATTCTATGTCTACCTCTTCTTCAAGTTCTCCATTGATAAATGCTGACTTGACATCCATCTAATATACTTTGTATTTCTTATAAGCTACATATTGTAAGAATAACCTTACTACTTCTATTCTATCTAGAGAAGCATAAGTTTCAACATAGTCTATTTCTTCTTGTTGTCAGTAACATTTACATACCAATCTTGCTTTGTTCCTTACAACTTTTCCTTGTTCATTCATCTTGTTTCTAAATACCCATTTAGTTCCTATTACATTCTTATCTATTGGTCTAGGGACCAATTACCATGTATCATTCTTTTCCATCTAATTCAATTCCTCTTTCATAACTTGTTTCCAACAGTCATCTTTACATGCTTCATCTACATGCTTAGGTTCAACTTGGGATATTGTTGCCATTTTTTGTCTCCTACAAAAAAATTCAAATTTGTATGACCAGCCTATTCAACGGTCACTTCTTGGTTTAATATTGTTTTAAACATCCCAGGGATATTGAAAAAAATTAAATGCTAACCTTACAATTCTTCTTTCCCAACACATGTTAGTGTTTCGATAGGCCCGCAAGTCCTTAGTGTTAGATCCCAGTATATCGACGATAGGTGTTATGTCACTATGGAAACATGCAAGGAGGTTACCCATAGTGACATAATGCCTTTTGGCTGCATGGCAGGTGGGTCCACAATTTGTAAGTCAGAAGTGACACTGCAGCAAGGTGACGACACCAAAGGGCACTATGGCGCTATCAAAAAATCCATGATTCTCATCGTTAGCAACATAGCGCCCAGTCAAAAAATGATACTACGGTCATATTAGGCAGGTGTGGGTCATACTTCCCTTGGTGGACCACAAACAAATATTTTTCAGACAATTGGCACATGGCCAATTCTTATTGGTTTATACACTAACAGGACAGACCCATCTTGCTTGCCACCAGATTAAGGAACATCTACGATAGGCATTATCGCGCTATGGGAAGTTGCATGATATATACCCATAGCGACATAATGCCTTGGTGATACATGGCATAGTTAACATCATGGGCCCACTTTCTCAGAAGGTATCAATAGGTAGGTCAGAGTATGAAGGCAGATCTTATTGGCCCATCCAATTGACTAGGTATGCAGTCCTACACAAATTTTGATCACCATCAGATCTTCAAGGATCAAGGGCTGGTGCTTCCTTGCATTATCAAGATGTGAGGAGATTAAATAATGCAAGGAAGCGGTTTGACAACACCTATCTTAGTTGATGTCATAGGCCCACCCTTCCCAAAAGTAATATTATGGCTCATCCTCTGTGATGGATTATCAGGTGAGTTAGAGTACAATAGGGAGCATCTCATTGGTCAGTCCAGTTGACTTGGCTTACAGTTCTACAAAGTTTTGAGCATCGTAGATGTGAATTTGATCCACAGTTGGCATTATGTTGCTATGGAAAGTTGCATGTTGTTTTGCCATAGCAACATAACACTTTGATACCATGTGTCTCTGTAGGACCAGTTTCTCTGTGAATCACCAGTTAGATGCCAGGATTTTTCTAGTGGTACGGTTGTTGAGTCAAATGCCAAGTGGTCCATGGGCCCAGAGGTCTTAAGGGCAAAGCACATTAATTTGGTGAGTCTTCATGATCGTCAGATCTATCTAGATCCACGACAGGCGCTATCGCACTATGGGAAACTGCTTGAAAGATATACATAGCGACATAGCACCTAGGTGACATGTGTCTCTGCGGGCCTGGCCAAGATTGACAGTAAAGGGCTGGTGGTTATGTTGTAGCCATCACAGTTAGGGTTTTAAGAAGATGGTGTGGTTAGTGAAGAAAAATGGTCAACTGCATGGACTCTGCTAGTTGGCAGAACGAAATAAACTGATTGGTCCACATGACCTATTTTGCTTATAGGGTTCGGTTGACCTACTAATCATGCTGATTCATGAACCAAAATAGGGGAAGGCCAGGGTTTTTTGCAAATCCGATCTTATGATTGATTCCAACCACCGTAGAGTAAATACAAAACAAAGAGGAACACTCCACCCCCCCTGATCCAATCTATTTACCTGGTTAGAGTGATTTAATGGCATCATTTATGTCTTCTTGAGGCCCTATTCCAAATCATTGTGTCTAGATCTACTTAAGGATAAGATTTTCTTCAGATCCCCATGATTGTTCTCTATAGGACTTCAATGCAGTGGTTGTAGAATAAATTATAGTTAGAGGACATCTCAGTTATGCCTTAGCTATAAAGGCAATTTTTTAAAATTTTGAAAAGGTCCATCATTCTCTGTTGTTCTTTGTCATTGCTCTGCAATTCTAGTGTAACATTCCCTTTGCCTCCAAACTATATGATTCCTACCTTATCTCCTTCAGCCATTGGTGTGAAGTGCAAGAATTATTTGCCTCTTACTGGTGTTTTGTAGAGATCTATAATCTGCATGACTATATCTCCTTGGCTTATGAATGATAATATAAGTGAATCTCTCTTCCTTGTGTCATTCATCCCAGTTCTCTGATCTGCATGTCATTATTAGATTAAAGAAAGTTTGGATATGTATATCCTTAGTTTCATTCTAGTTCAATAGTGCATATATGGGTAGAGATTGGTCCAAACACTCTATTTTGGTGCATCACCTCTTTAGATTAGATTAGGTAGATTTTCTTTCATGCTCTCTTTCTCCCTTTTCCTCTCCAAGAGTAGTTAGGTGCATCCTAATAGCGAGAGGAATTTAGCCTTCTCTAGAGACTCAACCTGATAGTTCAAGTCCCACAGCTTGGAGGTTGTTTCCATGTTTCACTAGGTTGTCCTCATGCATAGGCTTTGGACAAGGGTGCAAACCTAAGTGACAATAGATATCAAACATAGTTCTTCATTGATTCTTCTTATTATCATCAAACCTTTATCTCTGCTTTCGATGATCTACTCGGGTGGATGATTCTTGCCATATTCTTACCTGAAGTAGGAGTTGTTATCTCAACTCTTAGCTCTATTGAAGGTTCTGAGCAATGTTCCTACCTTGGCTCTCCTTAATTCTATAAATCATTGTTAGTCTCAAGGAATATTTCATATATCCTTGGTTTAGTAACAACAGTATCATCTAAATTATAATTGTTAGTGTTGTTAGAGTAAATAATTAATTATTAATTATTTATTCTATTTACTTAAGCTTCGATAAATGCATTTAATTTATTAGTTGTAGTCTAGGAGTTTTTTATAAGTTGTTGACAATACAGGAGTTTTTTCTCTCCTAAGTCATACTTATCCTCTCACCTTGTTCGAGGACTTTCCACCTCATGTGGATGTATGCTTAGTTGTCACACTTATCTCCTAACATCTTCTAGCTTGTTCTAGGAGATTTTTTGAGCACTTTATATTCGAGATCCCTCATTGTATCATATCACTTCTAGCATATTGTAAATACATATTTTCTTGTGTTTGCATATTTTCTCTCTCATGTCTATTTAGGATTTTTCCCTAGCTCCACGCTCTTCCTTCCTTGGCTTCCCTTTGATAGGTTATTGCATGCAGGTGATCCTGGGCATCTTCGGACACTTTACATAAGATTACTTAGGTCAATGCATTATTTTATTATTTTTTAGGTAAGACAATTAGTAGTTTTCATACTCTCATGAATTTTCATGTTGAAAACATTGGAGTAAGCAACTCTAATTTAGCACATGGTGTCTACAACACTAGAGCTTGCATAATTAACTGAGTTGTCATGTTGACAACACAGTTATATGCACTCCTAATTTAGCACATGGTGTCTACAACATAATTTTGGGTGCTACACCTTTGTAGGCTTATCTTCTCATCATCACACTTGTTCTTATGCTTAATGGAGGATAATCCACTCCTGGTGGATATGTGCTTGGTTGCAAGACTTATCAATATGCTAATTTCGAGGCATTCTAGAAGCATTCCAAAGGCCTTTATATTCAGGCACTCCTAGTGTGTATGTACTAAACATGATAGAACATTGAATAGCAATATGTCAATTTTGGATATTTTTATTCTTATCATACTTTGTTGGTCTACTGTTGTACTTCTTCTTGAGTTCCTAGATCTTGGGTGATTTTTTCCTAAGGAAAATTCTTATTTGGAATCATAGCTATACCAAATTCTTACAAGATATTAGAGGTAAGGGAATTTCTCTTCACGTAGTCATTTGAGATTGATCTTGCTTCACCTCTCTTAGGATAGCTCAACCTAGATCTAGAGCATCATAGTCATTGGGAGCATCTAGAGCCAAAGTGGACCTTGCCATTGCATCTAGAACATCGATTTGATGAAAATTGACTATAAATTCACCTATCCTAGGCCATAGTCAAATTAGAGGCAACTTTTTTTTGCAAAGTAACACATGAAGGCCCAGTTTGTAATTCTGCAATGATCATTTTTTAGATATGCAAATTTAAGTTTTAGACTAGTATTTTATTCTCTACAATTTTCATTAGAATATATTTGCAATTTCATCTACAAATTTTTGAAAAATATTTTTTTCGTTTTCAGCATATAAATAATTTTTTTTTGGAGGAACTCGATAGTGAAACCTTGGTACCCTACAATTAGAATATTTCCTACACATCATAGAATATTCCTTTAATATTCAGAGGATGCATCACATTAATTCAACTATTTACAAAGTTCAAATACTAGCCAAACATACAAATTCCCAGCAAACAGTGGCTACAAATTTGGCAAAGTCATTCGGCATGTTTAATATTTTGGCTAATACAATTGTTGTCAACACAACCTAGTGGTAACACAACTCATGGGTTACTTTGCTTAGTGTTCATTTGCCTATGCTTTTACACCCTGCAAAGTCTTTTATCTAGGTCAATGTGGGACAAAAAAATTCCTAGTACTAGCATTTGAACAAATCCCTACCATGAACCCTCCTTTCTAGCACTGGTTTATAATCTTGACTCCCTGCTCTTTATTCTCTGGCCACAACATAGTCTTTCTAGCACCCGTGCTAATACTCAAGCAGTCACTGCCCCTAGCCCACGCCAAACACTTTCCAATAGTAGATCTTCCGATATTCTATGATTCTAACAATGCATCAATCAAGCTCTCTAGTGCCACATGGCACTCTATTAGTGGAGACACACAGCTAGCATAGCCCACCATGTAACCTGCCCACATAAGCCAATTGGTGATATGTGTATGCCATGTGGCAAACCATGTAGGCCCTTTTTGTATAGATTGTATGATGTCATACAATACCAAGGAAATGACTGCACCTACCATGTTATTAGGGAAGCCTTTTTTCACTGACATTAGCAATTCATGACATTAAATTTGAGGGTCATTTGACTATCATTTCTGGGAAATTTTGAACTGCTACAATAGTCATTTTAGTGTCAAATTTAACCTTGTAGTTTTTTGCCCAAATCTGTCTCCATATTTAGTTTTGATTTGACATTCTGACTTTGGGAGGCCATATCTTAGTAATCTGGACTCCAAATTAGGTATATATATTTTTTATTTTGGGTAGAATTTCCTAAAAAATTTAGTGGTGCTATTTTTTTTTGGTTTTGGTGCACGAATTTGTTAGAAATTGTATTTTTTTGGTGATTGTACCTATCCAATCCTGCATTTTGCAACTCAAAATACTCCAGACGAGCTCATTTGGACACATTTTTAGGTTCTATTTTTTTTGAAAGTTCTTAATATTTTGTCTACTTTCAAGATCTACAATCAGATTATAGGCTTGTGTGGATAGAAATATCACTTTTAGAATTAGGTCATTTTTTGCATTATATTTCTTTGATTACTTTTCAAAACTATATTACATCTAAGCTACAGTGCTTAGTGATAGATGTGAGTCTCAAAAGGTAGTTGTAAATAGAAAAATCAGAAGTCCACTTTGTACATTTTGACAAGTGGCCTATTGTACATGCGCTATCTATTAAGTACCGAAATGATCATACATTAGAGGGGATTGATTGATTTTTTTTGCATTTATGGTGGTACAATTATTAGTACATCATGGATGAGGAATATTTAATTACATTGACAACACAAAACTATAAGTAGTGGAGTAGGTTGGTTATCACTTATCCTAGTCAACATAATGCATTGCCATATGTGAAAGGACTTTCATACAATAGTGACACTAGTTCCATCATTTGTCATGTGCTCTTTCTACGTATGGATATGGAGGTTATGGATTCACTTGATGACATGAAATCAATTGATTTATATGATATTTGGATCTATCTTTGGGAGATTATGGAAATCCACACATTCCTCAATTCCCAAAAGATCTTTTACCTCCAGCTATAGTTGCATCCTCTACAAATGAGATCACACCTCCTGATGCTCTTGTTGCTACTACTAATCCAGTTCCAACAACAAATACTTCTGATTCAGTGCAACAAGATTTACCATGTCTTCCTACTTTAGCTTCATGGGACGATTTCCTTCCAAACATTGCAAGGTTGTTCATGGATTCTCACATTGAAGCTGTAGGAGACATCATCAATGATATTTGTCTTCTCTTTGTTGAGGAAAATACTTCATCCATTGCCATAGTGATAGGTTCATGTACTTTAGGACAATAGGGCACACCTTGTCTTCTAGCTCCAGCATCAATGGATGACTTCTTGATAGATATTTTAGGTTTGTTCATGGAGTCACACATAGCAGATTTGGGAGACATCTTTGATGATCTACATCTTCTCTTTAATGAAGTAAAATCTTCTTCATTTGTCACAAGGCCTCACTTTGACCCTCTTTTCCATTCTCTACATGATCAGTCTTCATAGGTTGATATGATTATGGATCCTTATGTATAGCAATTGCAGGAGGTCTCTTTATCTTTTGAGGAGATAGTTGATTCTTTGGGATAGGTTCTACATCCATCCTTTCTAGATATGCACTTCCTCTTTTCAATAGTATTGGAAGAGGTGACCATCAGTATCGACATAGGGAAAGTTGAGAAAGTTTTAGAGACACCATTCATCTTTGGGATTCTTTCTACACATAGGGGAAGCATCTCACCTATACCTCTACATTTGTTTCTTCCAAAGGGGAGGAACATTATTCAACAGTCATGGATTAGCTTCTACATTGGAGCAGCTATCACTAATTAGCACTCTACATTTGGGGGCACGGACTACCTTGTCTCCTTCTTCTTCTCTTTTATGGGGGGGAATTTTTCCTCTTATGGGGTCTTGTCCTTCTACTTCTCTTTTGTATATACTTGATGTATGTCATAATGGGGGGTCTTGATTACTCCATCCATCCATGCATCCTTTTTTTTTTCATCTCTCTTTTTGGGGGAGGGTTTTTCCCATGAGATTTTCCCTCTCTCTACACTTTATGAGAGATTGCATTGCATTATGTATATGGGTACCTAACATGGCCTAGTAGTCAGGACCCATTATGCATTTTCATCCTAGCTTTCATAAGCTTAAGTGAATTCCCCTAAGTTGCACTTAAGGGGTGGTGTTGGTGTAAATAAGTATTTACTTATTACACTTTACTTAAGTTTACTTTGGTCAATGCATTATTTTATTATTATTTAGGTGAGACACTTAGGAGTTTGTGTACTCTCATGAGTTCTCATGTTGACAAAATAGTTATATGCACTCCTAATCTAGCACATGGTGTCCACAACATAATTTTGCATGCTACACCTTTGTAGGCTTATCTTCTCATCATCACACTTACTCCTATGCTCAATGGAGGATAATCTACACTTGGTGGACATGTGCTTGGTTGTAAGACTTATCAGTATGCTAATTCCTAGGCATTCTAGAAGCATTCTGTAGTACTTTATATTCAAGCACTCCTAGTGTGTATGTACTAAACATGACAAAAGATTGACTAGTAATACATCAATTTTAGATATTGTTATTCTGATCATACTTTGTTGGTCTACTGTTGTGCTTGTGCTTGAGTTCCTTGATCTTGGGTGATTTTTCCCTAAGGCAAATTCTTATTTGGTATCATAGCTATACCAAATTGTTATTGTAATGAACTACTCTTTCTTGTATCCTAAATTTCTCATCAACTCTCACATTAACACTTTCCACTATAGACTCTCAAATTATAACATCTATAGGCCTTGCTTTGGAATGAATAACAAAGAAATATACCTTCATCACTTCTAGTATCAAATTTACCAATATCATCATCTCTTTTGATATAACACTTACTGGCAAAAATTCTAAATTACTTAACTGTAGGTGAGGGACCAAACCATAGTTCATAAGGGTTCTTGTTTGTGTCTTTCTTGACTTGAACTCTATTCACAGTGTAGATTGTTTTATTCATAGCTTCTCTCCAAAGCATCTTCCATACATCATTCTAAACTAACATAGCTCTTGATGCTTCTATTGCTGACCTATTTCTTCTCTCTGTTATACCATTCTATTCAAGGGTTCTCAAAGCTGATAGCTATCTTTTGATTTCATTAGCTTCACAAAATATGTTAAATTCATTCGAAGTAAACTCTTCCTCCTCTATCTAATCTTAAATATTTAATCTTCATATTTGATTCATTCTCAAATCTATTCTTGAATATATTGAACTTATCAAATGTCTTAGATTTTTCTTTAAGAAATGCAACCCACATCATTCTAAAAAATTCATCAACTAAAATCATAAAATACCTTTCACCATAAAATCCTTTAGTCTTTAGACAACCACTAAGATCTATTTATACAATCTCCAATTTTTCTATAGTAGTAAACTTCTTGCTGGGAAAAGAAGTTATTTTATGCTTTATCAAAACACACTCCTTGAAAATTGTGTTAGTAGGCTTTACAATCTTAGGAAAATCTCTAACTACAAACATACTACTAGTCTTCACAATGTTGTCAAAGTTTATATGAAAAAATATCTTATGCCATAGTCAACTGTCATCTACCTTTGCAACCAAACATGTCATTTCAGTAGGATTCAACATAAATACATTACCTCTAGATTTGGTTCCTATTCTAATTACCTTTCCATCTTTGTCTTTGATCATGCATGTCTTTTCTATGAACTACAACTGATAACCTTTATCCACTAGTTGTCCAACACTCAAAAGATTGTGCTTCATATCATAAACAAAATATACATCCTCAGTGTTAGTCTTACCATCAAGAGTTATAGATCCAATACCTTTAACATGGCATGCTGCATTGTTTTCAACTTTTCCAATGCCTCCATCATGACTTTTGAAGTCAACAAACTTTATTATATCACTAGTAATATGATGTGGACAACCACTATTAATTATCCAATCAGATTTCTTTTCAACCTGTGATACCAAATTGATTTCCTTTGGACTTTCTTCTTTAATTGATACAAATCCTATGTCATCATCACTAGCACCTATTGCTTGTTCATTAGAATCATCTTCTTCATTCACATACTGACATTCTCTATCTCTTATCAATTTAAAATTACCTCTATACTAAATTCATTGCAAGTCCAACATTTAAAGATTTTCTTACCATTCTTTTCTCTTCTTACCAGAAGCGATACTCCTTCAATCTTTTTGTCCTCATCAGATCTACTACTAGCAAGGTCTCCTCTAGCACTTGTGCTCCTTGATAAACTATGTTGAATATTTAAGGCATTGAAAGTTGTTTCTATTCTAGTCAATTCTCTAGACTGTTGAAGCTAATTCTCAACTGCTTTAAGTCTTCCAAGCAATGTTTCCTTTCTGAAATATTTAGTACAAGATATCAACAACTATATCAGTTGAACTATTGGCTTAAATGGTGGTGTTAAGCTCTTTATTATCTTCTATATAACCACATCATCTTCTTTGGTTCCTCCTTGAGATTTAATACCTGCAGCAATTTCTAATATTTTTCCTAGATATATTCTTATAGATTCATCTTCCATCATTTTAGCATCTTGAAATGCACAAATCCAACTTTGTAGTCTAAATTTTTTAGAATGTTCATCACCTTCAAAACTATTTCCTAAAGCTTTCCAAATCAAATAAGAAGTAACAAGTGACTTTACCTGGTTGTATTGAATTTTTGGAAGTCCAAACAATAGTGCTTCTCTAGCTCTCATGTCACACATGAAGAGTTCCCTTTCTTCCTTAGTACAAGTTTCCAAATATTTCTTAGCAATGATTGTCTTTTATAATTTTGTCAAGATCCAATATCCTAGACCAATACATATAAAATTTGTCTTCATCTTTTCATTCTAGCTATCATAATTTGTTCCATCAAATTTCAAACTATCTTTCCTGAACATGCTTGCCATGGATCTCCCAAAGTTGTTAAAATTTATCTTCAATAACTTGGCTTTGATACCAATTGTTAGAAACAATAATCCACCAAAATAACTTAGAGAGAGGGGGTTGAATCAATTATCCAATAATTAAAACATTTATCAACCTTAAACAATCTTAGCCATTCTACCAAGGTAAGCAATAACCACAAGAAGATGCACATAGACAATTACACTGAATATGTTAACTAGGGAAACCCTTGATCAGAGGGAAAGCCCCATTGAGAATGATGCCCACAAGATGATTTACTAATATAAATATTCCTTGTTGAAGCATGGACCCTATTAGGAGTATATTACAACATTTAGTACATATGAGTCCCTATTAGGAGACTTTGAATCTTTATTAGAAGATTCCAACCCTATTAGGAGTTGTAAAAGACAACAGGACCCACTGTCCAAACAATTATTGGGGCAAGACCACCGAACTCATTGTCCAATTGATCTCTCAACTATTCCTTGTAGAATAAATATATGAATTTTACCTTAACCTCTTTTCTCTATCTTTTCAACCACACCAATCATTGTCAAGCCTTATAGATCAGGTCACAAACCTCAAATCCAAGTATCAAACTTTAGATCACACAATAAAACCTCAGAAATGAAGTTTCCTTCACTTTCATTGTGCTCTTCTTATCTTCAAATTTTTCACTTGTGTTTCTTACAAGTATCCACATACATTCATACATGATAAAGGAGAATGTCCTTCCTTTATACTAAATCCATAAAAGAATTCACCGAGTTGTCTATTACACCTCAATTAATTATTATAGGATCGCATTAAGAACATGTTACACTTACTGATAACATTAATCTATCATCTTGTAATATTATGATGAGAGAGCTTAGCCATGCATCATCACCAACATGTCTTATTTACATCTTTAACTTCGGCTTCTCAGAATAAAAATTCTACTAAGAGATATAAAAAGTTTACCAAAACATGCCTCTCTAAACTCAATCTCAGAATAGTCTTCACCAAAACTTGCACAACTTCTTCCATAATTACTATCTTATGCTTCTAAGTTTAGCTACATATACTATACACATAGTAGTATCTACTTTCAACCTCACTACTAAAAATGCTTGACAATCAATCTATACCAATTTTATCTTTCCATTGATGTTATGTTAGATACCACAAAAAATTGCTATGTTGACATCAATGACAAACACAATCATGATAAATATTTAATAATGTTTCTACAATACTCTCCTATAGTAATATCATCAAAATTCATGCTTCCAACAAGGTCCACCTTGTAAAAGGATTTATACAATAAAATGAAATATGCACTCAGTTAGGAGATTTAGAATAAGATTATTAAGTCTACTTTGTTAGAGGATTTGATTGATGAGCCTGTTAAGATGAACCAATGGTTGATATCTTCTTTTGCAACTCATTTTTTTGATTGAGATTCCTTTGATGTCGAAGCGATCACCTTGTGATAGATGAGACTTTGAATTTCCTTATACTACTTATAGCCTTTAATAATCAATTCACATTCATACTTGTTTCAGACACACACTCTTACACATTTTGATATGGCAATATGTCTTACATGTATTCCAATCTACATAATTACCTTGTAGAGTTGTCTACAATACTAATTCAATAATCTTCACTAAGTTGGCACAATGTTGTATCTTAGGTTCTAAAGACCACTCCAGTGATATTCTAACATTTGACAACATTGCCAACTTATCAAGGTTTGGAACTTAGTTGATGCTAGTGGTTGATCCACATTGATCACTTGAGAGTAGGTGAAAACTTGGTTAGCACTATAGAATTAACAAATACTAGAGAACTCAATTGACACTAAAGGGCTCGGTTGATACTACAACTCAATCAACACTACCTTCCTTCTACTTGTTTAACATGACTAACTTAGTAGGCACTATTAGCTCAGTTAACACTACATCCTACTTAGTTTACACTGAGAAGCTTGGTAGACTCTTAGGAGCTCAATAGAAATGTAACCAATAAAATGGTTGAGTTCTTAGGTGCTAAGTGACAAATGATTTGATCATCAGGTCAATAAGTCCCCCATTGGCATTAGTGACAAAACACTTATCATACCAAAAACTGAACACATAAAAAATATAAGTCAAAAACTCACACTATCAATTTTCTTAGCTTTGTAACTTGTTTTTGACTTCTGTGTTGATACTCACCTGGCATTGACTCTATTTTTTCTTTTTCAAAATTGTTTTTGTAGCTTTGATGTACATATATTTCCCCCTTTTTGTATTTCCCTTTCGATGTTGTCTTCTTCCTTATATAAATATATCTTCCTTTTTGTATGATATAATTATTTCCCCCTTTTTGACAAAATAAAAATAAAAATGCTTAATTACAAGGTAACATCAGGGTGTGAAAGGAAATCACTATGTACCTCCAAAATTGTCGACATTGTTTTATCCCAATTATTTTGCAAAACTTTGGAATTGTGTAAAGCTATTTTCACTTCAATTGATAATTCCATCATATGATCAAAAATTGAAAATTTATTATCATGAATTAATATTTTAGCATGAAAAATATGTTTCTACATTACATCCATGCTAGGAATTATCAAACTCTGAATAACTGCTAGTGTATCTCGATGGTCTAGGAGCTCCTAGGGGCATCTAGGGGTAAAGATGAAACCCTAACTCAAGGGTAAATTGTGTAACAAAAAATTGAGGAAATAAGGACTAGGAATAAAGTTCCAAGGTAATTTTAGGAGGTTTGGATAGATGGGATTTGGAATGTGAATCAAGTTTTGCTAATTAGGTCTTGATAGGCTAAAATTGCTTAGAATTGCTCAATAAGAAAAATTGTGGAAAAAAGGCCTAAAAAGGATAAAGTTGTGTTCAAAAGTGGCATTTAGGTTTTTTAGGTTAATTTTATGAGGTTTTATGATAAATTAATCAAGTTTGAAGGCTCAACCTGCAAAATTACAAAGTTGTCAAAAAATTACTCATTGAAAACTTTGCAACTTTTGCAAAATTACATAGCAACTTTTTTCACATTTTTGGAGAATGAACTATGTGGGTTGTTATGGCTCAAAGAAAAGTTCAATATGGAGGAAGGAGCCTACTTAAACAAATTTCAACTCATTTATAGGGGTTGGATGCTAAGTTGTACCAACAACACATTCTGAAAGAGAGTTTTGTGTGATAGAAAACCTTGTTTAAAGGATTGAATGAGATTTTGGATTGATTAGCTTACTATTTTTTATGAAGTAGTGTCTTTGGATAATGTATATAATATTTACATATTTTTTTTGATTTATAGCATTCATTTTATATAGTTTTAAAAATTACTTAAGTTTTGTATTCATATTGTCTAGTTTCGAGTTACCAACACTAAAATGGCTATAGCTTGAACTTCCTTGGTTAAAACACCATGGCTCTTTGAAATCAAGGAATAGCCCTATTAAGTAATGTACATAATTATTTTTGGGTTCATTAAAGTCAAGTAGTTAATTTTTTGAGTGAGCCATAGGCAAGCAGTGAAAGCTTGGTGAGGTGTACTAAAAGCTTGAATTGAAGTTTTGGGGAGAACAATAGATTAGCATGTGCCAATCTTGTTTAGGAAATGAAGGAGTAAGGTTTGAAGGGTTCATAAACCAGAGAAGGAGGTTGGAAGTGGAGTTTGAAAACATTGGTGAAATATTTGTTGTCATTTCCTTTGAAACCCTTGAAATAAGGTTTTTCTAGAGTCGTACTATACAGAAACCTTAGAGACCTAAGACTTGAAAAATCTTCAATCCTAGGTCTTTAGGAAGTAAAGTCTTCAAGACATCAAGTGGCCTTGTTAATATTTTTTGGAGTTATAACTTTTTCCTTGTTTTAAGGAGGGCCAATAGGGGCTCTTAGGGCTACAAGGGTAAACCAGGCAATTTGGAGTTGTGGGGGTGTGAAACTTAAAAGAATGATGCAGAATGGTAGGAAATGTGTCAAAAACCACATAATGATGGTTTAAAATTGATCTTTTCCTTTTAGGTGCATTTGGTCAAATCTTAGCACACCAAGTAAAATAGTACATAGTTGGTGAACTAAAGGTAGAGGATGGAAATTTGAATTATTGGGTGAGTTTCTTGGTGAAAGGTGATTGGGAAGGAGGTGTTTGGAATAGTAATCCTATGTAGGCTAGGAGTAGCCTTGGTAGAGAATGAAAGATCTAAAGGAAGCTCTCCATCAAAGTGTTAGCAGAGCCCATAAGATTGTGTTTTGTAGTGGTATATTGTATTCCATTGAGTCAGGTGGATCTTTGTGGGTGGTTACTAATCTAGATTTTAAAAAGGAGGTAGGTGAAAAAAAGAAGCTTATAAAAGAGAAGACTAGGCTTGTTGATGAGGCCCTAGAGGAGGTGAGAAGATGGAAGATGCATTCCAAGCTAAGGGAGATGAACACTAAAGCAAGGGATAAGAGAGGGTGAGTTTGGAGGATAAAATATCTAAACCAGATCATCCACTTGGTGAGAAAGAACCATTCTTCAAATCTATCAAGGCTTTTGGAGGAAAGAATCTTGAAAATGTGTTAGTATTCCATGGAAAGATGGAATAAAAGGTGGTCATAGAATGGATTGAAAGTATTGATAACTACTTTGAGTGTGAGGAGAAAATAGAAGCCCAAAAGGTGAGGTTTGCAAAATCTAGATTGAAAGGTCAAGCCTTGACTTGGTGGAAGTTTGTACAAGAGGAAAAAGAAAGTTAAGGGAAGAAACCTATAGCTAATTGGAAGGCTATGGTGGCAAAGATAAAGGAAACCTATTTTACTAAAGACTATGAGATTTAGATTCAAAAGTAGATACACAATCTCAAGTAGAAGGATCTTTATGTAGCTACCTATACTGAGGAATTTCATAAGTTTGCTCTAAGGTCAAGGGTGTAGGAGGCAGAAAGCATCAAAGTGGCTAGGTACCTAAATGGCCTTAAGAGGTATATTTAGGAAGAATTGAGTTTTTTTAGTCTCACCATATGCAAAGCTATTTTCAAATGGCTAGAAAAGTGGAAGATATGTTAGACTAACCACCAACATTCCCCTTTCAGATTCATGACATGGATTAACAACCTCATGTCTCCTATAAGTCTAGTGGTTGTATCAGGCATTAATAGGTCAATCTTTTGGTGCAATGGTAACTCTAGCTTGTAACAAGTGGTATCAAAGCTTGGTCATAGGTTCAAATCTCCTCGAGTAATGCTAAGGGTGGATTGTTGAACTAACCACCAACATTGTCCTTTAAGATTTGTCACATGAATTAATTGCCTCCTTTTTTCTATAAGTCTAGTGGTTGTATTAGGAATTGATAGGTTGATCTTTTGGTGCAATGATAGCTCTAGATTGTAACAAGATAAAATGAGGAAGAAAGTGGAATCAAGTTCCAAAATTAGAGGTACAGGGAAAGATTTCAAAAGTAGCTCAAGAGGAGGCTCTAGTGGGAGGACTAGTGAACAAAGGAACTATGGGGATTCCAAGTGGACTGAGCAAGTCAATGAGACTAGTCAAAGGGGAGGCTCTAGTAGAGGAAGAGGATCCAAAAATGGCGGTAGAGGGAGATACAAGAGCAACAACATAGGTTCACACTTCAGTAATATGAAGTATAACTATGGAAAATTGTGGCATCCTGCCTAAAGATGTCTAAAGGAGGCATCATTATCCTATGGAGAGAAGAAAAAAACATACAAAAAAGAGGAATATAATCAAAAGGTAGGTGAAATGGACATTGACATAGAGAAGGGAAAATATTATGTTGAGGAGAGTCTTGGTTAAGGAATGAGTAAAGGAGGAACCCATGTAGAGAAGAGCACTATTTAGGACTACTTGCAAGATTCTAGATTAGGTGTTCAAATTAATTGTAGACTCGAGGTCTATTAACAATGTAATATCAGAGGAAGTAGTACAAAAAATTGGAATAACAAAGATACTAGATGTGTTTCCTTATAGAGTGACTTGACTGAATAAAGGACATAACATCCTACTGAATGAACAAGTTTGGGAAGACACCAACATTAGTAAGTATAAGGACAAGATCCTTTGTGATGTGCTTCCCATGGATGATTTCCACCTACTGCTAGGGAGTCCTTGGTAGTATAATAGGGAGGTAGTACATAATGGGAAGGAAAATAAGTATTCTTTCAAGAAGGATGGAGTCACCTATAGGATATAGTCCTTAGTGGATGAACAAAAGGTAGAGAAGGCTATTGTCAAGACATTGTTGAGGAGTGGGAAAGAGTTCCTTAGTGACTTGAAGGAAAGTAAAGGAGTAGGGTATGCCATCATGGTGAATCCAAAGTAGGAGAATCTATATACATAAAAACCTATACCTACAGAGGTACATAGCCTATTGGATTAGTTCAAAGATATAATTTGTGATGGGAGACCAAAAAAACTACCTCCAAAGAGAGCCATGAGTCATGAAATTGACTTCATACTAGGAGCATCAATGCTAAACAAAGCTACACACAAGATGATTGTTGAGAAGAACAAGGAGATTGAAAGGAAAGTCCAAGAGTTTCTTGATTAGGGGTTGATTAGGAAGAGAATCAACCCATGTACCATACCAGTTGTCCTAGCAACTAAAAAAGGGAGGAAAGTGGAGAATGTGCACTAACTATAGAGAAATCAATAGAATCAAAATTAGATACAAACTTCCCATTCCTAGGATAGAGGATTTAATGGGCTATCTAGGTGGGGCTAGGTACTTTTCCAAAATTAAAATCAAAAGTAGATATTATCATATTAGAATGAAGGAGGTTGATGAATGGTATTCTTCATTTAAGACTACTAATGGTCTCTACGAGTGGTTGGTAATGCCATTTCATCTTACCAATGCACCAAGTACCTTCATGAGAGTCATGAATGAGGTCTTGAAAGACTACATAGGAGTAATTTTTTTTGTATACCTCGATGATATTCTCATCTTCAGAAAGACAAAGTGGAAGCATATGAAGCACCTAGAAATGGTGTTGAGGAAACTTCAAGAGGAAAAGTTGACGGTAAACCTAGAAAAGAGTGATTTCATGAAGGAGGAGTTAGTGTATTTAGGGTTTCTATTATCCCAAGGGAACCTAAAGATAGACAAGGACTATTGGAAATATAAGAGGAGTATTTGAGAGGGGAGGGGTGAATTAGTTACTACTAAAATAAATCAAAGCTCCCTTAGATGTCAAATATAATTTAAACTGATAAAACTAATTACTACTGATACTTGGTAAGCATACAAAAATTGTTGTAACTCAGCAAATGCAGTGTGTGTTTAAGTTAGCAAATCCTAAGATATAGTAATTTACTTGCAAGCATGAAAGAAATAACATGAACACATATGACACTAGGATTTAACATGGAAACCCAATTTGGGAAAAACCATCAATTGTAACTAGTTACTTTTTTTTTTCTCTTTTGAAGTGAGCCCTGGTAGGAGCCAACCCTATTAATGGTTACAAAACACGCTATTAGGTGTGACCCTATTAAAGGATTTAATCACCCTATTAGGAGTGGCCTTGCAAGAGGTCTTGAAATAATTCAATAGAATTGCCATCTTGTTAGAGGATTTACAAATGGCTGTTAAACCAAATCTATTAAGAGATTTTAGATCACTACTACAATGGTTAGAGAGTAACAATGAAATGACTTGATTGTGATGCAACTGAATTTCTGATTATAGATCTCTATTCTAGCTTATACTTGATCCTTCCTGACTGAATAATATTTTTCTGCTCCTCAAGAATACCTGCTTATCCTCCAAGTTCGCTTCCTCTCTTCTTATCTCTTCAATTCATTCAACTTCCATACTTTGAAATCAAAAATTGACATTTTACTTATACTTTCAAAATTTTTAAGTATGCTCAAATACAAATTAGAATAACCAATATTCATTACCATAGTCAGCTAGAATTGGTAGGTAAAATACTTAAGATTTTCATGCCAAAATAAGAAAATACTTTGGTAGCCGACCCAACTCAGTAGAAACTAATTCTAAAGTGATTTTCTATGTTAACCAATAGGAGCTCAGTTAATACTACAAACTTACAAAAAAAAATTTGGTAACCAAGTGAACTCAGTTAATACTAGCTCTGTTCACTTTCCCTTTATTAATTGAGTGAGCTCAATTAACACTCTTTTCTGCATAAATTATTTTGACACCCAAGTGAGCTTAGTAGATACTAGCTTTTGTACAAAGTAGACTTAGGAATGCTTGGTAGATAAGAGAAATTTTCTTCACTGACTAAATGAGCTAGCATGCACTAACTATCAACTGATATGATATTTGTGTAACATCAAAGACAACACACAATTAATCAATTGTATCCAACAATCTCCCTCTTTGGAATTGATGGCAACACAACATGTCATAGCAGAATGAAATTTTTAGAACACGACTTCCTCTGTCATAAAGTTTCTCCCTCTTTGATTTATGGTATTCTCCCTCTGTGATGGAACTACTTAACTTCTCCTTCTTGGAATTAAAAAATTTCATAAAGATATGATAGTAAACTTCTCCCTCTTTGACAACACATGCCAAAGACAATAACTTTGATGAGTGTCAATGTACCTTGATTATATATTTGTTTGCAATATGTCCTTGTCAATACTACATCAACTGATTGATTTTCAACTTAGTTCCTATTGATGCATCACTAAAATTTATTTATTGAGCTTTGGATAGGGAAATGACCCCTAGCTTACCTCCTAGATACAAAATTGCATCCTTAGGTAATGGCTTGGTGAATATGTCTATGATATTTTATAGCAATGTTCTTTGTTTTGGAATGCATCACTGGATTCTTTTATATGTTGATTGCACTGGTGTTATCACAATACATGACAATTGGCTCTTTGATTTCAACCTTCATTCCTTCTAATAATTGTTTGAACAAAATAATGCTAGAGTAATTCACTATTACATCCATATATTTTTCTTTTGTTGTGGTTTGAGATGTGCAGTTTTGCTTCTTGCTTGTCCAAGATACCAACCTTTTACCAAGAAAAAATGCTCCATGACTAGTGTTTTATTTTTCATCAAGATTTTCCACCCAATCAACATCAATAAATACTTTTAAGTCAAGATTGCCTCTAAGTTTGTACCATAAGCCATAGTCTTTAGTGCCTTTTAGATATCTCAAGATTCTTTTATTGCCATCATGTGGTTTTTTTTGAGTTTTGTTGAGAATCTTTCCACTATCCCAACTGCTATGGAAATATCAGGCCTGGTATGTACTACATACTATAATTTCCCAATCATTGATCTATATAAGGTTTTTTCTACTTCTTTGGAATCATCATCTTTGTTAAGATTAAGTCCAATACACATGGGGGTTCCAACTAGTTTTGAATCTTCCATTCCAAATTTCTTGAGTATCTCTTTGATGTACTTAATTTGTGTGATATAGATACCATTTTTGTTCTACTCTATTTGTAATCCAACAAAAAAATTTATTTCACCAAATATGAACATTTCAATTTCTTTATTCATCTATTCTGAAAATGCTTTGCATAAGTGATCATTTCCTATAAATAGAGTATCATCCACAAATATTTCTACCAACACAATCTTCTTATTTAGTCCTTCCTTGATATACAAGCTATTGTTATCATTTGTTCTTTAAAAACCAATCTATATCAAGTAGTTATGTAATCTTTCATACTAGGCTCTAGGAGCTTGTTTTAGAACATATAGGGCTTTGCGTAATTTGCAAACCATGTCCCTTTTGTCAAGATCAACAAAACCTTCTAGCTATTCAATGTAGACTTCATCATCAAGAATGTAGTTTTAACATCCATTTGATATACTTTGAATCCTTTGTGAGCTGCATATGCCAATAAAGTCCTAACACCTTCTAATCTCGCAATAGGGGCAAAAGTTTCATTGTAATCAATACCTTCCTCTTGAGAATAACCTTTACATACCAACCTTGCTTTGTTTCTTGGTATTTTTTCATCTTCATTCAGCTTATTTCTAAATACCCATTTTGTACAAATCACATTTTTATCTTTGGGCCTAGGAACAAGAGTCCAAGTTTTATTCTTTTCTAACTATTCTGTTTCTTAATTCATAGCCTCAATTCAAATTTCATTTTCTAGTGCATCCTTAACACTTCTCAGTTCAAATTTAGCAAGTAAACATGTATCTTTTAGTTTTCTTCTTGTTATTGTTCCATTTGATTTGTCTCCAATTATTTGATCATTTGCATGATGCCTTCTGACATATTTAGCCAATATATGTTCATTGATTTTTGAATGAATTACATTGTCTTCATTTTGAATCTCAACTTCAGGTTCGGGTCCTTCAAACTTGGTATGCACTAACTCGATAGCCTCTAAATGTGACTTAGGTTCTTGTGACTTGGTTTGCACTTCCTATAACTCACTAACTATTGGAGACTTGGGGAGCTTAGGAGATGAAGTCTCATTTTTGTCAAATGTGTTTGGAAATGTATCACGTTCATAGTAAACAAATCTTTTGTATTCTTTTGGTTCGTTTTTGCTTTCTTCTTCACTCTTTTCTTCAAATTCATCAATTCTCACATGTGCACTTTCTATGATTTTGTGAGTGGATAAATTCAGACATTTCTATGCTTTACTTCTATAGGAATATTCTAGAAATATACCTTCATCACCTTTTACATCAAATTTTTCTTTTCTAGATTCTTTCAAGATATAACCTTTATTGCCAAATACTTTCAAGTATCTTACATTGGGTTTGTAGCCATACCATAATTCATAGGGAGTTTTGTTTGAGTCCTTCTTCAAATGAACTCAGTTCAAAGTATGAACTGCAGTGCTAATAGCTTCCTTCCGGTATTTGATAGCAACATTCTTCTCAATAATTAGTTTTCTTTCACAATCCATGATGGATTTGTTTCTTCTTTTAGCTATTCCATTCTACTTAGGAGTACTAGGGGCTAATACTTGTCTTTTGATTCCTCTTTCAATGTAGAAATTTTTGAATTCATTTGAGATGAATTCACCACCACTATCTAATCTTAAGCATTTTAATCTTTTTCCAGTTTCTTTTTCTACTCTTGCCAAATACCATTTGAATTTCTCAAAAGCTTCTGATTTTTCTTTTAGATACATAATAGTCATCATTCTAGAATATTTATCGACAAAGAGAAATAAAAAAAATTCTCCACTATAACTTTCTATTCCAATGGGTCCACATAAATTAGTATGCATAATTTCGAAGACATCTTCTGACTAATAGTTTTTTCTCTTAAAACTAGTCTTTCCCATTTTACCAATTTGGCAATTTTTGCATAATCCAACATCAGGTTTATTCAAACTAGGGATACCTCTTACTCTTTTGAGTTTTCTTATCTTGACCATATTATCAAAGTTTACATAACATAGTCTTCTATGCCATAACTAGGTTTCTTTTATTTGAGCAATAAAACATGAGCAATCACCAAGATCAAGATAAAATAGGTTACCTTTTGTTTGCTTGCCTAATCCAATTAGATTTCATTTATTATCCAGTGGTCTTCTCTTGCTATTCATGAATTCTACCTTGAATCCAATATTTTTCAACTGTGCCACACTTAGTAAATTATGTTTTAGTCTTTCAACCCAATAAGCATTGTCACATACAAGTTCATTGGTTAATGAGATACAACCTTTTTCATTTTATGCAACAAGGTTCATTGTTTCCAAACCTTACACTACCTCCATCATAGTGTTCAAAATGTTCAAACTTGGTTTTATCTCTAGTCATATGGTGAGAACATCCACTATCTATGATCCATGTATCATTTTTACTAACATGAGAGACAAGTGCCATCTTATCTCCTTCATCATCAAATTCATCTTTTACAACAATATACACTATTTAATCTTCACTATTATCAAAATCTTTATCCATAAAAAAAGTTTTTTTACCTTTGTCTTTGTAGGATTTATGACCTTTGATTTCCTTCTTGCCTTTGTACTGGTGGCTTTTCTTTTCTTCCTTGCTTTCTTTATTTGGACACCTAGTAGCAATATGACCAATTTCTTCACAAGAAAAATTGATTAGATGGATTTTACCTTTGTACTTTCCTCTACTCCTAGAATATTTACTTGCAAGTAGGGCTTCAACAATTTCATTACCAGTATTAGAAATTTCTTTAGTTTCTTCTTCACTTCTTCACTGCCTAAAAGTTTAGCTTCAAATGAAGACTTAATATTCTTGAAAGTAGGAACATAGTTGTCAAAGTTGTCTAGTTCAAAAGTTGTTAATCTTCCTACTAGAGCATCCAAGCCTATCTTTTTATTTAGATCACATCACTTTTCGTGAATAGTAGAAACTTTGATTGCATAGATGGAAAGCAATGTTCTAAGTATTTTGTTTACAATAGTTTCTTCTTTGATTTCTCCTCCAGATGCTCTAATTGCACTGACACTAGCCTTAATTCTTTCCACATATTTTCCAACATTTTTATCTTCTCTCATTCTTATTTGATCAAATTTTCCTCTAACACTTTATGCTTTGGCTCTTCTTACATTGTCATCTCCTCCATGTATTTCATTCAGTTTGTTCCACATATCAAAAGTAGTTTTACATTCTTTGACCTCATCAAATTTAGTATAACTAAGAGCAGATGCAGTATCAATCATCATGATGTTATGGTTCTTTTTCTTAGCAATATCTTCAACTAATAATGTTTCACTGATGGTAGCTAGATGAAGCCTGACAAGTCCTTGCCATGCTACAAAGTTGTCTCTATTCAGTTTTGGAATCTATCTTTTGTAAGACATCCTGATCTTTAGCTTAGGTCCTTGAAACCTTCTCCGCAAGAACCAAATGCTCTGATACCAATTATTGTAAATATAAGAGGAGTAATTGAGAGAGGAGGGGTGAATCAGTTACTACTAAAATAAATCTTAGATCTCTTAGATGTCAAATAAAATTCAGACTGATAAAACTTATTACTATTGATTCTTAGTAAGCATACAGAAATTGTTGTAACTTAGTAAATGTAGAGTGTGTTTAACTTAGTAGATCTTAAGATATAGTAATTAAATTGCAAGCATGAAATAAATACCATGGACTCATATGACACCATGATTTAATGTGGAAACCCAATTTGGGAAAAATCACCAATTGTAACTAGTTACTATTTTTCACTCTTCTAAAGAGAGCCTTGTTAGGAGCCAACCCTATTAAAGGTTACAAAAAAAAATGTTAGGAGTGATTCTATTAAAGGATTTAATCACCTTGTTAGGAGTGGTCTTGTAAGAGGTCTTGAAACAATTCAATGGAATTGCCACCTTGTTAGAGGAATTACGAATGGCCATATGTAGATCTATCTTTTCATTTTCAATATCTCGAATTCTGTTACAAGCTAGGATAGTTGTTGCACCAAAAGATTGACTTGTTAATTCCCAATACAACCATTAGACTTATATAACATAAGAGGCAGTTAAGCCATATCATGAATCTCAAAGGGGAATGTTGGAAGTTAGTCCAATGATCCCCCTCCTTAGCATTAACCAATGAGACTCAAATCCCTAACCAAAATTTGATACCACTTGTTAAAAGCTAGGGTTGTCCTTGTACCAAAATATCAACCTATTAGTGCCTGAAAGAACCACTAGACTTATAGAACATAGGAGGTGATCAAGCCATGTCACAAATCTCAAAGGGAAACATTGGCAGTTGGTCTGACGTTCTCAACTCTATACACTTCCATTGCCTCTAATCTTTTCTCAAGCTACTAAACTTATGATGTAAGAGCCAAATGCTCTGATATAAATTGTTGGAAATTTATGGTAGGATAGGTGACTAAAAGGGGGTTGAATTAGGAAACAATTAAAATTTAACTTCAATTCACCAATTAATCCTCTTTAAGTTAATATAATCTAATTGCATGCATGAAAGACTGAAAGAAATAAAATATTCATAATAGTTGACACAATGATTGGTAACCTAGAAGTTGGAACAAAGTAACAATGGTTTTATGGAGTCTTTTCATAAGTGAAGCTAAAGTTGGAACAATGTAATCTCAAGTATAAGAAGAATGCTGATAAGTCTAGAAGACATCATGTTTTCGAAGTTGGTGATGAGGTGATAGTTCATTTGAAGAAAGGAAGATTTCCTGTTGGAACATACAGTAAGTTGAAGATGAAGAAGTTTGACAGTGGTAATGCTTATGATGTTAAATTACCTAATGACATGGATATATCTCCTATACTCAATGTTTTTGATTTGTATAAATATCACAAGTCAGATGATTGAATTTTTGTATTAGGTGATTATCCTAAGAAGAAGATTGAAGAAGTTGATCACGTATTAGATTAGAGAGTTGGTAATAGTACAAGAGGGAAAGATTACTATGATTATTTCATAAAATGGAAGAATGGACCAATTGAAGATGTTAAATGGATTACCCAATATAAGTTAGATTCATCTCAAGTTGTGACATCTCAATGATTTACGAGAGTCATTTCTTTCAACCTCGATTGTCTAATGTAGGAGAATCCTAGGTTGCACTACTATCTCACATGTTTTACTTCTTTTAGTTGTTTCTAAGATACAATATCTTTTTTGTCATGTTTCTTAGTGTTTTTTGATTTCATCATTGCTATTGAGCTCTCCTTAATTTCTAAGTTATCCTTTGGTCATCAAGCTTTCTTTGGTTACCAAGATCTCCTTGGTTTCTAGGCTTTCTTTGGTTTTTGATCTCTCCTTGGTTGATGAGTTATCCTTTGGTCACTGAGCTTTCTTTGGTTTCTGAGTTATCTTTGGTTTTTGAGTTATTTTTTATATGCCAAGTGTTGTTGAGTTGGTCGAGTTGCAACAGTTTGATGGAGTCTTTGTTTGCTGAGTTGTTTGTGTGTAGTTTCTTTTGGAAGCCAACCTTTGCATTTAATTTAGTGTTAGGTATTTTCTGAGAGTCAACTTGTGGCTTATTTTAGTATTTAATAATAGGACCCAATTTTTTGTATTTGCAATAGGCTAACTTGTGGCCATGCATGTATTTAAATGGGTCTTTGGTAGAGTCTTAGGGCATGGAAGTGAGGATTTGGAAGGTAGGAAGAGTAGAAGCAAGTTAAATTGTGAAGTTTAATCATTTTGGATTGAATCTAATTTATAGTGTGGTTGTAACTTAGAAGGCCTTATAGTTGGGCATGTATTTGATGATTTGATGAATATATGAAAGCATTCGTTCCTCTATTTCTTGTGTTTGTTTTTATTTTGTGTTTGTTTTCTATTGTGTTTACTCTCACATGTGGTTTGAATAGATGGGTGTATCTTTGGCCTTGGTTATCTCATTCCTCCTTGTGTCACCAATAAAGGCCTCCTCATGAATAGAGACATTTATCTTCAATTGAGTTATCTAGTCAATTAGAAGACCCACCTAGAACCTTGAAGTTGGTCCTTGATTATCTTCGCTCTTGGTTCTATTTCCTCCATATAGGAAATATTAATTTCTACCATAAAACATTTTTCATCCTTTTACTTTTCTATGATAACAAGATGGATTATGTATCTTCATTTCAACTTGAGATCTCTTCATCATTATATCAATGTCTCTATCTTTAACATCTTCAAGTCTGGTCCTATAACATTGGGTAGTCATCTTCATAATACGTTCATTACTATCCCTATTTGTCATACCGAGAAATTCTTTGGTTGCATAGAAAAATAAGTGTATCAATAAAGATTCAAATCTAAAAATTGCATTCATAGATTTCTTCATCTTAGGAATGTTATCCAACAATTGCACTTTGACTATCTCACACATTTTCACCTTTGTCTTTTCAATAGCCATCACATATGATACATGTAGAAATAATTTACCCTTGAACTATGATTGAGCTTGTATCCAATAATTTTTCTCAACACTCTAACTCTAATGTTCTTAATTAGGTCAACCCTCATATTTATTCCATCAAACTTTTTCTTCAAGTTTGTCTTAAAAATCTTCATGACATTTTTGTCATTAACTGGATTACAACCTACATTCCTTAGTCCAATGACCTTATGAATTAGGCCAATATCAATTATGATAGGTATATTACCTACCCAAAACATCTCTTCATGTACTCTTCTTAGGATAATCCTGCTCCACTCATGATTATCGAATTCTGTATAAAACATATACTTGACTAGGTTCATCTCATTGAAGTATGCATAATCGGGTTTAATGGTTAGATTTCCATTCACATTACTCCTAAATCCTTGTCAATGTATTCATGAATGATACTCTCAAATTTATAGTGAATGTACCTTCTCACATCTTCTACGTGAAGTACACTAGGGGAGATTTGAGAAAATGTTCCTAGAGGATCATCAATAAGGGAAAAAAATGGGTGCTTCTTAAACTTGTACCTTGGTCTCTCACTATCATCGCATATTGACTGGCTTTCCATAATGCCAACTAATTTGACTAAGAATTCCAACTGAAAGCTTTGTAAAATACCTTAGTTATTATGTATTAGGGCTTCTACAACTTTTCTCTTTAGGATGCTTCAATTCACTCACAATTCATTGCCAAATTGCTCACAAATGATTCAAACTCTTTACATGAACAAATGGTACTGGAAATCTTGTTCACAATCCTTAACTAATTTCAAATTTAACTTCACATTAAATGTGTGTCTACTTTATCTTCAAAATTTGTTTCTGATTATTAGTAAGCTTGATTTCTTTTGTATGATTTACTGTGATCACAAAAATGCTTGTGCACTTTATCATAGCTTCCTTACTATGTCTTCTACCTTCTACTAATTGTGCAACTTCTAATTCTCTTTCTACCATTAGTTCTAATCAATTGATGCTCTACTACTATTGGAAATGCTTAATTCAAATAGGATGATTCACAAACAATAGCTGACTTTAATCTTCTATTAGGTGCACTGAAATACTGCTCTTCTAAAAGTGTATTAAGGACTTTATGGATTATTAGCTTTCACAAATGCTTCCTTGAATTCATCAAAATTCTTTTTAAGTTCTTCCTTTTGAATATTATCACTATCATTATCATTTCTTCTATCATATTTTTTATTGTTCCTTATGTAATTAGGATTCCTATTGAAATTTCTTCTATATATTCTATAAAACTTTTCCCTATATCCAAAGTTTTTGATAAGAAAAATAGGTTTTACATGGATTTTAAAATCTAGAAGTTAAAACATTTCAAATGGGTGATAGTAAGAAACAAAAACCTAGCCAAAGGACAATAGCCAACCAAAAGGCTAGTACAATAGATAGGCAAAAAGCCAGTACAACAAGAAAACAAAAAGCCAACTATTACAAAACTATAGTAGACTAACACTACAAAAGATAGGAAAAGAAAAACCTATGTTATTCTTCTATCTTTCTCTCAAGCTCCTACATCATTTCTACCACTTCATAGGCTTTGTGTAACTCCTTAGCAATTTGCTCCTACTTCTTCTAACCAATTCGATCCAAGGTACTGAAGATAATGTCTGCTTTCATGTCCTCTTCCATTCTATCTCTAGCTCTATCCTTTTCCTCATTTTCATCCAATAATTCGCTGCCTTTTAGGATTCTAGCAAGGGAAGAGATGTTATCGTTTATAGAATTAAGAATGGAAATCAACTAATTAGCTAGATTATGATTATAATTTTCCAAATTATGAATTCTCTTTTCTACCAAGTTGACATGCTCCCTTTGTTCATTCAAATTACTAGAATCAAGCTTCTTTCTTTTGTTCTCTAGCTAACCCATTCCTTTTCTAAACTTTGACAATTCATGGTGTAGCCATTTTATTGACCTGAAATTATCAATCATAATATTTCTAGCATTATTAAGAAAATTTATTTCCATTTCCCTTGTATTATCTGTAATGGCCACCATGGTAGGATCAATGAGATCCTCTATTTGGAGTTGACCCTTCTTTTCTTCAAGAATTTGGGGGTTCATAACCTCCCTGACAATACCCATTTTGGAAGTTCCAACATTGAAATTTTTCTAGGCCATGTGCCTATCTTTAATTACCAGCTCTCCACCCTCACCATTTTTCTTCTCCTTGTCCTATTCCTGAGAATGAATAGGGGAAAGAGGAATGGTACAGATCTCTAGCCCAAAATCCAAATTCCCCTAAGAATTATTCTCTTTAGACCTCCTCTACTTTTTAGCCATTGGCTCCTCCTTATTATCCTCATCCTCTTCATTCTCATCATTAGTATTCATATCCGCCCCTTCTTCATTGTATTCGTCATCTCCCTGACCTAAATTTTTTGACCCTAGCTGATCTGATGAACGGATCTAGACTAATTGTAATATTGAATGCTTAAATAGAATCAAATTAGCGGAAGTCTTATTACATGCATACATAAATGAAATTATGCATCAAAACTTAATAATTTAAGGTGAAATAAACAGAATTGAAAGAGAAGAAGATAGAGAGTGCAAACAAAGTTTGATTTCAGAGTTCGCCACAAATGTGACTACATCTCCGGGTCGGCTCCAATAGAGTATGACCGATCCGATTATTCTCCAAAATCAATTACAAATGCACCAAGACTTATTCCCTTAAACACATCAGCATAGCATGCCCTCGACGTGCAGAATAGTCTTCAAAAATCTCTTAAACATTCTCCTGTTCTCACCACCTGAATGCCTTTCCAAAGCCTACTACCCCCATTTTATACATCAAATTTAGCCAAAAATGGGCTAAAACAATTAACAAACATAATCCCCTATTTTGATTACATATTTTCAAATTTGCCCCTTTTACCATTATTTTGTTATGATCTCATACCAAAATTAAGGGTTTGTTTTCAACAAATACCCTTAATTAACTAAGATTGGGCGGATTTGTTATGGATAGATAACAACTCTTCTCTTAATATTGCATATGCCATAAATAGCCCATTGGTTGGCCTTAATTTTAGGAGGCCAATGGTTAGGAGTTCAACTCCCATTATCTCATTCCTTTAATTCGAATTAAATATCCATTTTAATTTGAATTTGAATGTTTTCCCTCTCTTTATGATTTTGTGACATCATGTTGATGTCACCATTTTAAACTTTTGCCTCCAAAATTCAAATTGCCATAACTTCTTCATACAAGCTCCGTTTTTAACGAAACGAACACCATTGGAAAGCTCTCACCAGGCTCTTTATTTTGAAATACATTGTTGACCACTTTCAAGATGGTTTGATTTTGCCTCTTATCTAGCCCTCTGGTCTGCCCGTTGACCAAAACTTTGACTGGGCGTAACTTCTCCATTCAGATTCCATTTTTGTCCGTTCAAGTTGCATTGGAATCAAGATGCTGAGATCTTTCTCATGGTGCAGATTTTTGGAGAGAAATGAGACACTTCAATTTTCACTGAAAATATCCATCGGATCAGGCCTCCCCACTGAAGACCTTTTGGACCTCCAAAAGTGACATTTACTCTGACATAAAGTGAGGACTTGGCCTCCCCACTTGTCCTGTATCATCTATACATTTAAATACCTAGCTCACAAGCACAATGAAGACTGCAACAACATTGTTGATCATAAACATTATTCTATCACTTCCATAAGCATATGCATCAGTTGTCATAGCCGCTAACCAACAAAAATTGACTAGCATCAAGCTGAACAATAATGCAAAAATGAAAGAGAATAAGTCAACAACATATCGATCCTTAACAACAGGAACATTTTTACCCAAAGAACCATCAATGCTTTCAATCATCATTCCCTCATGTTGTACTGTGGGTGCATCCTGCAACATCTGACCCTGGTTAGCTACTCCAAGTTCAGGTGTAGAACCACCTATACTGACAGACATAAGAGTTAACTCTTTACTTGCATTAATTACCCTCTTTAACTGCCCTGGGTTTGCAAAAGAACGACCAGTCTTAATCATGTGAGAATGTACAATATACTGAATGCCATCTTTAAACAAGTGATAATGATTCTTTTCCCTATAGAAAATTGCTTTTCTATCATAAAGATAAGGGCTACCAAGCACTATCCCACAAATATCCAGTGGAACCACATCAAAATGTACTTCATCCACAAATTTACTAGTGATTGTGAATCTTAAGGTGCATTGTCTTGTTACTTGCAACTTATCATTTTCACAAATCCAGCCTAGTGGATAAGGTTTCTTATGTAATGTAGTTTTCAATCCCAAGTTCCTTACAACACTTTCAGAAATCAAGTTCACTTGAGAACCACTATCTATGAGTGCATCAATTTTAGTTTTCTTAGCAACAACCCTTAAATGAAACAACTCATTCCTTTTTTTATCTTTAGGGAAATCATTAACTTTAGATGAAGAAGCGCAACTATAAACGGAAACACTAGAGATAGGAGCTTTACCTTTTACACCCATAGCTGTTATCTTAGTCTCATCATCTGAATCTGAACCAAGATCCATAACAACATTTGTGGCTTTCTCCTTACCTTTTTGTTTCTGATTCTGTCTTTGAGCCCACTTAGGCTTCAATTCGGGATGCAACTTTCAACAATGTTCTTCATCATGACCCTTCCTATCACAATGAGTACAAGAAAGTTTCTCATCCTTCTTAACTATAGCTACCTTCTTTCCTTTCTCTGTCTCTACATTCTTAGAAGATTTCTTTATAGAGTTATCATCATCAAACTTATCAATAAAAGATCCTTTACCCCTTGACTCTAAGTGTGTAGCTTGAACTGACACTTCATCCAAATTACAAGGGTTTAATACCAAAATAGAATGTCTAAGGTAGGAATGAAGACCTCCTATGTACTTCAACAAAGTATCCTGGGTGTACAAAGGAACATTCAAAGCAATAGCCCTTTTCCTAAATTCATGGGTGTACTCTTGTACAGTTTGCCCTTTCCCTTGCCTAAACATTTGCCAGTCCATCATTAATTGTTGCATATGACCTAGGGGATAAAACTGCTTCTTAAGAGCATTAACAAACTCTGCCCAAGTTAAACTGACTCTACCATGCCGTGAAACTTCTGCCTTAGTCTTACTCTCCCACCAAGTTAAAGCTGTACCTCCTAACCGAAGAGTAGCTAATTGAATCCTATCAACATCATCTAATAGGTTTTGGACTCTACAGTAGACTTCTACTTGCTGAATCCAATCATCCAATTTTTCAGCATTAAGTTCACCACAATACTTAGGCAATTCAAATTTTACATCCAGTTTGATCTTAGGCTTATACCCACTCTTGAAAGGATTAGAAGAAGTAGAATGAGGAGAAGATGGAGAAGAAGGAGAAGAGGGAGGAGAAGAAGAAGAGGGTGGATCTAGTTTCTTATCACCATCGCCATGATGTTTCCCTTTCTTGTCTTCACGTTCTTTCCGCTCTTGAAAAAGAATGTCCACCTTAGCCTTCATCTCGAGGAATGCTCTTCGAAATTCCTGCTCACTGATCTCATCAGGAACCTCCATTCCAGAAATAGACATCTTCGAAAATGTTCTTTGCTTCCCAATCTCAGGATTAAATTCTTCAAGCTTGCCTTTGCCCTTTTGAATCCTGGATCTTGTTAGCATTCAAAAAAATAACTGCAATAATAGTCAACTGGGCTTTGATACCACTTGATCTAATGAACGGATCTAGACTAATTGTAATATTGAATGCTTAAATAGAATCAAATTAGCGGAAGTCTTATTACATGCATACATAAATGAAATTATGCATCAAAACTTAAGAATTTAAGGTGAAATAAACAGAATTGAAAGAGAAGAAGATAGAGAGTGCAAACAAAGTTTGATTTTAGAGTTCGCCACGAATGTGACTACGTCTCCGGGTCGGCTCCAATAGAGTATGACCGATCCGATTATTCTCCAAAATCAATTACAAATGCACCAAGACTTATTCCCTTAAACACATCAGCATAGCATGCCCTCGACGTGCAGAATAGTCTTCAAAAATCTCTTAAACATTCTCCTGTTCTCACCACCTGAATGCCTTTCCAAAGCCTACTACCCCCATTTTATACATCAAATTTAGCCAAAAATGGGCTAAAACAATTAACAAACATAATCCCCTATTTTGATTACATATTTTCAAATTTGCCCCTTTTACCATTATTTTTTTATGATCTCATACCAAAATTAAGGGTTTGTTTTCAACAAATACCCTTAATTAACTAAGATTGGGCGGATTTGTTATGCATAGATAACAACTCTTCTCTTAATATTGCATATGCCATAAATAGCCCATTGATTTGGCCTTAATTTTAGGAGGCCAATGGTTAGAAGTTCAACTCCCATTATCTCATTCCTTTAATTCGAATTAAATATCCATTTTAATTTGAATTTGAATGTTTTCCCTCTCTTTATGGTTTTGTGACATCATGCTGATGTCACCATTTTAAACTTTTGCCCCCAAAATTCAAATTGCCATAACTTCTTCATACGAGCTCCATTTTTAACGAAATGAACACCATTGGAAAGCTCTCATCAGGCTCTTTATTTTGAAATACATTGTTGACCACTTTCAAGATGGTCTGATTTTGCCTCTTATCTAGCCCTCTGGTCTGCCCGTTGACCAAAACTTTGACTGAGTGTAACTTCTCCATTCGGATTCCATTTTTGTCCGTTCAAGTTGCATTGGAATCAAGATGCTGAGATCTTTCTCATGGTGCAGATTTTTGGAGAGAAATGAGACACTTCAATTTTCACTGAAAATATCCATCGGATCACTAGCCCTCTAAGGCTTTTCTTGCACAAGGATTTTGATAATGAGGGTGATTTATTCTCCAAATCCTTGGTGTTCTTTCCAGATGAAATGTTATTTTCTTCATCCTCTGAACTAATACTCTAAATATCCTCTATGTAGGGTTGGATTAATAGAGGGCTTTTTCTTGTGCCTAGAAATACCCTTACACATGGAAGTGTATAAATAAAAAGGGAAAGAAACCTTGACATCATAGCGAAAATGATTGAGTAAAAAAAATGGTGTGCTCTTACTCTATCAAATCTAGTGTCCAAAGATATATACTCTATAATAGCCCTCAAAACATACCTCCATAATGTTAGGATCAAACCATACACAAAAATGAAAATTACATGCAAATATAACCAATATTAGAAAATAATAGATCACACAGAAAAGAACACAAGACACCAAGATTTAATGTGGTTCACCCAATCCCTAGGATATGTCCACCAAACATCAAGTTTGATATTATTATGATCCAGTGATTACAACCTGATTATAATCCATAATCCCTTATAGCTCAATACTACTGCAAGAACCAATTTTTGCATCATCACTATTAAACAATCCCTAACCCTAAGCCCTTTTTTACAAGTATTAAACCACTTTAGGGTTATAATTAATAATTATATGTCGGCCCAAAATCTTGATAAAATAGGGCCCCAAAGAATTTATGAAGTATGTATATTACTTTTTGGATCAGTCACCACAAACTAACAATCTCCCACTTGGGGACTAAATAGGATCCACACTAAACAACAATCTCCCACTTGGAGAATGATCCTATAGCTATGTCACTACTCCATGAGACTCCAACTAGATCAAACTACCCTGGACACTATTGTTCTTTTATTCATGTTCAATCTAGAAGACCAACTAAAGCTAAAGAGGAGT
The DNA here is from genome assembly GCA_028749045.1 of Cupressus sempervirens. NCBI lineage: Eukaryota > Viridiplantae > Streptophyta > Pinopsida > Cupressales > Cupressaceae > Cupressus > Cupressus sempervirens. The sequence goes on along the minus strand of CM053785.1, from coordinate 27,069,279 downwards.
TTAGCTTCTCCCTTGTTACTACCTTTGTAAACATATCTGCTGGATTTTCATCTGTATGTATCTCGTCCAGCTTTAACTATCTAGCCTTCAAAACTAATCGAATGAAATGGTACCGCAACTGTATGTGTTTGGTCTTTGAATGCAAAGCTGAATTTTTTGCAAGATGAATGGCACTCTGACTATCTATAAAAAAATAATTATCCTTCTAAGGATGTCCTAATTCTTCCAAGAAGAACTAAAGCCATATCATCTCCTTAGCTACCTCTATAGCAAAAACATACTCTCCCTCTATAGTGGATAAAGTAGTAACCTTCTGTAACCTTGAAACCAAGCTCACAGCTGCGCCACCAATAGTAAAGACATAACATGTAGTACTCTTCCTAGTATCAACATCCCCTACCAAATCTGAGTCAACATAGCCCTATAATATATCAGTTTAATAGCCCTATAAATCAGTAGTAGAGCCCCCAAAGTGTAAACACTTATTAGATGTTCCTCTCAAATATCTGAGAATCTATTTGACCACATTCCATTGCTCAATTCTCGGATGACTCATATACCTATTAATGACTCCCACTGCATGTGCAATATATAGCCATAACATACATCAACCTTCCTACAGCTAAAGCATATGGTACCTTGGACATCTTATCTTCCTCTTCTTGTGTCTTGGGACACATCTCCTTAGTTAACTTCAAATGACTAGGTAAAGGTGTGCTAATAGCTTTAGCATTCTCCATAGAGAAATGTTGCAACACCTTCTTAACATAATCAGCCTGAGATAGCATCAATTTTTTGTTCTTCCTATCTCTACAAATCTTCATACCAAGGATTTTTTTTGCTGCCCCCAAATCCTTCATAGCAAATGTATGTGCTAATTGACATTTCAGCCCCTTAATATGATCCATGTTAGACCTAGCGAAAAGCATATCATTAACATGTAAACATAAAATAATATACTTGTCATCATCCAACATCTTAAAATAAACATAATGATCTAAATGACACCTGATATTGCATAAACCTGTCAAATTTTAGATACCATTGCCGAGGTGCTTGTTTCAAGCCATATAAACTTTTCTTCAATTTGCACACTAAGTTCTCTTACCTTTGACCTCAAATCCCTATAGTTGAGCCATATATATATCTCTTCATTCAAATCATCATGAAGGAAGGCTATTTTAACATCAAGCTGCTCTAAATGCAAATCTTTAGTAGCCACAATACTTAAAATAGTATGAATAGAAGTCATTTTTATAATAAGAGAAAATATCTCACCAAAATCAATTCCTTTTTTTTGTGCAAATCCTTGTACAACTAACTTGGCTATAAATATTTTCTTACCTCCTTCCTCTTCTTTTAACTTGTAAACCCATTTATTCTATAAAGACCTTTTACCTATATGAGACTTGCATAAATCTCATGTCTTATTCTTCAATAAAGAGTCCATTTCATCTTTAATTGTAAACTCCCATTGAATCTTAGTATCCACCTACACAACTTCATCATAACATTCAAGTTCTCCAACATTAGTAAGTAAAATAGAATACAAAGAGGGAGACATTTTAATTTCTTACAAGTCTCATTTTCAACCAAGGATTTTCCTTTCTTAAAAGTTTGAAATCCATCAAATTTTTGTCTAAGAAAATAAATCTAAACCTTTCTATTTGCATCATCAATAAATATAACATAATAATGAGAGCCTCCAAGGGAAGATACTTGAGTTGGTCCCTATACATTGCTATGCACAAGCTCTAATTTCTCCTTTTTGTTTTCCTTCCTAGTCTTCACAAAACTCACTCTCTTTTATTTTCCATACACACAACTTTCATAGAAATCCATATTAACACATTTCAGACCTAGTAGAACTTTCTTTGAATGAAGTAATTTCATAGCTTTCGCACTCATGTGCCCAAGTCTATTGTACCATAGAACTGTATCAGAATCTACAACAACTATTTTTTCTCCTTGCTCAACTGTAGCAATTGTTCCTAAACATTCATTTTTCTCTGAAAAAATTAAAGTAGAAGGAACAATATAACCTATACAAAGATATAAGGTGCCTACTTTCACAGCTTTTTCTACTACAACAGAACCTTTTGAAACCTTCCAATTTTTATCATTAAAAGTAACTACACAACCCTCATCACTGAGTTGCCCTTCTAAAATTAAATTCCTGCTCAGCCTTGAAACATGTCTTACCTCATGTAGTAGCCAATGATTCTCATTTTGCAACTTAATCTTAATTTTTCCCTTTCCAACAATCTGACAGGGTTCATTATACCCCAAATAATCAAGTCCAAAATTCCCTTGGACATAATCAATGAAATAACCTGTATGAGGTGTAGCGTGAAATGAAACATTGAAATCTAAAACCCACGAATCATCAACACTTTCTAAAGATAGAAGCAAAGCATCCTCTTCAAATTTGTTACTTACCACATTTGCCTCCTTGTCTCCATCTAATTTTTATCCTTCATTTTTCTTTTGATTCCAACAATCTTTCATTTTGTGATCTAGTTTCCCATAGTGCCATCAGTAATTCAGTCCTCTTGATTGAAACCTCCTCCCCTTTGACTTTCCTCTTGATTTCCCACAATTTGTGGAATTACTTCCTCTTTTAGTCATTCTACCTCTACTTTGTGCATTCAAAGCACTTCCTAATGTAGATCCACCTGAGGATTTCCTACAAGTTTCCTCACTCAAAATAACACCAATCACATCATCATATTTTAGAGTACTAGATCCAGGAATAGAATTACTCACAACCATTACCAAGCCATTCCAACTTTCAAGAAAAGAACAAAAAATCAAGAGATCCCTAATTTCTTCATCAAAATTGATACTCACAAAAGATAACTGACTAGTAATAGTATTAAATTCATTTAAATGATCTACAATAGGTCCACCTTTTTCAATTTTCATATTAAATAAATGCTTCATGAGAAATAGCTTATTTGAAGTGGAGGGCTTTTCATATAGTTTCACTAGGGTTTCCATCAACTCTTTTGTTGTCTTCACTTTTGTAATATTAAATACCACTGATGGTGCTAGGCATAATTGAATGCTTCCAAGTGCCTGTCTGTCTAAAAGATCCCATTCATCATTTGACATAGATCTCTGATTCTTGGTTTTTCCTTCCAACGACTTCCATAAATCTTTCCAATAGAGATAGTCTTCCATTTTCATCTCCCATTAAACCTATCAAGCCTCAACTTACCCTTATCTTGCATCACTCCCACTCGACTGTGAGAGTCCCACTCAACTATGAGACTTTCTTGTAGAGGATAACTAAAAAAAACCACAACCTACCTCTGAAACCACTTGTTAGGATTAAACCGCAGACAGAAATAACAATTACATGTAAATATAACCAATATCAAAAAATAATAGACCACACATAAAAGAACACAAGACACCAAGATTTAACATGGTTTACCCAATCCCTAGGCCAAGCCCACCAAACAACAAGTCCAATATTATTATGATCCAATGATTACAACTTGATTACAATTTGTAATTCCTTATAGCTCAATAACACCATAAGTACCAATTTTTTCATCATCACTATGAAAAAATCCCTAACCCTAAGCCCTTTTATACAAGTATTAAACCACTTTAGATTTATAATTAATAATTGCTTGTTGGCCCAAAATCCCATAATTAACTTTAGATATCCCCCATACCTCCGTAGATTTTTTCTAGTTTGATACAACTTTTCACATCTTTCGGGATGTCTCAATCCAAATTTCAAATCATCACCTTTTCTTTCTTAATTACTTCATTGGCAAACCAATCTACCACATAGTTTGCCTCCTTGTATTCAAGGCTAACATGGAATCTATCAAAATTTCCAAGAGCAAAATGAATTTATTCAATGATACTAGCTATGGTCCATGCTAGTTGGACAAACCCTTTAATACACATTATAATGTTATTTGAATCCCTCTCCAACCATAAATTTTTGACTCCCATATCTAAAGCTAATTTCACTATGTGGAGAGTTGCACTAGCTTCTGCATGGTGGTTTGTCTAAAATCCCAAAGGATAAGATATAGCTCCAATCCCTCCACCAGAGCAATTTCTAATGATACCTACACATCTCGAAGGATCAGGGTTTCCTTTAGCTACACCATCAAAATATTCTTTATGCCATCCCTTTGGAGGGAGCATCCATTTCACCTCCTGTACTTTTCCTTCTTCTTCTCACCACCATCTTCAATTTCTCCCCCCTTTCTAATTTGATAATTTTCCTTTATATTACTATATATTTTATCTACCAAAAAAAAAGAAGGTTCCTCTCTATCCCTAAAAATTTGATTATTTCTTTCCTTCCAAACTCCCCAATAGAAATGAGGCAAAGACCAAGTACTTAAATCCTACCAATTTGTACCTTTATTCATGTTATTCCATTGACAAAAGAAATCCAGCACATTAATTGGCTTGCACCAACTAACCCAAAATTCTTAATAATACTATCCCAAAGTTACCTAGAAAAAGTACAATAGATAAATATATGATTGACCATTTCCATTTAATGTTTACACAGTATACATCTATTTGGGAAATAGTGTCCTCTTTTAATCAAATTTTCTTGAGTAAGAATTTTTTCTTGTAGCACCAGGCAAAAAATATATTAATATTTGGAATAAGGCCAGGTAACCAAGCTTTAGCCTAAGGTGGCTTCTCATTAAAGCTTCAAAGAGAATTATATCCTAAAGAAACTAAATTATATCCATTAGGATTGTCTTCTCATATTAATTCATCTCTTTTATTATTTAGAATCATTGAGTTCAACATTATCATTATCGGCTTGAGATCATTCAAAATGAGAGATAGGTCTCTGCAACCTTGGTCAGTTCTATAGTCTCTAACTTTCAGTCCAAATTACACAATATAGATATTTACGTAGTTTACAAAGTTAGGATTATTTATTAAGGGGCCCTAAATCAACCAATTATCATGCTAGAAGAGAATGTCATCACCATTACCCACTTTCCACTTTATTTTAGCTTTGGCTAAGTCCCTTGCCTTAAGAATACCATTCCATATGATAGAACCATTTGGTATGTCATCATTATTGAGTAAGAACTAAAGATTAGGCCTTCTAACATACTTCTGAACTAAAATATCTCTCCATTCCCCTATACTATTAAAAATGTGCCAAATCTATGTGGCTAGAAGAGCCTTATTAAGATGTTTTAATTTCCTAATATCTAGGCCCCCATAGCTCTTAGGAAGACAAACATTATCCCAAGCCACAAGAGGATATCTTTTCCAATCTTCAAGGCCAAACCATAGAAAATATCTTTGGATCTTTTCCATTTTATTAGCAAACATCGGGAGATTCTGAAGAGTGGACTTAACCAAAAGACATTTGCCTACTTGACTGTGAGAAGACCCTTTCCACCCCACCAAATTTTTGCTAAACTTGTCAATAATCCCATTCCAAAGAGAATTAGGAGGCTTAGTACCCATTGGGAAAAAAAGATAGATTGAAGGGAGCTTACCCACTCCACACCCAAGAATCCTAGCAATTTTCCTTTGTCTAACCTCTAGAGTATTGATGAAGAAAATAAAACTTTTCTCCCAATTAATAAGCTAGCCTGATCCTCTTGTGTGTATATATATATATATATATATATATATATATATATATATATATATATATATATATATATATATATATATATATATATATATATATATATATATATATATATATATATATATATATATATATATATATATATATATATATATATATATATATATATATATATATACATACATACATACATACATACACACATATATATTCAAAAGATCATTCATCACATTAGCCTCCTTAACAGAAGCTTCCCCTCCCATAATGGTATTGTCCACAAACTACTAATGAGTAAATGAAATATTCTTAGAGGAAGGGTTTATCCCTCTTAGTCTCCCTTCCTGTTTATTCTTCTCAATCAACCTTCCAATAGACTCAGCCATTATAATGAACAAAATAAGAGAGAGAGGATTCCCCTATCTTAAACCTCTCAAGGGTTTGAAAAAATTAGAGGGAGTCCCATTAACCAAAATGGCTAGAGAAGAAGTAGAGATAAGATGAGATATAAGCTTGCAAACTTTTTGGTCAAAGTGAAAAGCCTGAAGCATTGAACCAAGGAAAGTCTAGTCTACCTGGTCATAGGCTTTAGAAAGATCTAGCCTAAGAAGAAAGCCTTCTCTCTTTCCTACTTCAATGGAATGAATAACTTCATGAATCATCATGATAGAATCCAAAATTTGTCTTCTGGCAACAAATCCCATTTGTTGTTGAGATATGATCAAAGAGAGAATTTTTTGAAGTCTAGACATTAATAGCTTTGGAATGATCTTGTAGAAAGAGTTATTGAGACTAATAGGTCTAAATTTATCCAAAGAATCAGCCCCAAGAACTTTAGGAATGAGAACCATGAATTTTGAATTGATCTCTTTTAGGAGGCATCTTGCTCCAAAATATTCTTGAACAACCTTCACCACATCTTCCATAACCACCTCCGAATAAGTCTAAAAAAAGAAAGTTGGAAAACCATCTGATATAGGGGGTTTATTAGCTAGAAGAGAGAACAAAGCATCTTTAACTACCTACACTTTAGGAATTGCCATCAACATTTTTTTTAATGATGGGGTTGAATAATCTGAGGAAGACAAGAAACAATTTCATTTTGATCAACTATAGATAACATGGGGTCCTAAGACAGTGGAGAAGAGAAAAAGGAAAAAATTTCAGTAGAAATATCATTCTCTTTAGTTAATAAAGCCTACCTCTTTTTAATCCAGATATTCTATTATTAGCTCTATGTTTTAGAGTAGAGAGATGAAAAAAACCTGGTGTTCTAATCCCCCTCTTTAAGACAATTTATTCTTGATCTTTGTTTCCAAAACTTCTCTTCTTTACTAATAATATTGTGCAAGTCAGTTAGAATAGACATCTCAACATTCCTATTCAAATCATTATACCCATCCTATTGAATGGTGTCCTAAATTGATCTAAGCTTGATAGACAACTCCTCTTGATCCTGAAAAATATGATCGAAATCCATCTTGTTCTAGATTTTAATAATCTGTTTTACATTACTTAGGTTTTTTGCAACTCTAAACATAGTCAGTCTATCCACTTCCATACCCCACCATGAGTATATCCTATTCAGTAAATCTAGATTGGAAGTCCATATCTTTTCAAATCAAAAAGGGTAGTTCCTCCTAGGTTCAAGAGAGACAATCGAGAGGGATATGGGAGAGTGATCCAATCTGACTCTGGGGAGAATGGACAACTTGCAAGAAAAACAATTCAACCAATTCGGAGAGATAAGAGCCCTATCCAAACAAACTTGAATACAATCACTTCCAATTCTTTTATTGGACCAAGTGTAAATCCCACTCGAAAGATCCACATCCAAAAGAGCCAAATTATTAATAAAATTAGAAAGATCCAACTTACTATCCCAATTTGGGGCCAAACCTCCCAATTTTTCCTCATCAAAGAGAGGAGTGTTGAAGTCCCCCATAATGATACCTTTCTTCAAATTATTTTTCTAAATCATATCACAAATCTTAGTCCAATAATACTTCCTTTCCCTTTTAGAATTAGGAGCATAGACATTCAAAAGGAACCAATAATTATTGGAATGCAAATGAACCACTTTTCAAAAAAGAGTATTACCATCATTATACAAGGGAGAAAATCTGAGCTATCTATTATTAAAAAGAGTGAGCAAACCTCCTGATGCTCCTTTAGAATCCGTGGCCTCTCAAACCATATTGTTGGTAAAGGAAATCTTACTTAGGACCTCCTTCATCATTTTAGTTTCTTGAATCAGCATAATATCAAGTCTTTGATCTTTAATAATATTCCTAAGAATTTCCTACTTATGGACCCCATTAAGTCCCCTAATATTCCTTGAAATTATCTTCATTTCTGATTAGAAGCACACTCCAAATAGTTCTTTAGCTCCCATAAGCCAAATTCTTTGTGGTCTCCTCTTGTAAGATTTGACTTGCAGTCCTCCTACCTATAGACTTAGGCCTCCCTCCCAAGTCTAGTTTTCCATGACTCTTGGTCTAAGCTGGTGACATCAGGGAGAGATCTTGACTATTCTTCTTTTTGGGCTTTCCTTTGATTTCCTCGAGACATTTATCATCCCTTTCCATCTTATCAGGAGATGAGGGATTACCCATAATTCAAATCTTTCTTCTAGATTAAAGGAAACAAATTGATCATTTTCATTATCCCCTTTTCTCTCCCTTTGAATTGAGGGAAAACTAATTTCCTGATTTGAAAGGACAATCTCCATCCTATTCTCCTTCCTCTCCACTTGAGGTGAAACCAAACTAGCTTCCTAAGGGTGATAATCCTTCTGACTCGTTGCCTCATTAGTATCAACAATCTCTATCCTATTCTCCTTCCTTTCCACTAGAGGTGAAACTAAACTAGCTTCTTGAGGTTGATAATCCTTCTAACTCCTTTTCTCATCAGTATCTACTTTTGAAATTTATTTTGTCAAAACAACAACTTTTCTTGAGTTCTCCCTATCCTTGAGACCATCCAATATAGATATAGCTGAGACCTTCTCAATGATCTAATATCCAATCTGCTTCTCTTGGAAAACTAGCTCATTGGCTTCAAAAGAGCCATGAATCTTAACTAGGCCTTCCACCTCTATAATCTTAGGTCTAGACAAAACCAATTCCACTGTCTTGTCTAGCTTTAATTAATTCTAGGCTTGTTCATTCCCTCCTTTAATAAGGCCTTCCAATTTTGACTCTAGTTTATTCCCTTCATTAAAAGTAACCTCCACTATTTTTTCCTGAACCTTTTGGACTTCCTTTATATCCTTTTTTTGCTAGATCTTTTTCACCTTACCCAATTTGGAAATAATAGATTGCCCTATCTTTTTAACTTTTACCTTAGGACATTGATTTTCCTAATGCCCAAATTTTAGATAGTGAAAACAAGCAAAAGAAATACTTTTATAGTCCAAACATAGAGTATGCATTCCAAGCTTAGAATGCAAACACACCACCTCCGACATATCAACACCTTCTCACAATCCAATACAAATCCTGGCAAATGTTAATCTTCTTCTCGAAGCCATTATTGGGTCTATTGACAATAGCTCACCAAAGGATTTTTCCACTCCCACAAATACATCCTCATTCCAAAACTCCAAAGGCAACTCTGGATATCTAACCCAGACTAGAGCTTGCACAAAAAAAGAGTCATTCAAATCTAGCTTTGAAGTCCACTTCTAGAGAACCAGGGTTGAGCAAGCTAGGGTTGAGTGACCCATACTCCAAGGTCATTCACACAAAATGATAGATAGGTCCTTCTTTGCATAAAAAATAAAAAGATAGAAATCCTTTCACCATCATCATTATAGAAACCTAGGCCTTAAGCTTCCATTTGTTCTAGGTGAATGATCTAACAATATCTATATTCAGCCTTTGTCCAATAAACTTACTAACTACGGTATCAGCCATTGAAGCAATGCTATGATCCACTAGCTCATCTAGTTTAGCAATCACACAAGAACCCTTCTCCAAACTAGAGAGTATTTTAACTAGAGAAAAATAAGATTTACTAGTAGGCTTAACTCCAAAGGGAGAAGACCATTTTGGCAGAAGAGCCCTAGACTGATCCACCTTAAAGGATGGAAAAAACCTTTCCTAACCTTTGTCCTTGTCACATGGGTCCCCATCACCATTCACTATTGCATCTTCAATATTTGCAACCCCCTGACACTCATAACTGAGATATCCAAAGTTATTGCATAACTAACATATAGGTTCCCTCCTTCTCTGATTGGTTCCATTCTAACTATTAGGTGCTTTTTAATTCCTTTATCATCCACCATGTAGAAAACACAACATCTTAAGATTAGAAAGTGTAATAATTTTCTCATAAAAAACATTTTTCTCATGTCCAAGCCTATTAAAACTTAGGGGTAACATTAATGCAATTTTGCAATGCTTTCTCTTGCATAATAGAATTTTCATGCATAGTGAAAACCTTATGATAATGGCACATAAAATCCCAAATAATATTAGGGAGCTTAAAAAAAATTGTTAACCTTTATTGATTCTCTTAATGCCAATGGAAGAATGATGAGCACATAGATCCTAAAAAAATTCCTTACAAGCCTGATCACCAACCCCCAACCATTGAAGGTGGGTCTTGATCTGAGTGCCCTAAGAAGCATAGTTATCTAAAACTTTCTTCTAGTGGTAGAAGTTGGATATCCATAATTGAATATTGAAATCAAAAGGGTTCATGGAAAATGCTTTAGAAGCAGTATATAGATCTTTCGTGGTAGCCTCATAAGATCTATGATGGTATTTGGCCAATTGTATATTTTAAATGCAAAAAAAACTTGTAGTACGGGTGATGGTGTCATTCCACCATTGAATCCACCCAAGATGAGTGTGGGACCAAGTTCCTATATTCAATATATGCAAGATATGGCCAAAGGTGCTAGTATGAGCCAACAGCAAGATGTTGAGGTAAAATTACATTTTACAAGTACAAGGTTGAGCTATTTGCCAAATAATGGTAAAGGTGATGAGATAGTGGTCTAACAAAATCACACATATCATGGTAGTGATAGGTAACTCTCTATCTCTTGAGAAAGATAAGAATGACTGTGTCATGATCATGGTACAATCTATCTTTTAAAAGAACTTGTCAAAGTTAGCTCAAAAATTGGACCAAGTATGCCAAACCCCACTTGGACAGTGGCAATTAACATTGGGTTGAAAAAGGCCCAATTTATTTCACATGTAAAACTAGTATTCTCTTTCACTAGAGAAGCATCACAAAGGAAAAAACATTTCTTTTTTTGAAGCCAACTCAACAATGTTAGATGCCCACATAAAACCCAAGTGGTAGTTGGGAGATGATCTTATATCCAACACCAAAGATGAGAGTGTTTCACCACATCATTGGGAGCATAAATATTAACAATACCAAAGGAATGTTTCTGAAAAGACAATGAAACCTACACAATTCTTTGCTTGAGGTCTGAACCATACAAAATAATTGGAGAAATTAAATGAGGTGAGAGAAGAGTAGCAACACCACCTTAGCCAACTTTGTCTAATCAATATAACACCTTTTTAGTTGCAATATTGGACATCCATTACTACCAAAGTTCTATGCTAATTTTCATTAAATGTCAATCTGGGAGCATGAACTTGAGATGATGTATATAAAGTATATGCTCTAGTTTTCGCTAAAAGTCACTACTACCTTGAATGCAATAACCATTAAGAAAATCTAGCTTATCTAAAGGAAAGACAACTATCAAATACTTGGAAGGAAATTCTAACTATTTAACCATACATCTATGCACCTACTACTGCAGGAACAGTGACTGATTCTATTTCAAGTGGCTGCAAGAACATCAGTTCTAATCTTAACTTAGAAAACTGAGTCTAACTCCTACTTACTAAAGCAAACTCCACCTTCTATGTGAGCCCCCACAGAAGAATGAAGGAAAGATAAGCTCAGATAAAAGTGTAGAAACTTAGCAAAGGCATGTATTCATTCAAATATGCAGTATTACAATAACTTAGGAAAAACAATAAGATGTCTCTCAACTCTGTCTGTCTACTCACTACTTAACCTCATAGATACAAATGAGGTCTTATTTAAAAGGAAGGAAGAACAACAAAATCCTATAACTATGACTTCCTCATGAAGGAAAGGTGGTTACAACTTAAGACTGCAAGCATGCAATTGTAAAGACATTAATTATCCCTTAAATTCCCCACAAATATAGATCATAGCAAATGCTAGATCTACTCTTTTATCTGACTTTAAACAACTTCTAGGAATCCAGGTATCATGCATTGCATGTTTAACTGATTGCTTTAATGCTTGCTTCTTTACTCAGCCACTTTATCAGGTCCCTTCTGACTTTGCTGCCAAGTCTTCCAGCTACAACGATGACATACCGCTTCTCTTTAATATCATCAATGCCTTAGTGATATTCCTTCACAATTTTTTTTTATTAACTCCCACTCAGCTTGTATTCCTACGATCAACATTTAATACACACAAGACTTCCCACAAACATTTATTTATATTTATTAGTTTATAAAGAAAAGGCATTAATTATTCAACTAACAGTTTTTGCAATCTCTTCAGCTGTAGGAAGATCTACCCATATCAAACATTCATGAAGAAAGATTTTTACCACAAAATGATCTCCTTTTAAGATATAATTATGATTGTCATTTTTATGCCCTATGTCCATACTTTATACATCAAAAGTTCAAAAAATTTATACTAAAAGATGATAAAGTTCAGTATGTTATAGACAAATGTTCACAAAAAGGGCCAATAAGACTTCTATTTCGTCATGTCATCATTTTTCCCTACAACCATCCTGAGGCTGGTCCCTTCAACATCTATAGGTTTCTGATCCTCATCTGCAACCTGAGATCATTGGTGATTTTCTCCCTTGATTCATGAGCTCTATAATTAAAATATCCATGGTTTTGTTTCAACCTTTCCCATTTCTATTCTTTAGCGATCATGTTATATTCAGAAAATGAATCATACTTTCCAAGCATAGGATGCAAGAGTATTGGCGGGTGGAAATCAAGAGGTACCCAATAATTTTTCTGACTTCTACCTAACATCATATACTTGGGCATCCTGCTGATGGCCAACTCCAAATTTTTGAGAGAGTGCAACTCCCTTGTTTTCAGATCTTTTGGCAATCAGATCCATCTTTGAAGGGAAGCTTATATAGCATCTAGGGCATTTGTAGAACAATGCTGCTCCCAATCAAAAAATGCCTATTTGCAAACAGGGTGAATTTTGGTAGGAGCACTTTGATTATTGTTAATAGAAAGCCAATTGAAGAATACTCTGTGAGCATTTTGTACTTCTAGCCAATGTTCTCCATTTGTGGGAAAACCAAAAACTTCTGCCACCACTTCTTCGATGAATTCTATCCAAATTTCATTAATAGTTGCATATTCGTCCCTCAATGTATTATGAAATTAGAGCACAATTTCTTGATCAAACTACTTCAAACTGAGATAGTAAGCCAACCAACCTCATTGTTGAAACAAACTATATGTTTTTGGGTTTGCTAGTAAGACTCTGTGGTCTATTGGTTCATGCCACTGAGGTTCTCCACCCATACTTTTCAAAAAAAAATGCCAGTACAGGAAAATTCATTGCAAATGATTTTGAGAGTACGAGTAGTGATAGCTACAAGGGTTTCAACAAAGGGAAATTGAAATACTTCAATACTTTCCAAACATCACATCCTTTAGTACTTCATGATGACATTTTGATCACTAGACCATAATGAAGATAAAGATCGTGCTAAAAAAAATATGCCATATTAATGAGGGGTTATGTGAAATCATGATTTAATGGTTAGCCTTCTTTACATTATTTCACACATTTTGGAAGTAGAAAGGAGTGCCAGCTCATTACTAAAATGACCCTTCCTCATACATCCTACATGCCAACTTAAGATTTCCTTGATTTGCATTCATGATTTCAATTTTCCCACCCCCCAACCTAATAGAGACTGGGTCCCACCAGACTATAAAGAATGAAAATTTTAAAAATTGAAATAACATGCTTTTCTAAATAAATAATAAATTAAATAAATGCAAAGGGGTTGAGTGTGACTGACTTGAGGTGCGATAGGAAGGATAGTTCGAGTAGTTCTATACGAGAGAAAGTGAATGAGGTGGAAAAGGAATGAATTTTCGCATGAGTGCAAAATTTTTATTATGAAGGCCTTGAAAATAAATTCAAGGGGCTATAGGTGTCTGAGTGGGAGACTCAGATGGAGTGGCTATAGGAAGAGATGTTTTTGTTGTGGTGAGCTATTGAAGAAATTCTTCCTGGGTTGTTGGTTTATGATATAACTTTAGGCGATGCCTATTAACCAGGAGTTTGAATTTGACCAGATCAATTGTTGATAGTTGAACTACTCCATTGTTAAAAATTGTAATGATTTCATAGGGACCAAGCCATTGAGTCTAAAATTTTCCTTGGTGATGCTGATATCATGAATCATACAAGAGCACCCAATCACCAACAAAGAATTCTTTGTCTTTAATGAATTTGTCATGCCATTTCTTTCTTTGACTATGAATTAATTATGTGTTATGAAGAGCTGATTTTTGCCATTCATCCAACTCATTGAGATGCAAAATGTGATCCTATTGTACTGCAAGAAGGGTAATATCAAGTTCCAAAGCTGTCCGTAGAGTTTTATGTTCAAATTCAATGGGCATAATAGTTATTTTCCCATATAGGAGTTGGAAAGGTGTAAACCTAGTAGTGGATTTCCATGTTGTTTTGTATGCCCATAAGGCTTCAGGAAGTCTAGCTGCCCAATCTTTTTGATGTAAAGACACTGTTTTAGTGAGAATATGTTCCAGCTCTCTATTTGTCACTTCTACTTGGCCATTGGCCTATGGATGATACAAAGATGATTTTCCATGCCAAATTTTATAATCCTCCATGAGTGCTGCTATCAGATTAGATGTGAACTGAGGCCCTTGACCTGATTGTAATTCTCTTGGAACACCAAATCTAATAAAGATACATTCGTACAGAAACTTTGCAACATTATTGTCACAAAAATGCTTCATGGGTTTTTCTTTAGCCCACTTAGTAACATAATCAGTGCAAACTAGTATGTAACTTTTCCCTTCTAATGGTGGTTCAATAGGGCCAATAAAATCAATTCCCCATTTATGAAATGGTTCTACTACTATCTATGGCTGCAGGGGCATTTCACCTATTTTTGTCGTTCAATCCATTCTTTGACATTTATCACATTTTTCTGTATATTGAGCCGCATCCTTGTGAAGTGTATTAAAATAATAACCTGTATTTAGAATCTTTAATGTAGTCAATTTATTAGCAAAGTGACCACCACAGGGCTTGTCATGACAAGCACGAAGAACATCATATGTTTCATCCTCTCTAAGACATCTTCATGTTACTTGATCTGGTCCAGTATAAAACATGAATCCTGAGATCCATGAGAAATTAAAACTCTTTTCTGCCAGCAATAATTTTTCTTTTGTAGAGAAATGTGGGGGAGTTTTGCCAGTAGTTAGATAGTTGGCAATGTCAACATACCAATGGTTTTATATTGATAAAAGGAAGAGATGTTCATTGAGAAAGCTATCTTCTATGGCTATAGGATCATTAGGTGTTTGAGGACGAGACAAGAAATCAGCTACAACATTTGCTTTACCTGGCTTGTCAATAATGGTGATGTCAAATTCTTGCATTAGTAACAACCATCTAGCCAATCATCCAGAGATTGTTGGCTTGTTCATCAGATATTTGATAGTAGAGTGATCTGTATATACAAATATTTGGTGTGCTGTAATGTAATGTTTGAATTTATTCAGAGCATAAATTACATAAGTAGTTCTTTCTCTGTCATAGTGTAGTTATACTCGGCTCCTTGAAGATTTTTGCTGATATAATAAATTGCATGTTCTACTAAATCTATCTTTTGGCTAAGTACCTCTCCAATGGTATGATCTAAAGCATCTGTGTGTATATGAAAAAGTAACTCCCAATTTGGTCCTTAGAGCACTAGTGTTGTTGAGAGGACTTCCTTATTATTTCACACATTTTGGAAGTACAAAGGAGGGCAAACTCATTACTAAAATGACCCTTCCCCATACATCCTATATGCCAACTTAATATTTCCTTGATGTGCATTCATGATTTCAATTTTCCCACACCCAACCTAACAGAGACTGGCTCCCACTAGATCATAAAGATTGCAAATTCTAAAAATTGAAATAACATGCTTTTCTAAATAAATAATAAATTAAATAAATGTAAAGGGGTCGAGTATGACTGACCTGTGGTGCAATAGGAAGGATGGTTTGAGTAGTGTCGTACGAGAGAAAGTGAGATGGCAAGATGATGGAAAGACAAGAAGGTGGAATGGAATGAGGTGGAAAAGAAATGAATTTTCACACATAAGTGCAAAATTTTAATTATGAAGGCCTTGAAAATAAATTCAAGGGGTTGTAGGCGTCTAAGTGGGAGACTCAGATGGAGTGGCTACAGGAAGAGATGTTTTTGTTGTGGTGAACTATTGAAAAAATTCTTCTCGGGTTGCTAGTTTATGATATAACTTTAGGCGATGCCCATTAACAAGGAGTTTGAATTTCACCGGATCAATTGTTGACAGTTGAACTGCTCCATTGTTAAAAATTGTAATGATTTCATAGGGACCAAGCCATCGAGTCTAAAATTTTACTTGGTGATGCTGATATCATGAATCATACAAGAGTGCCCAATCACCAACAGAGAATTCTCTATCTTTAATGAATTTGTCATGCTATTGCTTTCTTTGACTCTGAATTAATTCTATGTTATGAAGAGCTGATTTTTTCCATTCATCCAACACATTGAGATGGAAAATGCAATCTTTTTGTGCTGCAGGAAGGGTAATATCAAGTTCCAAATTTGTCCGTAGAATTTTATGTTCAAATTCAAATTCCATGTTGTTCTGTATGCCCATAAGGCTTCAGGAAGTCTAGCTACCCAATCTTTCCGATGCAAAGACATATTTTTAGTGAGAATATGTTCTAGCTCTCTATTTGTCACTTCTACCTGGCCATTGGCCTGTGGATTATATAGAGACAATTTTCCATGCCAAATTTGATACTCCTCCATGAGTGCTACTATCAGATTAGATGTGAACTAAGGCCCTTGATCTGATTGTAATTCTCTTGGAACACCAAATCCAATAAAGATATATTCGTACATAAACTTTGCAACATTATTTTCACGAGGATGCTTCATGGGTTTTGCTTTGGCCCACTTAGTAACATAATCAGTGCAAACCAATATGTAACTTTTTGCTTTTGATGGTGGTTCAATAGGGCCAACAAAATCAATTCCCCATTTATTAAATGGTTCTACTACTATCTATGGTTGCAAGGGAATTTCACCCATTTTTGTCAATCAACCCATTCTTTTACATTTATCACATTTTTTTGTATATTGAGTTGCATCCTTGTGAAGTGTAGGCTAATAACCTGTATTCAAAATCTTTAATGTATTTCATTTGTTAGCAAAGTGACCACCATAGGGCTCATCATGACAATCACGAAGAACATCATATGTTTCATTCTCTCTGAGACATCTTCATGTTACTTGATCTGGTCTAGTATAAAACATGAATCCTGAGATCCATGAGAAATTAAAACTCTTTTCTGCTAGCAATCATTTTTCTTTTGCAGAGAAATGTTGGGGAGTTTTACCAGTAGTTAGATAGTTGGCAATGTCAGCATACCAAGGGTTTTGTATTGGCAAAAGGAAGAGATGTTCATCGAGAAAGCTATCTTCTATGGCTACAGGATCATCAGGTGTTCAAAGACGAGACAAGAAATCAGCTACAACATTTTCTTTACCTAGCTTGTCAATAATGGTGATGTCAAATTCTTGCATTAGTAACAACCATCAAGCCAATTGTCTAGAGATTGTTGGCTTGTTCATCAAGTATTTGATAGCAGAGTGATCTGTATGTACAAATATTTGGTATCCTGTAATGTAATGTCTGAATTTATTCAGAGCATAAATTACAGCAAGTAGTTCTTTCTCTGTCATAGTGTAGTTATACTCAGCTCCTTGAAGATTTTTTCTAATTTAGTAAATTGCATGTTCCACTGAATCTATCTTTTGGCCAAGTACCACTCCAATGGCATGATCTGAAGCATGTGTGTGTATGTGAAAAGGTAACTCCCAATTTGGTCCTCAAAGAACTGGTGCTATTGAGAGGACTTCCTTAAGCTGCAAGATAGCTTTTGTACACTCTGAATCCCATACAAGCTCTACATCTTTTCGAAGCAATTTATATAAAGGTGTTGCAATTTGACTGAAATCTTTGATTAAACACTGATAATATCCCACATGTCCTAGAAAAATCCTGACTTCTTTCAATTTAATTGGTACAACCAATGTATGTATGACTTCTATTTTTGTTGGATCTACTTCAATTCCTTTAGGGGAAATAAAGTGTCCCAAGACCACTCCTTCTTGCATCATCATAAAGCACTTTTCACTATTTAAAGATAAATTGTAGTCTTTGCATCTTTGTAAAAACTTGTCCAAGTTTTCCTTGGCTTCTTCAAATGTTTGTCCATATGTGGTGAAGTCATCCATATAAACTTCCAAACAATTTGCAGATATGTCAGAAAAAATGCTAATAATAGCTCTTTGGAAAGTTGCAGGTGCATTGCACAAACCAAATGGTAGGACAACATAAGCAAATGTTCCCCGTGGACACATGAATGTGATCTTGTCTTGATCCTCTGGTGCTATCTAGATTTGATTGTAGCCACTGAATGCATCCAAGAATGAAAATTATTTTTTTCTCGCAAGATTGTCAAGAACTTGATTGACAAAAGGCAATGAAAAATGATCATTCTTGGTAGCAGAGTTAAGTTCTCTATAATCTATGCAGACTCACCATTTTCCTTCCTTTTTGGGAACAATAACCAATGGTAACACCCATTAGCTATCCGAAATAGGATATATGAAGCCCGCATTGAGTAGCTTCTACAATTCATTTTTGACAATATCCTTTAATGTTTGGTTTATCCTACGCTAAGGTTGTCTCACAAGTTTACAATCTGGATTGATATAAATCCTATGTGTACAGAGTGCAGGATCCAAACCTTTCATATCTATATACTCCCAAGAAAAAGTATCATGGTGCTTTTGTAACAGCTATAGGATATTATGATGTTGTACCTGAGATAAGGACTTGCTTATATTTAATTCTCTTCCTGAAATGATTGTTGTTTTGACTACTTTTTCAATCATTAAAATTTGCACAATTGGTTGTGAATCTATCTCATGTGGTAGGAGTGAATGCATAAGTTGTGCAGACTTAGAATAAGGAAGTTCAGTAGATAAAGGAAAAATGCTTTCTAAAACACACTTTTGTTTAGAAGATGTATCAGGTTGTGTTCCTTACTCATTCAGTATGATAGAAGAAATGACATCATCTTCTTCTTTAATGTTTACAAATGAGTCCCGTGAGATCATCATCAATTGTTGAATAGAATATATGTCCATATCAGAGCCATCCATATTTGGCCAAACAACTTGATCATCCTTTAGCAAAGGCTGAGCAAGAGAATACAAGGTTAAATTTTTAGTGTTCATTCCATCTAAAATTAGTCATTTTCCCTGATTGTCATGCAATATAATCATCTACTGTTGCTAAGAATGGTCATCCTAAAATGATAGGGTATCCCCCAGTACTTTATTTTGGAGAGAGTATGACAAAATCAATTGGATATTCCCATGAATGTAATGTGACAGTGACATCTTCTAGCATACCATCAAGAATGATGGTAGAACTATCTGCTAGTTGCAAGATTGTTGGTATTTGCCTGAGACCAATGATGCTTAATTTGGATACTACTTCCTTTGTCATTACATTAATGGATGCTCCTAGGTCTATTAAGACATTCTACACTTGCACTCCTTGAATGGTGAGGGTCACTGCTGAGCTTCCAGGGTTTGCATACTTAGGCATTTTGCAGTTATCAAGCATAAGATTAGAAAGCTACCCAAGGACATGGATAGTCTTTCGGTCTTTCTTTTTCCTTCCTAGATTTTTAACATAGGCTTCTCTAATGGCTTTTGAATATATAGGTACTTCCTTTATTGCATCAAGCAAGGGAATTTTCACCGTCATTTGCTTGAGTTGCTCAAGAAAATCTAGTGTAGCTTGATTTTCACTTGGTGGGACTTGCTCTGCTAACCTACTAGGAAATGGTGGTGTCTTGGCTGTAGGAGAAATAGTGGTGGTAGGTTCTTGAATAGACCCAACATTTGTATCATCTATTTCTGTTCTAATGGGCTGCTAAGGTGAGGCAAGCATTGTTCCAGATCTTAGATGGATATCATTCAAGGTGATGGAATAACTTTGTAGCTGGGCTAAAGGTTATGAACTATTAGGATTAGGTGCAAGTTGTGCAGGTAACTGTGGCTATTTTGGAGGGGACGTATTGGTTGTAGGAGACATTAAGGCTTGCTATTGAGGAGGTTGAGTCAAGGCTGGTCGATACTGGTGCTGGTGCCAATTCTAAGGTTGTTGTAAACCCTACTAAGGTTGTTGCCAACCTTGCTGAGGTTGGTGCCACTGTTAGTTAGGCTGCTACCAACCTTAGTTAGGCTACTACAAACCTTGGTTAGGTTGTTGCCAACCTTGGTTAGGTTGCTGCCAATTATTATAATTACCATGTTGTTGTTGCCATTAAGTATTACCACCGTAATTATGGAGTGGGTCTTGAGGAATACCTAATCTTGGAGCCCATGGCCTTCATTGAGCAACATAGAGGACTTCCCCATATTCATCAATTGCCTTGAACTCAGTAGGCACATGTTGTGATTCCAAGCTAGCAATAGGCTTACATCGGCATTTGCGTTTCTTTTCCCTATAATGGGGGCAATATTCTGCCAACATACTATCAACATCCTCCTTCCTTCATGCTTGCATGGTATCCAATTGTGTAGCAACATCATTAATGATGTCTTGCTTGAAATCTGACAAGAGGTTTGATAGTTCTATCTTAGATACTCCCACCCTAGGAGTTTTTTGGAGTAAGTCCCTCAAACCTCATCCTTTTTTTGTTGTTTCTCTAGAATAGTTCAAACAAATATTTTGGATTTCAGCCCACGTCTTCTATGTAATGTCACCTCCAACGATTAAGTCTAAAGCTTCCATACTCCTATCTTGCACTCCTTTCAGAAAGAGATTCTTTTGGGACTCCTCACTCAGCTGATGTTATGTGTTGCGCTGAAGGTTAAACATGAACTAGGTAACATAGTTCTCCAAAGTCTCATACTACTTTTGTGACATTTTAGAAATGTCATCTCCTTTCAATTCATGGCCTCTGCAATATTCCTTATATTATTAAGGAAAAAGTTACTCATAGTTGGCCAATCTATCATAGTATTGGCACCTAGACTCATGAACCATCTCAAAGCAACTTCTTTGAGAGTTGATGGAAACAATTTCAGCTTATGGGCATCAATTGTGTAGTCATAACTTCAACAAAGGATGTCAAATTCAAAGAGAAAAGTTTTTGGATCTTTAGTAATAAGGCCATAGAATTTTTGCAAGGCAGCTGAAGGTATATTTTTCAGATTTTTATTACCCTGTTGAGGAGGAATTGGAAAGGGAAAGGTAGGTTGAGCTGCTGCATTTTTGGATGTCCTAGTGGTAGCTGATAAATGATTAGAGCTAATGGATTATCTTGATATTCTGGCTCAGCAAAAAGATTATTCAAATGGAAGGATTCTTCAGATGTGGTCAATGATTGTACTTGTTCCAGTACTTCTGTAAATTCATTCTCAAATAGTTCTTCTTCTATTTCTTCTCTCTCTTCTCTTTCTTCAAGGTTAGGATAAAAAGGATCTTCTTGATTGAAGTTGGGAAGAAATCTTCCAAGGTGGTCTCTTCTCCTATGCATGCAAGAATGTTAAAAATGAAACTAAATGACTCAATTGTGAATACTAGACTAACACCATCCCCAAAAATGGTGCCAAAAATATGTCTAATCAATATAACACCTTTTTAGTTGTAGGATTGGACATCCCTTACTACCAAATTACTATACTAATTTTCATTAAATGTCAATCCAGGAGTGTGAACTTGAGATGATGTCTGCAAAGTATATGCTCTAGTTTTCACTAAAAGTCACTACTACCTTGAATGCAATAACCATTAAGAAAATCTAGCTTATCTAAAGGAAAGAAAACTATCAAATACTTGGAAGGAAATTATAATTATTTAACCATACATCTATGCACCTACTGCTGTAGGAACAATGACTGGTTCTGTTTCTAGTGGCTGCAAGAACAATAGTTCTAATCTTAACTTAGAAAACTGAGTCTAACTTCTACTTACTAAAGAAAACTCCACCTTTTACGTGGGCCCCCATGGAAGAATGAAGGAAAGATAAGCTCAGATAAAAGTGTAGAAACCCAGAAAAGGCATGTATTCATTCAAATATACAGTATTACAATAACTCAGGAAAAACAACAAGATGTCTCTTGACTCTGTTTGTCTACTCACTACTTAACCTCATAGATATAGATGAGGTCTTATTTAAAAGGAAGGAAGAACAAAAAACTCCTATAACTATGACTTCCTCATGAAGGAAAGTCAGTTACAACTTAAGACTGCAAGCATGCAATTGTAAAGACATTAATTATCCCTTAAATTCCTCACAAATATAGATCATAGCAAATGCTAGATCTACTCTTTTATCTTACTTTAAACAGCTTCCAGGAATCTAGGTATCGTGTGTTGCATGTTTAACTAATTGCTTTGATGCTTGCTTCTTTACTCAGCTGCTTTATCAGGTCCCACTTTGTTATTTATTAAAATAGGTCCCTTTTGACTTTGCCACCAAGTCTTCCAACTACAACGGTGATATAACGCTTCTCTTTAATACCATCAATGCCTTAGTGCTATTCCTTCACGGTTTGTTTTTGATTAACTCCCACTTAGCTTGTATTCCTGCGATCAACATTTAATACACACAAGACTTCCCACAAACATTTATTTTCATTTATTAGTTTATAAAGAAAAGACATTAATTATTCAACTAACAGTTTTTGCTATCTCTTCAACTGTACGAAGATCTACCCATATCAAAGATTCATGGAGAAAGATTTTTACCACAAAATGATCCCCTTTTTAGATATAATTCCAATTGTCATTTTTATGCTCTATGTCCATACTTTATACATCAAAAGTTGAAAACATTTATACTAAAAGATGATAAAGTTTAGTATGTTATAGACAAATTTTCACAAAAAGCGCCAATAAGACTTCTATTTCTTCATGTCATCAAAATTCATGATGGGAAGAAAACATGACACTTATAATTTTTTAATGAATAAATAAATTATTATTAAAAATTATTGTAATTAAAAATAACTAATTTGAATTCACTCATGGCTAGCCCTAAGCCTCTAGACCCTCCACCATGCCCAGATCTATAGATTGTGTTAACCCTACACAGAGATTTGGAAGTCATGACAAATTGTTGTAGGACTGTAGAGGACAAGAGGAAGACCTTCTCTAGCCCTACTCCCTTGAGAAATGTAGAACTTTTTGGTGACCTAGTGGAAGGTGGAAAAAAAATAACTAATAGAACCCCTGGAGGTTGGAAGAATGCACTTGTGGGTTCCTAGGTGGCTGGAGATTTAGTGGAGGATCCCAAGAATTCTCATGGTGAAAATGGGCCTATGATGTCCCTCCTTGATACTTTGGTGGAAAACATTACCTCTGGCCTCAAACTATGCATTGTGGATAGATTTTTTTCTTTTAGACCCATGATAGAGATGGTTCAAAAGTGGGTCAATCAAAAATGGAAGATTAAGGGTAGTGTTAGTATCTCTGCAATGCCAAGTGGCCATTTTTATTTTAAATTCATCATGGAGGAAGATATAAATCTAATGCTCTTGGGAACATGGTATTACAACAAGTGCTATCTTTCCTTAAAAAGGTAGCACCCGAGCTTCGATGCTAGTGTAGAGCTCAAAAAGCTAGCTCTTGTATGGGTAAGATTACCTTTTTTACCTTTAGAATTATAGAATGAGAAGATTTTAAGTTGGATAGGGAATTTGTTTGGTCACTTTGTTACAATGGACATAGTAATAATGCAAAAATCTAGACTGGTGTATGCTAGATTCTATGTGAATGTGGCACTAAATTAGGCTCTCCTAACTGTGGTCACTCTAAAAACTAAATGGGGAGAGAGATACCAACCCATAGAATATGAGAATGTGAGACTTTTTTGTTAGAAGTGTGAAGAATTTGGGCATGTAATAGTTGACTATAAAGCCCAACTCTAGAAGGAGAAAGAAAAAGAAGTATCCCTAGGAATTTTAAAAGATGTAGTTTGAAACCCTCAGAATCCCCAAGATTGGAGGAGGTGGTTGTTGTCGAATAAAACCTAGAAGCTAACATGATACATGATACCCCTATCAAAGGGTTTGGGGGGCAAATTGAACCCAAAGTGGGGGAAAATTTTGAGGAAATGAAGAAAATGGAAGAGTATCCATTTAGAAGGGAAATAGGGGAATTAATAAGGTCACCTTTAGGGGGACTTAAGGAAGGAGAAATGATGGAGCAAGGTGAAATAGTGGCACAAAACTCCCTTCCTAGTACTCTAGTAAATTAGAGAGGTAAGGGCTTATAGGAACATATGGCTATAGACTATGCTACCAAGGAAAGGTTATACATCCCTTTGAGAATGAGGAAGGCCTCTCCAATAGAGATAGTAGAAAAAGTGATGGAAACTTTGGATAAAGCTGAAAAGGAACTAAGCCCCACCTTCCCACAAGAAGGTGATAATGAGGAATGGGAAGTCTAGAAAAGGAAGAAAATGGGAGTAGGGGGGAACCAGATGTAGAAACATGTGGTACAACTCTAAGACTAACTAGCAGAGAAACCAGGACAAAACAAGCAACAAGGGATGTGGCCAGCGGTAAACAACTTACACTAGAGACTATAACAAGAGGTAAGAAATGAAATTCCTCTTTTGGGGATATTTTTTAAAACAATGTATATTTCAGGAAAAGGTTGATTGTGTGTTAATCCAAGAAACAAAAATGTCTAGTGCCAATTTTGATAGATTAGTGAGTCATGTTTGGCCTAGGGCTGATTTCATGCATATGGAGCCTTAGGGAGTATTTCCACCATGTGGAATCTATGTTTTATGATGGGGGTTGAGATATGGAGAGACAAAAACTTTGTAATAATAGAGTTCCAAACTAGTAATCAAAGATGGATGCTTATCAATATCTATGCTTCTAATAACAAGATAGGGAGAAAATAAACTTATGGAAAGCTAGAAAGGATAATAGAAACTATTAGGGGTAAATAGTTAATGTGTATGGGAGATTTTAATACCCCCCTCTATCATTCAGAAAAGTTAGGTGGAAATAGAGACTACCCTAAAAGCTTGCAAAATCTCCATGATTTTATGGGAAAAATGGATTTAATTGATGTTGACCTGAGAGGGAACCCATTCACATGGACTAATAATAGAAAAGGAGGTGATATCATTCAACTAAGAATGGATAGACTAATGGTAACCAGGAATTGGAATGGTTGAGTAATTCCATCTTGGAGAACCTCACAAGAACTACTTCAGACCATTCCCCTTTAATCTTTCATTAGGAGGATGGTATAAAAGGTGGTCCAAAACCTTTCAAGTATGAGATAATGTGGAAATCCATCCTAAAATTCAAAGATTGAATCCAAGAATGGTGGAATATAAGGATTGATGGTACTACTATGTATAGACTAACTCAAAAATTAGACAATATAAGGAGAAATGTTAAGGGCTAGGCTAAGAGCTCCTTTGGAGATTTGTTCGAAGTCAAAAGAGAAGTGGAGGAAAAACTTAAGAAGATACAATGGGAGATTGATTAGGGAAATAATTTGGAAGAAGAGTATTAAAAACAATGGAAGGATATCATTTTGAGGGAAGAAATATTTTGGAAGCAAAGATCGAGGGTTCAATGGTTAACTAAGGGAGATAGGATTACCACCTCTTTTCATAGGTCGGCTTCAAATAATAAAAGAAGAAACATGATCAATAGGTTGGATGGAGAAAGGGAAGAGAATATAAGGATCAGGAGGAGATGGGAGGACATGTAGTGGATTACTTTAGCGAGGCTTATAAAAAGGATATTAGAATAGGAAATCAGATTGTAAGAAGAAGTCTGATAAATACAATCTCACAAGTGCTTGGAGAAGTGGAAAATAATAGCATTCTAGGAAACATCACAAAGGAGGAAGTGAAAAGGGCTATGTTTTCCATGAAATCTTACAAAGTCTAAGGACCTGATAGTTTCCCCCAGGTGTTTTTCTAGCATTTATGGGAGGTCATTAAAAATGAACTGATTTGGGCTACTAGGGATTTCTTTAGAATGGGGAAGATGATAAAAAGGATAAATAAGACTTTTATTGCTCTAGTCTCTAAGACTCTGACACCCATGAGTCTCTTGGACTTCAGACACATAAGCCTTTGTAACATAGTTTATAAAATTCTTTTCAAAGTTTTGGTCAATAGGATTAAGCCCTTCCTTGAGAGCATCATAGGAGCACCACAAAAGGGGTTTGTGCTAGGGAGACAGATTCTAGATGTTGTGATAACTAATCATGAGATTATACATTCCATGGAGAAAAATAAAAGACCAAGTATGGCCTTCAAGTTGAATATCTATAAGGCATATGATAAGGTAAAGTGGGACTTCCTTTATGATGTGCTTGAAAGAGTGGGGTTTAATGATAAAGTCATAAACCTTATTAGGATGATTGTGGGTACTATCTAATATGTGGTCCTACTGAATTACTCTCCTTGGGGTAATTTTGAAGTAGAGAGAGGATTAAGGCAAGGAGACCTGCTATCCCCCTACCTCTTTATTATGGTGGCAGAGGTACTGGGAAGATCATTTTCCAAACTGGTAAATACAAGATGTGTTAAAGGAATTAAACCTACTAATACTACTGAAACTAAAGTGTTACAACAATTTTTTGATGATACTTTTCTCTTTGGAGAGCCCTCTATTATGGAACCTAAGGCATGGAAGAGTATACTTAGAAACTATGAAGATAGCTTAGGTCATAAAATAAGCTACTTTAAAAGTAAACTTTATTTTTTTAACACTGATGCTCTTATGCAAATGAAGATTAGGAACATCTTAGGCTGTCAGTCTGCCAACCTCCTAGATACTTATCTTGGCCTACCATTAACTATTAAGGAGGTGACTAATGATTTCTAGAATATTATTGTTGAACGAATCCTTAAGAAGCTAGCAAGATGGAAAGGTAAAATCCTTAGTAATGATGCTAAACTATAGCTACTCTATGTAGCTCTCTAGGGCATTCTAGTCTACTTTCTGTCCCTTTTTAAAATAAATCAAAACATGGCAAATAGAATTAAGAGAATACAAAGGAATTTTCTTTGGTCAAGTACAGAGGAAAAGAACAAATTAAATCTAGTCAATTGGGAGGATGTTTGCAAACCAAAGGAAAGGGGGGGTTTGGGAGTGAGAAGGCTTAGAGAGCTAAATAAAGCCCTCCTTGCTAAAATTGGATAGAGACTAGGAGAAAACAATACAGATTGGAGCAATATCATGAAAGACAAATACCTATCTAACTCCCTTTTTACTCATAATATTTTCAAGAATGACCTCCCAAGAGGAACCAAAATATGGATGAATATTGTCAAAATTATAGGTATGCTAAGGGAAGGGGTAAGGTGGATTATGGGAAATGGGTGGAACATCAGGTTCTGGGAGGATAATTGGATGGTGGGGGGGGGGGGGGAACTGTTGGTTTACAAAAAATTTAGAAGACTAATGGAGAAATTGAAGACAAAGATGGGGCTAAGAGTGGGGGATTATATTGACTCTAGAAAGAAGTGGAATAAATTAAAAAAAATAACATGTTCCCAGGAGGATATCCAACTTCTTAATGAACTGGAAGAGTTGATTGAAGCGCAAAGACTCTCAATTCTAGTTTGGGAGGATAAAGTGGTATGGGATTTAACTCCTATTAGTAATTTACTATCAAGTCAACTTACAAACATCTCTTTAGAAAGGACTTTTTTTTGACAATATGGCATAAATTTTGGATTAGTAATCTTCTACCCAAAATAAATTTCTTCTAGTGGACTGTTCAACATGGTAAAATACTATCACTAGACAATCTGAAAAAAAGGGGCTACTTTATCACAAATAGATGTTATCTATGCAAAGAAAAAGAGGGGAATATCTCTCAAAATTTCCTTGAATTCCTATATTCCCTAAAGATTTGGTCACTGGGGTGGGAGAAATTTGGACTATGTTGGGTGTTGAAGAAGAACTTAAGTCAATTCGTGGACAACTACGATTGTCCCTTTTATCATCTTGAGCTGGTAGTCTTATGGAGAATTGTCCCACCATATATTTGCTAGCACATATGGAAAGAAAGAAACAATAGAATCTTTCGAGAAGAGGAAAGACCTGAGGAAGTAGTTATGGGAATTATGGAGAAATTTATAAAATAAAATATAAGGATTGTCAAATGTAAGACACTAAAAGAAGAACCAGGTAGGAAGGAATGCCAAATAGTGGAAAAGTAGGGTATTCAATGGAATTTTAATCAATTTGATAACTCTAAGGTTATAAAGAGGTAGCAGTCAAGATGGAAACCACCTTTGATGGTGCTACAAGGAAGGGAATAGGGGTAGAAGGTGGAGTGCCAAGGAATGGAAATGATGATGCACTACTAGTCTACTTTGGGAATGTTGGTAGAGGAAGTAATAATTTGGCTAAAGCGATGGCTCTTATTTGAGGTCTACAATTGATTAGCGAAATAAAAATAAAGGAAATAACTATAGAAGGAGACTCAAAATTAATAAATGATATTGCAAAGGGAACTTCTCAGCCTAGCTGTAATATCAAAAATATCATCACAAATATTAGACATATCATAGATGGGATGGAAAAAGTCCAGTTGCAGCACATATATAGGGAAGATAATATGGTGGTAGATGTCATGGCTTCCATGGGGTTTGAATTAAAGGAAATGACATGTTGGAGAAGCATGGATATCCTAAAGGAGGAAATTAAGACCCTGATCTGCAGAGAAAGAGCGGGAACAAAAAAAAATTAAGCATGGCTAGATAAATAAAGATTAGTGCCAATTTTGGCAGTATTATATCTAGGAAGGAAAAAATTGCTAAAATTAATAAAAAGAATAGGGGAAAGATGATGAGACACCATCATAAAGACTGGATAATAAATAGATGCAATTTGAGATATGAGTTACTTCACCATTATGCTAACATAATGCAAAATTTAAATTATTTCCTTTTCGAAAGTATGAAAGATATAATTGCAGATGCTATCAGAGATTCTAGGGATGGTAGAGTAATGATGTTGAGTATGCACAAATCCCATAATGAAAATGAATGGGATTTCAAAGCACCCCAAAAACTTTCATGCGGGAAGTTTAAAGACCCTATAGAGGTTATTTGCATCATTGATGTTTAATAATATCATTATTGACAGAAAGATTGATGACAAGAAGGTTCAAATGTAAATTACTGAAGTTGGTGGATCAAGAATTAGTGGGGAAGAAATGGGTGGAGATTTGAGTTGATTGGAACCAACAAAGATAGAAAATTTCAAAGATAGGATGACAACTTGGTTCATGTTAAAAGAAGGGGGATTTCTTCCTTATATGCAAGCAATGGTAGGGTATGATGAAAGTTGTTCTCTTCAATTTGTGAATGGGTGTAATGACCATAGGGTTACCATAAATGGTATTATATTCCAAGTTAATGAGGATGTTATTGCAATGGCTAATGGGTTGTCCATAAAGGGGAAGAAATGGAAAAGGGTTACAAAAATGGAAAACTAGGCCAACATGAATAGTTTTTTTTTGTAGAAGATGAAGAACTTGTTTGCTATAGAGGAGGCTTTTGAAGGGATAAGCTACCAGCTTGATGGGAAGATGTTGGAATATTCAAATATGGAAAGAATACTTATGAGAGGGGGGGGGGGGGGGGGGGGGGTGAATCAGAAGTATTGTACTTTAACCAATAAAACCTTTTAACTAAAAGTAAATTGCATGTATGTAAATACATCAAGAAAATATGAAACTAAAACATGCATACACAACACATAACACTAGGATTTGGTAACCCAGAAACCCTCTAGGAATAAGAAGGTAAAACTAGGGTGGGGATGATACCCACAAAAATTACTGCAGCAATATTGTTCAACCACTTCTGATGGTCTGCCCTGTTAAAGGCTTTACACTGTGTCAATAGTGACCTGGTTAAAGGATTTCAAACACTCAACATGAAGTGTCACCCTGTTAAAGGATTTATTCACCTTTTGATAAGGATCTACATATAGCTGTTAAGCCAACCTATCTACATAGGATTTCCTTTCTAATACACTGGTAAGAGAGTATTAGATATTATAAACCTGATTGTTTGCAATCCTTGTTTGCTGAATGCAGGTACTTGTTTTGGCTCTTTCTCTAATTTTGATCCTCTAAGATCTGATTTTTGGTTTTCTTCTTTGCTTTGTTCTGATCAACTGATTATTAAATTGCTGCTCTTATTTTCTATGTCTCCTTTCACTGAATTCCATTATGTTTTTCCTTTAACACTACTATACTTCTCTCTCTCTCTCGCTTTTCAATGAAACTTTCATCTTTCTTAAAAAGACTTCGAAGACTTAGGGTTTGATATGAATCTATGATCCATATTGATTCTTAATTTCCCGCTCAATACTTTCCTTTTGCTGATTGGTTGCATGCCTTTCCAATTTTCCAATTGGATGCATGCAGATTGCATAGAAAATGTAAAAGATTCGTTCTTATCTCTATATCTTTTGAGATTTATCTTATGTTGGCTACAAAAATGGTTTACATAATAGTTTGTGCAATCACAAACTCTTATGCTGATATCTTGAGTTACTCAGCTCCTGAAGCATTACTGATACTCAGCACATGTTGTTTGCTGGATAGCTCGACACCTTAACAAAATTGTATCACTCGGCACTTTATGCTACTTGGCACTTATTAACACTTGGCACCTCATGTTTATTGGAACTTGTCATTACTCGGCACCTTATGTTACTCGGCACTTGTTATTACTCGGCACCTTATATTGCTCAACACTTGTTATTACTCCGCACCTCATGTTACTCAGCACTTGTTATTACTCGGTACCTACTCTTTGCTCGGCATGTATAGTAAAAAATGGTTAAGTGTATTGACACTCAACTATCAAAATTATTCTTTAAACCAACAATCTCCCCCTTTGACATGAGTGGCAAAAACACTTAACTAAGATCTTGGTATCTTTGTCATTATTGCATGTATCTTTTTATTCGCTACAAAAGTTTTAGGAGCAAATAAAAATATACCTTATGACTCCTTGTTAGTTGATCCTGTATGTACACTCAGTGATTTCTATCTTGTTTCTGCATTCTGACTAATGAAAATTTGTCAAAGATTTGCTATCTCCCCCTTTTATCATACTTATCATTTCATTCCTATACTTAACTCACCCATACTTAATCTTTTCTTATCACTCCCCCATACTTATTCTCCCTCTTTTTGACACTTATGTCAAAGGCTCTAGAGGGAAATGCCATACTTAGCCAAAAATGTACTATTTACTTCAAGGAGTACCTTCAGAGCTACATCCCAATTTGTTAGTGCAACATCCAATGACTTATGCTGGATAGCAATCTCTGCTGCTAGGTGTACAAGTCCATTAGATGTAGAAAGATTGGGGTCTTTCTTGAGGACTATCTCTGCATTTATCTGCTCCTTGTGAAGTAATTCCAAATGAGGAGTAATTGAAGATTGAATTTGCATCAATTTAGCTTTTGTGGTTGCCTCCTCTGCTGCTAAGATAGCTAACTCTCTTTTTGTGTGAAGCAATTGGGCAAAATGCTTCTCACTCTGAGTTGGATTTGTGGGAAGTTGCATGCTGGAAATCTTTGAATTTCTCTCCAAGCTCAGTATCTTCTGGCTAGTGTTCTGTGTGAATGTGGAAAAATCACACAACTTTTTGTACAGGGAAAAGATGTTTCCTAGTACAGTTTTAACTATTTCAATTTTCTTTGCCAGTTCCACTTGTGATAGTACTATATCACTGGATATTTTATTATTTACCTTTCCTTGGAACTTTCTTTCTGACCATTCTAGCAATTTGGCATTTGTTTCCTGGTCTTCACTAGTCACCTGGTCAACTATATTAGATAGTTGCTCTATAATTGGTCTTGACTCATCTGGAGACTGTAAGCAGAAAGCTTTTGTGAATATGTCTTTGATTTCATTCAAGGTGAGCTTATGCTTGTGTTCTCTTCTTAGTGCTTCTTGTCTCCTTCTTCTGTCCAATGCACTCTAAATTTCATTGATCTTCTCCTCAGTGAGAGTGCTAGATTCATAATATGGAATCTTTATTTCTTCATCAAGTTCAGGAACTCCATAGTGAAGTTTCCTAACTACCTTTGATGAGCTCGAGCCTGGTGTCCTGATTTGTAATTGCAACCCATCAGTGCTCGGCTGCTGAAGAGTCTGTGTTGGAGTACTAGATTTTGGTAATGCAACTAGTGTTTGTATTGGAGACTCCTCCTTCTTCTTTGTCTCATCTTTTTCTTCAGCTTGTGTATCCTTTTGATGATCACAAGGTGGGGTTGAACTTGTTGGTTGTTCAGATGTTTCTTTTATTTCCCCTACTGCTGTACTCGACATTTGAAGTGTATAGGAGACTACACTTGGTGGAGGTGGTGGTGGAAGAAATAGAATACTAGTAGTTTGTATGGTCGAAGGTGGCACTTGTGTTTTCACCTTGACTGTCTTTGTTTTAACTTCTAGATTCTGTAATTCATCAACACTGACTAATATAGGATTTGAACTTAATTTTTCTACTAGTGATGATTGGTCAAGGATTTCTAAATCCTCTGCAGTTAATGGATTAATGTTTGGGTTTGAGGTGTCTGTAACATCCTTGATTTTTATAATCTCTGCAGGTGTGATGGTGGCATGAGGAGGACTAGGAGGGGATACCTATGTGTCTTGCACACTTTGATCTTGTGGCTCAGCTATATCTTTCTCTTCCTCTTTCTCCTCAGTATGTGCCTTTTCTTTCTTTTCTTCTTCAACCTTCTTCTCCACTTGTTCCTTCTCTTTTTCTTTGATGCCTGATGCCTTCTTTTCCTTTATCTTGGCACTTGCCTCTGCCTTATATTCTTCATTATACACATCATCTATTTTCTTGTAAACTATTTTCCACAATCTTGTGGATTTTGTAACTACCTCTTCAATTTTGTTCTGTAGAATGTTGAATGCTCTATGCTTGGGAGTGAATCTATTGTTATGCCTTTTTACTGCATTTGCTACTTGATCTGTAGACAAATTAGGCACAATCTAGCTAATGTTGATTCCCTTAGCTCCCTTTCCATTTGTAAACAAAAATGCCATTTATCCTCTACAATTTTGTACAATTATTTAGGCATTGATTCATCTAATTCAAGAGGTGTGTGCTTATATTCAGTCATCATAGCATACACAGATTCCTCTAATTTATTTTTCTCTTCTTTGGTGAGCTTAGAAAAATTTAGGTTCTTTAAACCTTTCAAATCATCATTCCTAATTTTTTAACATAATTTATCAATAGTAGTCTGAGGTTTGTGTCTTACCACTTGAAATTGGTTGTTGTCCTCTAACTCTGTCTTCTCCTCATCTGTTTCAGGCTGGGCAAAAAATTTTCTTTTCTTCTTAGACTTGGTAGCAGTCTTCTTTGGAGTTTTCTTCTTCTCTTTTGCCTCCTCTTGGGCTTTTTGTGCTGTACCCCTTGTAGTCAGTCTCTTTTGTGCAGGAGCAGCTACTTTCTTTCCTTTGGGTTGAGGAGCAGGAGGAGTTGTGGCCTTTCTTTTTATGACCTTGGGTTCAACTTGTGCTTCCTTGGCTTCTTCTTCCTTAGCACTTTCCTCTTTGTCTTCTCCTAACCCTTGAGTCAGACCTTGTGGTTCATCTCGCTTATCTTCAATGTCTTCTTCTTCCTCTTTTGTTGTTCCTTCACCTTCAACACCAAATTTTATCTTGATTTGTCTCACTATCTTTTCTTTCTTCTTTATTGCTGAGGCAGTCTTCAAATTTGTTATCACCCTTGATTTAACAACATCATAAGTTCCAAAGGCTTTTGCATTCTTATCAACTTCTTCTGCAAGAAGGGATGTTATTGCTGCAAAAGCTTGATCAATATCAAGTTCATAACCTAGTGGCCTAAGCCATCTTACTCTAGGTATGACTGCTTGTATAAAGGTATAATCAATATCTACAAGAAAACAAATATCTTTTTCATATTTCTTAGTCAATGAGACTGGAATCCTCATTCTTTGTTTCATGGACTTTTTAAAGTCCTCAAAGTAACTAGTCATTTGGGCATCAAAGTTTTCACCCATCTGTTCAATATATCCATTAATTTGTTCAACAATTGTTTTGTCTGGACTCCATCTTACCTTACCTACTGAAGGGAATTCTTTCATCAGATAGAAAAATATGCATACCAAAACTGATCTGAATTTGCACTAAGCTCCCTTGCTTTTCCTTATAGCTCCCAAGTTTTCATTAATTTGTTGAAACATGAGCTCTGATAGATCATAGGTATGATCCTTTTTAATTATCTTATATGCAACATCAACTGCTATACAAGGCACACTGTTCAATCTACTTGATTGATAGAATTTGTGTGAAATGATTCTCACAAAAAAATCTAGTAGAGGATCTGTGACTATATCAATAGTCATTCCTCTATTATTCCATTTAGCACCTATGTTTTTCACTATTACTTCCCTTTTGTCACTTCCCAAGGTCTTTGGCCGATCTAGGGTTGGAATACTAGTAACCCTATGGACAGTTTTCTTGGTGAATTTTACTAGCCCTGACTCTAACCAAAAGGCTCTATCATGTATTCTGCTCAAAACTATTTGTACCCATTCAATTTTGAAAACAATAAAAAATTCTAGGGTTTTGGTTAATCCTTTTCTTTCTACTATTGAGAACTCATCTTTTAGTATCTTGTTCTCACATAGCTTGTCATATGCATTGTAAATCTCTAAATCTCCTATGGCTCCAATTTTGTAGTTATAACATCTACGAACATCTTGGACCATAACAAATTTATCAGGAATAACTGATAATGCACCTGTGGGATCATTCTTGTATGCTACTTCTGGAATGGGTTTGAATTCAGGTTCTTTTACTTCATTACTGACCAGCTGTATTTCATGACTCTCTTTACCCTTAGTGGTTCCTGACCCAGATGCCATTGTTTTCCAAACTAGGGTTTACAATTTAAACAAGTTTATAAACTCTACGTAGCTCAACACTTAAGTAAAATACCTCAAATCAATGGAACTTGTGCTAAATTGTTGTTGAAATCTTCACAAATGGCTTCTGAGCTGACCTTGATCTTTTCCACTCTTCTTGGCTTTGCTTCGCATTTGAATGGTGGGAAATGATCAAAAATTAAATTATGTACCCTTCAAAATAGAGTAATTAATGCTTAGTGCGCTGACAACTATCTACTCGGCACTTGAAATATTTTAACAAAACTCAGCACTTATTGTATTTTCACTTTGCTTGGCTCCCATTAGTATTTCATAGCTCGGCATCATCTATCAACTCGGTCGCTCTTAGCAACTCGGCATCTGAAGACAATTTTGACAAATTTTGCAAGACTCTCAATTTTGACTTGGCATCTCTACTGATGCTGATTTCTTCTTTGCAACTATTCAATCTTTTGGGACTAATGTTTGATGTACCTTAGTTTATCAATCCCACACACCTATGCTTGCTTAATTTGATGAAGTGTGATCACTTGACCTATTAGGTGAAGTGATCTCTACACTTGATGTGCTACTTTCATCTTTCTTCTTCCATGTCTTATTCATTTCACTTCTAATGTGTTCAACATTTGTCTTTGCCTTTCTATTGCTGAACTCAGAACTTGGTGCCTTTGACCTTGTTAGGCAATTTTTGTTGACATGACCAGTGTTTAAGCAACTGAAACATGTAGTTTGACTCAACCATGTTTTATAGTTTCCCTTGAAATGGGTTCTTATGCAATTCTAGGGTGAATGTCCATATTCTTGACAATAGTGACAACTGTACCTGGTGTTGTAATCCCAAAATTCATGGTTTGATGTCCTTGCTGGTTGATTTGATGTTCACATATGCTTTGATCTACATTCAAAAGCTCTATGTCCATATTTCTTGCAATTATGATAGTGATCCTCAAATCTTGATGTCTTAATAGTCTTGATTCTGCATTCATATGCTTGATGACCTTGCTTCTTGCACTTATGACAATGGTTCATACTTTTAGGTTTATCATGCTGATGGGCATTCTTGCTTCTACATACATTAGATGTATGATCTTTCTTTCCATAGAAATGACATGTAGGTTTGACATTTTTACCTTTGTCGCTTCTTTGTTCTGCACTCTTTGATGATTTTCCAACTTCAGTGCTGTTGTATCCAAGTCCTAATGTATCATGGGTTGATCTTGGGGATTTCAGTATTTGCTCAAAATACTTGATGGCTTCATTGGGTTTATTGAATTTTTTTGAAATTTCCTTCTCTCTTCTTAGGTCATTCTGCAATTTTTCATTCTACATCTTCAGTGTAGACATCTCAATGTCTTTTACATTGAGTTCATGATGAAGGTTCATCATTTGGGCAAGTGTATCCATCTGCATGTTTGAGATCCTTGTCAATTTAGTACATTTTTCTTCAAGCCTGTTTGCAAGATTCCTTTTGGCATTTTCCATCATGACTTTATCTTCAATTGCTCTTTTCTTTTGTTTAGTGATTTCACATAACATTATAGCCTATGATTCATGTTCCATTCTAAGAGATCTTATCTCATCTGCTTGAACTTTATTTTTCTCCATCAGTTCTACAATTGCTGCATCAAACTCTTTAGTATCTCCATTGGAAAATATATTTGTGGTATCAATCTCCTTGTAGTTTTTCTCATTTTTGGCTATGGCTAGATCCTTCCTCTTTTTTAATGAGTTTCTCAACTTGTTTCTAAATTCCTCCAAGCTATGCAGAGCAAGTTGCACATCTATCACCTGATTTTCAATGATCTTTCCAAGTTTGAAAGCTTCCATCTTTAGATATTTTCCTCCAAGCTATTAGAATTTTTCTTGTGAGAACCTAACTAGGCTTTGATACCAATTGTTGGAATATTCAAATATGGAAAGAATACTTATGAGAGGGGGGGGGGTGTGAATCAGAAGTATTGTACTTTAACCAATAAAACCTTTAAACTGAAAGTAAATTGCATGTATGTAAATACATCAAGAAAATATGAAACTAAAACATGCATACACAACACATAACACTGGGATTTGGTAACCCAGAAACCCTCCAGGAATAAGAAGGTAAAACTAGGGTGGGGATGATACCCACAAAAATTACTGCAGCAATATTGTTCAACCACTTCTGATGGTCTGCCCTGTTAAAGGCTTTACACTGTGTCAATAGTGACCTAGTTAAAGGATTTCAAACACTCAACATGAAGTGTCACCCTATTAAAGGATTTATTCACCTTTTGATAAGGATCTACAGATAGCTATTAAGCCAACCTATCTACATAGGATTTCCTTTCTAATACACTGGTAAGAGAGTATTAGATATTATAAACCTGATTGTTTGCAATCCTTGTTTGCTGAATGCAGGTACTTGTTTTGGCTCTTTCTCTAATTTTGATCCTCTAAGATCTGATTTTTGGTTTTCTTCTTTGCTTTGTTCTGATCAACTGATTATTAAATTTCTGCTCTTATTTTCTATGTCTCCTTTCACTGAATTCCATTATGTTTTTCCTTTAACACTACTATACTTCTCTCTCTCTCTCTCTCTCTCTCTCTCTCTCTCTCTCTCTCTCTCTCTCTCTCTCTCTCTCTCTCTCTCTCTCTCTCTCTCTTCAATACAAATTTCATCTTTCTTAAAAAGACTTCGAAGACTTAGGGTTTGATATGAATCTATGATCCACATTGATTCTTAATTTCCTGCTCAATACTTGCCTTTTGCTGATTGGTTGCATGCCTTTCCAATTTTCCAATTGGTTGCATGCAGATTGCATAGAAAATATAAAAGATTCGTTCCTATCTCTATATCTTTTGAGATTTATCTTATGTCAGCTACAAAAATGGTTTACATCATAGTTTGTGCAATCACAAACTCTTATGCTGATATCCTGAGTTACTTGGCTCCTGAAGCATTACTGATACTTGGCACATGTTGTTTCCTGGATAGCTTGGCACCTTAACAAAATTTTATCACTCGACACTTTATGCTACTCGGCACCTCATGTTGCTTGGCACTTGTCATTACTCGGCACCTTATGTTACTCATCACTTTTTATTACTCGGCACCTTATATTTCTCAGCACTTGTTATTACTCGGCACCTCATGTTACTCAACACTTGTTATTACTCGGCACCTACTCTTTTCTTGGCATGTATAGTGAAAAATGGTTAAGTGTATTGACACTCAGCCATCAAAATTATTCTTTAAACCAACAGAAGATGTCTGTCTACTGTTAATGAAGTACCTCATGCTCAAAGGTAGGTTTGAAGTTTATTATTATTATCACTTCCCCCTCCTAAACTATTTTAGAAATAGAGGCTTCATTTCTATTCCGTTCTTTCTATTACATTCCTTTCAGGATATGATTAATGATGTTAGGGAGAAGAGAAGTAAGGGTAATAATTTTACCATCATCCACCACAGCCTAACTTTTAGACTCTACCAATTCCACCTTGCCCTCTACCCCCCTAGGGTTTTTGTGGTTGAAAATCAACACCACCACTAGAATTCCTCACAAAGTACCAGCATTGATACCATAATCCACACTCTACACCCTTCCCCTAGTAGAGAAAATAAGACAAATAAAAACCCAAAACTGGTTATTTAACAAAAGGGTATTAAAAAAATCAAAATTGAAAAACTAGTGGAGGTGGAAATTGAGAAGTCAAAAGAGGAAGGAGGTGGAAAGGGTAGGAGAAGATTAGGAAGGCTTTGTAAAAACATAGGCAAGGTATAAACAAAAGGCTAATAGATATAGGGTTGACAAGGTGAAGGAGGAGAGATATGAAAATAATGAAAGAAAATTGGAGGAGAAACATTTTGATTCCAAGAGAGAAAAGGGGAATGAGGAGAAAGAAAAAAGTGAAAACTCTATTGATAATACCCAGGTGTCTACTGGTAATGTCAGTACCACTAAGACCACACATGTGTCAACAAGCTTTACCCTATAGCCTATTACCTTCTGTGGTGACAATGACAAAGTGGACACCTCCCTTGTCACCATCTTCTCTCTGGTAAAGGAAAAAATCAATTTTTTTACTAACTCTTAGGTTTTGCAAGATGAGAACTAGCCCCTGTGATGTAGGAGCATCCTAGGTGTAAGGGAAATCTTGCATCGCCCAAAAATATTTTATTTTTAGCCTTTTCTATT
This sequence comes from Cupressus sempervirens, assembly GCA_028749045.1. Classification (NCBI taxonomy): domain Eukaryota; kingdom Viridiplantae; phylum Streptophyta; class Pinopsida; order Cupressales; family Cupressaceae; genus Cupressus; species Cupressus sempervirens. The sequence continues at coordinate 27,030,132 of CM053785.1, read as the reverse complement.
TTAATAAGGAATAGTAGACAAGGTGAATACTATTTATGGGAACTTGTTATTTTTAGTAAGTTTTTCATATGAGCTCAGATTGTTCTCATTTTCTACAAGATGGTTCATTTTAGAGATATAAGCCTACCATAAAATCCACATTTCTGTAGCTTAAGTATCAGAGAAGTTATTATGGATTTTCGATCAAAAAATTTGTAGAAAAATCTTTAGGCTCACTGTTGGATGCCTTAGAGTGCCTAGATGAGGTCCGAAAGCTCGATGGAAGGGCACTAGCTAGCATTATTCTAAGCCTATACATCAAGAGCTAGCATTTCCAAAAAGTGGTTATAATAGCCAATCGGAGAAACGGTTTGTGAGTTATGGCCTTCGAAAGTTGGGCTACTAAAATTTCTAAAATAATTTGTCAAAGATGTATTTGGCCAACTCTATGTGTATTGTTAGGGACTGTCGGCCCTAGGTATTAAGTTTGAGCATCTAAAACCTTCCCAGGTAGCATAAAATTTCCTATTTAAGAAAGGCTTGAACATTTTCTAGGATAGCTTTGGGTGATAGTTCACAAAACTACCTTCCAAATTATTGGAATGAAGGTGCCCATTTGGGTTAGCATATTGTAATTGAGAATTCTATAATTCCACATTTGTGGTGATAATAAGAAGTCCATATTTTGTTTCTCGCATTTGTTGTTGTTTCTTTGTTTTTGTTATGAGTTTATGGTATTAAGGGGAGTCCCCTGCATCACCTTGACAAAGACTAAAGAGGTGTATAAAAATGGTGAAAAATAAAACAAGGAGAAAGAGGAGGAACAAAATGAGAAGAAGGAACAGCTAGAAAAAAGCGTAAAATCCTTAGAGGAGGGGTTCTACTCTAAATTTGCAGTGAAAGTTACTCATGTTGCTGCAACCACCCTCCAATTGCTAGCATAGGAGAAGGATGAAAGGGGGCTGGACATGGAGGATAACAAGGTCCTCTATAAATTTCTAGCTAAGGATTATGCTAGGGTGCTTCTAGCTGGGAAAGGAAAGGAAAAGGATGAAAAATAATGTAGTAGCCTTTAAGGGTACTATGACCTTAGTTGTTTTTTTGTTTTTGGTTCCTATCTAGTATGTTGGTTTACATCTATTACTCAGACTTGGGTTGGCTTGTTTATGCCAACAGTTTTATATTCTAAAATTTAATAGTATAATTAGTAAGATAGATTTCAACACTAGAATGGATGTTACTCTGATAGATGTAAATGGTAGTGTGTTGTTTCTGGGATGGGTTGGTTTGGTTATGCCAACAGTTTATGCTTTGAACAATCATAGTATGGTTAGTACTATAGATGTTAATTTAGTTTGGTTAATTCTCTACTAGCTGGTAGTTTATTGGTTATTAGTGTAGTTCTCTGTTGTAGTGATGCCTCCTACTTATTTTTGATGGTAGTGTGCTGGTTGCTAGCATTTTGTTTGTAAGGGCTGACCCCCTTGTTTTGGTCACTTTATATTTCAAAAACAATAACTAATTTCCAAACTCCCTTCAATCTTTTGAAGATTTTTAAAGCAATTTCTATAGTAGCTATAGTTTGTGGTGTTAACAATTATTATAAGAATAAAAATCTCACATAGTGGCTAGTACTTATCTTGTTAGTAGTAAACTAATTTATTTTATGATAGTAATTCTCATTTGATTAAATATTTTATTACTGTTAAAAATATTTTAAGTAATAATAATAATTTATATAGTAAAACAATTTCAAAACATCTTAAATATAAAACTTACTTTAAAAAAATAAAAAATCTCTAAAGCAAAATTTTGAACTATTTATTGAATAAATTTGTTAAATTAGATCAATAAAAACTATTATTAATCATGCATAGGCCTTCAATATTTTCAATAATTGCTAAGCATCAAAGTGTAGTTGATCTTCTTAATTATTTTCAAAAATACTCTAGGAATGTGGAATCAATCCTAAAGTATAGTTATCAAAGTAGTCATTACTATTCAAATAGTTTAGAAACCTCTTAGATCCACAATAAAAATCTCTTGAAGTAGTAATTGTTCATTTCAAACATAAAATTGAGTTAACAAAATATTTTTTCAAATAAATTTGTGGTGATAATTGAAGAGTTATATTGTTAGCCATGTCAAATTCTACAATCTTAATATAATAACTTTTAGACTATTAAAAATATAATTGAAAATTTTATATCTATTGCTATTAGTACTTCTGTTATTTCAATCAAAACTACTTAACTCATTATAATTTAATTTAATTTTTTACCAATCATACATAAGTATATTCATTATTTTCAAATTTTAATTTATTACAATAAAGTTTACATAATTATTTTTTAAATTTATAAATTTATGAAGTAATTATTCTCATTCATTAGGCAAGAGCCTACAACACAATGGTAAATTGTGAGCCTCTTATCGAAGAGGTCTTGGATTTGAATCGACTCGTGCTTAATAAATAATAATAATTAATAATAATACATAATAATTAATCCTTGCTTCAGCCTCTTACCAATCAAAAAAAAAATTATTCTCATTCATTGGATAATCTTTCTTGCATACTCTTTTTTGGCATCCCACTCATTATAACAATTTAAAGTTCCTATAAAATAGGATAATGAATGCATTGTAGTCACCCACTCTTCTTTATCCTCAACTTGTTTAATAGAACATATTAATGATGCTTTTAAATTCTAGAAAAAATTCTTCCTTACCATGTATATCATAAAAATGTTATCATTATACAAAAGTATACCTTTAATAATTTATAATTTTCCCTCAACAATAATTAATTTATGTTAAATAGTAAATTAAATTTGATAAAATTGAAAATCTAAGATGTTCTACGATATAGATATAATTAATTTAAAATATGTTTACACATACTATATAAATTTAGGAATTAAAGTATAAAAATTAATGTTCACAATTAGAAAAACATTTTCAATTTCATCAATGATTAAATAAATAAGTGGTTTTATTAGGCTAAATATAACAAAGGTTTAGAAAGAAACATAGAATGGATTGTAAAATTACACATCTTAATGAAAACTGAAAGAAATTTTATGGTAACAAAAAAAGGGTAGTTCAAATTTCATTTGTGTTTCCTTGGAAACATAGTATTCTCTATATTTCACCAAATCTTTTAAGCTTGAAACCATGGGTCACAATATGGTTGGCATTGAGCCTAACATGATTGACATGTCATTTAGAAACATTGTGAAGGATATGTTTTTGTTCGAGGAAGGAGGTCTATTGAACTTCATGGAATCGATAATTGGAAGCTACAATGAGAGTATTTCAAAGTAGTTTTTGGCTTCTTGGAATAATATGAAAGTTACGGTGAGAGGCCTAACATTTGAGGTGAAAAAAGAGGTTATCTCTAAGCCCATGGTCTTGGCCATGGAGGGAAGAAAGTAGAAAAAGACTAGTAAGACTTTCAACTATGAAGCCCTAAATCAATTCTTCAACCCCCTAAAGGAAGTAGTCAAGAAACAAGGTGGGTTCAATAGAGAGGACGTCTTGAGTGTTTGGAAGGATGTCAGTCACATCATAATGAAATATGTCACCTTGAAAGGTAAGTTTAATGTTTACTATTCTACCATCTACCTTTTATGGACCGCTTGCATCATACAATCTTAATTTTCATTCCCTTTTATCTATTGCATTCCATTGAAAACAATATTGAGGCCAACCATAAGGGCAATGATACTATTATTTTATATCAAGGCTTACTATTTAGGCTATATAACTTCCACCATGAACTATGCCTTCTGGTCAATTAGCTTATTGTTACTCATGCTACCACTTCACCTAGGTCCCTTGAGGATGACCCTTTTGAATGTAGAAAGAAAAGGCCTAAAAATGAATCTTCATCCCCACTTGATAGTGAATTTACTAGATCCCATAAAAATGCAAACGTGAGAAGTACAATGTGGAGTCAACTGACATTATTGAAACCCTTAGGATTGTAGGTCTAACTAGCTTAGAAAGAAAAAATGTAAGCAAGCCTTGAGAAAAAGTAAAGGATTAGACTCTAATAACTCAGTTGCTAAATCTAGCGAGGATATGGACCATTCCTTGAGTATGTCTATGGGCTCTCCCCTCCCTTTGATGTCAAGAATACTGCCCTTTCCTCCCCCTCTAATACTTGGGTAAAAAACCCTATTCAAAACCATAACCCCAATCCCTATATCATGTAGGTTTCTTTTAAGGAGGAAGCTAAGGATTCTATTGGATTGATGCTTGATGGATTAATGGGAATGATGAAGGACACTAACACATTTTCTACTAAGGTGATGCATGCATGCTCGGTGATGATGTTTTCCCAACATGAGAAGATGTATGAAACAAAGCCAAAGATCAAGGAAGACTATAAAGACATCTTCTAGTTCCTAAAGGAAGAGTGGATATCCACACTAATGTCAAAGTGGTTGGGAGGCAGCTAGGGATTTTTTGTCTCATGGTTTTTTATAGGTTTTTGTTTGTAAGACCAAGTGGCTTTAGAACCTTTACTCCCCCTATGTCTCATAGAAACTTTAGTTACATTAGTATGATGCATGTTACTTTCATATCCATTGATACTCTAAACTTTAAACAATTTTTTTTGATAGAGGCAAATGGTGGATTGATGTTTATGTGCTGAAAGTTTCTAATGCTATTAATTTGCTATTAATATGCTAGTTTGTTACGTGGGCCAAGACCCTTTTGTATCTTTTATTGATCAAAAACTTATACATCTTAACAAATCTTAAAAAGCTTTTCAAATCCAATGATTCAAATAATCTAAATATAATTTCAGTTAAATTATTCTTATGGTTCATATAAATATTTTAAACCATATAGTTACAATTAAATGTATATTAATGTTTAATAAAGATAATGACTATTCTAGGTATTAAATTTTAGCATTCAAATAATTTTTAGATATCAAATATGCCAATACTACTTTAACATTTTGATAGTGGATGGAAGTGGTTCTTAAATTATTTATATAGCAATGACTAATTTCATTGATACATTTTAGGCTTTTATTTTTATTTTTTGATAAGACATTTTAGGCTTTATTGAACCTTCCAAATATTTTGAAAATAATTCAAATAGTCATTAATTCATTCTATTCTTTACAATTAATTTAAGCATATAAGGTTTACACATAATTTACAATTTTTCTTTTAAATTAAGTTCATAAAAAAATTCTATGAATGATATTATAAACACTAGTAACTTCATTTTATTAACACTATCTGATTTTGCACTACTCCATTAATCCCTCTATTTTAGTCTTCCTTCCACTTTCAAAGCTATTTTGAAATTATTTAAATGGAGAGCACTATTGGGTTACTAGAAATTATTATTTGAACTGAAAGAAAATGAAAATGTATTATTTGGCTAAGGTTTCATGCAATCTTTGAGTTTCCTTGCATACGACTGTCTGTCTAAGCTTTCCTTTTGTGTTTTCCACCTGTCAAACCACATTTACTATTGGAGTTTCCAGGCTAGTATATAATGGCCCCAGCTAGTGGTGACCCAATCATTAATACTAGTGTTCACACAGCTACTTCAGAAAGCCATGGCACCTCCACTGAACAAATGTCCTCACAAATTCATCCCGAAGGTCCTTCACGAGGTAATTCTAATATTATCCTTTCTTTGCAAGAATTAGATGTTGCTTGTGATTGATTAGAGAAATTTACCTTAATAGGGTATTTTGTGGGTAGGACTCCTCCTAAATCTATGCTCCGAGAATGGGTTAACAGAAGCTTGAATCCTCATGGAGTGTACCTTAACAATGTGCAAGACCTCACCAAAGGTTTTTTTTATTTCATTTTGCCAACACATCATAGGCAAACATGATTTTTAGAAATGGTCCTTGGTTTGTGCAGTTTTTCAAATATTGTCGAGACATTTCATTGTCTTTGATAACAAAAAGCTTAGGGTTCATGTGTGGGTAGAGTTCCTAGGTTTGCCATGTTTTCCTTTTATTGAGTCCATTACCAATACTCTTGGCAAAGTTCTTACAAAGGGACATGAATTTTTTCTCAATGCTCATCCTCAGAAATGTAATTGCATTAAGGTTGATCTCTCCAAGGATCTTAAGGATTTTGTGGGGATACAGATTGGTTCTCAAACCTTCTCTCAAAATGTGCTTTATTTCAACCTACCTAACACTTGCTATAGGTCCTAGTCAGTAGAACACAAGATTAGGGCTTGCCCTTTGTCTGTGCCAAGGGTTAAATCCTCACCTAAAGAGGCCCCTATCAAACCAATAGAAGGGAAGCAAAAAGAAGATGGACTACTATTGGGTGCAAGGGCAAGGCTCCCTTGGCTCCTAAACAATCATATGCGACTCTCATTTTGGTTCTTCCTATTTCAATTGGAGTGCAAACCCTAGTCATTGTAGGAATGCAAGTGGTTTTTTCAAAATCAAACCCTGGTACACATGGGATTAAGGTGATTGCCATGCCTAACACCTCGGTTGTGATTCAGACCCATCTTGTTTCTTCCTACATTGAGACTCAGAATGTGCAATGTTCTCACAATCCTCCTTAACATGCTAAGAAACTAGAGGAGAAATGTCAGGCCATCAGTCCAGAGGATTTTCCTTTTGGCTAACCAAGTTTCAACTTTCTTGTAGAATAGCTACTCCTCTCTCAAGGATGAAAAAGATATGGAAGAATTTTCATGAATTATTTTATCATGGAATGTGTGAGGTCTTATAGACCTCTCTAGAAAGTACTATGTTAGGGATACCCATCATAGACTTGGTAATTTAGATTTTCTTTGTATGCAAGAAGTTAAGATCTCTAGTTTCATGTTTTCCTCTACATGTCACATCATTTGGCTGAATGGCATTATGTTTTCCTCGTAGCACAATTCTAGTAGAGGTGGTGTAGTTACTATTATGTTACCTCATCTTCATTCTGCTATTATTACACACAGTTCTAACCCCATGCATAGAATCATTTGGCTTTTTCTTTCTATTAACAATTATTCTTTTGGAGTTGTTAATGTTTATGCTTCCAATGATGCTATGGAAAGATCTCAATTGTGGGGTTGGATGGCTGACTATGCTTCCAATGATGCTATGGAAAGATCTCAATTGTGGGGTTGGATGGATGACAACTTGGCTTCGGCTTCTTGGGTTATGTGTGGTGACTTAAATATGGTTGAGCTAGCCTATGACAAAGACAATTTTTTTCCTTTTCTCTAGATAGCTAGGGAAAGGGAAGCCTAGTAATACATATGTAATAAATTGGGCCTTTTTTATCCTACTACTAACTATCACCAACATAGTGGGGTTTGGTACACTTGGTCCAACTTTTGAGCTAGCTCTAATCACACTTAACTAGAAAGCATTGGCCTATTTACAACTTTCAATCAGATAGGGACCACTCCACAATGCATCAAACTTTGACTGTCTTCCTAGTTTTTCCCTATATGCATCCCATTTTAGAACCAAATCTCCCTCCCTGAAGATTCTGACCCTAGCCTTTTTGTCAAAACTATTTTTGACCTATTGCTGGTGTATTTCTAGGGTCTACATAGCTTGATTCCTTTTCTCTTCCAGCTCCATTAGTTTTGCCATTCTCAATATCATGACCTCGTCTTCAATCAATTCCAACTGATTAGCTAACTCTAGGGCTAGGAACTCCAATAAAATTGGAAGCCTTGCTTCTCTACCATATACCAACACAAATGGTGAATTCCTTATTGATCTTTTTGGTTTTATCCTGTCAGCCCATAGAGCTGTCCTTAATTTTTTATGCCAACACCTCTTGTTATCCTCTATTTTCCAATAATAATTTTGATTAGGTTCTTGTTAGATGATTCAGCTAGGCCATTACCTTGAGGATAGTAATTTGAGAATGTGCTCAAATAGATATTATGATCCACTGCCCATGCACAAATCTGAGCTCCAACAAAAGACTTTGCATTATCTGAAATAATAGTCAAAGGGGCACCAAACCTAGTCAAAATTCCATCAAGGAACTCAACAACTAAAGATTTAGTGGCATTCTTCAATGCAACTGCCTCTATCCATCTAGTACAGTAATTTGTAGCAGCTAAAATCCATTTGTGACCAGAACTGGAGGAAGGATTGATAGGGCCTATGAAATTCAATCCCTACTGAGCAAAAGGTTGATCCACCTGGATAGGATGAAGGGGAAGAGCTGCAAGTCTTTGTTTTCCAAAGAAGAAGGCACATTTTTCACATTTCCTCACATACTTATGGCAATCATGGAACAAGGATGGCCAAAAGTAACCAGCCCTCATGATCTTCGTTGCAGTTGTCCTTGTTGAGAAATGGCCACCATCAGGACCATCATGAAGTTCTTTAATCATTCTTCCAGCTTGGTCTATATCAAGGCATCTTAATAGGGCTCCATTAAAATCTCTTCTAAAAAGGATACCATCAACTATGACATAAGGAATTGACTATAGTCTATACTATCTCCTTTTAGTTCTATCTAATCCTTGAGGGTATCCATTCCCTAATAAGAAATTCATCATACCATCCATCCAACTCTTTGGGTCACCATTTCTCACCTCTTTTTGCTCTATCAGTACCACCTTCTCATCAAGTTCCTAAGATGATAACATCTATTTACACAACCCCCTCCCTCTTACCAGCTTAGCAATCTAAATGTCAACATCATATTCCATTACCTTAGTAATCCAGCCAGCTCTTCCTCACCAATATCTTTATTCAAAAGAAAATCCTTGACACTAGCATTGGGTACTAACAAATGAATCTTATTATGAGACAAGAGGTGTCTGAATTTCTTCAAAGCTTTGATGACTACAAGGGCTTGCTTCTCAACATAACTGTACTTATCTTCATACTCTTTAAGCCCTTCACTAAAGAAAGCTATGGGCTGCTCATCACCTTTATCATTTATTTAAGTTAGGATAGCAGAAATGCTTGACTCACCACCTAGAGTATAAAGGATGAAATCCTTCTCAAACTTTGGGTTTTTGAGAGTAGGGGTTGAGACTATGGTTACCTTGATCTCTTCAAAACTTTCCTTCCCTTCCTTGGTCCATGTAAAGACCATAACTTTCTTGAGCATAGCTATAAGAGGTTTTACCATGGTAGCAAGATTAGGGATAAACCTTCTCACAAAATTTATCCTACCAAGGAAACTTTGCAGCCCCTTCTTGTGTTTAGGAAGAGGGAGGGAAAGTATTGCTTTTGTTCTCTCTCGATCAATGGTTAAGCCATCCTCAGATACAACATGTCCTAATAATTTTCCTTGGCTAGCAGCAAAGATACACTTGCTTGGGTTAAGGGAAACCCCAAACTCTTTACATCTTAAGAATACCTATCTAAGATTATCAAAATGATCTTCTACATCTTTTCACTACAGAGTAATATCATCAAGGTAGACTAAGACAAACTTGTCAATCAATCTTTTGAAAGCCATCTCCATTGCCTTTTGAAATGTAGCATCTGCATTGGTTAGCCCAAATGGCATCTTACAATAAGCATAGGTACCCCATTTAGTGGTAAATGCAGTCTTGTATCTATCAGACTCCTTAACTAGCACTTGATTGTAGCCAAAAAATCCATCAAGAAATGAAAATCTCTTTGAAACACTAACCTTGCACAAAATCTAGTCCATAGAAGGGAGGGGGTGGTGATTTTTAAGGGAAGCCTAGTTAAGGTCCCTAAAGTCCACACACAATCTAATTTCTCCATTCTTTTTCCTAACAGGGACAAGATTTGCTACCCATGATGAGTGCTTGATAGGGAAAATTATGTGGGCCTCAATCAATTTGGATAGCTCCTTTCTCATTAAAGGTTCAATCTTGGGATTCACTGGTCTCTATTTTTGTCTTACTAGTTTTACATTATCAACTAGATCTATGGTTTGCTGAAATAACCTTGGGTCAAAACCCTTTAAATCATCATATGTCAAAGAAAAAACATCATTAAATTCTTGACACAGATGAATAAAATTTTCTTGTTCAATTTTAGAAGATACCTTACCCATGTTTAAAGACCTTCTATCAGAAACCATGACTGGAATGTAGTCACTTTCATCAGCAGCTAGGTTCATGCCTCTACCTCTTGTTTGGTCATCAGGATTAAAAACACTTTCTAAGGTAATGAGACCCTTAGGAAACTTATTAGAATTGAGATGAATGATCTGATCACCATATTGATTCTACATTCTTGACTGATTTCTCTCTAAAAATTCTTCCTCATTCTGCAAGAAACTCACAATTTGTTCATCAGACTCAAACACTTTCCAATGGGTGTTGTTATTAGGGATAGCAGGCCTTACTACCACTCTTATTTGTTGCTTCTTCTCCTCCTCAAGATTCCCTGGCACATCATAAGATGCACCTATTTCTACAAGTCTATCAGCATATCTATTTTCTTTTCTAGGGATGCTTTTAATGTTAAATGCATTGAAACCTTCAAGCAAATCCCACACTCTATGTTTATAAGACTTTAGCAAACCATTCTTGGTGGTATTCTAATTTCTCACTTGATTAACCACCAACTCACTATCTCCATACACCCTTACGGTTGGGATTCCTCTTTTTTGAGCAAGTAGGAGGCCTTGAATCAAGGATTCATACTCGGTCACATTACTAGTGCAATTGAATTGGAGCCTAAATGAGAAGTAATACCTTACTTGTGTAGGAGAAATCAACATCACACCAGCCCCTGATCCATTTTTATTTCTTGATCCATCAAAGTACATATTCCATATTCAGCTCATATCTTCTTTAGTACTCACAAGATTGGGAACTACAACATCTTTTTCCACTACACAATATGTACCGAGGCTTATCTTAAGGGTTTTCGACATAGGGTCAAATTGATATGCATTAGCCCACTCATTCAAGAAAAAATTAGGTATCTCTGCTAGAAAAGTAGTGGGCTCATTCACTATGTCACTCTCATTCATCTCTAGGATAGGGAAATTCATGTTGATGGAGTTGGGGATGTAGGGTTCGGTATGATGGAGGGCTTGAGGCTCTACTCTAATTGAAGCATTTGCTCCATATCTCATCTTGAAAGACATATATGACCAATCAAAAGATATGAAACCACCTATTTGGGTAGTAAAGTCTCTTGACAGATAGATGGCAAAATATGGCTTGACCTTAGCAACAGAGATATCTTGGGTTACAGTAAAACTAGGGCATGCATGTAAGGCCATCTCCACATTTTTAAGGATCCCTATAGTCTTGACAATAATACCATCCAACTGTAATACATCCCTGACAATGGGCTCATATTTCATTCCCAAATCATCAACAACACACCTAGGCATCACTGAACTACTAGCTCCTGAATCAATCATGCAATTATGGACTAGCTTGCCCGCTATAATTAGAGAAACATACAATGGAGGAGGTCTAACCTTTTTCCTTATTTCTACTTCCCTTGATGTTTGTACTAGACTTGTGGCACTTTCCATACTAGGTGTCTGATCTTTTGGTTTAATCTTTTCCAATTCTTGTTGTAGCAACCTCTTTTGCATGGGTATAATAGCAACAACATCCCACATGGAGATATTCACATTTGTCTTCTTCATTTGCTCTACCACATTAAATGGCATAGTAGGTGTCTTGGTAGAAACTTTGGGAGCTATAATTGTATGAGGTTGAGGTGGAATAGCCTGAGGATCACTTGTTTCCCTTTTGCCATGATTTTGCCTTTGTTGTTGAAAGGTACTTGATTGATTATTTGCTTCTTGCTCATAAGATACTGCACTTGAATTTGAGGGCTGATTAGGGGGAGGAGGGATAACATCTTCCATAGCTCTTCTTTTGCTTCTAGTGTTATGAGCAATGGAATCCTAGTTTACATTATAATGCTCCTCCATTTGATGATTCATAAAAGAGCAATCACCTTGTCTTTGCATATCTAAGGCATCCTTACATTGGTCCTCTTTGTATGATTGTTTTCCTGCAAGCTCTTGGACTATCAAAGCCATAAAAGATTCAGCCTTTTGACACATACAATAGGCATAGGAGTAGTTGCAAGATAGAAAAAAATCCTGATCTTGAGCCATATTGCTTTGAGGGACTATGGTCCTACTTTGATTTACATTCGAGGTTGAAGCATGGCCACCCTGCCTACTCTGATCAAAAGAATTATCCCAATGATTAGGATTTGGAGGCCTACCACCGCTTGGGGTTTGATATGGCAATTGATGAGGTTTACTACCTTGAGCATGCCATCTTTATAAAGTTACCACCTTGTTACTCACTTTCTGCGTCATAGAGAAATTATCCTCTAGCCTCTTTCCTTGATATTGCAATCTTTTCTCTAGGTTCTTCTTTCTTTTGTCCATGTTCTGCATCAGAGATTGCATCATTTCTTTAACATCATCTATCCCATTTGAAGATGTAGAAGCTTGAGGGACTAGGACAAGGTATTGTGATGTAGAAGTTGTGGGAAGAGGAGCCACTATTGGTTGATGATTTGGAACATTAGGGAAGAGGGGCATAGGAGGCCTTGGAGCTAATTCACCTCCTTGTATTAGGATGTTCTCTGATTTTATTGCTATTTCATAAGCATTAGATAAGGTATCTCCTCCCATAGTTTGGATTGTGGTGGCAATATCACTGTTAAAAGCTCTAAGATAATGCAAGAAGGCATTACTAAGGTTAGGCTTCACTGAAGTAGGTATTCTATCCCATGTCTTTTGAAATCTATAATTAAAATCAGTCATACATTCATTTTATAGTAGTCAACTACTCTAAAAGCGAGAAATAGTCACTTTTATCCTCAAAATGTTTGCACAATCCTACTCCTAATCCATCCCAATCTATTATAGAACCATGAGCTAAACCTCTATACCATTGTAGTGCTTTTCCTTTCAAGGATGAGGCTAGGAGCCTAACTACAACATCATCCTCTTTAATACCATGGATATTACAAACATTTGAAACCTCTTGAATGTGTTCTAAGGGAGAGATAGAAGTTTCACCATTAAACTTTGGTATACTTTTGAGAGTAGCTACTGGTATATCATGTCTTTGGGCTAATAGGAGAGGGCTCCCACCATTAAAGGTGGAAAAAGTATGAGCTCTAGGAAATGCCATATAGATAAGTGATCTATTCATATGTATTGATGGCAATCTAGGCTGAGATCTAATAGTAGGAGGAGTAGAGATAGATCTTGCAGGGGTATTTGTTTCTATTGCACTCCTAACTGGTGATAACGATATTCTAGTCCTCCTTCTTCTAGGATTTGAAATCAAAAGCTCTTGGTAATGAAACTTACCTCTAGAAGATGCCCTTGTTTTAACTCTAGGCATGAATCACTACACCATGAGTCTGGAACCAGATATGTATTGAAGCTTAGAGTCACCAAGTACTTTGAAGAATGAGCCTCTTGAAGGCTTGAACACTGAAGCCATTACTATCTCCTCGATATTGGTCTTGAAATCTTCCCTTTGACACCAGTAGGCTTGAAATTTTAAGATTGTTGTAGTCCCACTAGGCATGCTAAAAACTGTTGTCACTTAGGTTTTCACCCTTGTCCAAAGCCTATGCATGATGACAACCTAGTGAAACATGGAAACAACCTCCAAGTTGTGGGACTTGAACTGTGAGGTTGAGTCTCCGGAGAAGGCCAGCTTCCTCTTACTATTACGATGCACCTAATTACTCTTGGAGAGGAAAAAGGAGAAGGAAAGCATGAAAGAAAATCTACCTAATCTAATCTAAAGAGGTGATGCACCAAAATAGAGTGTTCATACCAATCTCTACCCATATATGTACTATTGAACTAGAATGAAACTAAGGATATACACATTCAGACTTGCTTTTAATCTAATAACCACATGCCGACAAAAAAAGTTGAATGAATGACACAAGGAAAGAGAAGATTCACTTATATGTCATTCACAAGCTGAAAGAGATAGAGTCAGGCAAATTATAGACTTTCACAAAACAATGGTGAAGGAAAAGAGTTCTTGCACTTTCATACCAATGGCTAAAGGAGATAAGGTAGAGAATCATACAATTCAAAGGCAAGGGGAATTTTACACTGGAGTTGCAGAGTAATAGCACAAAACAACAAAGAATGTTCCAACCCTTTCAAAATTTACAAAAATTTGCCTTTATAGTGTAGGCTTAATTGAGATGTCCTCTAATTGCAGTTACTCCTCAACCACTGCATTGAAGTCCTACAAAGAACAATCATGGGGAAAATTTGATCATGGATATAGATCTAGGGCAATGATATCTGATCTTCTGTGTCAAATAATATCTTGAGAAGATAGAAATAGTGCCATAATTGTGCTCTAACTAGGTAGATGGATTACTAGAGGTGGTGGAGTGCTCTCCCACATTTAGCATTCATTTTCTTGTGGTTTGGATTGATCATGAAGATCGGATTCCCAAAAAACCTTGATTTCCTCTGTTCTTGGTTTGTGAATCAGCAAGTTAACTTAGTCAATCTATCTTGGCACCGGGATGAGCCACGTGGGCCAATTAGTTCATTCCATTCTACCACCTCGTGGGTCTTACATGGTTGACCATTCCTTCCTTCACTAACTATGCCAACTATTCTCAAAGAATCCTGATCACGACATTACACTAATTGCTAGCTATATGTATCATTACTGCCTCAACTGGACCTGCAAAAATTTGAGGATACATGGAAAATCCTCGCTATGTCACTATAGCTCAAGATCGAGCATCTTTCCATAATGACCTAACAAGAAACATCAATCTTCCACCATCCAACGATCTTGAAAATACACCCACTCTATCAGTGTGCTGACCAATAGAAACCTAGCCTTTCTCCAACTTATCTAGTATGTTCTTGCTTTTGTAGCCCGCCAAGGAAAATAGGACCCACAATTCATGTATCACTAGGTCATTAACTCACTATATCTAAACAGCATGCATCTTCCCATAGTGAGTTAACGAGGACCTTTGATTCATGTTGATCTGACAATAGTGAAAGATGCACTAAAGGGACTGGCCCACTTTTTGCACTATCATCACCCTAGCCAATGAGAAATCAACCGACCACCGATGTGTCATTAATATTTACATTCATTCTTGGTACATCATTGTTTCGAGGCCCACCCTATGGCTTATGGAAAAAACTTGGCCCCACCAGACACATGGCAATGAATCACTATCTTGTTATATATATCTTCTGAGCATCTTTCCATAGTGAGTTAGCAAGGACTATTGATTTTGTATTAATTTGATGGTCAAAATCCCTCTTGAGCATCTACATTGCATGAGGTCCCACCAAACACTCATTTCATGGTGACTTGCTATGTTGCTAACAATGAGCTATTTGAATTTTCTAGTATCGAGGTAGCAAGTGTTAGTGACTTTATCCAAGCTTGGTGCCAAAAAAAAAAAAAAATTGCCGCTGCCAAACTAGGCCTGCCGATCAACATGGCAAACACTTGCTAAGTCACTTGCATATCTAGCAAGCAACTTTTCTTGGCCACATAGCGAGGGTCATAGATCTTGAGAAGATCCAACAACAGGATAGGATGCAGGCTGGCCAAAACATATCATAAGTTTGATTTTTTAAATTTTTTCAATGTTTCTCAGGCATTTAAAATAACATTAACTCTGGGAACTAGCCGTTGGTAGGTAAGCATTTAAAATTTGAATATTGGCAGGGTGCAAAATAAGCAACAAGTACCTTGGGAGGGATTTGAGACTATGCTCCACTCAAGTCTAGGGTTTTAGCGATGGTAGTTGCTTGAAGCTTGGTGCTCTCCATTCAACTCCATAGACCAACATATCTCAACCTCATTTCACCTTGCTTCTGCTAGATTCCATCTTCACTCGATAGGGTTTGGGAGAATTTGAAAACTTTTGGCAATAATTCGCTCAAATCACTTGAATGCTCTTGAAGATTGCTTTGCAAAATAGCTCTTGAAAATTCATGATGAGACTAACTTTGATTTCATTCCTTTTATTAATTTTTCCCATAAATGCTTGATACAAAAGTTAGATCAAATTAACAAACTGTCATCCACTTCATTTTATTGAAAACTTAGTGAAATCTTCGTGACTTAGTAACCATATGAGATTTATTTACTCTTGACCTCACTCGATAGAGTCTATGACCCAACCTTGTTCAGTAAGCCAGTAATCTGACCTTGCTCAGTAATAAGTTTCATTTGTTTCTCAGTGAACCCTTTTGTATCACGAATGCTGATTTGGATTTTTTTTCCTATCAACTAGAACTAATTTAGATGTCTTCTTTGGTAGTCTAGTTCTAGTTCTCCTTTGATAAATCAAGTAGAAATGGTGGAGTCACCCAATTCTTAAGTGACTTGTTTATCATTGCTTGGATTTTCATTCTTGGTAGACTTTGGAACCCATTGTTGTCTCATCTATTTTCTAATGTTATGAGCCTTTTCCTTCTTTTCATCTTCAATCCTTCTAGTATTCATGTATTTCTTGGCAAGATGACCAAGTTCTATACAAATGAAACATCTTTTAGTAGTATCTCTTTCCTCATATGATTCTTTACACAATTCATTCCAATATGTCCAAATTCTCCATAGTAATGACATCTATACTAGGTGTTGTAGTCCCATCCAAATATAGCTTTTATAATTTGTTCTGCTAGATTCAATATCTTAGTTTTCTATTCTAATGGCTTGTGTCCATTCTTCTTACATTTTTTACATTTGCCTTCAAATATTGGTTTCTCTTGCATTCATTAGCCTTATGACCATGCTGATTGCAATTGTAGTACTTTCCATTGAACTTTCCTTTTCCATTGCTCCAACATTTGTTTGATGTATGACCTATCTTACCATAGTGATTGCAAGTAGGTATTTGATTCTTTTGAGCTCATTGGTTTGATGTTTCACCTTCATCTGTATATTTAATTCTTACTTTTCCTTTCTATCTATAGAGAACTTTCTCATTCAACTAATTCATATTTGCTTGGGATTTCATCATTCTTTCATTGGTTTGCCTTTTAGAGTCTAGATCATTCTGCAATCTTTCATTTTTTGACTTTAGATTCATGATTTCTTCTTTTACATTGGTGAGCTAATTAATGAAGTCAGCCTACTAAAGGGAAAGATGTTGAATCTCATTATCTTTTCCTTCTATTTCTTCTTTTATCTTATTTTTCTCTTCCATGACTTCATATAGCTCTACTGACTGAATTTTTTATTCTCTTCTTAGTTTTCTTATTTCTAGCAGTGAACCATTTTTTTCTAAGAGTTCTTTGATTGCTTCATTCTTAGAATTTCTTTAGAATGACTGGGAGGTTGGGGGGGGGGGGGGGGGGGGGGGGGGGGGGGGGGGGGGTTGAATTAGTTATTCAAGGTCAAAATTTCCTATTCAAACTTTTCATTAAGTTTAGTGAACCCATTCAACCATTCATTCATCCAAACTTTAACTTGTCTGATCAGCAAGTTACTGTAAATCAACCTGCAAGTACAACACATAAGAAATCAACACATGACACAATGATTTACGTGGAAACCCAATTTGTGAAAAACCACTAGTAACATGCTACTCAATTATCACCCTTTTGATGTGATGCCCTACAAAAGGCCTACCTTGTTAAAGGCTTATAACACACTATCAAATGTGACCTTGTTAGAGGACTTATCCACCCTATTAGAATTGGGTCTGGTTAAAGGACTTTAGAACATTCACTTGGAATGTCACCCTATTAAAGGATTTACAAATGGCTATTAGGCCAACCTAAGTCCATAGGATTTTCAAATCTAATAGAATTGCTATAGAGTACTATAAAATCTTAACTTGACCACAACATACAACTTATCTTGTAGATCTCATATCACTTCTCAGCTCATACCCTTGCCTAGCCTTTAATCTCTGCAACTCTTGACAACTTGTTCTTCTTTCAAGATTTGTCTCCTTGAGTTTCCAAACTCAGTGTACTAGTGCAATCATCTCTTCATGACCACTCATAGAAGTAGAGCATCTGTGCTCTTCATTCTCCTAGATGTCTCCTCCTTGACACACTTCTAACCACATTGTAGATTTTTCTCTTCAGCAGCAATAGTATCAACAACTCTATGCTTCTTGGTCTATGAATTTTTAAATAGAAGTCTTAGAGTAACTTTTCCCCCTCGTTTCTTCCATTTTTAAATTTCAATTTGCATGGATTAGGTAGGATTCATTGCATCTAACCCATATTCTGTCCCCTCTAGAAACTTCTTGAATAATCCTTTAGAATTTTCCCAAAAATGGTTTACATAGGATTTTGTGCCAACAACTCATCATTCTTATTTTCTAACTCATTCACAAAATTCAATGTAACCACTATGTCAGGTTAGATTTGGAAAATCTTCATCTTTTGAAATAATGCAGCAGCTCGACACTATTGAAATACTGGTGCTCAGCACATACTATGTTACTTGACACTATTGAAATACTAGTGCTAGACACATACTGTGTTACTTGGCACGCACTAGGATTGTCTATTACTTGGCTTCTATTGAGAATTTGTTTAGCTTCAACTAACTTGCTAATTGATCTTAGTTTAACCTCTATAGTCAACCTTGTTACAACTTCTTCCTCCAATGTTTCTAAGTGTGACCAACCTCTATATCCTTGAGTATGTCATCAATACATTACTTAACTATTGTTTTAACTAATCCTTGTAGTTCATTACAACATCATAGCTCAACCTTTCCCTTAGGTCATCTTTTTATATCTTGTTGATCAAATCCTCTTCATCAATCAACTAAGTGATAGTACTTGGATCTTATAAGAAAATATCATCCCTACAAATAGCAAGTTTGACATTAATGAAAAAACAATGATTTAAAAAATTCTTTTAAAAACATTTCTCTCTTTTATCTTCAACATCAATTAGCTTTTCAATTAGATTTCCAACAATCTCCCTCTTTGGCATTGATGGCAAACCAAACTAATCAACCATCAGACTAAACTATTCAACCAAAAGCTTACTAGGTTAGAAAAGTAAGTCAAATGCCAAAAAGTAAATTGTAACATCACATCTCCTTCTACTATTTTTATTGTTTCATTTCAACTTCTCCCTCTTTGCTGCTATATCCTTGTTCTTTGTTTTCTCCCTCTATATTGCTCATCTTTTGCTGTTCTGATCAACCTCCGAAATCTCTATCTATCTTTATCTTCAATAGTTGTTGATCAGTTGTTTACTTCTCCCTCTTTGACAACAATGCCAAATACATATTATCATATTAATATGTATATGTAGCTCATACAGGTTTCATTCAATTTCTCCCTCTATCACCTTGCTTATGAATGATTTGGAATTTGAACACTTCTACTACTTTAGGCATGGATCCCAAAGTAAACATCCTCTACATCAATATATAAAATCTTCAACATTTAGCTTATTTGATGGAAGGCATTCTTGCTTTCTGGTTTAGGTAGCCTTGGCTAGGGGTATCACCCCTAACTTACCACTAAGACACTCAAAATAATCTTTAGGTAGTGCTTTTGTGAAGATATCAACAATCTATTCCATTGAGCTAACATATTCCATCTTCACTTGTTTGTCTTCCACCAACTCTCTTACATAGTGATACTTGATTGCAATATGCTTAGTTTTAGCATGCATTACTGGATTCTTTGATATGTTGATAACACTTGTATTATCATAGTAAAGTATCACAAGCTCAGTTACCTCTTCCTTCATACCTTGCAGAAAATGTTTGATCCATACAATATTGGTGCAATTTATAGTAGCTGCCACATATTTAGCTTTGCTTTTTGTTGGTCCATGTAGTCAACCTCTTTCCTATGAAAAGTGCTCCTCCATTGGTACTTTTTCTATCATTAATGTTACCTCCCCAATCTGCATTAGTGTAGGCTTTCAATTCAAACTTCTCATTCCTCTTGTAGTATAAACCAAAGTCATCTATTTCTTTTAGGTATCTTAATATTCTCTTTACTGCCATTAAATGATTTTCTCTTGGATTTACAAAAAATCTTGCTACTATTCCAATAGCTAATGCAATGTCTAGTCTACTATGTATGACATATTGTATCTTTCCAATCATTGACCTATACAATGTCTGATTTAATTCAGCAGACTCATCATTCTTGGATAGCTTATGGCCTATTGCCATTGGTGTGCTGACTAGTTTTGAGTCTTCTAATCCAAATGTTTTGAGTACTTCCTTGATGTATCTGGATTGGGTTACAAATATTCCATACTTCAACTGATGTACTTGTAATCTAACAAAGAATTTAATTTCTCCAAACATTGACATTTAAAATTCATGCTTCATTTGATCAGCAAAATATTTGCATAAAACATCTTTTCCTCCAAATATTATATCATCAACAAAGATTTTTGATATCAAAATGTCTTTACCTTCTTCAGCTTTGATGTACAAGTTGTTGTTGTCATCCGTTCTCTCAAATCCTATCCTCATAAGATATTTGTGCAACCTCTCATACCATGCTCTAGGTACTTGCTTCAATCCATAAAGTGCTTTGTGTAGCTTGTAGACCATGTCCTTATTCTTTTCATCAATAAATCCCTCTAGTTGTTCTATGTAGACTTCCTCTTCTAGTATACCATTCAAAAAAGTAGACTTGACATCCATCTGGTACACTTTTAAACCTTTGTATGCAACATATGCAAGTAATGTTCTTACTCCTTCCATTCTTGCTATAGGGGAAAATGTCTCCCCATAATCTAGTCCTTCTTCTTGTGCATACCCTTTACAAAATAGTCTAGCTTTTTTTCTTTTTATCTCCCCATTCTCATCAAGTTTGTTTCTGAACACCCATTTTGTACCAATCACATTCTTATCAGCTAGTCTAGGAACTAGAGGCCATGTTTTTTCTCTCAATCTAATCTATCTCTTCTTCCATGGCTTTATACCAGACATCACATTGTAGTGCATCTTTCACTATTTTAGGTTCAACTTTTCTCAGAAAACATGATTCACTTCTAAGCCTATTCCTTGTCATTGGTCTTACATCCTTATCACCAATGATTTGATCTACATGGTGATGTCTTCTCACATACTTGGCTAGTTTGGGTTCAGTCCTTCTTTCCATGTTTGATCCTTCAACTTTTGAGTCATTTCATTCTTCTTAATCTGGCCTTTCATCATTCCTTTCTTGCATACTATTTTCTAAATCAAAATGTGCATTTTCTACATTCTATAGCTCAGCTTCTGAATGTAGCTTGACATTCATAGGCTAAGACTCAATAGATACTGAAGTTTGTTGCTGATTCCCAACTTGATTTATAACATCATCTTCAATTATCATTCCTTCATAGAAGTATACAAAGGATCTATAATCCTTTTTTTTCTTTGACTCATCAACCTGAACTTTTGCATGCTCATCAAAATTTATATTTGTACTCTCCATAGCTTTTTTAGTGTTAACATTTAAACACTTATATGCCTTACTCCTAGTGGAGTATCGAAGAAATATGCCTTTATCACTTTTTGCATAAAACTTGTCATTTATAGTATCTTTTAGAATATAGCATTTACAACCAAATATTTTGAAATGTTTAGCATTAGGTGAATGCCCATACCATAATTCAAAAGGTGTTGCATTTGTAACTTTCTTGACTTGAACTCTATTTAGTGTATAGATTATAATACTCATAGCTTCTCTCTAGTACTTTAGTGCAACATTTTCTCCATCATCAAGGTTCTAGCATAGTCGATTACTGACCTATTCCTTCTTTCAGCAATACCATTCTATGGTGGAGTTCTTGATGCTTATGTTTACCTTTTGATACCTTTATCATTGCAAAATATTTCAAACTCTCTTGATTTGAACTCACCTCCTCTATCTGACCTTAGGCATTTTAGGTTCTTTCCTATTTCCTTCTCAACACTAGCCAAATACCACTTAAACATTTGGAATGCATCAGATTTTTTCTTTAGGAACATAATAGTCATCATTCTAGAATAATCATCTACAAATAGCATTATCTATCTATATCCTAGGTAGCTTTATACTTCTATTGGGCCACATAAGTCTATATGAACTAACTCTTGTACTTCTTTGGAAGTATATGTTTTGCTTTTGAAACTAGACTTAGTCATCTTCCCTAGTTGACATTTTCTGCACATTGTGTTTTCAAGTTTCTTCAACTTGGGCAACCCTCTGACTTTCTTTTTCTTGTTGATGCTAATTAGATTATCAAAGTTAACATGACACAACCTATTATGTGACAACCACACATCATCAAGCCTAACAAAAAGACATGTTGCATCTTCCATATCTAGGTACAACATATTACTCCTAGTTTGTTCATCTTTTCCTATCATACTTCCATCAGTATCATAGATCTTGGCAGTTTTGTTTCCAAATTCAACTTTGCAACCTACATTGCCTAACTTTGATACGCTCAATAAGTTGTAGTTCAATACTTCAACATAGTATGCATTATCACATGAAATTTTCTCTATAAGTTTTATAGAGCCTTTTCCTTTGATTTGACATGGAGCATCATTACCAAATCTAACACTTTTTCCATCATATTGAGTAAAGGTAATGAAATTACTTTTATCTCCTATCATGCAATGTGAGCATCCATTGTTTATGATCCACTTGTCATTTGTTTTCACACAGGTAACCAATGTTGTTGCTTTATCTTCATCTTTATCTGATTCATCATTCATGGCTACATAGACTATTTCATCATCATTCTCATTAGAGTCTTCTTTAACAATGTAACATCTCTTGTCTTTCTCCTTGTAATCTTTGCTATCATCTTCTCTTTTGTTCTTGTACTTGTTTCCTTGTTTGTAGTTCTTCTTCCATGGACATCTTGCAGCTATATGACCTACTTCATTACAATTGAAACATATGATAGGGAGCTTAAATTTGAATTTGTCTTTACCTCTATGGAATCTCCTAACTAATAGTGCTTCTAACTATTCCACATCTTGCTCATCTATGCTACTATCACTGGATGCATGTTTTCCTTTTCTTCTTTTCTTTCTTGGTGTGTCCTCCTCAGTATGTTTTATTGTCATCTTGGCCTTGAAAGAAGATTCAAGGTTTTTAGGTGTGTAGTTGTCAAAATTGGATAGGTCAAATGTAGTAAGTCTACCCACTATTCCTTCAAAGGTTAGTGTGTTCCTTTGTACACACCTCAGCTCTTGAATGGATGAAACTCTTATAGCATAGATAAGGAGCAGAGTTCTCAAGTATTTTAAGATAGTTGTTTCTTCTTCCAATTTTCCACTTAGAATTCTTATTCCATTCACCACTTCTTTCATTCTTGTAGCATACTAAGAAGCATTTTCACCTTCATCTTCATGTCATCAAACTTTCTACTTAGGCTTTCTCTCTTTGCTCTCTAGACATTCTGATCTCCTCCATAGATTTTTGATAAGGTTTTCCACATTTTGAATGTAGTGTTATAGTCTTTGATATCATCATATTCTACATAGTTAAGTGTAGAGGCAATCTCCAACATTGCTTGGTTATGCTCCTTTTTGTTCAAATCATCTACTACGAGAGGTCCTGCTAGAGTTACATGTTCTATTCCAATTGAGGTTTGTGCATAGTCACCTATTGATCCAAGGTGCAATTCATCAAACTTTTCTATGCAACAAAGTTTTCTCTTTTGAGCTTGGGAACTTCTCTCTTGAGCATCTTGATCTTTCTACTTCTAGTACCTTGAAACTAACTCAACAAATGGCTCTAATACCAATTGAGGTTTGTCAATAGTCACCTATTGATCCAAGGTGCAATTTCATCAAACTCTACCATGCAGCAAAGTTTTCTTTATTGAGCTTGGGAACTTCTCTCTTGAACATCTTGATCTTTCTGCTTCTAGTACCTTGAAATGAAATCAACATATGGCTCCTATTCAAACTTTTCACTAAGTTTAGTGAATCCATTCAACCATTCTCTCATCCAAGATTTATCTTATCTAATCAACAAGTTACTATAAATCAACATGAAAAGTATAACACATAAGAAATCAACACATGACATAATGATTTACATGGAAACCCAATTTGGGAAAAACCACCAGTAACATGCTACTCAATTTTCACCCTTCTGAAGTGATGCCCTATGAAAGGCCTACCTTGTTAAATGCCTACAACACACTATCAAATGCGACCTTGTTAGACGATTTATCCACCCTATTAGAAGTGGGCCTAGTTAAAGGACTTTAGAACATTCACTTGGAATGTCACCCTGTCGAAGGATTTACAAATGACCTATTAGGAGCAACAAGGACTACATTGATCACTTTTTAAAGTTATTGATCACTTCTGATGATCTACCCTATTAGGAGCAACAAGGACTACTAGATCCACTTTGTTAAAGGATTTACAAACATACAATGAAGTATGCACTCAATAAAGATATTTATATTAGATTGTTAGGTCTACCTTGTTAAAGGATTTGACTAATCCACCTGTTAGGATGAAGTAGTGGCTGATCTTTGATCTGCAACTTGGTTTGTTGAGTGAGATTCCTTTGTGTGTATAAATCACCTTACTATGATAGCTATATATTTTCTACTTCTTATATTATTGTAGACTTTGTAATTTGGTCTTCTACTTTTCTCTAATTATATTCAATTCCATTGAGTTCCTTTAATGATTTGGATATGATACAATACATTACATATATGTCAATCAAATTACAAAATTACAAAGTTGGCCAGAATACCAGTTTACACAAATATTACAAAGTCAACTCAAATGTAGACACTTGGGTTCTAAAGACTAACTTGGTGAGGTTCTAATACTTGGCATCTATTGTCAATGCTCAACATTTTCATGCACTCGATACATGTAGAAGCTCAATCCATACTGATTACTTCCAAGTAGTTTTGAACTCAGTCTGTACTCATGACTTAGTAAATATTATGAAAGTTGGCATATAAACTAAATCACTTGATTTATACTTCTAAGCTCAATCAATGCTTCAACTATGAGCTCAGTATAAACTAAATTACTTGGTTAACACTGAGTAGCTCAATTAACACTGGACTTGCATCACATCAACTGTGAACTTGTTAAGCATTACACAACTTAGTTTGCATTGGTAAACTCAGCATACACTGAGATGCTCAGTTTACACTGCTAATCTTCATAGTAGTCGTAACTTCTTGGCACACATTGAAATTTGTTGAAAGGACTCAGTAGCAACTATAGAACTTGGTAATAACTAAAATGCTTGGTTAACATTGTTAACTGTACAATAAGCTTGGTAGATACTTACAATATAAATAAGTGTATGTAACTAATAACAAAATTGACTATTATGTCAACAAAATGAAGGTACATTCCTTGGTTATTAATTGAAAATAAAATCTTATATTTGTTTTAATGAAAGGAATAAGACTATTGATGAGAGTGCAAATGTGAAAGTGGATGAGAAGTTTGAAGTTCAAGAAAGAATACTTGGTTATAATTATGATGAAGAAGCTAATTGTAACACTAACCAATATAATATTGAGTTGTTTTATGAGACTAAAAAATATTTATAGAATGACATTAGGTTGTGGAAAAAAGAGATCAACCAAGACCTAAATCTAGACTAGAAATAAGAGTTGAAAATATGACACCAAATAAGAATTGACAAAGAATCACCCTTTTGATAAGATTATTGGAAGAAAAGATATAAGAGTTATGAAAAGTAGAGTACATGAACATTTATGTTTGATTTCCCAAGTTGAACCTAAAAGTGAAGATGCGACATGCAAGGATGATCATTTTATTCAAGCCATGAAGGAAAAACTAGACCATATTGTAAAGAATGAGACATGGGAATTGGTCCCTAGACTTGAGGACAAAAAATGTTATAGGAACTAAGTGGGTTCTCATAAATAAGATGAATGAACAAGGAGAGGTTGTGAGAAACAAAGGTAGAATAGTATTCAAAGAATATTCACAACAATAAGGTATAGACTATGAGGAGACATTTGCACCCATTGCTAGAATTAAAGTAGTAAGAATGTTCTTGACTTATGCAACAAAAAAGAATTTCAAAGTGTATCAGATGGATGTAAAGTCAACATTATTAAATGAAGAACTTGAAGAAGTATTTTGTATTGAGAATCCTGAAGGATTTCCTTTGACATTAGAAAGAGATATGGTATGTAAGTTGAAGAAAGCATTGTATGGATTTAAGCAAGTGCCTAGAACCTTGTATGCAAGGTTGGATAAGTATTTGGGAAAAATAGAATCTACAAAAGGTATTGTAGGCAATAATCTATATTTGAAAGAAATTAAGAATTGTCTATTGATTATTGTGATATTTTTGGATGTTATAATCTTTGGAGGTGATGATGAAGCAAGTACCAAATTTTTTGATGAGCTAAAGAAGGACTTTGAAATCAGCATGATTAATGAGATGAAATATTTATTGGGTTTGCAAATTGGGCAAAATAGTGAAGACATTTTTATTTCTTAGACTAAGTATTTGAAATACCTATTGAAGGTATTTGGTTTGGAAAGTTGTAAACCTATTGGTACACCTATGAAAGTTGATCATAAGTTATCTAGTAAAGATGAGACACCTACACTTAAGCAAAAGAAGTACATATCCATGATTAGATTTTTTCTATATCTAAACCATAGAAGACCATATATAGAAAATTTAGTTACTATAGTAGCAAGAATTCAAGCTGATCATAAGGAAATCACACTGTGTAGTAGTAAAAAAATATTCTAGATATTTGAAGGGTACACTTGATTTTGGATTGTGGTATGAAAACTCAAATGACTTTACTCTATGTGCATTTATTGATGTGGATTGGAAAGGTAGTATAGATGAAAAAAGAGTACAAGTGGTTGACCATTTTTCCTTGAAGAAAGATTGATTTCTTGGCTAAGAAATAAACAAAACTATATTTCACAAAGTACAATAGAAGTAAAGTATATAACAGTTGCAAACAACTTCAATTAAATCATGTGGATGAAATAGATGTTGAAAGATATTGGGATAGATTTTTTAGAACCTGCTACCATACATTGTGAAAACACAAGTATATTGAGTGTGTCTAAGAATAATGTGTTACATTCTACAACAAAATGGATATCTATTAAGTATCATGTTTTCAAAAAAAACATTTGCAGAGAAAGAGATCACACTAGACTATGTTAATACAAAGGATAAGATTGTGGAAATATTTATAAAGACTTTTCATAAGTATAGATTTGAGTATTTGAGAGGTATTCTAGGGGTTATGAATCTACCTACTTTTGAGTAAATATTGTAGAAATTGCATCAATCTAGTGGTACCAAGGACAATTGTTTATTTGGACTGAATGCTAATTCTTACTTTTTGGGGGAATATTTTTGTTTGAGAAGAGTCATAAAGGAATCTTGGTAGTTGTTATTGAACACTATCATTGCACACTTAACTTGGTTGAAGATATTGAGCAATATATTGACATAATGATGCCTTTGTCCCTTATGTTAATGAGGAAGAAGTGAGTGTATGAAAAATATCTATTGTGAAGGGGGAGAGGTATCTTTAGAGAATGGGGGAGATTTATGAAGAAAAATATTGATGTCAATAAGGGGGAGAGATATATCTCAATGGGTGAGATTCATGATTTTAAGGCTCCTACAACTGTCAACCTCACAGACTTTACTGCACACTTTAATTGCTGTCAAATTTCTCTTCAATTTTCTCAAGGCACCTCACATGAGAAAATGGTATACTAATTCTCACTTGTGATCCTTAAATTATTTCAAATTGCACTATGCATTAAATGTGTATCTATCACAAACTTTAACTATGTTCTCTATTTACTGGTGATCTTGTTCCTACAATTCTTGCTTACTGCGATCATATTATGACTTGTACAATAAACCATAGCTTCTTTTCTATGTCTTTTACGTTCTCTTAACTACACAATCTCTAACTAACTCTCTAAAATTAGTTCTGACCACTAATGCTCCATTGCTTCTATAATATCTTAATTCAAGTAGATTGAGCTACAAACAATCTCTGACTTCAACTTTCCATCATGTGAATAAAATTATTGCTCTTCCAATACTAAATGTGAAATCTCTAGATTACAAGGCTTCACAAATGATTCTTTAAATTCCTCAACATGCTCTTTGATTGCTTCTTTCTAACTATTGTTACTTCCATTTTCATGATCTGTAAACTAGGATTTACAAGTTTTATAACTTAATCCAAAATACAGATTTAAATTCCTAATCCTTGTAGTAAATGCATGGTTATATATCTTAAACCATTGAAATTACAAGGAGATTTATGCATTAAACACTTAAAATTAACAATGTTTTTAATAACATAAAACAAAGAACATAACTAAAAATGAAATGAGAGAAATAAGAAAGAGATGGAAGAGACACAAACAATTTGATACGGAGTTCATACGGGTAGGACTATGTCTCTGGGTCCGCTTCTCAATCAAGGGACTGCTCTATTAATTCTGCCAAGAATAATACTTTGTTACAAAATCCAAGCTTCAAATATTCACAATCTACTCCATGCACTTGAAAGCACTATACAATGCCTTTGTGCTTACAATTTCTCTCACAAGGAAAACTATTCCTTTACAAAAAAAAAAAATCTCCCTACAAAAATTCTCCAAGACTATTATTTTTCTTGCCACAAAATAATTCCCTTCCCAAGAATTTACAAAATTTCTCCCCAAGAATTTACACAAATTCTCTAATACTCATTTTTTTTGCAAGAGAGAAATAACCCCCTTTTATACAAGCTTATTTGCCTATTATGGTTAAAACCATAATATTTGACAAATCTCCCATTTTTACACAAAAATCTCTTCGTTAAAACAAATTCTTACAAAATAATATAATTCCCAAGGAATGAATGATTTATAAGTAGATCATGAAATCCTTCTCGGATTTATCTACAACAATTATAAATCATTTTAATATTTGATTGGCTCCCTTAGAAATAGACTTAGTATTTTAAGGATTTGTATCCTTAATTATAGATGAGAATAAACCTTGCTATTTTATAGGGATTAATAATCCAACCCTTTAAACTAGGGATGGTAAACAACATTTAAAAATAAATAAATTTTTTGGCTAATTTGTTAGAAAATATAAACCCACAAAAATAGGGGCACTTGAACATAGGGAGCTCCTTTTTCTAAGGTAAGAGTAATTCTGCAATATCTTCCACATTTTATCTCAGATTTTGATAAAATAAACACCGTTGGAAAGCTCTTAAAAAACTCTTCACAATGATACCAATATTGACCATTTTCCATGACTTTATTTTTTTACCTTTTTCTAAGCCCTCTAATTTGTCGATTTCACCAAACCTTTGATTGACCATAACTTCTGCATATGAAATCCTTTTGACTCATTCCAAGTTATGTCAGGTCTAATTTTTTGAGATATTTAGAATGATGTTGAATTTGAGAGATTCTGAGACTGTGAAAATTTTAGTCTTGGTAGATCCACCTAGATCATTTCATTCCTTTTATAATTCTTGGTGTTGTTCTTTCTGTGATTAGGGTTCATGGTAAAGTTCCCTCTATCCATTCTATAGAATCTTACTATGTGTCCAAATTTATTGCATAACTAACATATAGGTACATTTCACTTTTGATTATTTCCATTCTAATTTTTAGGTGTTTTGTAAATTCTTGCAATGTGTCTAGGAATATTTCTTCATATGTCCAACTTCATTACATATGTATCATCTACCTTTGAATTCATGTCATACCTCTTTAGATAAATCATCTTTCTTAGGCTCTTCAACTTGCTAAATTGTTCTAGGTTCATCAAATTTCTCAGTCAATTTAATTCTTTGAACTTCATCAGACCACTTAACATTTTCTTTACAAATTTCTATTATAGAATCTAGTTCTATCCTAATCTATAGTTCTTTGACTTCTCTCCAAGAAGATATCCAAGGCCTATCTTGTCATAAGAAGGTCTTTGATAAAATATTTTTTCTTTAATTTTCTCAAAATTTGTGTAATATTTCTCTAATTGTTGTTTTGATTGTGTTAACTCTCCTTTCAAAATGATGTTGTATTTTTCCAACTCTACATGCTCTTAATAGAATCTAATTCAGATGTCACTTGACTCAACTAGGATATAAGATCTATATTCTCATATTCTAGATCAAGTTCACTCTTATTGTCATTAAACTTAAGACTCAACTTTAGTTCAATAGTTTTCAACTCATGTTTCAAGATCTCATTCTCTTTCTTTAGATTTTATGTATCATCATTAACACTAATTGGTGCAAAATTTTCTTTTCCATATTTAAGATCATCAATTTCATATTTTAGTTTGCCAATGTAAAATTTTTCATCATTGTATCTATCTTTCAAGTTACGTCTCTCTTTAGTAAGAAGGTAAACATGTTTAAGGGATTCGTCAAGATTCTTCTTCAACTATTGCATATTCACTGGGATCTTACATAAGCTATGAAGCCTCTTCAAATCTGATACCAATTGTTAGAAATATATATTTTACGAAATATTGAATCTAGTTTATTACAATATCTATAGTTATTGAGTAATGGCTAGTTAAAGAGTGCATGATGTTAGTGACAGACCAAGGTATGAGTTCAAGAAACAACCATTTATTTTTATATTAGATGATCATGTAGGTGCATTTTCATAAGTTTTGGAAAATGTGTTACATGTAGAGGATATAAGGAGTTATATAAATTGCAAAATTGAGATCATAGGAGATGAAGAGATTCACAAAGATTTAGGAAATATGTGAAACAATGACTTATCCCTAAAGTTTGAGTATGCACACAATGAAGATCTCAATTTTGTAAAGTATATGTTCTATGTGAAATTTTATAATCATGAGTGGAATCAAATTATTTTGAGTAGAATACATTATGATACATTCTAGTTGGGTGATAAGAAGATTTTCATTGACAATGACCTAATCCACAAAGTAATAGGATTAAGCAATGAAGGTTGCAATCCTATCAGTGAGAGAAATGTCAGGAAAATGGTGGAGATTAACCTAAAAGCCAAGTTTGATGGAAGGAATATGAAGGTTGATCTTATTCAGCATAAAGGAGTCAAATTATTGACTAAGATCTTAGGGTACAAGTTAAACCATGGATCAAGGGTTAACTTCATACTAGCTATATTTCTTCATGCACCATATGTGATGGCTATTGAAAGGAGGAAAGTGAATTTGTGTGACATTATCAGATTGCAACTATTCAATAATAATATTGCAAAGATAAAGGAAAAAAAGAGCACACTGTTTATATTTGAGTCCTTGTTTACTCATTTGTTCTTTTTATGTTACAAAGAAGTTTTCTAGATTAATTAATTGGGATAGTGGTGAGTGTGCAATGAAGATGATAACTCAGTGTTGTAGATCCAAATATAAGAATGTCAAAGACATTGATATTGATAGAATGATGAAGAACTTTCACTTTGAGATGAAACTAAGGTATAGGATACCTCCCTCTATGGTAGGAAAATATAAGGATGATTTGTGCTTCATGGTGGAGACTAATAACACCTACATGGAACTAGTGATACCTATAGTAAAGTTTAATGAGCCTATGGGCTATGAGATCAGCATAAAATTTATAGAAGGGTATGATCAGATCATACTCAAATCTAACCAGGACGTAGAGTGTCCTAGATGGGGAATATATGATGAAAGGTTAAGGATACTAGAATCTAAGTTCCATAGTAAAGAGAGTAAGAAGAATTTAGAGAAATTGATAGATTCTGTTCTCAAGGAATCTAGCATGTCAAGCCAAGAATTTAATAAGCTAAAGAGAATTGTGCTAGAAATGAAGGTTAATGGGCAGTCTAAATTGTTGACAGAAACACCTATTGCAATGGTAGGACCCTCAAAAGAAATAACAGTGGCACAACTATCTACATAAGCTTATATTGTATTGTATGTAGTAGTTTCACAAATGCAACCAATTAGAGCTAGCTATGAACAATCAAGGAGTCAGCCAGAGGTGGAAACACCTACTATGTAGAGGAAGTCAAGAAGACTAGTTAAGGTCAAATAA
Source organism: Cupressus sempervirens (assembly GCA_028749045.1). Lineage (NCBI taxonomy): Eukaryota > Viridiplantae > Streptophyta > Pinopsida > Cupressales > Cupressaceae > Cupressus > Cupressus sempervirens. The sequence continues at coordinate 26,998,204 of CM053785.1, read as the reverse complement.
GAACCTGCAAAGAAAAGGGTTAAAAATACCACCAATGAAATAGGAAAGAGAAGAAAAGCCATGCAAGTGATTAGTTTAGAAAGCTTAGAAGATGATAGTAAAGATAGAATTGTTGAAAAAGATGTACAGGAAGCTAAGACATCTATAGGAAAAAATGCATGGAAATCAAACATAGAGAATCTAAACATGTAGATTATAAATGATGATAATTTTATATAGTTAAATAAATTTAATAGCATTTATAGCAATATGGATAAGAGGAAATTAGAGAATGTCATGATAAGAAACATGATTATGAGGAATAAGAGATTTGATAGCATTCAGAATGAAATTCTTGAAGACTTATACAATAGGTTGATTAATAGGAAGAGAATAGTAGTAGAAGAATATTTAAACATGAAGATCACATCCATAAACAAGTTATGTGATGTTGGATCAAAAGAAGAATATGAATTTTTTTTGAAGGGTATTAAGCCCTTATTGAAAAAAAGAAGAAGAGAAATTATTCTAATGGGAGGCAATTATGTAGAGGTTACGAAAGAAATAGAAGAGGCAATATTAAAGTACATATCCTTAATACCTAAGGATAGTGCACAAGCTAAAGATGATAGTCTAGTGTATGTGGAAGTCCGTACACCTTCAAGGGAAGAGGAATAAATAGAGGAAACACAACAAGATCTATCACCACCTCATATTGTTATGGATACTAAATTCATGTGAGTGGATAATACATAGATAATTGTGAACACTAAGGATAACTCATTTGTTGGATATTGTTACTAGTATTAGCAATATCACTGATTATAATAGTTTTGATGATGGGGAAGAAGAGAAAAAGAAGAAGGAAGAAAAAGAAAAGAGGGAACATGAAGTAGAAGAAAAGAAAAGAAAAGAAGAAGAGGAAAAGAAGAAGAAATAACAAGAGGTAAAGAAGAGAAAAGAAGAAGAGGAAAAGAGGAAGAAAGTAGAAGAAGAAAGGAAAAAGAAAGAAGAAGATGTAAAGAAAGAGGCTAAAGAAAAGAAGAGAGAAGAGGAATAGAAGATAAAAGATTTTATACTTTTAGTAGTCTTAGTAGCTTGAAAATCTACAACAACAGCTATCCCATGCAATGATGAAGATCAGAAAGAATTAATGGGAACCTCGAGAAAGTTATTCGAGAAGAATAAAATTGCTAAGTCTTTGGAGAAGACTCCTATTGAAGTCTTGGATCACATGTAGAAGATAGTTTCCTCAGCTGTAGAAAATCCAAAATTACAAGGCAAGGAAAAAGTGTTGGTGAAGATCTTTCATGTGGAATTCACAACTTTGGTTGAAGTAGCAATAGCGCAAGTGCAGACAAATCATGAAGTAGTTTTATCTATCATAGTGTGCACCAATGTGTGCAATGATTTGAAGGAACTTGATGGAAACATCAAGAAATTAAAAAAATGTATTACTAAATGTTAGAAGTTTTATGGATAGTGTGCAATGTCTTACACTTACCAATCAAATTTTGATGCAAAGGTTAAGGCCATATGATTGAGCTTTAGAAACTCACTATAAGAACCTAAGATTAGAATTGAAGATTTTGAAAATGACATTGAAAAGATTGAAAATGTTATCATAAGCATTGAATGTGACAAGAAGAAGTTAATAAGAATATTCTCTTTTCTCTAAGAATATTCTCTTTTCTCTAAGAATATTTGGCACCTAAATTTGTAATTTTGCAGAGGCAATTGGAGGAATGTCTTTCAATAAAGAATTCCTATGACAAATTTTCCTATACTGACATGAGTGCAGTTGAGTGGCAGCTTATGCACATTTTACACTCATCATTATATAGGATAAAGTAAAAGGAAACTAGAAGAAAGACTTTTTAGACTGAAGATTGAATTTGTAGATTGCATATCCAGAATGACAAGCTAATCTTCAGCAGGTGACAAGCTTTTGTGATATAGTTTTGGTACCTTTCAAATTGATGTCAAAGGGGAGTATTATGCAAAGGAAAATTTGTATAGATGTAAATATATATGTAAGGGGGAGCTTATGAATTTAAAGGAGTGATAAGGAATGTAATGATCCATCAAAACATGAATAAAATTGTTATGTTTTGAAGGTGATATTTTGTAGTTACTTTTATTTTGTTTTTGTTATCTATGACATCATTTTGGGACTTAGCCATTTTTTCCCAAATGTTGCCATCAATGCCAAAGGGGGAGATTTTTGGGAATATGATCAGTTAGATTTCTTGATAACTACCATTTATTGAAATATACATTCAACATTTCATTTATGCATTTAGAGATAGGAAATTGTCTAAGTATTAGACAATTTGTAGCAGTACAGGGTATAGAACTTAAGAGTACGAATGATGTATAGAGAGTTATCTTATGAATAGTTGATGTAAGGTTTGTGACATCATGATGATGATTTGTACCAATTCCCATGTGTGTACAAAGAGTACATTGCAAGTTATACTAAGATTAACAATGTGGGCATTTAACAATGTAGAACAAACCATGGCAATAAACAGAGTTGTATGACTTTAGGAATTATTTAGGTTACAAAATAATTACTAAGTTATGTTCAGCCAAATATGTGGATATTCTTCAATAAGTTATTTTATATTATGTCAAGCGTGTGAAGACATGAAGGCTGATAGTGCAAAGTTTTATGATTGTGCAAGGTATAAGTACAGATCTTATCTTGCAACGATAATAGTGAAGTTGTGAACTATTATGAGAACTATATGTGAGTATAATGTGATGCAAAATATGATGTAAGATTATATCAAGTGTGAGCTACAATAGGAAAGCAAGTATTGTATGTATAACTATCTTATGAACAAATCAAATTGTATAATTTCATGTTAGGACAATGGGCTCTTCTTGCATACATTGTAATTGTTCTACTAATTCCTAACAAGGTTGTAGCAACTCCTTACAAGTTTGAGCCTTCTGACAAGGCCTAGGACTTGAGACACTATATGTACTTCATAGACTTCCAATAGGGTCAATATCCTTAACATGTACCTATTATTTAGTGAATCATCTTGTGGGTATCATCCCCATCGAGGTTTTTACTTGGCCGAGGTTTCCCTAGTTAACAAATAATGGTGTTATGAGTTCTCTATGTGCATTCTTATATTTACTATTCAACATCATTGGTTTACTTTCATATCCAAGTTATAAAGCAATTAACAATATTCAACTGTGGGTAAAATTTTTTAATATACTAATTTACCCCCCTTACCCCAAGTATTATCTATCTATAACACCTTCTTTTGAATTATCTCTTTTCAATCACTTTGCATGCTCTTGGGTTAGTCTAGGGTAGGATGCCTTGACACTCAGCTAATGATCATTTTATTGATCTTAATGGGTTCATCTTCTAGCCAAATGAAGTTGTCACATATTCTACTGAGCACAATCTTAATCCACTTAGTCTTGAATACATTAGGAAAATCTAGGGCACAAGTCAACCCTTTCCTTTCTATGGCTTTATTCTCTTCCCTTAAAACTCCATCATCACAAAGTTGGCTATACAATTCCCTAATCTCCATGTTACCTATACTTCTAAATTCACATGTGTAATGACATTTGGCATCCTAAACCATTAAGACTTTTGGTAGTATCATTGATAGTGCACCAGATGGGTCTCCTTTATATGCAATTTTAGGTATTGCCCAGAAAGTGGGTTGTCTAACCTCATTAATAATTAATTAAACATTAGAAACTTCCTTTCTTTCTTTTCAAACACTAGCATAAGAACTTGTTGCCATATCAGATACCTAGGGTTTATGATAATTCAAACAATGAAACTTGACACCAATAAAATACCTTTCCAATATGATGAATATGTTGAGAAACAATTGAATTTGGTTGACAGACACAAGAATCTCCTTTTTTAATTTACCTTCATGCTATTTGTGATCTCTTTGATCTCAAATGAATGCAAATGAGTCAAGAAATGACTACATAACCCTTAAAATTTTGTAAGAAATGCTTAATGCTTACACAGTTGTAGGCTTGGTCAATATAGAGTTTCCAACTCACTCAACTTATATATGACTTCCACTATGCTAGCATACATATCATGCTTGACCAATACTACCATACCTTCATAGCTCAGCATGAATTGAAATTCCATTCATGCTTGATAGTAACCATGAAATCTTTTGTGCTCGGCAACAACATGAAAACTAACAAAACTAAATATTTACTCTAGGTTCTAACTATTCCATTAAATCTTAATTCATGCATATATACTATTTTTAGTACTTAGATTCTTAGAACTAATGTAATATGTCATTGAAATATCAGTCCCACACATTCCTTTTGATTGCCTAGTTGGGCATGATGTGATCACCTAATCCATTGGATGAAGTGACCTCATCTAAACTTGATGTGTTGCAATATTCCTTCTTGTTTCATGTTTTATTCATCTAAACTTTGACTTTCTCAAAATCAACCCTCTCTTTCCCTTTATTGAATTCACTTCTTGGTGCCTTTGACCTTGTTGGACAATTTATGCTAATACAACCAGTCTTCAAACAAATAAAGCATGTAGTTTGACTCAACCATGTACTATAAGCACTTCTAAAATGTTTTGTAATGCAATTCTCAAAAACATGTCCATAATCTTGACAATAATGAAAATTACACTTTGTATTGTAATCCCAATTTTAGGATTTTCCATTGTGTTGTACCTTTGTCTACTTGTTTGATGTCATCTTAGAACTAGATCTACATTCATATGATTTATGTCCATACTTCTAAAAATTGTGGAAATATTCTTCAAATCTTTGTGTGCTTAAGGTCTTGGTTCTGCATTCATGTTTATGATGCCCTTTCTTGTTGCACTTATGATTGTAACCCTTGAATTTCTTCTAAGGGTTTTGATTTGCATTTTTTCTTAATAATATTAGATTTCGACAATCCATTTCTAATGATTTGATTTTTCTTCTTGATTTAATTGTGTATGTACACAATAAAAGATCACGTATTCATGAAACTTTAACATAGAAGGCAAATGGACTAATGATAGATTATGCTAGACCCAAGATGTCACTAGCAGCAAGTAATCTCTACAAATGTCTCATGTCTCCCCAACTAAAACCGCTAAAAAAACTCTTAGAGTAGCCATTTAGTGACAGTTCTAGAATGAGATATTGCTAAAAATGAAAATCTATGATGAAAAATGCAAGATCTATGACTATAATGTGGATTATATGAGAAATGAAACTCCTAGAAATGCTCTTGAAATGATCATGCTATGGACTAAATATGTAATAAATGAATCTATATAATACAAAATGATGCTAAATGACATAAAATGATACTAACGATGCTATGAAATCACTATGATGAAAATGCTAAAACAATGAGTCTAAATATACCTATAGTGTAGATGCATAAAAACTTGGGTCCCTTGTCTCTTAGATTTCCTCTCTATTTACAGGATTTCGGAAGGGGTTGGGGTAAGAACTAGAATTTTCACTTTTGACTAGGGGTGAAAGTGAAACTCAAAATATCTAATAAAAGGCCAGGAGGAAGAGTCCAACAAACTTGGTTTTGGGGATAATATGAGGATTTTTCAAATTCTTTTAAATGGTAAAAAGGGAGATTTTCATCTTGTGAGGATAAAGTGATTTTATTGATGTACTAAATGATTTATTTTCAACACTTTTCCTTTTTCTTCCTCCCTTTTTTCATTTTATTTTATGAATTTGAATTCTTTTCTTTCTCTTTTAAAGTTGATTTAGGTCTTGTTGATTTAAAAGGTGATTAATGACTTGATGCAATTTTTGATTTAAAAGTCTATTGTGTTTCTTCTAATTTTCTCTTTAATTTGATCGTGATTGATTAGTATTGCATGATTTAGGTTTTTGCCAAATTTTGGGTGTCTACAAATGCCCCTCTTTGAGCTAATATGTGAAGCATATTAGTTCAAAGACTATCTTGATTTTCTAATTTTAGGTCAAAATCTAATGACTAGATGCCTATTCAATGATATTCTATCATTTTGTCATTGTCATGGTCTCTATCTATTGATGGCTTGATGTCTAATCGTTGATGATTTGATGTTTGATCGTTGATGATGTTTTGATTGTCATTGATTTGATGGTTGGATTGCAATGTTGATTCGATGATTTGATTGCAATGGTTTTGTTTGGATACCTTTGTTTTGATGTTTGCAAATTTTTGGCTTTGGCTGGGGTAAATCATTTTGATGTTTTAAAATTTTTTGATGCCCCAGCTTGGATGTCCTAATTTGATATATTACCCCCTCAGAAATAAAATTGGATGAAAGTAGGAAAATGTGAAAGTGGAATATGTTCCAATTTTATTTTTGACATGGTGGGAGATTCGCAAGAAGGTTTGGTATGATACCTAAGTCAGCTTTGGTGATCAAAAGGTGTCAAGAGGAGCTAAATAATTGAAAAAGTTGATATAAATGCCACTTGGGGGGGTTAAATAGGTCAAAAAGACCTTTAACTCTTTTCATTTCACTTTCACCTTTTGCATTTGGTGATTTGGAACTTTGATCCAATGAAGATGGTGGTACCATTACACAAGCATAGATTTGAGAGGGGTCATCGATATGAGTGTCTAGTAGATGACGATGTCCCAATGAGTTGTCAAAACCCTTTGTGTTTGTGATTTAGGGTTTTTACCTATATTTTGAAGTTTAATTGTAGATTTGTAGGGTAAATGTGTGTATTTTAATACTTTAGTGCATTTGAATATCCTATTAGCACATTTGAATTAGTTTAGTGCATTCAACTAGTAGTTTGGCACATATGTAGAGTAGTTTAGTGCATACAAAAACCCTAGTTATTGTGTAGATTAGTACACAGGTTAAGATTTTAGCACTTATGAGAAATATGATAGTGCATTGCACAAACTAGTGCATTCAAAGAGTTGCACAGTCCAAGTACAAATTATTTTAGTGCATTTAAAATAATAACACATACCAAAAATAGAATACTGTATATAATCCTAGTTGTAGCATGAACAATGTAATAGCACACTCAAGAGATATTTCAGTGCATATGGGGAATCTTGTCGCACATTTGAATAGAATAGTGCATCCACATGTTGTAATAGCACTTATTAAGTAGAATAGCATATGTGATTTATATAATGGTGCTTTTGCATGGTGGATTAGGGTAGTTGAAATTTGTGACTCATTTGATGGGGTATAGATGAATGGTCAAGCGTAAGATAATGCCAAAGATTAGAGTCTTGGGTGGTCAACCAGGGATGTGTAGAACAAGAAAACATTAGAAATTAGGTATTCATGTAGTGATGTGCATAGGATCGATCTGATGATAGATAGGTGATGTCCCAACTCAAGATATAGAGCAGGGAAGCCAAACTAGTCCAACTCAAGATAGAGAAAGATAAGCAAGAGGTCCAAGATAGAACCATTAGCTAGGTGGCTAGATGTAATTATGAGATTGATTTTTGATGGTCACTTGGTGATAAATATTGACACGATGTGTTTTCTTAATGGATAATAGAAGCATGGGTGTAAGCTCATGGGACAAGGAATTTATCCATGGCCCTTAGAGTTAGTGGGTCGATTGTCTAATGTAGACAGGGAGGTGATTGATAGGTGCAGCTTCACATATTTATTGCAGATACCCTATTTTTGAGTGACCAGGGGATTATTGATAGTTGAGGCCGAGTGGTGGCACTCAGACCACAAGAAATTCCATTTGCTAATGGGGGAGATGATAGTGACTCCCAAGGATGTGTATAGGATTCTTCAAATCCCAACTATAGGGGATTTGGTGTACTATGATCAGACTGCTAGTGGGGTCACATTCTAAGGCTTGTTTGGAGATGACAGTATTGGTGATGATAGCATGTCCTAGTTCTAGATGTTGCAGTATGATGCATTATCGGTAGTATTGGCAAGACTGATAGGTGGATATATGTTTTTGAATCACTGAGGGCAAGGGTGTCCAATTGAATGGGGGAAATTGATTCAAGAGATGATTGATGAGCCATGGAGATTTACATGGGGTAGCTATATTTTGGCTCATTTGTATCATGATTTACAATAGGTTGTTTATTCGAGGGCCTCATCATTATCAATAGGGGTTATTTTGCTACAAGTATGGACATGGAAGCATCTACCCATCACATGTGCAGTGTGTGTACATTAACAACCATAGGGCATGACCTATATGTATACCTATTTAGGTCCTATTATGCAGCCCCATTTTGGAAAGACAAAGTACTAGCACTAGATACTGGATGATATTGATGAGGTCATATGGAGAGCTTATAGGTTTATAGAGCCATGGGTAGAGGATGATGATGAGATGGTGTATTTCTTCAGTCTAAGGGTGTTACTTGGTTGGATTGCTTCAGTACTAGAGAAATTTATCTTCAGACAGGTGGTGAGGTAGTTTTGTTGGTGATAGGGCATGCCACAGGGGAGTACACATTATGCTCAAGTTCAGTCAGAGAGACCAATGTGGGGGCTGATGCTAGAGTATGAGGCTTGTCTAGAGGCTTTTTTACAGATGATAGATATACCACAACCTTAGGCATTATGAGATGGAGTACCAAATTCCAGGATGGAGAGGGATTATGCACGGTGGTTTCAAAATCATTTCTTCCTGAGGTATACAGATCTAGGAAAGTCGATACGTAGCATTGATGAGAGATCAAGTGGGGGAGAGGTAGAAGGAGGCAATGAGCTAGGGTCAGATTTGGTAGAGTATGGGGGAGATGAGGCCAGGTAGTGATGGTATTACCATAGAAAGGAGTGGCACAAGTCATACTGCAAGGACTAGTGGGTGTAGGGAGAGCCAAGGATGTCCATGACCAAGGGGGTGCACAGGTGAGAGGAGGGATGGTTGGGAAACATGATGGAGCAAAGCAAATGAGGGTGAGATTGCCAGAGGATGTGTAGTTTGTTTGCTGATAGAGACCATGAGTGCAAGGGCCTATTAGAGATCTACCAAGTGCATAGCCATAGGTGTAGCAATAGGTACCACCAGAGGCACAACCACCAAAGACAGTTGGGGGATTGACTGATTTTGACACTTAGGTGAGTGCTCTAGAGGCTCAAATGAGTGAGGTGATCAGTACCTTGCAGAAACTCATAGAAATCATTACACCAGGACCACCACCACCACCAAGGATAGATGGGGCATCTTCTAGTCAGATGGTTGGGATTGGACCCATTACACCATCAAATGATGCGATAGAGTAGTCACGACGAGAGGATATGGGTGCCCCCAGTGAGTAGGGACCATCAGATCAGGAACCCTCACAGGGATGAGTTTATGTGATTGTAAAATGGCCTCTTTTTTCATTGTGTATGATTATTCTAATGATGTTTACTAGACAATTATGCTGATGTATTTATTTGATCCTTGATTGATGTACTTGTAAGTTATATACAATCATGTGATTGTCATGTTGCTTTATGATATATATGAGCTTCATTGATGTTTTAGATGTGTGCACGTATGATATCATGGATTTATGTTGTCATGTGATTATTTGATGTGGTGATTATGTTGACAGTGGATCCAAATGTGTATATATATGTGAATGATTAATGTAGATGAATCATGATTTAGAGTAGATGGTAGGTTACTGATGATGTAATGAAAATGTGACGTGGTAATGTGAATGTAATGAAATGTGAAATGAAATGAAATATGATATGAAATGTCCTAAAATGAAATGAGATGTGATAACATGACATGTAGTGTAATGCAATAAAATGTGATATAATGAAATGTAACACGAGGTAATGGAAATGATTAGCAATACAATATAATGCAATGAAATGAGTAATGAAATGGAATGTAATATATAACAAGATGAAATGAAATGAAGTGAATTGAAATGTGATATGTAATGAAATGAACTAAAATGAGTAATGATGTGAAATGAACTATGTAGTAAAATGAAATGAGATGAGTATGAAATGAAATAAGATGGGTAATAAAATAGAACGGGATGGAATATGAAATGATACAAAATATGAAATGAAAATGAAAGGATATTGATTATGAAATGAAAATGAAATGGATCATGTAATACATTGCAATGAGTAATGAAAGGAAAATGTAAAGGGATATGAGGTGGCATTAAATGGAAATGAAATAAAATGAGATAAAAGGTAGGGACATGATAGTTGATGAAATGAAATGACAATGCAATGAAGTGAGATAAAGTGTAATGAAAATGAAATGATATGGAATATGAAATGAAATGATTTTGAAATTGAACTGAAAATGAAATGGATTATACAATGAAATGCAATGGAATATGAAATGAAAGTGCAATGAGATAGGTAATGAGATGGAAGATGGAATAAAATGAAATGATATGAAATATGAAATGGACAATGAAATGGATTATGAAATGAAAATGAGATGGAATAAGAAATGAAAATGAAAATGTAACAAAATGGAGTGAAATGGGAGATGGAATGAAATGAAAGGATATCGAATGTGAGATGAAAATGAAAAGAGATGAAAATGGAATGATATGGGATAGGTGAAAAAAAGAAATGGTATGACATGTAATGAAATGTGATAAGATGAGCCATGAAATGAAAATGAAATGGAATTAGGAATGAAATTGTTTGAGATTCAAAGGCTTTGAGTTGGTATGTCAAAATTTGTGATTCAAAAGCCACTAAATGAAGGGATGAAATGGTGAAATGAAAGAGAATGAGAAGAGGTGATTCAATGAATTGGATGAAGATGGAAGGTGGTTAAATGAGATTGTTTGGGATTCAAAAGCCACGCAAGGCAAAAAATGAGGTGGCACAATCTAATGATGAATTTATGATATGTAATGCTAGCATGGATGAGGGGAAGAAACAAAGTCCATGAGCACTCATAAGCTTGTTGATGGTGTCGCACATGTTGTTTATAACAAGTCATAAAATTGCTGAATAAAATTGCTGAGTAATATTGGTGAATTGTAACCTAATTGTGTAACAACCATTTTCTTCACAAGGGACCCAAGATAACAAATGCAAATTAGATGAATGCAACTAACTATCACATTTTCAAAGAAAGGAAAACTAATTGTTATCATAAAGCATATGATAAAAGTGACTAATTACAACCACCACTAGCTCAGCTATAGTGATATGAATACTTTATCACATCGAGAAGTACTAAGAAAGAGGAACAATGTACAAGAAAACATGACAATAACTAAGAACAGAAGTTACAGCCATAGAATAATAAAAATAGGCATGTCAACCAATCATATGTTAGAAAAAAGGACCTCACCTAAGGTAGTGCACAAAATTGGTCAAGGTACACATGGCGTTCCATCTGAGAAAAAGCTCTTATAAGTGAGCACCAGTAATGTGTGAAACCAAAGGATCATAGGAATGAAGTAGTGAAAAAACAACAAAATATCATGACTTTATCCAAGTACCTCTAGTCAAACACATAATTGAGATACTAAAAGTACATGATAGCATAGAAAATCATTATGTGTGAACCAAGTGTGCTTCTAGTTGTGTGTAATAGTATCATGTTGTTTTCTTTATTTTTTTTAGGACAGTCAGGGAGTAACCTTGTTGTATTAGGTGGATGGGAAGGCATGGGGTGTGTTAGCAGTGATCTAGTAGTAGAATCTAGTGGGTGGTGTGCATTGGCAAAAATTTGGGTGACAGAATGTTAGAGCTGAAGGTCAAATGTACCAGGTACTAGTGTGACAGGGTGCAAAGAGTGGATATGAGGAAGAATAGTGTAGAACGAGGCTTGAGTTGATGATGGCTATAGGGAGGTGGATAGTGTGATAATGAATCAAGGTAAAGTGGAGAGTAGAATGCAATTATTAGAGACAACAAGAAGTTGTGGGAATCATGCAAGTGAAAGCATGTCGAGCTCATCAGATTAGTTGTAGAGAGAGGGTGACACTAACCAAGGGAGGTGGATGAGGCAAGGGTGGAGAGAAAAATGCATTAGGCTATCTATCGAGGAGTGGGTGGAGCAATTAGAACTCTAGGTGGTAATTTTGGGTCCAGGTGAGACAAGCCAACCTGGGCAAAGGCTAGTATGACCTAAAGGGGCAAGGATGGAGATGGATGACATACCTTTGTCAGTGCTAATGATGTTATCAGGGACTACAATGCAACATGCATTGCAAGGGGTGATAGATGATAGGCCAAAGAAACAAGTGGAGGATAGTTCATCTAAAAAGATGAAGAGTATGTTGGGAGTAGAGGAGGAAGTGGGAGAGATAAAGTCTCCTAAAAAGTCTATGGGCAAGGTTGTAAAGGATGTGGGAGGTGTTAGTGGTAGTGAAGTACTAATTGTAACACGACAATGGATTAGTCTTAGGACACCAAGATGAGGGTCAACAAAAGGGTGAGTGAGTAGTGTGAATGTGGGGAATTGCGGCTAGAGGTGGGGGATAGTGATCAAGCATCACAAGATGTCGAAGGATTACAAAAACTATTGGCAATAGAGAGAGTGTGAGAAAAAAATGCGGAATAGGAGGTCACATTTTTGCTAGGATTGATGGAGAAGGTGTAGGAGGATGGAGCATAAATAGAGGCAAAGTGACTGCAGGCAATGATAGATGTAGAGCAAGCATGGGTGCAATCACTAGAGATGGAGTTACATGTAGAACATGCATAAGTGGAAGGAAGTGATGCATGGATGTAGGCTAAATGATCAAAGTTGTAGCAGTTGCAAGAATGAATGAAGATGGCACAAGTAGGTTTGGAGAGTGCACAAAATGAGCTAGTGTTATTGCAGTCATAGTCTAAGTCATTTAGGGAAGCAATTGCGAAGGCGAACACCTTGGTGTTGAAATTGTAGGAGCGATTGGTGCTAAGTAAGGGGAAGGTGAGGAAAAAGTGGACATGGAGCATTGGTGAATGATGACTAATCAAATGCAATAGGAGTGGATATGGCCCAATGAGTGATCACTGCATATGGGGTAAGCAAGTTGGTGGAGAATGTGTTCGTGGAAATGCACCAGACGACCAAGGTACACTAGGAAGATGCTTATTGGATGGGATGTTATTATCAGGCATTCTTGTTAGAGTAAAAAATTAATTTATTAATTATTTATTCTATTTACTTAAGCTTACTTAGATAAATGCATTTATTTAATATTATGTATTTAATGCATGTAGTGGTTAGTTGTTGACAACACAAGAGTCTGTTCCCTTCTAGCATGTTCCACCTTTTGTGGATATGTGCTGAGTTGTCATCCTTATCTTCTACCACCTTCCAGCTTGTTCTACAAGCTTACTTGAGGTCTTTATAAGTGACCTCTCTCTCATTGTATTTTCATAAGGCATTGTGCATATTGTAAATACATTTTTCTCTTATGTTTCAATATCTTGTGGTCTCTCATGTCTATTTAGGGTTTCACCCTTGCTCCATGCTCTTCCTTCCTTGGCTTCTCTTTGACAAGTTCTCACATGCAGGTGATCTTGGGCATCTTCAGAGTTGGCTTTCATCAAATCCAACATGGTATCAGAGCCTTCCTGCTATTGCTTGGTTGAAGAAATTTTGAAGCCGTGATTTGAAGTCACAAACGCTAGTTTGTTTGTGCATTTTTTTTTCAAATTAGGGGATCAAAATTTTTTTGGAGCACATTGAGGCCAAATGGATGATGCCATTGGATCCAAAAGGCCGTTTATAGTTAGGATTCATATAAAACTTGTCAAATTTGGAGACAGAGCTCCGGGAGGCAAATTTTTTTGCTCCAAAGTCCTTACCATATCGTTGTACAAATGCACGATAGTCAAAAAATTAAAAAATAAAATAAAATTTGGGCATGCCGCCACCATAGCACTCACGCTCCTTCATAGGGCCACCCATGAGCCTTCAACGTACCACTCCATCGGCAGCTCCCGCCGCTCCTCCCGGCTGGGCCTCCTTCGCGCCGCCTGTTCGATGAGCCACCAACAGTGGCCCCTTTTCTCTGTTCCTCTGACAGGTGGTAGCCTATTATTTCCTGCCCGCAAATAGCTCAGCCTCCATGTGGACCCTGTCTATAGTTGATGCATGTTGCATTCCTATGGACCCCATGCATAGTCAATAGGTCTAAGCCGCGTGACACGTGGTAGGTCCGCCATGTGGCACATTGCCACATGGCCCCTGCTATGTCAACCGCCTGCCACGTGGCATCCACATGGCACTGCCATGTGGCTCTTTTTTTGTGATGGGCTACAGGCCATCAATTTTAATGTAGCAGATTGCTGACATCAGCATGACATCACTGCATCAACCAACCTTGCACATCTCTAGGGTCATTTTGGACCTACTTGCAATTTTTTGGCCATAACTTGAGCATACGGACGTATTTTTCTAATCTGAAAGAAGCACCAAAAAGTTGGTTTTGAGATGAGACTTTGGTGTAGGTATTTTTAGATTTTGATGCTATTTTATTGTCTTTTTTTTGTTGAAGTTTGAAGTCCTATTTTTGACTCTGACAAGCATATCTTTTGCGTCCCATGCCCATTTTTTGAAAATTTTACATTTTTGGAAAGCTGGTTCTGTCACCTTTTCAGAATTGTAGTCCTTTTTGTTAGTTTTTTTCCCATGTTCTTTCTATCATAGTTTTAGCATTTTTTCTATATGGTGGATATTTTGAGTGTTTTAGGCCCGAGGATCATTTTCCTAGCATGGTTTCCTTTGTTTTAGGCTATACTTTCTTTTGTATCATCTTTTTTAGTTTTGATCATTGTAGCTATCATTTTGAAGCACTTTTATTTATTGCACTGAGATAAAGTACCACTATTGCATTCCGAGGATCATGAACGTTGTTTTGAGTCAGTTGTACATGCACTATTTTCATAAAGAACCATGGGGGGATAGTTGTTTGCTATTTTACGCATTCTGCCTTTGTCAAGTGAGTGTCCCTTCCATGACATTAGCCCCATTCAAAGTCAATTTGACTATGTCTTTATAGGTGTCTATACCTCTCTTCCTCTCTCATCATTCTTGGTTCGTCTGCAGGAGACTTTGGCCCACCTTCTCAGTTGCCTTTCATCACACCCCGTCTGCATTAAGGGGGGTTATGTTGTTGTTCTAATGCATCTGTGGTTTGATGGTTTGTTAGTGTGAACTATGTATTCAGTGGTTGATCATATATACAAGGAGATTGCAGTGGCTGGGTACCTATGCATTTCGGTGAGATGGATCATCTACCATATAGACATGCTCGGTTTGTGTCTTCTTCTTCCATGGAGGTTCTTCAGATCAGCAGTTTGGCAAATTTGCAACTTCTTCATGTTTCAATAATGCTCTTCATGATCATTCCTTGTTCCTATTTTAGGGGACATTTCCCTAGTTGGAGGCTTCTTCAGATCTTCACTAGGTTCTTACCTCTTTTTGGGGGAGGGTTTTTCCCACATGGTTCTCTCTTTGTCCCCACTTTTAGAGGTTGCATTTTCTTGCATTGTTCATGGGTACCTAACATGGCCTCGTTGCCAAGACCCATTCTACATTCATCTTAGTTTTGTGAGCTTAAGGCATTTTCCTAAGTTGCACTTAAGGGGAGGTGTTAGAGTAAATAATTAATTTATTAATTATTTATTCTATTTACTTAAGCTTACTTAGATAAATGCATTTATTTAATATTTTGTATCATGTAGTGGTTAGTTGTTGACAACATGGGAGTTTGTTCCCTTCTAGCATGTTCCACCTTTTGTGGATATGTGCTGAGTTGTCATCCTTATCTTCTACCACCTTCTAGCTTGTTCTACAAGTTTCCTTGAGGTCTTTATAAGCGACCCCTCTCTCTCATTGTATTTTCATAAGGCATTATGCATATTGTAAATACATTTTTCTCTTGTGTTTCAATATCTTGTGGTCTCTCATGTCTATTTAGGGTTTTACCCTTGCTCCATTCTCTTCCTTCCTTGGCTTCTCTTTGATAGGTTCTTGCATGTAGGTGATCTTGGGCATCTTCGGAGTTGGCTTTCCTCAACTCCAACAATTCCCACACGAGGAATGGTGAGAAATGCAGTTTATAGATAAAGAATTTATAGCTCTATTGAATGCACAATTATGTGGTAGAAGGTTTCCAATTCCTATGGAAGTGGTATGGACACGTTGGGGGTTGACACTAGGAGCCTCTTTGTCTAGAGGTAGGACATAAGAGACACCATTGAACAGACAACCTGTTATGCAACCTCCCCTAGGAGTCCAGAATAAATAATCCACTAGACATTATTGTGATGTAACATAGTTAATGTTGTCATAGGGGAATAAAAAGTTGATGTTGGCTCTTGCAACAACTAATGTTGATTGTAATGCATTGTCATGTGTATTTTTGTATTTTTGAAATATATTTGGATGTTTTTGTGATTTTTGCAAATATTTAAATGTTTTGTGATTTTCTCGAATATTGAAATGTTTTTGTGACTTGTTTGGAATATATTTGGATGTTTTTGTGTTTTTTGGATAAATGTTGGAATGGTTTAACTCTCGTAAAAGGGGGAACAATACCATCCATAGAGTGAGAATAACTGTGATAGGTTTGGCAAACATGTCTGTGTGCATAGGGAAAACTAGTACAGATAATAAGAATGCCAATAGGAGGATGTTTCTCTAGGGGTGTGATGAGACGGGCATTCTTGAGGCCTATGAAAAGGCATATGGAGCCCAAAAGAGAACATGTGGGTCTCAAGTATGCAAAATAGGGCCTTGAAAAGAAAATTTTAAACCGAGAAAGGCATGTTGGGGACCCAAAAGACATTGAGGGTCTTGAAAATGATGAAACAGAGCATATAAAAAGGTGTTTGGGCTGAAAAAGGCATTTGAGGGGCCTGAAAAAGGCGCATGGGCCTTGAGGAAGGTGCTAGAGGGGTCCAAAAGGACACTTGGGCCTTGAAAAAGGTGTTAGAGGGGCCTAAAAAATGAGCTTTGGGCCTAAAAAGGCATTGGAGGGGTCTAAAAAGGATGCTTGGGCCTTGAAAAAGGCACTAGAGGGGGGCCTTAAAAAGGTGCTTTGGGCCTAAAAAGGCACTGGAGGGGTCCAAAAGGGATGCTTGGGCCTTGAAAAAGGTGCTAGAGGGGCCTAAAAAAGGCACTTTGGGCCTAAAAAGGCATTGAAGAGGTCCAAAAAGGATGGTTGGGCCTTGAAAAAGGTGCTAGAGGGGCCTAAAAAAGGTGCTTTGGGCCTAAAAAGGCACTGGAGGGGTCCAAAAAGGATGCTTGGGCCTTGAAAAAGGTGCTAGAGGGGCCTAAAAAGGGTGCTTTGGGCCTAAAAAGGCACTGGAGGGCTCCAAAAAGGACACTTGGGCCTTGAAAAAGGCACTAGAGGGGAAGGCCAAGCTCACACGTTTACACCTACTTATTCTGTCCCTTTGGTTGAGTGAGGACGAAAGAGTCTGATGGATATCTAGGCTTTCAAGATAGCATTGACATATTTGTTGAAGGAGGCTAGACTAATTGTTGACACTACAACATAAATAAGACTAAAAATCCTTCTTGATTTACATTAATAATGGCCACATGGAAGGAAGGTGACAGTCAGCTTCATGGCATCTCTTCTGCTATCCGCATTGTGCTGGATTTTCCTAAGCCCAAAATTATGTTTCAGGACATTACCACACTTCTTCTTAATATTAACAGGGCATATTGGGAGCTATTGTCTTGTTGTATAGCCAAAGTGAGAAATTGAGAGAAATTTTGGGTTTTTGTTGACATGAATTGCTCCCATTTCAAATGTTGCAGGCTAGTTGTGAATTTTTAGATGATTTTTGAATTTTGGTTTTTGGACATTTTTGATATATTTCTCAAATTTTTTGACATTTTTGGGCAATTTTTAAATTTTTTTGACATTTTTGGATGATATTTGAATTTTTTTGACATTTTGGACAAGTTTTGGATTTTTAAGCTATTTTTGGATTTTTTTGACACTTTTGGGCAATTTAAAAAATTGTTTTTGCTATTTTTAAGTCATTTTTGGATTTTGTTGGACATTTTTGGGCAATTTTTTATTTTTTTTGGTATTTTAAAGTTATTTAAGGATTTTTTTGACATTTTTGGGAAATTTTTTATTTTTTTTTGGTATTTTAAAGCTATTTTTGGATTTTTTTTGACATTTTAAGGTAGTTTTTGGGTTTGCTGGGGTGAAATGGAGGATGTGAGCAAGATTTTGTCGAATATGGGGGTGACTAGGACCATGTGAGGTACCTAAGGAGGCAATGAAGAGTTTATGATGTTGAATGGGTTGAATAAGGGCTATGAGAAGTATGGGGGATCATTGGGCAAGGTGGGTGGTGGCGATGTGCATTGATTTTCCTGCAATTCATGTTTATAGTATCTCAATACATAATCAAACTCTTTGTTTTGTTGAATTTGTGGTGTTCCCCATTGATGTTGTCATACTAGTTGTTTCCACTACTGTACTATACATTCAATCAATCAAAAGAGCTTGGATTTGCTCTTGTTATTGTTATTATTATTGCTATTATAAGCTCTATTTCCCTTGCCTTGCTATTGCTGCCATATTGGTTATTTGTGCTGCTATGATTCCGCTCTTCATGCCAAAAGATCTTAGAACTTGAATCCACAAATGTTTCTCAAGGGGGGGTATGTGTGAAATTAATTTTAGATTGAATACTAGCTTGATAGATTATGTTAGCTTCTCAACCCAAGATAAACAAATAATTTTGTTCC
Source organism: Cupressus sempervirens (assembly GCA_028749045.1). NCBI lineage: Eukaryota > Viridiplantae > Streptophyta > Pinopsida > Cupressales > Cupressaceae > Cupressus > Cupressus sempervirens. The sequence goes on along the minus strand of CM053785.1, from coordinate 26,979,569 downwards.
AAATACCTCCAAATAATTCAACTATAGATGCTACCCCTTTCTCTTATTCCCATCTTCTATCAATTGCAATGGGAAGCCACAAATAACAAAGATTTGTCTCAGAGATAGTAAATCAACCATTCAATTGCAGTAAAGACCTTGTGTTGTTTAGGGAAGTCTAAAAGTGCTATCTCTTGCTCCTTTTCACCATTTGTTTTTCAATATTTTGGTATTTTTTATGTTTTTCTCAAAGCTTTTAGACATAAAACTATTTGAGATGGATACTATTGATTGGTTCCACTAATTCTATATCATCACAGTCTAAAAGTTGGTAGGTACCACTCCCAAAGGATTCTATGATAAGGTAAGGACCAATCCAATTGGCCTCCCATTTCCCTTTCTTTTCTCTTGTTGCTTGCTTCTTGGGGATTTCCCTAAGCACTAGGTCACCAGTTTGAAAAATATGAGATTTGACCTTTTTGTTATAATGCCTTGATAATCTATTTTGAGATACTTTGAGGTGGTCATGAGCTATATGCTGATGTTCCTCTAACAACTCTAGTTGTTCTAGATGGGCCACTCTGTAATCCTCATCTGATGGGACATGTTGAAGAATAACTCTCAAGGATGGGATCCCAACTTCTAAAGGGAGAATAGCTTCACAGCCATAAACTAGAGAGAAGGGTGTCATGCTAGTAGGCATCCTAGCACTCATCTAGTAGGCCCAAAGGGTGGGGTTTAACTGTAAGTACCAATCCCTTCTAGTGTCATTGACTATTTTCTTGAGGATGTTGATGATAGTTTTGATGGTAGCTTCCACTTGCCCATTGCCCTAGGGATAATAAATAGATGAAGAATGGTGTATAATGTGAAATTTTTCACATAATTCATCAATGATTTGGTTTTTAAATTACAAGGTGTTATTTGTAAGAACTGCATGAGGTATGCTAAATTGAAAAATGATATGATTGAGAATGAAATAGGAGATCGATTTTCCTGTAGAGTCCACAAGTGGTCCTACTTCAACCCACTTGGTGAAGTATTCGATGTTGGTGATAATCTATTGGTACTCACTAGAGGAGGGTGGATGGATGGCTCCAATCAAATCAAAACCTCACTGATAGAAGGGCCATGGTGTGGCCAAAGGATTTAGTTATTGGGCTGGTATGTGAACAAGGATACCATGGATTTGATATTTTTTACAAGTTTTGACAAAATCAATAGAATCCTTTTCCATGGTTGGCCAAAAGTAGCCCATTCTTAAAATTTTCTTGGCTAATGTGAACCCACTAGAGTGCAAACCACAAATCCCTGCATAGACTTCTTGTAGAGCGACTCTAGATTCATCCTTTTTGAGACACCTAAATAAAGTACCATCAAGACCTTTCCTATACAAAATGTTAGCCACCAAGGCATAATGGGAGGCTTGGCGAATGAAGTTTCATTTTTTGTTACATGAGAGGTCAGATGGAAGGGTGTTGTCAATAAGGTAAGTAATAATGAGATCATACCAAAGGGAATCAGGGGTGTTGAGATGGTAAACAATAAGTGAATTGGGTTGAGTAAACATGGGTTGAACCACCTCTTTCACTAAGAACTCATACCACTCGTGCTATTTTGGTAGCTAAAGTAAGGAGGCCAAGGTGGCCATGGCATCTACTACTCTATTCCTTTCTCTGGAAATTTTTTCAAAAGTAATGTGAAAAAAACATGCCTTGAGTGCATCGACTATATGTTTACAAGGCAACAATTTTTTAGCTTTTTTTATAAGTATCATTAACTTGATTGATGATTAACTGGGAGTCTCCATAAACTTCTAAAGCTACCAATTTCCATTCCAAAGCCAGCTTGAGACCCAAGACCAAAGCTTCATATTCTACCATGTTGTTGGTGCAAGGGAAGAGTAGTTTGTATGATTTGGGGATAATCACATTGAGTGGCATGATGAAGAAAATACGGGCACCCAACCCATGGTGTGTGTAGGAACCATCAAAATAAAATTTCCATGTGACTAGCTTTGCTTGAAGGATGTGCATATTAGGGAAGTCAACTAAGATAGGATTGGAACTTTCTATAGGCACATCTACCAATTGGTCAGCAATGACCTGTCCTATGATTTCCTTCCTATCCACATACTCAATATCAAACTCACTTAGGATCATTACTCATTTAGCCAGTCTAACTATTAATGTTGTCTTGCTGAGAAGGTATTTGAGAGGATCAATCTTGGAGATAAGCTTGAATTTGTGCACGAGGAGATAGTGACGTAGTTTTTGGGAACCAAAAACTATAGCCAAGGAAGCCTTTTTAGTGAAAGAATAATTAAGCCCATAGTTGACTAAGGTGTGACTGATGTAGTAAATGGCTCATTCCTTTCCTTGGTCATTTTCTTGTGCCAAGAGGGCTCCAATTGACTTATTCATTATGGAAATATAAAATAGTAATGATTTGTGTGCTACCAGAGGTACCAATACAAGCAGATTCATCAAATAGGTTTTAAGTGTTTCAAAAGCCTTTTGACATTGATCATCCCACTTAAAATTTATGTCTTTATGCAGTAGGTGTGTGAAAGGTATGCACCTTTCTGCTAACTAGGAAATGAACCAATGCACTGATTGAAGCCTATCTTGAAGAGAGCATAGCTAATTTAGGTTCTTTAGAGGTTGCATACTAACTATGGCTTGTACCTTCTTCGGATCAACTTCTATCCCTTTAGTTGAAACAATATATCCTAGGAGCTTGCCTGATTTGACACCAAAAGCACATTTCTTTTGGTTGAGTCTAACCTCACTTCTAGGTGGGTGAATATCTTGGGTAGTATGGGAAGATGTTCTTCCCGAATATGGGATTTGGCAAGAATGTCATCCACATAATCTTCCATGAAGATATGCATCATATCATGAAAGATAGTGGTCATGGCCCATTGATAGGTAGCCCCAGCATTCTTTAACCCAAAGGGCATTATATTCCAACAAAATGTACCCCATGCACAAGTAAAATCTATTTTCTCTTGATCTTCTAGTGCTATTCAGATTTGGTTATATCCTAAAAATCCATCCATAAGTGAAAACATGAAATGGCCTACTGTGAGATTGACAATGGTGTTGACATTAGGGAGAGGAAAGTCATCTTTAGGGCATTCTTTGTTTAAATCCTGGAAGTCAATATAGATGTGTATGCTACCATTCTTCTTCAATATTGGGACAATGTTGGAAATCCATGATGCATATGCTAGGGGCCAGATGAAATTGGTACTGATTAATTTTTCCAATTCTACTTTCACTGATAGGGCTATGTGAGGATGCATCTTTCTGAGTTTCTATTTTACTGGCTTGACCTCCAAAGAAATATTAAGATGGTGATGGATTGAAGTTGGGTCTAAGCCAAGCATGTCTGCATAAGACCATACAAAGTTTATCTATCTTTCTCTGAAGAATTCAATGAATGCCTTCATTTCTCCTAGATTCAAGGATTGCGGTGATGTTGACTGGTTCGATAGGCTCAATCAAAATAGAAGATTTCTCCTTAGAATGTTTAGGAAAGGTATCAATTACCCCATCCGTGGGTCCCATAGTTGGGTTTTCACCTTGGGATATGCCACTTCTATTTGTTTCCATTTTTTTATCAAGATTAGCCACAACTTGGTGGTGGTTACCAAAGTTGTGGTACACTTGCCTTGTCCTAGTGCGACTGAGGTTATTGATACCCAACCCCACTATATGCTCTTCTTCCATTCTTCATTGTTGAGATGGTTCAACTGCATTAAGGTAGATGAAAACTTCATGGTCAGTGTTAAAATGAGGGAGGTGATGAGGTTTAGTCGTATCCTAGTTTATGAGCTTGGGATGGACTAGAGAAAGAGATTTGTGATATGGGAAGGCTTTGACAAGGTTTAAGGACATAACTTCATTAGATGGGTCATACATTGTATTCGTTAGATCTATGACATGGGCTTCTTCTAGAGTGTTGGGGAAAGTAGAGCTTGCAAGAGGCTCATAGTAATCATCTTTGACATTTATTGGAAAGAAGTCAAGGAATAAAGTTTGAAAGTGGAATCCTACAATGTGTCCATCATCTTCTAAGCCATCTTGATGTGTTCTATTTCTTGGTGAGGTGGATCTTGAACTATGAGTTGTTCTCTATATAGCCAAATTGTCGAGGGTGGGTATGTGGACAACATCACATTTTTTATCATGGAGAGATTCCTCAGATAGTGACTCAAATTCCCACTTAGTAGAATCATCATCATCTTTGTTATTGGAGACATATATGGGTGGTTCTTTTGTGGAATGTGAACTTAAGAGGGCCAAATTCTTATTTATGATATTAGTTGATGCTAGGATATAACTATCCTTTTGTTTAGGTATCCACACCAAGGTGGAATGGGTTTGAGCCTTGTCTTATCCATCATAGCCTACCCCTATTTTAGATGTATTTGACCTAAACTATGCCATCAAAGGTTCAATGATTCCTTTCCCTTTTCCTAAGGGACCATCTCCTGTGTATCCCATATTTTTCATTAGATCAAAGCCTTTCCCATGTAGGTAGGAGGAGATGTCAATGTTCTATTGAAAGATATCTTCGATTAAATTTGGAGGTGTGCCACTTGCTTTGATAAAATTTGCATGATATGGTTTAGCAGAAGTTGATGTTCCATGAGATCTTGGGGAAAGTGGGGGATCGAAGAGGGAAACTAAATACTCGCCAACCCCTTTACAGTGAAACTTACACTTTCTATCAAATTCTTTCATCATTTTATCCATTTCTTCATAATGTAGTTGTTTATGATCTTTTGATGATAGTGGTGCTAAAGGAGTGGAAGGACCTAAACAAACCAATTTCTCTTTACCCTTTGATGTTGATAAGTGGTTGCTCATTTGGTTAGTTGAGTGTGAAGTGCTTGTAACTATGGACTGACTGCCAGCATTTTTTAGTGTATCAGTTTCTTCTCTATTATGAGGGACAAGTGTGTTACAATATTGTGCAAAGTGTTGATCTTCGGGTATGTTTATCTCTTGACCCATGTATGGAAATTTAAGGCATTGGTGGTAGGTTGAGGGAATGGCTTGCATGTCTTGGATCCATGGTCTTCGCAATAGAATGTTGTAAGTTAATTGTAGATCTAAGACTTGACAGACAGTTTCTTTCATGACCAGCCCTACTCTGATTGGTAATATAACCATGCCTTTGGAGGACCTTTCTTCATCATCATAGGCCTTGATAGTAATATTTTTTCTTGGGTCAATAGCATGCTCTATGTACCCAAGGGCTTTCACTAAACTGAGTGTGTAGATATTTAGACTAGCCCCACCATCAACCAATGTCCTTTTAGCTTGATTCCTATGGATGAATACTTCTATGTGCAAAGGAGAGTTTTGTGGCTATATGATAGACATGTCATATTGAGTAAAAAAAGACACAGAATGAGGAGCAACTAAATTGCTGACCATGTTTCAGAATCTACTCACATCTAAGTCATTTTGCACTAAAGCTTTGGTTAGTATCTCTTTATGCTTTGGGGAAATTTGCAATAGTTGAAAACAGGAGATGTGGGCTAGAGTCTTTAGTAATTGGTTAACAAGATTATACTTGGGCATGGAGGAACTCAGAGCTTCTTGGTCAAGATTTGTCACAAGCCCTGGTAGGGTAAATTTGGATGCTTGACCTTGGGTGATGGTGTTTGAAGACTGTTTTTTATTTTTGTCTTTGATTATGATGACATTTACAATGTCATTAAATCCAAAAATCATGCTAGTGGTATTATCATAGTGGTGCACATAATTAACCTTGGTTTATGGAGGTGTATTTTGATTAGCTTTGGAGGACTCCCCCTTTTCATGACTCATAAAGGGATTCTTAAAGGCTATGTGATCTTCTTTATTACCAAGATTATTTATTTCAATGGTTCCATCATTTATTAACTTTTGGATGACCCCCTTAAGGGAAAAAAAATTGTTAGTCAAATGTCCCCGATTGTGATGATAGGCACAAGTGTGTTTCTCATTCCACCATTTTGGCTTGACTTGGGGCTCATATGGTTTAGCCTCTAGTAACATGATGAGGTCATTAGACAAGAGTGTTTGTAAAGCACTTTCATAAGACACCCCTATGGGTGTATACTCCTTAGGTATATCAGAAGACAAGTATTTTTGTGGTGGAGGAGCTTGATTGTAGGCAACTTGTTGGTTAGACATAGTGGGAGTCTTTGTGTTACATTTGTAAAATAGGTAGGCATTGGTTTGTTGAGGTGTGATGCTAGGACTTGGTTGATTTAAAGGGGGTTGGGTTTGAGTTTTTACATGATTGGCCTCAACTACCCCACCATTTGTGACATTTTTATTATTGTTTCTCCACCACAATTTCTATTTGTTTGTGGACCGATCAAAGGAATTGTGCATTTGTGTGGAATTATTGGAAAAAACATTTACCATCTTTAGATAGTTTGATTATATCATTTTTTACCAAGTTTTCTTCCACCTTGGTTGCATTTTCTAAAGTAGTTTTAAAGTCTTTAGGCCCTTGGATTTGGAGCCAATAATTCATCGGTTTGGAGAGATTGTTGATCAAGATGTTTTTTTTCTCCTTATCTAATAGTCTCTATGGTATTTAACAAACATGTGCTTCCACCATTGTAGGAAGGTCTTGAATGATTCCCCTAGGAGTTGTTTCATGTTACATAAATCAATCATCGTAACCTGTCTTTCAATCTTGTAAGAGTATTGGGTGATAAAAATAGAGGCCAATTGATCAAATTTTTTGATATTAGAGGGTAATTTGGAAAACCACTCCATGGCTTGCCCCCCAAGGCTCCTAGAAAATAGGTGCATCAAGTATGTTGTGTCATGGACGAACTCCATGCTTAGTGTATAGAACTACCTCAAGTGATCTTGTGGATCTGACATACCAAAATATTTGTCATACTTTGGTATCTACACATTTTGAGGAAAAGGTGTCAAGGTAATGTTTTTTTTGAATGGTAGGGGACACACCTTGTCGAGGCTAAACTCTGCGGGTTGTGTTTTGCCTCTTTTCATCTTTACCATTTCTAGTTGTAAGTCTTGCAATTTCTGTGTGACTAGGTCTAAAGGAAATTATTCTTCATCCCATTTTAGATTGGTCACATCAAAATCGGATGGCAACTTTGCACCTTTTTGTGCTAATGTGAGTATGTATCATTCTTTGTGTTTTTCTAGAATCTTGTCCATGATGTTGACAAGTTCAGGATTTTGTTGAAAATTCTCAATTTTGGATTCAATGCTTCTATCATCGCATGTGTTAAATGAGCCCATTATGGCTAAGGATTCTAAATTTTGATCAAATAAGGGTGACTCAGGAGTAACTTTGTTTTATGTGCAATCTATTGTTGTGGTAGCTTTTAGGAGGTCTAGATGTTCTATGCATTTGACAATTCTACTTGCTATCTAGGCACTTACTCATATGGGTGACCATTTTGGTTTTGTAGGTACATTTGTTTTGCATGGTGATATGAAAAGTGAGTAGGATCCTTTTAGAGTTTAAGAATTTTTCAAGGGAAAGTTTCTATTGACTATGATTTTTTCGTAGCAACAAGCTAATTTGCATAAGGTGTTCTCCAATGTTGATAGGATGAGGTCCACTTTTGTGAAGTCGGGTATAGATGTGTGTTTCTGAATGTTCCTAGCTTGATGTGCAAAGTGAGGTAATAATGATTGCTAGGTTGAAGATGATGTAGTTTTGCTTGTTTTTGAAAGATGTTTTCAGTCAGATACAAAAAAATTAGACTTTGTAAAATACCAGCATGGAAAATGGTATCCAAATTTATACTTCATTTGCAAGTATTATGTTTGCAGATAGCCTCTATTTCATGTTTTTTCTTAGATGTGTCATAGGAATGTTTAGATGCACTATTTTAGTAATCAAATGCACTATTTTGTTTCTCACATGCACTATTTTAATGCTCAAATGCACTATTTTAAATTTCATATGTATTGTTTCCTAACTCAGATGTGTTGTTTCAAGTCTCAAAGGCATTGTTTCATAGGTATATGTGTCATAATAGAAGTCAAAAGCATTACAAGAATGTTCAGAAGCATCATTTTATGTAGTGTATGTGCAATTTTGAGGATTGTCTAGCAATGTCTTCGTCTTACACTTGGTTTCTTAATACCGGGTTGAGGTTTGTCTTTCTATAATTTTTGTGGTCACATTGGTGTTCATTATTAAGTTTGAAAGCACTCAAGCACAATAGTAATGAGACCAAAATAAAATGAACAATCACACTCACCTAGAAAATGAAATAAAATGGCTTCTTAGCAAGGTTATCTAAGGCCGACGACTAGTGGGTCTTACTGTTCCAACTATGTTTGGATTTACCTCTCCTATAATGGAGATCTTCCCACCAACGCCAAGGAGGTTTGGCACAATCCCTTGTGGGAGTACTAGAAGAAGGCTATGAACTGAACATGAGTATCTTGCATTCGATTAAGAATAAAAGATTGGGGGCAATCCCTCTCACTATCTCTACTAAGGCAACTCAAGAGGTAGCCCTTCTATGGCTAGATTACTCTAGCTAGTTGTCACATATTCTACTAAGCACAATCTTAATCCACTCAGTCTTGAATACATTAGGAAAATCTAGGGCATAGGTCAACCCTTTCCTTTCTATGGCTTTATTCTCTTCCCTTAAAACTCCATCATCACAAAGTTGACTATAAAATTCCCTAATCTTCATGTCACCTATACTTCCAATTCACATGTATAATGACATTTGGAATCCTAAATCATTAAGACTTTTGGTGGTATCATTGATAGTGCACCAGATGGGTCTCATTTATATGCAATTTTAGGTATTGCCTAGAAAGTGGGTTTTCTAACCTCATTGCTAACTAATTACACATTAGAAACTTCCTTTCTTTCTTTTCAAACACTGGCAGAAGAATTTGTTGCCATATCAGAGACCTAGGGTTTATGATAATTCAAACAATGAAACTTGACACAAGTAAAATACCTTTCCAATATGATGAATATGTTGAGTTACAATTGAATTTGGTTGACAAACACAAGAATCTCCTTTTGCAATTTACCTTTATGCTCTTTGTGCTCTCTTTGATCTCAAATGGATGCAAATGAGTCAAGAAATGACTACATAACCCTTAAAATTTTGTAATAAATGCTTAATGCTTACAAAGTTGTAGGCTTGGTCAATATAGGGTTTCCAACTCACTCAACTTATATATGACTTCCACTATGCTTAGCATACATAGCATGCTTTACCAATACTACCATACCTTCACAGCTCAACATGAACTAAAATTCCATTCATGCTTGATAGTAACCATGAAATCTTTTGTGCTTAGGAGCAACATGAAAACTAATAAAACTAAATATTTACTCTAGGTTCTAACTATTCCATTGTATATTAATTCATGCATATATAATATTTTTAGTACTTAGATTCTTGGAACTACTGTAATATGTCATTGAAATATCAGTCCCACACATTCCTTTTGATTGCCTAGTTGGGGGTGATGTGATCACCTAATCCATTGGATGAAGTTACCTCATCTAAACTTGATGTGTTGCAATCTTCGTTCTTGTTTCATGTTTTATTCATCTAAACTTTGACTTTCTCAACATCAACCCTCTCTTTGGCTTTATTGAATTCACTTCTTGGTGCCTTTGACCTTGTTGGACAATTTATGCTAATACAACCAGTCTTCAAACAAATAAAACATGTAGTTTGACTCAACCATGTATTGTAATCACTTCTATAATGTTTTGAAATGCAATTATCAAAAACATGTCCATAATATTGACAATAAAGAAAATTATACTTTGTATTGTAATCCCAATTTTAGGATTTTCCATTGTGTTGTACCTTTGTCTACTTGTTTGATGTCATCTTAGCACTAGATCTGCATTCATATGCTTTATGTCCATACTTCTAACAATTGTGGCAATATTCTTCAAATCTTTGTGTGCTTAAGGTCTTGGTTTTGCATTCATGTTTTTGATGCCCTTTCTTGTTGCACTTATGATTGTAACCCTTGAATTTCTTCTAAGGGTTATGATTTGCATTGTTTCTTAATAATATTAGATTTCCACAATCCATTTCTAATTATTTGATTTTTCTTCTTGATTTAATTGTGTATGTACACGATAAAAGAATGTGTATTCATGACACTTTAATCTAGAAAGCAAATGGATTGATGATAGACTATGCTAGACCCAAGATATCACAAACAACAAGTAATCTCTACAAACGTGTCATGTTTCCCTAACTACAACCATTAAAACAACTCTCAGATCGACCTTTTAGTGATAGCTCTAGAATGGGATATTGCTAAAAATGTAAATCCATGATGAAAAATGCAAGATCTATGACTATAATGTGGATTATATGAGAAATGCAACTCCTAGAAATGCTCTTGAAATGATCATGCTATGGACTAAATATGCAATAAATGAAGCTAAATAACACTAAATGATGCTAAATCACATAAAATGATACTAACAATGCTATGAAATCACTATAATGAAAATGCTAAAATAATGAGTCTAAGTATGCCTATAGTGTAGATGCATAAAAACTTGGGTCCCTTGTCTCTTAGATTTCCTCCCTATTTATAGGATTTCAGAAGGGGTTGGGGTAAGAACTAGGATTTTCACTTTTAACTGGGGGTGAAAGTGAAACTCAAAATATCTAATAAAAGGCTAGGAGGAAGAGTCCAACAAACTTGGTTTTGGGGATAATATGAGGATTTTTCAAATTCTTTTAAATGGTAAAAAGGGAGATTTTCATCTTGTAAGGATAAAGTGATTTTATTCATTTGCTAAATGATTTATTTTCAACACTTTGTCTTTTTATTCCTCCCTTTTTGCATTTTATTTTATGAATTTGAAGTGTTTTCTTTCTATTTTAATGTTGATTTAGGTCTTGTTGATTTAAAATGTGATTAATGACTTGATGTGATTTTTTATTTAAAAGTCTATTATGTTTCTTCAGATTTTCTCTTTAATTTGATCTTGATTAATCAAGATTGCATGATTTAGGTTTTTGCTAAATTTTGGGTGTATACAGTGTATATATTTTTGTCATCAATGTTTTGGATTAGACTCTGTGATCCATGATTAGGATGAAAGAAGGATGTAAGATGCATGTAGACTAGCTAGACCAAGGAGAATAAAAAGGTGAGAAGGGAGAAAGAGCATGCAACATGAAGAAGAGAAAGAAAGAGATAAAAAGAAATATTAATAACAATACCTCTAAACTGGTACATGCATTGTTGCTTCTACAAATATTTGTTGTTTGACCTAACTTTCCACAATTATGACAAGTGGGTTTGCAGTTCTTACCTTTGTTGTTTCTTTGTTCACAACTTTTAGATGATTCTCCTTCCTTAGTACTAGTGTATCCTAATATAGTAGTATCAATGTTAGATCTAGGATATCTCCTCAGTTTCATAAAGTATTAGATAGCTTCACTCTATTTGTTGAAACTTTTAGCAAATTCCTTTTTTGTTCTTAGTTCATTCTTCAGTTTTTCATTCTCTAACTTCAAGGTTGTTATCTCAATGTACTTTCCATTCAATTCATGATTCAAAATCATCACTTGATTCATTATTTCTAGTTGCCTGTTAGCAATCCTTTACACGTTTGATGATTTCCCTTCTAGTCTGTTGGTCATAATTCTTTAATCATCTTCAAACATGAATTTTCTTCCTCAACTTTGTTTTTCTTCTTGGTCACCTCGCATAGCAATACTAGTCAGACTTCTTGTTCTGTCTTAAGATTTATGATCTCTTTAGTTAGGGCACCATTATTTTCCATTAGATATGAAACTGTTGCATCAAATTCACTTTAGTTTCCATCTGTAAACAATTTAGTAGTGTCTTCCTCTTAGTAATGTGTGTCATTTTCCTTGATAGCTATCTCTCTCCTTCTCTTCAATGAGAACTTCAACTCATCTCTTGCTTCATTTAGCGAGTCTAGAGAAAGCTAGATTTTAGTCTTCTAGTTCTCACTAGTCTTTCCCAACATATAGACTTCCATCTTCAAGATCTTTCATCAAAGATGAAAAGCTTTTCTTTCTAGAGAACAAAGCTATGATACCAATTTTTTGAATTAAGACTGGGAAAGAAAACTCTAAGAGGGGGACGGGGATGGGGGGGTTGGGTGGTGAATGAGTACTTCAAAACTTTAACCATTAAACATTCACCACATACCCATCTCACAATTAATCACGTAAATTGAAATAGCTAGCCACATGTTCATCCATAGTATGAAAAAAATAACACATAAAAAAACAAATTTGTTACCAAGAAACCGTCCAATGAGAAGGTAAAACTAGAGTGGGGATGACGCCCATAAATCTTCACTACTGTAGTTGTAAAGTGTATCCTAAACTATGATCTACCATGTGAAAGGTTTGTCCTATTAAAGGCTTGGAATGACTATTAAATCTTACCCTATTAAAGGATTTACAAAAGTGTATTAGGACTACTTGGTTAAGAGATTTCTAATGACTCACATTTTAGAATGTCTTAGCCTTGATCCTTTGGTTAGCACCTCTCTGCTAGATATCAGATCTCCTCTTTCTTGATGTGTACTTGATTGTCCTAATCAGATGTATCTCTTCTATTCTTTGACTTCTCTACTCTATTCTCTCTAACTTATTTTGCAATTCATTCTTCTCTTACAACCTTCTTAATCACCATGAATGTTCTCTCTATACTTAGTATTCACCCTTCTCTTCTCATCTACACATACATACTCTTTAGGGTTTTCCCTCCTTAAGAAGACTTAGGTGAGCTAGGGTTAGGTAGCCATTTTTCTACTTAGAACATCCCTTTATCTAATTGGTTATATGTACTACATAGGGATTCTAAAAATGCCTTTGTATATATCTTCTGGAATCATAAAACAATCCTTAAGTTGGCCCAAAAATAGTTTACACAGGAGTCCTGTCATTACACATAACTATGTCCAAAACTATTCACTTGGCACTTGAAAGATCTAATGCTTGACATTCACTATATCCTTAATGTTTTATCTTGATTCTTGAATGACTCAACATCCACTATTTTACTTGATATGTGAATCTCTCAGCATATATGTCTTTTTTGACACTTGAGTCACTTGACACATGCCATCTTCTTGGCATACACTACTTACTTGACACATATAGAGTTCTGTTAGGTAATGACTTAAGTGTTTTGTCACTGCCTCGTCAAAACTAATATGAGATCTGATACAAGGAAGGATGGGGATGACTAGGGCCAATGGCACACCTAGCTCTTAAAACTACTTTGCAAGAATTAACACAATGGAAGCAAACAAAAACAACAACAACCAAAGGAGAAATAAGAGTGAAATACTTTTATTGATTCTTCAAATATTCAACAGTCTTCTAGGTTATGGCTAGATACAATATACATTCATACAAAGATCCAATAGAAAAATTTTAGTTCCTAGTTCTACTTTGCAATCATTTCTCTGGGGATGACTAGGGCCAATGGCACACCCAACTCTCTGAACTACCCTGCAAGAGTTAACAAAATGGAAGCAAACATAAAGAATATTAACCAAAGGAGAAAGAAGAGTCAAATAATTTTATTGATTCTTCAAATATTCAACATACACACCTAGTTGGAAGGCCTTCTGGGTTATAGCCAAATACAAAATACATTCATATAAAGATCCAACAACAAATTCACAATTCCCAGTTCTGCTTTGCAATCCTTTCTCCAACTTCCTAATTCTCCTAGCTTCTAGCCTAAACACTCTATTTATACTAGCCAAAATGGCTTATAGATTATTTTAGAACATGGAGAAGCCACAAGTCAGCTCTTAGCAAATATTATAAGAAAATAAACTGAAATTAAATATACAAGTCAGCCTGCATTAGTAATTATCTATCCTAAAATTGATCTCCAAGAAAAATCATGATATCTCTTCAATTTGATTGGGTTATAACTCACACTTTGAATTGTGAGTAGATATCTAGGTCCTCTACAACCCCTTAAGAGTGAAAGGTCTGATTCATTAAGGAAAAATAAACATCCATTTTAAACATTAGGCATAGAAAATTGTTGCATAGAATTGCCAAAAAATGATGTTTTGGGAGAATTTCCATATCTCCAAAACTATAAGTGGTTAGCATTTGTGCTCTAGAAAATAGATATCACTCTAGACCCTCTTGAAATCCTGAAGTTCATAGCTCTTAATTAATTTTTGAAAATTAATTACATTGTCTGCAATAGGCACCTAGAAACCAGAAAATGCAGCTTCAATAGAACCTAGTTTTGGCAACAGAATAAAAACTGAAAACATGCAGTATAAAAGTGCAACCCAAGATGCTACTACATTAGACAACTAGGGTTGGAAGAAATTATTCTCTTAAATCATTTAGATGTCACAAACTAAGCTCAATCAAACTCAAATTGAGAAATTCATGAAGCATCTTCCATAGGTTTGTTCTTCCACTTCACCGGATATTCATAATAATCTTTTCCCCTTGTGCTCTTACCAATTATCTAATAAAATACCTATTCAACTTATTCAATATAATTTTTAGGATAGTCCTCTAATAAAACAACTTCATCATCGAACTCATGATACTTGTATAAATTAGCAACATTGACTATAGCAGATATATCCATGTCATCAGGTAACTCAACTTTATAAGCATTTCTGCCGTCAAATTTCTTCAAGATCTTACACCAAACTTATTCATCTTCAACTTACTATATGTTCCAACTAGAAATATTCCTTTCTTTAGAAAAACCATCACCTCATCACCAACTTGAAAATCATGATGTCTTCTAAACTGATTAGTATTCTCCTTATACTTCTAATTACTTTGTTTTATCCTCAACCTCACTTCCTTATGCAAACACTCCATATAATTAGAAAATTCATCTCCTGTAGAACTTCTCTTTTCTTCACTAGAAATATCTCTCAAATCTAATACTTCTCTAGGCTTCATTCCAGTAACAATATTAAAAGGTGCCTTTTATGTACTCCTATTCATGGAAATATTATATGCAAATTCAGCTTGTGCCAATACCATCTCCCAATTACTTGGCTTCTTCTCAACTAAACATCTCAGCAAATTACCCAAGCTTCTATTCACCAACTCTATTTGTCCATCTGTTTTTGGATGGAATGTAGAACTAAACTTCAACTCAGTATCCATCTTCTTCCACAAAGTTTTCCAAAAATAACCAACAAACTTACTATCTCTATCAGAAATAATGCTTCTTGGAAATCCATATAATCTCACAATATCTTTGAAGAAACGTTTAGCAACATGCTCAACATTTGATGTCTTCTTACATGGTATGAAATGAGCCATCTTAGAAAATCTACCCACAACAACAAATATGGAACCATCCTCTTCACTGTTTTAGGTAATCCAAGAACAAAATCCATATTGATATCACTCCAAGGTTTCTCAAGAACAATAATAGCTATCTACAAACTAGTATTTTGACTTACTCCTTTTTTACCTTGACAAAATCCACAACATTTTATAAATTTCTAAACATCCTTATAAAT
The DNA here is from genome assembly GCA_028749045.1 of Cupressus sempervirens. NCBI lineage: Eukaryota > Viridiplantae > Streptophyta > Pinopsida > Cupressales > Cupressaceae > Cupressus > Cupressus sempervirens. The sequence goes on along the minus strand of CM053785.1, from coordinate 26,964,053 downwards.
TTGTGGCCAATAATACTTCTCTTTCAACAAAATCAATATCTTATCAATTCCAAAATGCCTAGCTAATCCACCACTATGTTTTTTCTTAATCAGATTCAACCTAATAGAACTTCTAGGAATGCACAACTAAATAACTTTGAATAACATACCTTCTTGAATAAAATATTCATCATACTTACTTATGTGATCTATTAGATTTGGTGCTCTACACTCTCTCCACGCCTCAAAAAAATCAAGATTAGCATCATACAACTCTCTCATTTCATCAAAACCAAGAACTTCAACCTTCATTTCAGTCAACAAGGAATGTCTTCTACTCAATGGATCAACAACCCTATTAGTAACTCCAATCTTATGCTTAGTGACAAATGTAAAATTCTGCAAATACTCAACCCACTTCATATGTCGATTCAATTTATGTTGACTTCCCAAGTATTGCAAAGCTTTATGATTAGTATATGACACAAACTCCTTAGGAATCAAATAATGTCTCTACTTCTTCAATGCTTGAAAAATAGCATAAAACTCTTGATCATACATAGAAAACTTCCTTTTAGCATCATTCAACTTTTCACTAAAGAAACAAATAGGCTTACCTTCTTGACTTAATACATCTTCTATTGCGTTACCACTTGCATCACATTCAACTTGAAATACTTTGTTGAAATTAGGCAAAACCAATATAGGTAATTCAACAACCTTTTGTTCCAAAGTCTCAAAACTCTTATCAGCTCCATGTGTCCACTTGAATTCCTTTTTATCTCCCCTCATTGTCTTAGTCATAACATTAAAAATAGAACTGCAATTCTTTATAAACTTTTTATAAAAACTAGCCAAACTATGAAATGATCTTACCTCACCCACATTCTTAGGTGTAGGCCATTCCAAAATTGCTTTAACCTTCTCTAGATCCATCTTCAATCCATCAACTAAAATGAAAAATCCCAAATACACAATCTCCTCTTGCATAAAAGAACATGTTTTTAGATTAATCAACAACTTTTCTTCTTTCAACCTCTACAATACTTGCCTAATATGCTCAAGATGTTCTTCTTTAGTCTTAGTAAATATCAAAATATCATCCAGATAAACAATCACAAACTTACACAAGAATCTTTTCAAAACTTTATTCATCAACCTCATCAAAGTGCTAGGTGCATTAGTTAAACCAAAAGGCATAACCAACCATTCATACAAACCATCTTTTTTCTTGAAAGCTATCTTCCATTCATCACCTTCTTTGATTCTAATCTAATGATAGCCACTCTTCACATCAATATTGGTAAAATACTTTCCTCCACTCAAACAATCCATTATGTCATCCATCCTCAGCATAGGAAACCTATATTTCACTATTATCTTGTTAATAGCTCTGGAATCAGTATGCATTCTCTATTCTCCATTCTTTTTAGGTGCTAATATAGTAGGTACAACACATGGACTCAAACTTTCTCTATTCAAACCTTTTTGCAACAACTCATGCACTTGTCTATTAAAATCCTCATTCTCTATAGGTGTCAATCTATATGGTGCTTTGTTTGTCAAACTAGCTCCAAGAATCAAATCCATACAATGACTTATGCTTCTTACTGGAGGTGAACCATTAGGAATATCATTAGCAACAATATCCTTATCTTCATTCAAAAATTCAGCAATTTCTGTTGTCTTACCAACTTTTTTTGCTTGGTCATTACCAACAACACTTGGTCCTCTAGGAACTATAGAAAAAAAAACTTGATTCTTCTTTACTTCCTTTTAAAATTGCTTTCCATTAACTATGCAAACTTTTATTGTAGTACAACTAACCTCATCTAGACTTTCAATTAAAGGTAGCAATGTTTGCTTCTTTCCATTTACCCAAAGAGTATATTGATTCAATCTTCCATCATGCACAACATATCTATCATATTGCCAAGGTCTACCCAAAAAAATATGACAACAATCCATGGGCATAATATCTCACAAACCTTCATCAAAGTAATGTCCAATTTTGAACTTCATAAGGCATTGCTCAATTACCAATATCTTATGTTCATCTTTGATCCATGAAACATGATAAGGTTTGGGATGTTTTAGCCTCTACAAATGCAACTTTGTAACTAGCTCTTCTGATGCCAAATTTGTAGAACTTCCACTATTAGTGATTACCTTGTAGCATTTTTCATTCATCTTACATCTAGTCTTGAAAAGACTTCTTCTAAGAATAGGTTTCTCATCACTTCCCTTATTACATAAGGTTCTTCTCACCATTAGATTTTCTCTAACCTTAGGTCCACTTGGTGAACTCTCAATGTCTTCTTGAATCACAACATTTCTATTATTTTTCCCACTTTCAGAAGATCTACATTCAAAATATCTATGTCCTTCTTTACCACATCTAAAACAATTGCCACAAAAACTACCTCTAGGATAAGAATTACCTATTCCTTAGTAAGATCTAGTACCTCCTTGATATGAGCTACCACCTTTCCACTCGATCTTGTCTTTGTCATCACTCTTCCATTCTAATATTCCTTTATCTTGCACAAAACTATCAGATTTGCCACTTTCTCCATAAGATCTACCTCTACCTCTCTCGAATCTACCACTTGTACCTCTTTGTCTTTGTTCATGCTTCTTTGTCAAGATCTCCTCAACTTTCAAGGCATATTGATAAGCTTCTTCCACACTTTGAAAATTTACAAAACTTATTTCTGTTAGAATTCTTTAGAATAACTGAGAGGGAGGGTGAATCAATTATTCAAGGTCCAAATGCCCTATTAATACCTTTTTAATACTTTTTAATGAATCCATACCCTTTTCATCTGTTCAAACTTAAATCAGTCATATAAGCAAATTACTGTAAATCAACATACAAAGATAAAACATTCAAGATCAACACATGACACAACGATTTACGTGGAAACCCAATTTGGGAAAGCCCACCAGTAACATGCTACTTGATTCTCACTCTTCTGAAGTGATGCCCTGTTAAAAGCCTACCTTGTTAAAGGCTTACAACACACTATTAAATGTGACCCTGTTAGAGGATTTCACCAAACTGTTAGGAATGGGCCTGGTTAAAGGTCTTTAGAACATTCACTTGGAATGTCACCCTGTTAAAGGATTTATCTAATGGCTATTAAGCCAACCTAAGTCCATAGGATTTATCTTACTGTTACAATTGCTAGAAAGTAATGATAATGGTCTTTTGATCTGATATAACTTACAACATACTTTACAAATTTCAGATCACTCTTTCAGTTCAATCCTTATGCTTGGCTTCAATCACTTTAGCTCTTGACTGCTTGTCTCCCTCTCAAGCTTCGTCTCCTTGAGTCTTATTACTCATTCTTCCAATGCAATCATTCTTGTGGTCATCTATTTAAACAAAGTTCCTATGCTTTCTTCTCCTTAGCACATTCTACAACACTTCATGCTTTTATGCTTGAACACGGCTCTCTCTCTCACTATCCCCTCTTTTCACACACAATTTTTCTTCATTAACTTATGTCTTCTTATATAGAAGTCTGATTTACTTTTTTTTGCTCAATTCTCCCTCTCCAATTTTAGGGTTTCAAAATGGATTAGGTAGGATACAATGTATCTACCCCATATCTTGTTCTCTTCTAGAAACTTCACTAATTGTATCTTAAAAATGTTCTACATGGTGTTCTGTGCCACCAACTCATCATTCTTATCTTCTTTTTAATTCACAGATTTCTAGATAACAACTTTGTCAGCTTAGATCTAATGAATCTTTGATTTCCAAAATAATGCAGCAACTTGAAATTATTGAGTTATTGGTGCTCGGAACCTTTGTGTTACTCGACACTTGGTTCTGCTCGGCACTTGATTCTTCTTGGCACTTGGTTTTGCTCGACACTTGATTATGCTTTGCACTTGATTCTGCTCGGCACTTGAACTTGCTCGGCACTTAACTAGGAATTTGCTTGGCTCTTACTAGCTTGCTTGGCTCCTTCTCTCTAATGAACTTAGTTTGAGCTTTACAAAAGACTTAGCTAAAACCTTAGATCTTTGATATGTTTCAGTGTGCTCATTCTTCGTATCTTTTAGTATGTCATCCAATACACTTTTTCATCAATGGCTTAGCTGATCCTTGTACTTCATTACAACATCATAACTTCAACCTTTCTCTAGGTGTTCTAGTTACATCTTATTGATTGCCTCCACCTTGACAATCAACTAATTGATAGTATTTGGATGACTAAAACAATTCTCATCCCTGCAAGTAGCAAGTTTGACATCAATGGCAAAACAATGATTGAGGACATACTTTACCAGTTCCATATATTATTCCAACAATTTTTCTTATGATCATTTCAATCATTTCCAACAATCTCCCTCTAGGGCATTGATGGCAAACCAAACTGATCAAGTAATCAATTCAGTTACCACCAAGATTGTATACGTTAGCTTGCTGCATTTTCACTACTGATCTCATATATCTCCCTCTTTCTTTGCATTGATCATTTTTTTGCATATTTCTCCCTCTTTGACATAAGTGCCAAAGATGTAGCATCTTTATCATGCAAAATATAAGGTTTGGCTTCTTGTTTTTTTTCTCCCTCTGTCACCATGCTTGTGACTGATTTGGAGTTTCTAGTCCTGATGTCATCCTTTGCATCAACCTGTTAATATTTCAATGATTTATTCTTGTTGATGCAAGGCAACTTCCTTGTCACCTTAAATTGCTTGACTTAGGGGTATAACCCCCAACTTGCCTCTAAGATATTCATAGGCATCCTTGGGCAATGGTTTGGTGAAGATATCTACAGTTTGTTCCTTTGTGTGAATGTATTCCAACTTCACTTGTTTGTCTTCTACCAATTCTCTGACATAATGATACTTGATTGCAATATGCTTGGTTTTTGCATGCATCACGAGATTTTTGGATATGTTTATAGCACTTGTATTATCATAATACAATATCACCATTTTGTTACTTCTTCTTTCATTCCATTCAATAGATGTGTGAGCAATAAAATGTTTGTACAATTAACTGCAGCTGCCACATATTCTGATTCTGTAGTGGACTGGGATATACATGTTTGTTTCTTGCTAGTCTAGGTAACCAGCCTTTTGCCTAGAAATAATGCACCTCCACTTGTGCTTTTTCTGTCATCAATGTTTCCTCCCTAGTTTGCATCTGTATATGCATTGAGTTAAAATTTTCCATTCTTTTTGTAGTATAGACCAAAGTCATCAGTCCCTTTGAGATATCTCATTATTCCTTTTACTACTATGAGATGATTTTCTTTAGGATTAGCAGAGAACCTAGCCACTATTCCAACTGCTAATGCTATGTCTGGTCTACTATGTACAACATATTGTAGTTTTCCAATCATGGATCTGTACATTTTTTGATTGACTTCAGCTAACTCATCATTTTTGGATAGCTTATTTCCTGTGGCCATTGGTGTGTTGACTGGTTTGGATTCCTCCAATCCAAATGTTTTAAGAATTTCTTTGATGTATTTTGATTGTGTAATAAATATTCCATGTTTGAGTTGATATACTTGCAATCCAACATAAAATTTTGATTTCTTCAAACATAGACATCTCAAATTCATGTTTCATTTTTTTAGCAAAGCCTTTGCAAAGTACTTCCTTACCACCAAATACTATGTCATCCACAAAAATTTCAGATATAATAATGTCTTTAGCTTCTTCAGTTTTGATGTACATGTTGTTGTTATCATAAGTTCTTTCAAATCCAATTTGCACTAGATACTTGTGAAGTCTCTCATACCATGCTCTAGGTGCTTGTTTCAAACCATAGAGTGCTTTATGTAACTTACACACCATATCCCTATTGTTTTCATACACAAATCCTTCTGGTTGTTCAATGTAGACTTCTTCTAGTATACCATTTAAGAAGGCGGATTTTACATCCATCTGATAGACTTTAAAATCTTTGTAGGCAGCATATGCAAGCAAAGTTCTTACTCCTTCCATTCTAGCAGTAGGAGCAAATGCTTCTCCATAGTCTATTCCTTCTTCTTGAGCATAACCCTTGCATACTAATCTAGCTTTATTTCTAGTAATCTCACCATTCTCATCTAGTTTGTTTCTAAATACCCATTTGGTGCCAATCACATTCTTGTCAGTTGGTCTGGGAACCAAACTCTAGGTTTTATTTTTTCTTATTTGATCAATTTCCTCTTCCATAGCTTTATACCAGTAATCATCCTGTAATGCACCATGTACTGTCTTGGGTTCAGATTGGCTAATCAGACATGATTCATGTCTTAGTCTGTTCCTTGTCATTGGTCTTGCATCTTTGTCACCAATTATTTGTTCAGCAGGGTGATGTCTTTTTACATATTTGGATAATCTTGGCTCTGTCCTTGTTTCCATGTTTGATCTTTTGGATTTAAGATTACTATGCACTTCATTGTCAGGTTGTTCTTCATTATGTATGCTTTCTTCAGAATCAGATTGTGCATTTTCTTCATTCTGCAACTCGGCTTCTGAATGCAACTCGGCATTTACTAGTTGTGATTCAGCTGAAATTGATACCTTTTGTTGATTTCCAATTTGATTGACATCATTCTTATCAATCATTCCATCATAAGAATACACAAAGGTTCTATACTCTTCCATTTTCTTTGGTATTTCAGCTTGGACTTCTGTGTGCTCATCAAAATTTACATTTACACTTTCCACCATTTTGTTAGTGTTAATATTCAAACACTTATATGCCTTACTTCTAGTGGAGTAACCAAGAAATATACCTTCATCACTTTTTGCATCAAATTTTCTATTTCTAACATCTTTAAGGATAAAACATTTGCAACCAAACACTTTGAAATGTTTTACATTTGGTGAGTAACCATACTATAATTCAAAAGGTGTTTTATTTGTACCTTTCTTGACTTGTACTCGGTTCAGTGTATGAATAGCTACGCTTACAGCTTCTCTCCAGTATTTTAGAGCAATATTCTTTTCCATCATTAATGTTTTGGTACAGTCAATTACAGATCTATTTTTTCTTTCAGCAATTCCATTCTGTGGGGGAGTTCTAGGAGCTGACATTTTTCTTTTGATTCCTTTGTCATTACAGAATATCTTGAATTCATTTGATGTAAATTCACCACCTCTATTTGATCTTAGACATTTCAAGCTTTTTCCAGTTTCCTTTTCAACTCTAGCCATATACCACTTAAACATTTGAAAAGCATCAAATTTTTGTTTTAAGAACATAACAATCATCATCCTGGAATAGTGATCAACAAATAACATTATGTATTTATCTCCTCTATAGCTTTGTATTTCCATTGGATGACATAAGTCAGTGTGAACTAACTCAAGTATCTCTTTAGATGTATAGTTTTTGCTTTTGAAACTTGACTTTGTCATCTTTCCTAGCTGCCATTGTTTACACATGATATTATTAGGCTTATTCAATTTTGGTAGACCTCTGACTTTCTTCATTTTACTGATTTTGACTAGATTGTCAAAGTTGACATGACATAATCTTCTATGCCATAACCATTCATCATCAAATTTTGCAAATAGACAAGAAACATCATCCATATCAAGGTAAAACAAATTACTCTTTGTTTGATCTCCTTTTCCTATCAGTTTACCATCATTGTCATAGATTTTTGTAGTTTTTTTTTCAAATTCCGCTTTGCGACCTATATTGCCTAATTGTGAGACACTCAGTAAATTGTAGTTTAATCCTTCAACATAGTATGCATTGTCACATGAAATTTGTTCTGTGAGCTTAATGGAACCTTTTCCTTTGATTTGACATGGAGCACCATTACCAAATCTAACACTATTTCCATCATATTGAGTAAAGTTAACAAACTTACTTTTGTCTCCTGTCATGTGATGTGAGCATCCACTACCGATGATCCATCTGTCATTCTTGTTTATACATGTCACCAGTGCTATGGCTTCTTCTTCATCAGATTGGTCCTTCATGGCTACATAAACAACTTCATCATCATTGTCATCAGAATTTTCTTCAACAATATAACACTTCTTACCTTTTTCTTTGTAATCTCTCTTGTCATCATCTCTTCTGTTCTTGTATTTGTTGCCTTCCTTGGAATCCTTTTTCTGTGGACATCTTGCAGCAATATGACCTACTTCATTGCAATTGAAACAAATGATAGGCATCTTACCTTTGAATTTTCCTTTGCCCCTATGAAATCTTCTAGTGAGAAATGCTTCCAATTGTTCCACATCTTCCTCATCAGTGCTACTGTCACTAGATACATACTTCATTTTTCTTCCTTTCCTTGATTTCACCTATTCAGCATCTTTCAGTGATAACTTGGCCTTAAAAGCAGATTCAACATTTTCAGGTTTGTAGTTGTCAAAGTTAGATAACTTAAATGCAGTGAGTCTACCTATTATACCTTCAAAGCTTAGATTATTTCTTGGTATACATCTTAGCTCTTGTATTGTTGATACTCTAATAGCATAGATAGGGAGCAAGGTTCTTAAGAACTTACTATTAAAAATATCTTCATCTAGTTGACCATTCAAGCATCTTATTGCACTTACCACTTCCTTTATTCTTGCACCATACTGAGTAGCATTCTCATTTTCTTCCATTTTCATGTCATCAAATTTTCCTCTGAGACTTTCTCTTTTTGCTCTTTGTACATTCTGATCTCCTCCATAGATGTCTGATAGGGCTTTTCGCATTTTGAATGTAGTGTCACATTCTTTGATATCATCAAATTTAGCATAGCTAAGTGCAGAGGCAATTTCAAGCATTTTCTGGTTGTGTTCTTGTTTGTTTTCATGTCTTCAGCAGTAGGAGCACCTGTTGGATCTACATGTTTGACAATTGAATTTTGGGCATAATCTCCTATGGATCCAAGATGTAGCTTCATCAAACTTTTCCATGCAACAAAGTTATCTTTGTTGAGCTTGGGAACTTCTCTCTTTGGCATTTTGATATTTTCTGCTAGTAGTCCCTTTAAACTAAATTATCAGTCAGGCTCTGATACCAATTGTTAGAATTCTTTAGAATAACTGAGAGGGGGGTGAATAAGTTATTCAAGGTCCAAATGCCCTATTAATACCTTTTTAATACTTTTTGATGAATCCATACCCTTTTCATCTGTTCAAACTTAAATCAGTCATATAAGCAAATTATTGTAAATCAACATGCAAAGATAAAACATTCAAGATCAACACATGACACAATGATTTACGTGGAAACCCAATTTGGGAAAAACCACCAGTAACATGCTACTTGATTCTCACTCTTTTGAAGTGATGCCTTGTTAAAAGCCTGCCCTGTTAAAGGCTTACAACACACTGTTAAATGTGACCCTATTAGAGGATTTCACCAAACTGTTAGGAATGGGTCTGGTTAAAGGTCTTTAGAACATTCACTTGGAATGTCACCCTGTTAAAGGATTTATCTAATGGCTATTAAGATAACCTAAGTCCATAGGATTTATCTTACTGTTAAAATTGCTAGAAAGTAACAATAATGGTCTTTTGATTTGATATAACTTACAACATACTTTGCAGATTTCAGATCACTCTTTCAGTTCAATCCTTATGCTTGGCTTCAATCACTTCAGCTCTTGACTTCTTGTCTCCCTCTCAAGCTTTGTCTCCTTGAGTCTTATTACTCATTCTGCCAATGCAATCATTCTTGTGGTCATCTATTTAAACAAAGTTCTTGTGCTTTCTTCTCCTTAGCACATTCTACAACACTTCATGCTTTTATGCTTGACCACAACTCTCTCTCTCACTATCCCCTCTTTTCACACACACTTTTTCTTCATTAACTTATGTCTTCTTATATAGAAGTCTGATTTTCTTTTTGCCGCTCAATTCTCCCTCTCCAATTTTAGGGTTTCAAAATGGATTAGGTAGGATACAATGTATCTACCCCATATCTTGTTCTCTTCTAGAAAATTTTCCAGTTGTATCTTAAAAACATTCTACATGGTGTTCTGTGCCACCAACTCATCATTCTTATCTTCTTTTTAATTTACAAATTTCTAGATAACAACTTTGTTGGCTTAGATCTGACGAATCTTTGATTTCCAAAATAATGCAGCAACTCAACATTATTGAGTTACTGGTGCTCGGCACCTCTGTGTTACTTGGCACCTATACTTGCTAGGCACTTGGTTCTTCTTGGCACTTGATTCTTCTCGGCACTTGGTTTTTCTTGGCACTTGATTCTACTCGGCACTTGATTCTACTTGGCATTTGAACTTGCTCGGCACTTAACTAGGAATTTGCTTGGCTCTTACTAGCTTGCTCGGCTCCTTCTCTCTAATGAACTTAGTTTGAGCTTTACAAAAGACTTAGCTAGAATCTTAGATCTTTGATATGTTTCAGTGTGCTCAATCTTCATATCTTTTAGTATGTCATCCAATACACTTTTTCATCAATGGCTTAGCTGATCCTTGTACTTCATTACAACATCATAACTTCAACCTTTCTTTAGGTGTTCTAGTTACATCTTATTGATTGCCTCCACCTTGACAATCAACTAATTGATAGTATTTGGATCACTAAAGCAATTCTCATCCTTGCAAGTAGCAAGTTTGACATCAATGACAAAACAATGATTGAGGACATTCTTTACCAGATCCATATATTATTCCAACAATTTTTCTTATGATCATTTCAATCATTTCCAACAATTTCATCTTGAATTCCAGATCTTAATCCATTTATGTACCTTGTAATTTTCTCAACATCATCATCCACATGTCCAAATCTTATGTCCAATCTATAGAATTCCTTGGTATACTCTTTCATAGATATTTCCTTTTGTTTCAAATTTTGCATTTTTCTCAATAAGCTAACTTGGTAATCAGTAGGAAGGAATTTTTTCTTTACCTTGTTCACCATCTTCAGCCAAGTTCTAATCTTCTCCTTTCCTCTTCTTTGTCCATTAGTTTGCAAATGATCCGAGCATAGTGAAGCATTAACTTTCAACCTAGTAACTCCAATCTTCACCTATCTATTATTAGGAGTGTTTTCAAACTCAAAGAACTTTGCCACATCTAAGATCCAATCTAACACAACATTGGTATCCAATTTTCCATCATAAGGAACAAATTCTACAATAGGCTTTGAATTTTCCCCAGAAAACACTCGTAACAACCTTTCCTCATCTTGATCTTCTTCAAGTTCTAGATTATGGTTTGTTGCTACTGCTTCATCATCACTTACATCAGCAAGATGTGCTCCTCTCCTCCAAGCTATCTCCACAACATCTGATCTAGCTATAGTTTGTCTCAACTAATCAGATATAGCATTATTAGCATTTCCTCTGCCATGAACCATCTTTACAAATTAGGTTCCTACAAGATCATAACCCTCTGCAAGTTATAGGTCAAATTGGTAGTTCTGCCACCCTATAACCAAATCCAAATTAGGGTTCTACATGATCCAATCACCACAAGGTCAAACCACAAGCTCTGATACCACCTATTGCAAGGAAGGATGAGGATGACTAGGGCCAATGGCACATCTAGCTCTCTGAACCACCCTACAAGATTTAACACAATAGAAGCAAACACAAAGAACAACAACCAAAGAAGAAAGAAGAGTGAAATATTTTTATTGATTCTTCAAATATTCAACATACATGCCTAGCTATAAGGCCTTCTAGGTTACAACTAGATACAAAATACATTCATACAAAGATTCAATAGCAAATTTGCAGTTCCTAGTTCTGCTCTGCAATCCTTTCTCCAACTTCCTAATTCTCCTAGCTTCTATCCTAAACACTCTATTTATAATAACCAAAATGGCTTATAGATTATTCTAGAACATAGAGAAGCCACATGTTGGCTCTCAACAAATATTAAATGAAAATAAATTGAAATTAAATATACAAGTCGACCTGCACGAGCAATTATTTGTCCTGAAATTGATGTCCGAGAAAAATTGTGATATCACTTCACTTTGATTGAGTTAGAACTTGTGCTTTGAATTGTGGGTAGATATCTAGATTTTCTACAAGACCCTAAGTGCACATGGTCTAATTCATTAACAAAAAGTGTGCATCCATTCCAAAAGTTAGGCACAGGAAACTATCACACAAAATTGCCAAAAATCGATATTCTGGGAGAATTTCCATATCTCAAAAACTATAAGGAGTTAAGACTTGAAATCTAGAAAATATATAGAACTCTAGGCCCTATTGAATCCCTAAATTTTAGAAATCTTTCTTCAGTTTTGAAAATTAGTTATGTGGTCTGCAATAGGCACCCAAAAACCAAAAAATGCAGTTTCAACATAACCTAGTTTCAGCAACAGAGTAAAAATTGAAAAACATGTAGGATTGAAGTGCAACCTAGGATGCTCATGTATCAAGATTAACACATAGTCACTAGGCTTGTGTAGCCAATAGATATTTTTCCATATGGTAGTATTGGATTTCATTATAAATTCAATCAGGGATAACTTTAACGAACCCCCCCTCCCAAAATTTATAAAATTGTGGTGAATGACATGTCATTTGGGTGAAAAAATTAATAGTGTTGGTGAATTATGTGTCAATTGATGGATATTTGGTGGAAATTTTTTTAATAGTTTAGACAATTTTTATAAAATAATGGCGATTATAATTTTTGTTTTTAATAAAATTATTAATATTGATGGCGAATTATGTTTTGAAATGTAATTATGTTAAATGTATTATTTGAGAACTTAGATCATCTGATGATCCAAGATTAATGGCTGAGGTTTAATTTTGGCCAACATTTCTTGAGGGAAGAAGAATTGTTGAGGTAGTCACCAGAATGTTGACACATATCAAGGTAAGTTGTCTATGGAGTACAGTGTCACTCATAAAAAAAAAAAATTTCACATAGGAAAATGAGAATTTGGCAAATGATGATCGTTGAAAGAGACACTCCATTAATTTTGTGGTGAATAAGAGTAAACATTAAAGAGAAATATGGGTGAAGAACCTGACTACCAAACTAAAATTATGTAATAATAGTGGTGAACATTTTGACTACGATATGAGTATTTTATAAAATTTGGGTGAACCAGTCAACTAGTATACAGTGTTTTTTTAGCCAATTTCTATAACCCAATCGAGACATATTAGCCAATTGGTGAATAATAGCCACTAAAAAAATCCCTAGATTCAATGCCCTTTATCAATATTAGACATGTATTGAATTTAGGTGTAAGCTTATTCTCATTATTTTTCAATGATTCCTTCACCTCTTTATCACTGAGACTCTACATAAGCTATCTCAAGGTTTTTTCACTGATTTCTTTAGCAACTTTCAATGCATTATCCCATTGAGGTTTGACTACTTTTAGAATTACATCAAGAAATTCTTGTGTTAATTCATCAGATGAGTACTTCAACTTACCCAATTTTGTCACAAGGGCATCCTCAATTTTCTTTTTCTCCTCTTAGCTCCCAATCTCATACTTCAAATATTTAAAACATGGCATACCTATTCCCTACTTGAATCTTTTTAAATTTTTTTGAAGGGTAGGGACAAACCTCTTAAATATAATTTGTTTAGCTTCATCGTCTTCAACCAACTCTAGTTTCCTATTGGATTTGGTGGACCTTCTTCTAAATGTAGTGAGGGAAGACTTTGCAAACTTGGTTATTGTAACCTTCCCTTTCTTCTTGGGATGTTCCTCTTCATAGAGAGATGCATATTCTAGATTTGTTTGTATGTTATATTTTTGCATCAATATTGTGAATCACACTCTATGACCCATCATCAGGATTAGAAGAGCTAAAGGACATAATTGATTAGTTGAAAACCTATTAGATAATATATATACCCAAGTTAAGATGTGGGAAGAAAAGGGTCACAGAGATCAAGGCAACACAAGGTCAACCAAGAGAAAGAAGAAAGGTAATACCAAAAAAAAAATTTAGAAGTTCGCGGGAACACAACAAATAAAGAAAAGGGAAAAAGAAAATGATAAAGAAAAAATAAGAAGATAATAATAAAATTGAAATGCTAATCATGATAATAGTAATAATAATAGCAATAATAATAATAATAAAGGAGAACCAAGAAGCAAAGAAATACACAAACAATGGATGAAATAAAGGAACATGAATAATAATAATAAAATAAACTAAAAAATAAAACTTGAATAGAAGAGTCTTAGTTGAAAATGAGTGAATGAGAGAATCCAAAGAGGAACGAGAGAAGGATTAAGAAATATATATTATTATATATAAAGAAATAAATAAATAAATTGTTTTGAAAAAAATAAGAAATAAAAAATAACTAATAAAAAATAATAACAACAACAACAATAACAACAACAACAACAACAATAAAATAGCAATAGAAAAATGAAATAATTAAATAAAACAAAATAAATAAATAAAGAGAAGGTGAGAAATAACCAAGAAGGCCAAAAAATGAACTAAAAGAAAGAAGGTGTGCAACAAAAGGAAAAGAGGAAAGATAGAAATATATAAGTATGAGTCTAGATATATAAGGGAAAACTAGGTAAGAAAAATAAAAATAATAATAATAAGAGAAAGAAAAGGAAAAAAGAAAAATAATAAAAATAATAATAAGTAACTAAATAAATGTAAAAATATATAAACATATGCTATCCATATATATGTAAAAAGATATATATGAATAAATATTATATGGTTATATATGTATATACTTATAAATGAGTGGGAGTGCCAAAATAAAACAAAATTGAAAGAAATAAAAATAAATAATAAATAGTTGAATAAATAAATAACAAAATGCATGAAAATCAACAAGAAGAAAGAGGAAACATGAAGGAAATGAGCCAACAAGAAAGGAAGGTGGGAAAAATAGAGGCAAAGGAAAGGGGGTGAAAAGGGAGGGGGGGGATCTTGAAGTGGGGAAGGTAGGAAGAGGAGGAATGGGAAATAGTGGGCTATCTTAGCTTAGCAAGAAGAGAATGTCATGAGGCACTAATACTCCAACCATCATCCCTATTCAGGTTGGATGGGTGGTTGTGAAGTTATATAGCTTCCTAAAGCTTACTTTTGAGAAAATTGTCTTCCCTAGAGAGCACTTTAGTGTTTACAAGACAAATGTGATGCTCTATAGATTATGAGTGTTCTGCAAGGGTGGATTTGAGAGTTTTCTCATGGTTAATGTTAGCACCATGTTCTTTAATTCTAGTGCTAAATGAATAACCTATTTCTCCTATGTAGGGAGCACCATCCGAGCAAGAAATCTTATAGACCCCTGAGTCTAACAGGATGTCCCTTTAGTCCTTGAGACAAGGAGAGCAATTTTTCAAGACATGAAAAGGCTTAAATGAGCATCAAATTTTTTAGGGAAGCTATAGAAATTCACAACCACCCATCCAACCTGAACAGGGATGATGGTTGGAGAATTAGTGCCTCATGGCATCCTCTTCTTACTAACAAAAGATAGCCCACTTTTTCCCATTTCTCCCACTTCCTACCTTCCCCCCTTAAGACCCCGCACACACCTCCTTTTTCACCCCCTTTTGTTCGCCTCTATCTTTCTCGCCTTTCTTTCTTGTTGGCTCATTTCCTTTGCATTTCACCTTTCTTCATGTTGATTTTCATGCTTTTCATTATTTATTTATTCATCTATTTATTATTTATTTTTATTTCTTTTAATTTTATTTTATTTTGGCACTCCCACTTGTTTATAAGTACATACATATATAACCATATAATGTTTATTCATATATATCTTTTTACATATATATGGACAACAAATGTTTACATATTTTTACATTTATTTAATTACTTTGTATTATTTTTATTATTTTTCTTTTTTCTTTTTCTTTCTCTTATTATTATTATTATTATTCTTATTTTAAAAAAAATATTCTTACCTAGTTTTTTCTTATATATCTAGACTCATACTTATAGTCACACACACACGCACACACGCACATGCACGCGTGCGCGCGCGCGCGCACACACACACACACACACACACACACACACACACACACACACACACACACACACATGCGCACATGCGCACCCACACGCACGCATGCACGCAGCACGCAAGCACGCACGCGCGTACACACACACACACAGACACCCATTTGCTTTTCCTTTTATTGCATACCTTCTTCCTTTTAGTTCATTTTTTGGCCTTCTTCATTATTTTATCACCTTCTCTTTATTTAGTTATTTTGTTTTATTTATTTATTTATTTTTCATTACTATTTTATTATTATTTTTTATTATTTTTTATTAGTTATTATTTATTATTTATATTTTTTACTATATTTCAAAATTATTTTTTAATTTTATTTTATTTTATTTCTTTCTATATAATAATTATTATTGCTTGATCCTTCTCTTGTTCTTCTTTGGATTCTCTCATTCACTAATTTTCAACTAACTCTTCAACTCAAGTTTTATTTTTTAGTTTATTATTATTATTGTTGTTATTATTATTTACGTTCCTTTATTTCATCCATTGTTCATGTATTTATTTGCTTCTTGGTTCTGGGTATATGTAGGATCATGGTCAACCAAACTATGCTCTTAAGTGGCAATAAACAATTAGAAAATCAAGGTTATGTCAACTTGATGTGTAATTTTATACATGTTATTAACTTTACATCAAAAAGTTGAGAGAAAAGAATCTCTAGCAAATTGAATCTAGTTTCTAAACTAGTATGACTTATCTCAAAAAAGTAAAAATTGATTGGTCAAAATTTTTAATTTTAATGCAATATGACAAAAATTTTAGAACAAAAATAAGAAGTAGACATATGTCTGACGACCTTAATCAAAATCAAATGATAATATTTTTTAATAATATTCTAGATATAAGTAGTAGACTCATGCCTTCATGTGACACATATTTTTGGGTATTTTTATTCTAAATAATTAATAATTAATTAATTTTTGACTTTAGTATTTTTAGAATTAAAAACTCTCGTGTCTGACCACCTTAACTAATTCAAAACTCTGCAAAATTCAATATTTCATTTTTTCCCCTTATAGTAGAAGAAACATAGAATGTGATGCATCTTTTGGATTTAGAAAATGTTGTACCATTTGAAAGTTATAGTTGTTTTTCAAGTAGTATGTTTGTTAGCACTTTATACATAACTCCATTAGAAAATAAGTAATAATTACTTACTAAACTCATAATTTTACAAACCTTACATTTATGGAAAGATGAGAACATTATTAAGAAATCCTTTTCATTTCATCAAATTTTGGTGAGAAAAGAGTTGTCTGCTACATGTTTAAAGTAAAAATCCCATAAAATAGGCCAAAAGCACATTTTTAGAATGTTTTTAAAGTTGACTATATAGGTTTGGTATCCAAAAATATAGTAGACCTTATAAAGATATTAATTTTTTTCATTTAGTATCAGGATGGGTTGGAAAAAAGTTGGAATAGATTTTAAAATGGTTTGAGATATTTTAGAACTACAAATTTTTCAGATCAACACTTTTTGACACACCATGATCCTACACATACCCTTCTCCTTTATTATTACTATTAATATTAATATTATTATAATTATTAATATTTCAATTTTATTATTATCTTCTTATTTTTCTTTATTATTTCCTTTTTCCCTTTTCTTTATTTGTTGTGGTCCCACCAACTTCTAACTTTTTTCTTGGTATTTTTGACCTTTCTTCTTTCTCTTGGTTGACGTTGTGTTACCTTGATCTCTGTGACCCTTTTCTTCCTGCATCTTGACTTAGGTATATATATTATTCGACAGGTCTCCAACTAATCATTTATCTCTTTTATCTCTTCTAATCCTATTGATGGATCATAGAGTGTGATTTGAAATGTTGATGCAAAAATATGGTACACAATCGAATCCAGAATATACATCTCTCTACTATGACTGATTGTGGAAATTTGTACTTGTTAAGGTTCCTCTTCCATAGATTCTTCTTCCATTGCATTCTCCTCTTCATTTTCATCTTCAAAAAAATCATCTTCAAAAAAAATATCTCCCTTACCTTTAGTAAGCATGAGAGGAGAGATTTATTGCTTAGTGTTCTTTATTATTTTCTCTATCCTTTTTCTTCCTCTGTTCACTCCTTGGGGTAACTTAATCTAAAGCTGAATTCTAGCCTTACCCTCTTCATATGTTCCAAAATATGTTTCTTTAGGATCCATAGGCCCATTCAATAGAGCCTCAATGATATCCTTGGTGTCATCCATGCTAACCTCATGTTCCAAAGGTTTAACTGATGCAACTCTAGGGTTGACTGCTTGAATCTAAACCTTGTCACAGTCAACCAAAAAAAAAATATCATGTTCATAATCTTCTACTAGTTTCCTTGGTCTCCTATATCTACTTTGAATTTTCTCCTTGAATGTCCCAAAATCTTTATCCATAATACTGTCAAAGTTTTCTCCCATCTATACTATAAATTCATTGATTTGATACAATACCGGAGTATCTTTCTTCCGTACTGTAGTTCCATTTGAAGGAAAAAAAAAATTAAACATAGAAGAATAAACATGTCAAGAGAGAACCAACCTTACATAGCTTGTTCTCTGATACTTAGATATTATCCATGTTTTTGCTCAATTGATTTAGCAATAGCTCTGCAAGGTTGAAGGATAAATTGTTCTTTACCACCTTGTATGCTAGGTTAATTGCTTCACATGATACACTATTCAATTGGCTTGAGCTATAGATTTTGTGTGCTAGCACATTGATGCTAAACTTATATTCCATGTCAATTACCCCCCTTAGTTTTAGGCCTCTTCCAACCCATTCAGCAAGAGTCCTTTTTACTAATTCAACCCAACCTAGGGTTTTTGTTATCTTTACTTTGTTCAACATGGGCAATCAAGTAATCATGTTTATCATCTTCTTAGTTATAAAAATAGGGTGATCCAACCATAACTGCATGTTATGAACATGACTCAATATAAATCTAATCCACTTCACTTTGATGTCCCTCAACATAGGTATAATATGCATCAAATGCTTTGTCTCCAAATATTTGTGCTCAAGTTTTAGAACACTATCGAAACATAGTTTTCTTTATGTCGAACTAGCATCTTAGAACCTTTCTTAATCCTTCTTTTGAAGATGTCATTATTTAGTAGGGTTTCTTACATGGGATAAATCTTCAACCATAGCTACTTAATCATTCAAGTGCTTTGAATTCTCTATTTGCTCTATGCTTTGAAAGAATTATGCTAAAACAATATGTTTGATTTCCTACTTTTAACAAATTTCAATCTTTAAAATTGTCATTAATGCTTCGTACAAATATTCACTTAGTGACAGACTGTCCTCCACTCATTTTTGGTCTTTAATGCTCGAAAGACACCTTCAACTCAGTAAGGTCTCTCAACTCAGTAGGAACTACTAATATAAAGAGAACTTAAAAATTGGCAAGGTTACCATTACTCAATTTCAACTTAGCACTTGGTAGAGTCACCAATGTGGCATCTGCATCCAGAAAAAGATATGCAACCTGATCTTGCTTGGTAAGGTCTTGAACTTCAATCATCACTAGGTGATCTTTGTGCATCTTGAATGCTGATATGGATCTTTCTACTTGCTAGCTTGAACTGATGTTAGATGACTTCTTTTGAATCATAGTTCCAATGATCTCAATAGGGAACTAATTTGAAGTGATTGTGCCACCCAACTCATTGACTTGGGTGTCAACAACTTCATGAATTTAGCTTGCATTCTTTGGATATTTCTACACCCATTTCTACCTCATTCATTTTCTAATATTGTCATCTTTGGCTTTCTTTTTATCTTTAATTCTACCTCTATTCATACAGTTCTTGGCAAGATGTCCAAGTATTGTACAAACCAAACATCTCTTTTTATTGTCTCTCTTTCTCATGTGATGTTTCGCAAAATTTTCTCCAATATACCCAAATTGACTACAGTAGTGACATCTACACCATGTATTGTAATCCCAACCAAATATTGCTTTCACAATTTTCTCTGCTCAATTCCACTTCTTTGTTTTGTAGTTTGACTATTTGTGTCCTTGTTTGTTGTGATTGTGACACTTTTCTCCAAACTTAGGTTTCTCTTTGCAGTCACTTGCTCTATGACCATGCTAATTGTAATTTTAATATACTTTCCATTGAATTTTTCTTTATAATTACTCCAACACTTATTTGATGTATGACCTATCTTACCATAATGATTACAAGTAGGTCTTTTATTCTTTTGAGCTCCCTGCTAAGATGATTCACCTTATTCTTTATATCCTAATCTAACTTTGCCTTTGTGTCTGTATTGAGTTTCCTCATTCAACTAATTCATGCTTTTTTAATATTTCATCATTCTCTCATTGTTTTTCTTTTCCATGGTAAGATCATTCTATAGTCTTTTATTAGAACTCTTTCCTTAGGTTGATAAGTTCTTGATTTGTATCATTGAGTTGATCAATAAAGTCTATTTTTTGAATGGATAGTTGTTGAATTTGATTGTCCTTTTCTTCTATCTCTTCTTTGGCTTTTTTGTTTTGTTCCATGACTTGAAAAATTCAGACTAATTGGATTTCTTGCTCTCTTTTTAGCTTTTTAACTTCTTGAAGAATGAGATTATTCTCAAGGAGGTCTTTGATTGCTACATCAGCTTCATCTAAATTTGTTTCTAGGTATAAGTCTTCAATTATTTCTTCAATGTAGATATTGTGATCCATTTGTGCTACAAGATCTTTCATTCTTTGCAATGATTGAGAGAGTTTGTCCTTTCCTTTCTTGGGTTATCCAATGGCCAATTCTATATACAACTTTTCATTCTTAATATCCTTTTCTTGCTTGTAAACCTCCATTGCCTCTAATCTTATCTCAAGCTATAAAAATTAGATCACGTGAGAACCAAAAGCTATAATACCAATTCTTGGAAATATAAGGTAGGCTAGGTTACTAAGAGAGGAGGGATGAATCAGGAACTAATAAAACTTTAAACTTCACCAATTAACCCTTCATATATTGTGCTAATCTAATTGCATGCATGAAAGAATGAAAGAAATAACATTCATAACACTTTGACACAATATATGGTGACCTTGAAACCTTCCAAATAGAAAGTAAAATTGAGGTGTGGTTGATACCTACAAGCTTTAGTACTGTAGTATAAAGTTGGCCTATTAAGGCTTATAATTGACCACGTCTAGAGATCTTCCCTCTTAGGAGCAATAAGGACTATTAGATCCACCTTGTTAAAGGATTTACAAACATTTAGTGAAGTATGCACTCTATTAGGAGATTTAGTAAAAGATTTTAAGTCCACCTGGTTAAAGTTTGATTTTAATAATGCATCTACTAGGATGAATCGATAGTTGATGTTTGGTCTAAAACTTTGATTTTCTGAATGAGATTCCTAGAATTGTAATGATCACCTAACTTAAATAGATAAGTCTATATTCTCCCTTATACTACTTGTAGCCTTCTTCAATTCACTCTCATCTTCTTTTACTTCTCCACACGCTTGCACTTAATTAATTACTACATTGGATATGATATAATACATTATATATATACCAATCCACTTGATTATCTACTAGAGTTGGCTACAATACCAAATTCATCATAATTAACAAAGTTGGTCCATTGATGTAACTTGGGTTCAAAAGAAAAACTTGAAGATGTTTTGACACTTGAAAAACCCTATCAATAGTCAAAAAACTCTCACACTCAGTTGAGGTTGAAGCTTGGTCCATACTCATCACTTCAAGTAGCATGAACTTGGTCAACACTATATGACTCAGGGAACATTAAGAAACTTGGTAGATACCAAACCATTCAATTGATACTAGATAACTCAATCAATGTTGTGTTCTCTTTGTTAACATTGCAAGCTTGGTAGACACTAATATACTTAGTTAACACTTTAGAGCTTGGATAACACTATGATAATAGACTAGAAGCAAAGTATCATAGCACAAAATAGAGATAGACAAGGAGTCTTGAGGTGTTTCTTCATTTGGTGGCCAAAGGGATGAACTTGTAGATGGAATACTAAGAAAGAAATCTTAAGGAGGTGAAGGCTTGAAGGGTGAACAGGTAGTCAAAGACGAAGGAGATTGAATGCCAAGGGAAATGGAGGACTTATTAAGATATCTGCAATCTTTAAGTGAGTTTTCATGTTATCAAATCAAGTCCTACTATTTCTTTCTAACAACTATATCATTCTAGATACATCCTTTGGATTAAGGTTGACCTAACAGTCATGGGTAAATGCTTTAATAGGTTGACATTCTAATAGAATGTTCTAAAGTTCTTTAATAAGGCTCACTCCTAACAGGGTGATTGAAATCCTTTAATCGAGATCACATTTAACTGTGTTCATTGTAACCTTTAACATGGTTGGCTCCTCATAGAGATCACTTTAGAAGAGTGAAAATTGGTAGCATGTTATTAGTGGTTTTTCCAAACTTGGGTTTCCACATAAAATCATTGTCAAATGTGTGAATATTGGTTTTTTACAACTTTTTTCTAAGCCCTTTATAGTTTTCCACTCGACATACCACATTTACTGCAGGAATAAATTTTTATTTATAATGGCCTCGGTCTTCTCCAACTTAGCAGTTGATGTTGGAGCTAGAGTTGCTACCATGGGAGAGAATGGTGCCACTAAACAAACATCCATGCAAGTTCATTCCCAATTTGTTCCACGAGGTAATTCCTCTCTCAATATTGTTTTCAATGTCAAGGATATTGATAGTACATGCAATTGGTTAGAGCAACAAACCCTTATTGGGTATTTTGTGGGTCACACTCCTTTTGAAAGCATGTTGCAAGATTGGGTTTACAAGATCTAGACACCTCAAGGTGTTTTCCTTTTTTTCTTTGGCACTTCTGGCCAAGCTGAATATGTGTTTTTTTGAGGTCCCTAGACAGTTATGTCCTCTCTCTTGGTTTTTCAATGCTGGTCATGATTTGGTCATTTCTAATGATAGCAAGCTTAAGGTGTCTATTTGGGTGGAGCTCCCTAGCTTGCCTATCCTATGCTAGTCCTTTTTGTTAGTCATTGCACAAACTATTCACAAGGTTACATGCCTTGAACCTAATTTTTTTTTCAATGCTTGGCCCTAGCATAGGTTATGCATTGAGGTAGACCTCTCTTAGGATTTCAAGGGTTCTATGGATGTCCAGATTGGTGGTACCACCTTCACTCAAAAGGTGCTTTACCTCAACTTTCTGAATACTTGTTATTAGTGCCAATCCACTGAGCACAAGATTAGGGACTACCCTTTTTTGGACCACAACTGCCCACCCATCTCAGAAGCCAAGCTATCTATGACTTCCAAAAAAGATGAATGGCCAATGGTGGTAAAAAAAGGAAAGGGCTTAGCTGGAACTAAGGTGAGCCCTTTTATGTGGATATGGGTCAACCTAGCTCAAGTTTGCTTCAACTAGAGCCTTCAAATCATTTTCTTCCTCTGCCTCCTATTCTAAACCCTATTGTGCAAGGGATAGTGGGAGGTCGCACTCCCAAGCATCGACCCTCATGGATTCAAGCACTGCAAGAAGCATCGATGATCTCACAACAAACTCTACATAGGTCTCATAGCCCAAAGGACTATTATGAGTATGTTGATAATGGGGAGAAGATTTGAAGAGTCATTTCTATTGATGACTCTTCATTCGATGCTCCAACATATTTGCATAACAAATTATCCTCTCTTAGAAATGAGGATGACATGGAAGCTTGTTTACGATAAATTGTCTTGTATGGAATGTGCGGGGGCTGATAGACCTCCCTAGAAAATATTCTGTTTGTGACACCAAGCACATGCTTGGCAATATTGATGTCCTTTATCCTCAAGAATTTAGCATTATCATGTTTCTACTCACCTTAGCTTGTAATGTTATTGTAGATGCCCAAAAATTGGTAAAGAGCTAAATCACACAATTTTGATCAATCAACACAAATTAAAGAGAAAATTAGAATAGAAACAACAAACTTTCAAATCAAAAGATTATATTAGGTCATTAATCATCTATGAAATTAATAAGACCTGAATCAACTTCAAAAAAGGAGAAAAACAATTCAAAATCATAAAATGAAATTCAGAAAAAGGACAGGGAAAAGACAAACTTTTGAGAATAAATGAAACTTTTATTAAATCAATAAATCCATTTATTCTCACAAAATAAAAATCCTCCTTTTACATAAAGAATTAAAAGAAAGTCATATTTAGCCACAAATCATGACTTTTGGGCTCCTTCTCTTGTCTCTCATGAGACATTTTTGTTGAAAATAAAAGCCAAATTCAGCCATACATCATGACTTTTTAGACTCCTCCTTTTGTCTCTTATGAGACATTTTTGTTGAAAATAAAAGTCATATTTAGCCACAAATCATGACTTTTGGGCTCCTTCTCTTGTCTCTCATGAGACATTTTTGTTGAAAATAAAATTCATATACTTTGTTGAAAATAAAAGTCATATTTAGCCACAAATCATGACTTTTGGGCTCCTTCTCTTGTCTCTCATGAGACATTTTTATTGAAATAAAGCCTTATTTAGCCACAAATCATGACTTTTGAGATCCTTCTCTTGTCTCTCATGAGAAATTTTTTTTGACATGAAATCACATGGAGCCTCCAATCAAGACTTTTGAGCTCTTTTTCAATTTCACTTCTACCCACCAAGTGAAAAGGTAAAACCGAAATTCTTACCCCAACCCCTTCTAAAATCCTATAAATAGAAGGAGAATTCAAGAGCAAAGGGACCCAAGTCTTAGGCATTTGCACTAGAGGCACATTTTGATTCATCATTTAGCATTCTTATTGTAGCATTTTTCATAGCATTTTAGCATTATCTTGTGTAATTTAGCATCATTTATCACTTGTTAGTTCATTGCATATTCATTTTTTAGCATTCTCCCATTCTAGAATTGTCACTAAGATGCTGGTCTGAGAGCTATTTTAGTAGTTGTAGTTAGGGAAAGATGAAACACTCCTAGAGATTACATTCTGATGATGATAGCTTGGGTTTAGTTTAATTCATCATCAGTCCATTTGCATTCTACACTAAGGTCTTATGAATACGTGTTTACACCATGTACAAATTCGTGCCCACCATGGGGCTTCATATTAAAGCCTCCCCATTCTTCAAGTTTTATTGCTAATCTATTATTCTTCTTTTAGATCTATTATTATGCTATTGTTATGTTGTAGGTTTGGAGAGTGATTTTTGAAGGAGTTTGAATACTAAAGCTTTTTGTGGAGAACTTGTATCTTCTTGTCTTCTTCTCTCATGCATCCATGGCTTTCGTCATGAGTTTTTATCCTTGCATTTGAATATTAGCTTATATCCATATTTATTTTCATAGATTATTATTACATTTCCTTTCCTGCATTTTTATCATTTAGATTAGTTTTCATTTCCATTTGCATGCATATTGGATCCTTGATTCTCTTGTTTCATGCTGTACTTAGATCTAACCTTTTGCAGGTTCCATAGCATGTGCAAAGCTTCATACCCAGATCAAAAAACTTTCAAAGATGTTTCCAAGCTCACAAAGATTGGATCTACCATTGCCCTAACAAAGAAGAATGTTTACACATTGCCTCATCTAAGTTGTGAAGAACTCTCAAAGATTGTAGATAGTGCGCAACAGGAATGAAGACCCCCATAAATGTGCCTAGCCTTTGCTAGCTCTGAATCAAGTAGGTATACCTAAGCTCTCATCAATTAAAACTATGGCATTTCTAAGTTTTCAAACAATAGCTTAATAAGAACATTCAATCTTGCTGATTTGATAAAGAAGTAGACCTATGCTCTCAACTTTTTCAAGTTGATCAGAATGCCTGACATTTGGTAAAGATCAGTCACAATTGAACGAGGAAAGAACTCGCATATAGTCTAAATAGGAGCCCCTCTATCTTCAGTAGTCTAAGGGATGGTAATTAATCCTTTATTTTGTCATGTTTGGGGAACCAAAATAGTAGGGATATGCTCTCATTCTTCTCAAGTGATCAGATTCCCAAACCTGTTTGTGACTTCCATTTCTCACTTTTCACTAGGTAGGATTATCTAGCCATGGAAGGGCTACCTCCTAAGTTTCCTTAGTAGGGCTAGTGAGAGGGATTGCCCCCCAATATTGCATTCCTAATCAAATGCAAGCCACCTGTGTTTAGTGCATAGTCTTTCTCTAGTAGTCCCGCAAGAGATTGCACAAGCTCTCTATCACAAGAGAGGTAAATACAAACATAGTTGGAACACTAAGATCCACTAGTCACCAACCTTTAGATAACCTTATCAAGAATCTATTTTCTAGGTGTGTATGGTTCTTTTTTTTTACATTTTGCACTGGTTCTAGTTCTATTGTGCTTGGAAGTAATTTAAAACTTAATAACAAACACCAGTGCGGATCATAATCACTATAGAAAGAAGAATTTCAAATCACGTATCGAGAAACCAAGTTTAAAAAAAAGACATTGTTGAACTTACACTGCATAAAACATCACTTTTGAACATTCTTGTAATGCTTTTGATCTCTATCATGATGCATATACCTATAGAACAACATATTTGAGCCTTGAAATAGTGCATCTGAGCAAAAACATGAAACAATGGCTATCTGCAAACATGATAATTGCGAACAAATGATAAATTTGGATACCCTTTTCCTTGTTGATATTTTATGGAATCTAGAAATTTTTGAGTCTGACCAAAGCCATCTTTTGAAACAAACAAAGCTACATCATCATCAACCCAACAGTTACCATTACCTCACTTTTCACATCAAGCCAGAGATGGTTGCAGACACATATATGTGCCTTTACCTAACTTTGTAAAAGTGAACCTTATCCTATCAACATTGGCAAACACCTTGTCTAATCTAGCTTGTTGTTACAAACAAATCATGGTCAACGAAAACCTTCACTTTTTGAAGAATGTCTAAAAACTAAAAAAATCAGATTCACCTTTCATGCCACCATGCACAATAGGTGTACCAATAAAATTGAAATGGTCACCCATATGAGTGAGCATTAGGATAGCAAGTAGAACCATCAAATGAACAAAACCTCTAAACCTCCTCAAATCTACTACAACAATAGATTGCTTGCAAAACACAGTTACTTACGAGTCACCCTTGTTTGATCAAAATTTATAATCCTTAGTTGCAATGGGTTTATCTGATGCATGGGATGATAGAAGTATCAAAACTAAAATTGAAGATTTTCAGCAAAATATTGAACTTGTCAATATCATGGACAAGATTCTGGAAAATCACAAAGAATGATACATACTCACATTAGCACAACAAGGTGCAAAATTGCCATCTAATTTTGATGTGACCAATTTGAAATGAGATGAAGAAGAGTCACCTCTAGATGTAGTCACACAAAAATTGCAAGACTTACAACTAGAAATGGAAAAGATGAAAAGAGGAAAAAAATGACCTGTAGAGTTTAGCCTTAGAATGGTGTGTCCCCTACCATTCGATAAAAACATTACCTTCACACCTTTTCCTCCTAATGAGTAAAAACCAAAGTATGAAAAATATTTTGGCATGATGGATCCACAAGATCACCTAAGGCAATTCTATATGCTAAGCATGGAGTTTCTCCATGACACAACATACCTAAAGTGTCTATTTTCCTAGAAGCTTCAGGGGAAAAGCCATGGAATAGTTCTCCAAACTATCCTCCAATATCAAAAGCTTTGATCAATTGGCCTCCATTTTTATCACCCAATATTCTTACAACATTGAAAGAGAGGTTACAATGATTGATCTATGTAACACAAAATAACTCCCAGGTGAGTCATTCAAGACCTTCCTACAATGATGGAGGGACATGTTTGCTAAATATCATAGAGACTTACCAAATAAGAACAAAATGGATATCTTCATCAACAGTCTCTGAAAATCAATGAATTATTAGCTCCAACTCCAAGGGCCTAAAGATTTTAAAAACACTTTAGAAAATGTGGCTAAAGTGGAAGAAACCTTGGTAAACAATGAAATAATTAAATTATCTAAAGATGGTAAAGGTTTCTCCAGTGATTCCACATAGATGCACAATTCCTCTGATCAATCCATTGACAATTAGAAATCATGGTGGAGAAACAATAATAAAAACATTAAAAATGATGGGGTAGTTGAAGCCAATCATGTCAAAACTCAAACTCAACCCCCTTTAAATCGACTAAGTCCCATTGTCACACCCCAACAAAATAATGCTTTCCCATTTTACTGACGTAAGACAAAGACTTCCCCTATGTCTAACCAACAAGTGGCTTACAATCAAGCTCCCCCACCAAAAAGATATTAGTCTTATGATATACCTAAGGAGTATACACCCATAGGGGTGTCCTATAAGAGTGATTTACAAACACTCTTGGCCAATGACCTCATCATGTTACTGAAGGCTAGACCATATGAACCCTTAGTAAAAGCCGAAATGGTGGAATGAAAAACACATTTGTGACTATCATCGCAATTGGGCCATTTGACAAACAATTGTTTTTCCTTTAAGGGGTTCATCCAAAAATTAATAAATGATGGAACCATTGAAGTAAACAATCTCAATAATAATGAAGACCATATGGCCTTCAAGAACACCTTCATGAGTCATGAGAAGGGAGAGTCTTCCAAGGCCAATCAAAATGCACCTCTGCAAACCAAGGTTAATTATGTACACCACTATGATAATACCATTGGCATGATTTCCAAATTTGATGACACTATAAATGTCATCATAATTTTTTTTTTTAAAAGTCCTCAAATGCCATCACCCGAGGCCAAGCCTCCAAAATTATCCTACTAGAACCAGTGAAAAATCTTGATCAAGCAGCTCCAAGGTCCTCCATGCCCAAGTATAACCTAGTTAACCAATTACTCAAGACTCTAGCCCACATCTCCATTTTCAAACTATTAGAAATTTCCCCAGAGCATAAAGAGATACTCACCAAAGCTTTAGTGCCAAATGAATTAGATGTGAGTACATTCCAAAACATGGTCAACAATTTAGTTGCTCCTAATTGTGTTTCTTTTTCTTCCCAAGATGACATGTCTATCATACAAACACAAAATTCTCCTTTGCACATAGAAGTATTCATCCATAGGAACCAAGTTAAGAGAGCATTGGTTGATGGTGAGGCTAGTTTCAATATTTGCACTCTCAGTTTAGTGAAAGCCCTTGGGTACGCAGAGGATGCAGGTTACCCAAGAAAAAAGATTACCATCAAGGCTAATGATAATGAAGAAAGATCCTCCAAAGGTATGGTCATATTACCAATCAGAGTAGGGATGGTCATGAAAGAAATGGTTTGTCAGGTCTTAGATTTGCAATTAACTTACAACAATTTGCTTGGAAGACCATGGATTCATGACATGAAAGCCATTCCCTCCACCTACCACTAGTGCCTCAAATTTCCATACATGGTTCAATAAATAACCATACCTGGAGATCAGCACTTTGCCTAGTATTGTAACTCACTTGCCCCTCATAATAGAGAAGAAGCTAATGCACCAACAGATGCCAACAGTTAGTCCACAATTATAGGCACTTCACACTCTACTAATCAAGTGAGCAACCACTCATTCACATCAACTAAGGGTAAAGAGAAAGTGGTTTGTTCAAGTCCTTTTGCCCCTCCACAACCATCATCATCAAAAGATCATAAACAACTACACTATGAAGAAATGGATAAATTGATGAAGGAATTCGATAGAAAGTGTAAGTTGCACCATAAAGGGGTAGGTGAGTACTTAGTCTCCCTATTTAATCCCCCACTTTCTCTGAGGTCTCATGGAAAATGCACTTCCACCAAACCATATCATGGACATTTTATCAAAGCAAGTAGCGCACCTCCAAACCCAGTGGAAGATATCAGTCAACAAAACATTGACATCTCCTCCCACCTACATGGGAGAGGTTTTGACTTAATTAAAAAGATGGGATACACGTGAGCTAGTCCCTTAGGGAAAGGGAAAGGAATCATTAAACCTCTGATGGCACAGTTCAAGTCCAATAAATCTAAAACAATGGTAGGGTATGATAGACAAGACAAGTCACAAATCTCATTCAAAGCTTTCCTAAAGCATAATGATCATTCCTCCTTGGTGTCGATACCCAAAAAAAAAGACAATCATACCTTGGCAACAATTGATATCATAAATAATAATTTGGCCCTTTCAAGTGCACATTCTGTAGAAGAACCACCCATAAATACCTCCAATAATGAAGACGATGATGATTTTGCTAAGTGGGAATTTGAGTCACTATTTGAGAAATCTCTTCATAACAAAGAATGTGATGTTGTCCACATACCTACCCTCGACAATTTGGTTGTATAGAGAACAACTCATAGTTCAAGATCCACTTCACCAAGAAACAAAATGTATCAGGATGGCTTAGAAGATGATGAACACATTGAAGGGTTTCACTTTCAAACTCTATTCCTGAACTTCTTTCCAGTAGAAGTTGAAGATGAGCTCTACGAGTCTCTCACAAGCTCTACTTTCCTTGACACTCTAGAAGAAGCCCATGTCATAGATCTGACTGATACAGTGTATGAGCTATCTAATGAACTTATGCCCTTAAACCTTGTTGAACCCTTCCCATACTATGAATCACTTTCCCTAGTCCATCCTCAACTCATTAACTAGGATACAACTGAGCCTCATCACCTCCCTCATTTTGACACTAACTGTGAAGTTTTTATCTACCTTAATGTGGTTGAACCATCTCATCAATGAAGAATAGAAGAAGAGCATATAGTTAGGTCGGGTATGAATTACCTCAATCACACTAGGGTAGGGAAAGAATCCCACAACCTTATTGACCACCACCAAGTTGTGGCTAATCTTGATAAAAAAAAATGGAAACAAATAGAAGTGACATATCCCAAGGTGAAAACCCAACTGTGGCGCCTGTGGATGGGGTAATTGATACCTTTCCTAAACATTCTAAGGAGTGATCTTCTATTTTGATTGAGCCAGTCGAACCAGTCAACATCAGCATGGAACAAGAACCAAAGGTCATTTATTTGGCACAGTCCTTGAACCCAGAAGAAAGGAAGACATTCATTGAATTCTTCAAAGAAAGATAGATAAACTTTGCATGGTCTTATGTGGACATGCCTAGTGTAGACCCAACCTTAATCCTCCACCATCTTAACATCTCTCTGGAGCTCAAGCTAGTAAAACAGAAACTTACAAAGATGCATCCTCATATAGCCTTGTTAGTGAAAGCCAAATTGGAAAAATTAATCAATACCAATTTCATCCAACCCCTAGCATATGCATCATGAATCTCCAACATTGTCCCAATATCAAACAAGAATGGCAGCATATGCATCTCTATCAACTTCTAGGATTTAAACAAAGCATGCCCTAAAGATGACTTTCCTCTCCCTAGTATCAACACCATTGTTGATCTCATAGTAGGTCATTCCATGTTTTCACTCATGGATGGGTTTTTTGGGTACAATCAAATCAGAATAGTGCCAAAAGATCAAGAGGAAACAACTTTTACTTGTGCATGGGGCACATTTTGTTGGAATGTAATGCCCTTTGGGTTAAAGAATGTTGGGGCTACCTATCAATGGGCCATGACTACTATCTTTCATGATATGATGCATATCTTCATGGAAGATTATGTGGATGACATTCTTGCCAAATCCCATAGCCGAGAAGAACATCTTCCCATATTGGCCAAAATCTTCACCCACCTAGAAGTATTGAAGGTTAGGCTTGATCCCAAGAAATGTGCTTTTGGCATCAAATCAAGCAAGCTCCTAGGATACATTGTCTTGGCGAAAGGGATAGAAGTTGATTGTGAGAAGGTACAATCCATAGTTAGTATGCAACCTCCAAAGAACCTAAATCAATTACACTCTCTTCAAGGTAGGCTTCAATCAGTGTGTTAGTTCATTTCTTAGTTGGTTGAAAAGTGCATACATTTGACACATTTTCTACATAAAGACATAAATGTTAAGTGGGACGATCAATGTTAGAAGGTTTTTGAAACACTTAAGACCTATTTCATGAATCTGCCTATATTGGTACCTCCAGTTTCACACAAACCATTACTATTGTATATTTCTATAATGGAAAAGTCAATTGGAGCCCTCCTAGCACAAGAAAATGACCAAGGAAAAGAACGAGCCATTTACTACATCATTCACACCTTGGTCAACTATGAGCTTAATTATTCTTTCTTTGAAAAGGCTTGCCTGGCCATAGTTTTTGCTTCCAAAAAACTACATCATTATCTTCTAATGCAAAAATTCAAGCTCATCTCCAACATTGATCCTCTCAAATACCTTCTCAACAAGACAACATTAATGGGTAGACTAGCCAAATGGGTGATGATCTTAAGTGAATTTGATATTGAGTATGTAGATAGGAATGGAATAAAAGGATAGGCCATTGCTAATCAATTGGCAAATGCACCTATAGAAAGTTCCAATTCTATCTTAGTTGAATTCCTTGATATGCACATCCTTTAGACAGAGCCAATAACATGGAAATTTTATTTTGATGGTTCCTACACACACCATGGGTCAAGCCCTAGTATTTTGTTCATCACGCCACTTGGTGTTACCATCCCTAAATCTTACAAACTACTCTTCCCTTGTACCAAAAACATCGCCAAATATGAAGCTTTAGTCTTGGGTCTCAAGCTGGCTTTGGAATGGAAACTAATGGCCCTAGAAGTTTATGGAGACTCCCAATTGATCATCAATCAAGTTACTGATACTTATCAAACAAAAGATGAAAAAGTACTACATTATAAACATATAGTCGATACACTTAAGGCATGTTTTGCTCATATTACCTTTGAAAAAATTCCTAGAGAAAGGAATAGAGCAGCAGATGTTATGGCCACCATGGCCTCCTTAAACTCTTGAAATAGCATGAGCGGTATGAGTTCCTAGTGGAAGAGGTGGTTCAGCCCGCATTTACTCAACCCAATTCCCTTATCATTTTCCATCTAAATACCCTTGATTCCCTTTGGTACAGTCCCATTATCACTTAGCTCCATGATAACACCATTCTATCTGACCTCTCACATAACCAGAATTGAAATTTCATTTGCCAAGCCTCCTATTACTCCTTGGTGGCTGATATGTTGTATAAGAAAGGTCTTGATGGTACTTTATTTAGGTGTTTTGAAAAGGATGAGTCTAGAGTCATTCTATAAGAAGTCCAAGCAGGGATTTGTGGTTCACACTCTAGTGGTTTCACATTAGCAAAGAAGATTCTTAGAATGGGCTATTTTTGGCCAACTATGGAAAATGATTCTATTGATTTTGTCAAAACCTGCAAAAAAATGTCAAATTTATGGTAACCTTGTTAATACACCAGCCCAAGAGCTAAATCCTTTGGCCACACCATGACCCTTTTACCAGTGGGGTTTTGATTTGATTGGAGCCATCCATCCACCCTCCTCCAGTGGGCATAAATGGATAATCACCACCATTGAATACTTCACCAAGTGGGTCAAAGCAGTACCACTTGCCAATTTTATTGGAAAATAGATTTCCTCTTTTATTCTCAACCATGTCATTTGTCGGTTTGGCATACCTCATGCAATTATTATAGATAATGCCTTGTATTTTAAAATCCAAATAATTGATGAATTATGTGAAAATAAATTCACATTATACACCATTCTTCATCAATTTATTATCCCCAAGGCAATGGCCAAGCAGAGGCTACCAACAAAACCATCATCAACATCCTCAAAAGAATTGTCAACAATACTTGTAGGGATTGAGATTTATTGTTTAACCCCACCCTCTGGGCTTACAAGATGAGTGTTAGGATGCCTACAGGCATGACACCCTTCTCTTTGGTTTATGGATGTGAAGCTTTTCTCCCTTTAGAGGTTGAGATCCCGTCCTTGAGAGTTACTCTTCAAGATGTCCTATTAGATGAGGATTACAGAGTGGCCCATCTAAAATAGCTAGAGTTGTTGGAAGAACATCAACGTACAACACATGAACATCTCAAAGTGTATTAGAATAGATTATCAAGGCATTATAACAAAAGGGTCAAACCTCATGTCTTTTAGATTGGTGACCTAGTGCTTAGAGAAAATCCCAAGAAGCAACAAGAGAAAAGAAAGGGAAATGGGAGGCCAACTAGATTAGTCTTTACCTTATTATAGAATCCTTTGGGACTAGTACTTACCAACTTTCAGATTGTGATGGTACAGAATTGGTAGAACCTATCAATAGCATCCATCTCAAACAGTTTTATGTCTAAAAGTTTTGAGAAAAACATCAAAAATACCAAAAACAAATCAAAAATACTAAATTTTTTTTTAAAATACCAAAAAAAAAGGTACAAAAGAAGTGAGAACGCCACTTTTAGTTTGAAAAGGGGCAAGAGATAGCACTTTTGGACTTCACTAAACAACACATGGCCTTCAATGCTAAATAAGGGGCTACAATTGAATGGTTGATTCTCCGTCTCTAAGACAAATTTTGGTTCTTTGAGACTTTCCATTGCAATTAATAGAAGATTGGAATAAGAGAAAGGTGTAGCATTTATAGTTGAATTATTTGGAGGTATTTGGGGTTGAGAAGCTTATAGCTTGGAATAGGGTAGTCTATCAAGGTGGTATTCAATCTAGAATTAATTTCACACGTACCCAATTGAGAAACATTTGTGGGTTACAGTTCTAAAATTTTTTAGCATCAGATGTGGATTCATAGCAGCAAAAAAAAAAATAGTATGGTAACAACAATAAAGCAAGGGAAATAGAGCTTGTAACAACAATAATAATAACAATAACAAGAGCAAATCAAAGCCCTTTCCCTTGATGGAATACACACAGTAGTGGAAACAACTAGCATGACAACAACAATAGGGAGCACAACAAATTTAGCAACACGTGGAGTCTGATTATGCATTGAGATACTATAGACATGAATTATAAGAAAATCAATGCACATCTATGCTATTCACCTTGCCCAATAATCTCCAATATTTATTTTAGCCCTCAGTCAACCCACTTGGCATCATAAACTTCCTCCATTGCCTCTTTAAATACCTCACATGGTCCTGGTTACACTCGTATTCCACCAAATATCACTCACATCCTCCATTTCACCCCTATAGACCCAAAACTTAGCCAAAATTACCCAAAAAAAAAAAAAAAAGCTCAAGACTATGAAAAAATTAAAAAATCATCCAAAAATGCCAAAAAAAATTAAAATAGCTTAAAATTATCAAAAAAATTTAAAATTTATCCAAAAATGCCAAAAAAATTCAAATATTGTCTGAAATCATCAAAAAAATAATTTAATTTTTTTTTCAAATTAAAAAAAAAAAAATCATCTAAAATTAGCAAAAAAATTCACAACTAGCCAAAGGCATTCAAAACAGGGGCAATTCCTGTCAATAACACCCCAAGATTCTTGTCAATTTCTCAATTTGGCTATCCAACCAAACATCAACTCCCAACATGCTCCATTAATATTAAGAACTAGCATAGTGATGTCCTGAAACATTTCACGAAACTTTGGAAAATCTGGCACAAAGTGGATAGCGCAAGAGATGCTCTTGTTTCCCTCCTCTTGTCAAGAGAAAAAATTCCCCATGAATCATTAGTCTTATTTAAGTTACATTGGCCATGATTAGTCTAGCCTCCTTCAAAAAATATGTCAATGCTATCTTGAAAGCCCAAATATCTGTCAAACTCTTATATCCTCATACAACTAGGGGCACAAAATAAGTAAGCATAAGCGTGAGAGCTTGGTCCCCCCTCTAGCACCTTTTTTTAGGCCCATGCATCCTTTTTGGACCCCTTCAATGCCTTTTTAGGCCACAAGCACCTTTTTAGGCCCCTATAGTGCCTTTTTCAAGGCCCACACATCCTTTTCCAGACCCCTCTTGCACCTTTTTTAGGCCTCTCAAATGCCTTTTTCTAGGCCCATTCATCCTTCTCCGACCCCTCTAGTGCCTTTTTTGGCGCAAAGTGCCTTTTTAGGCCCCTCAAATGCCTTTTTCAAGGCCCAAGTGTCCTTTTGGACCACAAAATGCCTTTTTAGGCCCAAAACGTCCTTTTTAGGCCCCTCATATTACTTTTCTGGCCCAAACGCCTTTTTGTAGGCCTCGTTTGCCATTTTTCAAGACCCCCGAAGTCTTTTGGGCCCCAAACACCTTTTCATAAGCCTCAAGAATATTTGTCTTATCACACACCTAGCGAAATATTCCCACATTGGCTTCATTATTGTCTATAATGTTTCTTAATATACACATAGGTGTTCTTGCCTACTAGTCATAGTTATCCTCACTCTATGGATTGTATTGTTCCCACCTTTACAAGAGTTAAGCCATTCCAACATTTATCACAAAAACATTCAAATATCTGCCAAAATTCCCAAAAACATTTAAATATTCGATAATACCACACAAACATCCAAATATATTTCAAAAATATCAAAAATACACATGATAATGCATTACAGTCAACATTAGTTGCTCCCTAGCCAAGCTAAACAAACTTGATACTATTTCACACAACTGGAAGCATGCCCAGTCTACAAATAATGATTTCTTATGCTATCATGCACTTTTAGTGCCTCAATGATGTACTTGACTAGAGGTACCAGGATAAAGTCATGATCTTTCTTTTTGTTTTCACTCTTTAGCTTTAATGATCCTTTGGTTTCACACATTGTTGGTGTCTACTTATAGGTGCCTCCTCTAGTATGGAATGTCATGTGTACCTCAACCAATTTTGTGTGATATCTTAGGTGAGATCTTTTAACTAACATGTGACTATTTTTGTGCCTTTTTTTATTATTCTGTGGCTATAGCTTATGGTTATTAATGGTTGCCATGGTTTCTTGTATACTGTTCATCTTTGTTGGTACTTCTTAGTGTGACATAGTATTCATAACACTATAGCTGAGCTAGTGGTGGTTGTACTTCGCCAATTTTTGTTTTATTACATGCTCTATGATGACAATTAGTTTGCATCTCTTTAAATAAAAAAGTGACAGTTAGTTGCATTCATTTAGTTTGCATATTCATCTTGGGTTCCTTTGCACACAAACAATTGGCACATAAATCAAGATACAATTCACCAATGTTAGTTCACAACTTCATGACTAGTTATCACAAAGTAGACAACAACATCAACATTATGATCAGCTCCTAGCACTCCACTCTCATAGAATTTGTCTCTTCACAATATTCACACTAGCATTCATTTCATTCATATCTCATCCCATCACACTCTATCCTACAACATTTCATTACATTTATATTACCAGATCACATTTTCATTACATCATCAATAATATACCATCTATTCTACCTCATAATCCATCTGCATTAATCATTCCCATATATATACACATCTGCATCCACTGTTTCCATAATCATCACATTAGATCATCACATGCATACATAAGTCCATGATATCTCAAGTGCACAAGTTTGAACATCGAAAAAGCTCAAATATCTCATATACCAAATAGATTGAATCATCAACATCAGAACGCCTCACCACACAAGGGTCCTCATCATAAATGACATACATGATAGCCAATAAAATGAATACCACCTACATCATCTATTTGTGTCTGATCCAAATATTCCTTATCACTGAGGGCACTCACCTCATCTTGAACAATCAAATTCGAACAATGACATCAATTTAATATCACAAGTGATCATCATACATGAATCAAATCTCAACATTTAGCTATTTAGATAATGGTTCTATCTTGAACCAGTTATTTTTCCTACTCTATATCCTAAGATGGACATGTTAGTTTTCTCTATTCTGTATCCAGAGTGGGGCACTTTTTCTATCTATCAACATTACTTGATTGATTCTACCCATCACTTTGTGACTACACATTCCCTACCAACTGTTCTGATCAACATTTTTAGAAATAAAATTGGAACATCCCTATTTTGCATATCCATTTTTCCAATTTCATTTCTAAGGGGGCAGTATATCCACATTCAAACTAGAGCATCAAAAAAATCAAATTGGGGCACCCAAGTTGGGGCATCAAACTTTTTTTGAGACATCAAAAATGCCCTTACCTAGTCAAAAAATTTCAAACATCAAGCCTACCAAAACCAGGGCGTCCAAACAAAACTATTGTAGCATCAAATCAATGGCAATCAAATCATCAAATCAACAACAATCAAGACATCAAATTATCAATGATCAAACATCAAATCATCAATGAATAGATATCTAATCATCATAATTTGACGTAAAATCAGAAAATCAAGATAGTCTTTGAACTAATATGCTTTGCATATTAGCTCAAAGAGAAGCATTTGTAGACACCCAAAAATTGGCAAAGACCTAAATCATGCAATCCTGATCAATTAGCACAAATTAAAGAGAAGATTAGAAAAGAAACAACAAAATTTTGGATCAAAAGATTACATTAGGTCATTAATCATCTATGAAATTAATAAGAACTAAATCAACTTCAAAAGAGGAGAAAAATAATTCAAAATCATAAAATGAAATTCAAAAAAAGGACAGGGAAAAGACAAACTTTTGAAAATAATGGAACTTTTATTAAATCAATAAATCCATTTATTCTCACAAAATAAAAATCATCATTTTACATAAAGAATTAAAAGAAATTCATATTTAGCCACAAATCATGACTTTTGAGCTCCTTCTCTTGTCTCTCATGAGACATTTTTGTTGAAAATAAAAGTCAAATTTAGCCATAAATCATGACTTTTTAGGCTCTTCCTTTTGTCTCTCATGAGACATTTTTGTTGAAAATAAAAGTCATATTTAGCCACAGATCATGACTTTTGGGCTCCTTTTCTTGTCTCTCACAAGACATTTTTGTTGAAATAAAGCATTATTTAGCCACAAATCATGACTTTTGAGATCCTTCTCTTGTCTCTCGTGAGAAATTTTTGTTGACATGAAAATCACATGGAGCCTCCAATCAAGACTTTTTAGCTCTTTTTCAATTTCACTTCTACCCACCAAGTGAAAAGGTAAAAACCAAATTCTTACCCCAACTCCTTCTAAAATCCTATAAATAGAAGGAGAATTCAAGAGCAAAGGGACCCAAGTCTTAGGCATTTGCACTATAGGCACATTTTGATTCATCATTTAGCATTCTTATTGTAGCATTTTCCATAGCATTTTAGCATTATCTTGTGTTATTTAGCAATATTTATCACTTGTTAGTTCATTGCATATTCATTTTTTAGCATTCTCCCATTCTAGAACTGTCACTAAGATGCTAGTCTAAGAGCTATTTTAGCAATTGTAGTTAGGGAAACATGAGACACTCATAGAGATTACATTCTGATGATGATAGCTTGGGTTTAGTTTAATTCATCATCAGTCCATTTGCATTCTACACTAAGGTCTCATGAATACACATTTACACCATATATAGTTATATGGTTGGATAGCACCGTATTCACTTCCTAGCATGAGGTTGGCTGAGGCAGAGTTGTTACTCTTCTGTCTCCTTGTTTACCTTCTTATGTTATTTCGCATGGTTCTAACCCACTACATAGGGTGTTTTGGATTTTTGTTTCTTTTCAAAATCATTCTTTTTTGTATTTTTAATGTTTATGCTCCTAATGATGTTATGGAGTGATCAAACTTGTGGTGTTGGTTGGTAGATAATTTACCACCTGTGACTTGGGTCTTTTGTGGGGATTTAAACATGGTAGAGCTAGCCACTAACAAGGAGGGACTTTTTCCTTTTAGATGGGCATATGGTGAATGTAAGGCCTAGTTTTACATGCAAAACAAGCTAGGTGTTTTTAATCCCAATGCTAGCCACCACCACCCAGATGGGGTTTGGCATACATGGTCCAATTTTCAAGCTGGGTCTTATAGAGTTTTAAAGAGACTTGATAGGGCTATGATTTCTATGTAGTCCTTTTTCTCTTTTCCCACAAGTCTGCCCTACCTATCACCCCTTTGTCAGATGTGATGCTATATGATGACTCCCCCATTATTTTTTCTATCATTTGGAAAACAACTTAGCTTTGTCCTTCTAAAACATAGTTTTACCTTAACACCTCATTATTGTCCCATCCTTCCACTATTTCCCACATTCCTTGAGTGCTAAAGCTTAAGCCTTGACCCCAAACCCATGTTGGGTGGATTCAATGGTGGAATGACACCATTCTCCATACTATGAGGTTTCTCTACATTTATGATAGATAATTGACCAAGTGCCACAAAAGGCCTTATGAATCCAATACCAAAGATCAACATACGACTTTACAAGCTCTTGCCATGAATCTGTTTGATACAGATCTCCATATTAGGATTGCCAGTCTTTGGCACCAGAAGTAAGTTGTAGACAGGTATGCTACTAGAGGAGGTTAGATCTAGGCCTATCTCTATTGTTTGGAGGTTGGGGATCAAGCTTCCAAGGAACTTTTTAATGATGTGTGGGCTTGCCATTCTGTAGTTGGCATCAAGCACGTTCACCAAGACCATCAAGTCTTTACTAATCTCCCAAATATTTTTCAAGCTTTTGTATTCCATTGTGAGTAGGTTTTCATGGCTCAAGAGCCTTCTACTATGCATCACCAGGCTCTTCAACAATGCCTTACAATTACTCCTAATCAATTTTCTTCTAAGAAATATGCCTTTTGTGAGAAAAAATGATCGCTTGAAGACTTATATGAGGCTATCATTTTCATGGCTGCTAGCAAGGCCCTTGGTTGTGATGGCTTTCCTTATGCATTCTATAAATCTCATGGGATGTTATTGGTCCTAATTTGCTTCAAGTTTATCATGAAGCTTACAATTCTAATTCCCTAGGCAACATTATCAGTAAGGGCAATATTAAATTCATACCTAAAGGTGGTGATCTAGAGGAACTTTGCAATTGGAGACCCATCATCTTGTTGAATGTCTCCTACAAGATCATTGTCAAAGCTCTCCCCCTCAAAATTTAGTATTTTCTTCCTCAGAT
The DNA here is from genome assembly GCA_028749045.1 of Cupressus sempervirens. Lineage (NCBI taxonomy): Eukaryota > Viridiplantae > Streptophyta > Pinopsida > Cupressales > Cupressaceae > Cupressus > Cupressus sempervirens. Next base: position 26,923,216 of record CM053785.1, on the reverse strand, counting down.
TGTTTGACTTGAACAAACTAGTTTTGTCAAATCCTATTATATTGTGGAAAACATCATTTTTGTTTAGGAAGACATGGAATGGGATAGGAAATCTAAGCAACAAGCCTTATTTCTCAAAATTGACATTGCCAAAGCCTATGATTAGATTGAGTGACCCTTTACTCTAGCTATATTGAAAGCTCTAGGGTTTGGGCCAATTTTTCTTTAGTCTATATAGATTCTTTTTTGGGATGCCTCTAATTGTGTCACCATTAATGGGAGGTAATCTAAAGCTTCTAGGCTTTACAGATCTATCCATAAAGGTTGCCCTCTTGCACCTTCACTTTATGTGTTGGTGGTTTAAGGCTTTGGCTATCTTCTTGCTAACGCCATTTCTCAGAGTATGGTTTGTAGTATTTCTCTTCTAGAGTCTTTTATAAAACTTGTGAATGCCAATTTCTTTTATGACTCCTTCCTTACTTTGATTGAAGAGGATGACAATATAGCTAATGCCTTGCAGTGCTTGGATACTTTTTGCCTTACTTCTAGGTCTGCTATTCAATGGCACAAAACCCTTTGTTACTGACAATCCTTCTTTCCATGCCCTTAGTGGCCTCAACAATAGGGGTGGAAATGGGTCCAACATGGGTAAATATTTAAGTTCTTGGGAATTCCTTTCACTTTTCAAGCCTCCCTTCTAGAGTTGTGGAATGTTGTCCTTGCTAGGATTGAGAAGAAGCTGGAATATTGGATCACTAAACCACTCTCCCTTGTAGAAAAGTTTCAAATTTGTTCTAAAGTGCATGTTTCCACTCATGTACTATTCTTATTGCTAGGTCCCTTCCAAAGCTTCTTATCTCAAGTTGGAGCGTCTCCTCTAGGACTTCCTCTGGGTCGCTAATGCTATGCATCATTGCTTTCACAGAGTTTCCTAGGATTATTTTTGTTTTCTCAAAGCCTTCAGGGGGCTTGAGTTTCTCTCCACTCAAAAAGAGGGGATTTCCCTTCATGCTAAGTGGTTCATTCAAACTCTCAGTGGAGATAAGGCCTACAAATTCTTGTGACTCCTAAACCTATTCATATTTAGGTTACATTTGTTTTGAAGAGTATTTGGAAAGCCTAGGAAGCCCTCAAACCATGGCATCTTTGGGTTGGTAATGGGTTTAGGGATCTAGAACTCTATTTTTATTCTATGGGAGTATTAAAACTCCCAAGAACTTATTTTCCAAAGTTACTATGAGCCTTTACTCTTGGGAGGATCTGTAGATTTGGTTCAAGCTCATTCATGCAGATTGATAGACAATTGATCTTCTAGTTTTTGCAGTGCCTCCCAATCTGTTACAAAAGCTTGGTATTTACTCATCTCACCCTTGGTGGAAGGATTGGAAGTGGTATCTTGTCACTCCTTTGGCTAACTACAAGCCCGAGTTGGGCTATCGATGGCTAGTTCCCCATCTTCTGATGGTTGATACTGATGCATGATGCTCCTGCTATCCTCATTCAATGTTAGCATTTTCATTCTTCTCATAAGACTTGGAGTATTAGATTTACTACTATCTAGAATGCCATTATAGAGCCAAATATTTCTCACTTTTCCTGGTGTCTCCTCTTCTAGGGCTTTCCTTGTGGCCCTCAACTCTAACATTTGGGAGTTTTGGATCCTAGATGCCCCGTTTGTGGTTAGCCTAAAAGCTTCTTGCAAATTTTTTAGTTCTGTAGGTGAGCCGAGAGATACTGGCTCTAGATTCATGACTTTTTCAAGCCTTTCCATCTAAAGGTGTTCACTTGGCATATGGTGGTGCTAGGAGATCTACCCATATTTGGCATGCTTTCAGAATAGAAATTTTGTTTACTATTTGGAAGGACCAAAATGTTGTTTTATTCTCTAAAAAACTTTCTTGATATTCATGTTGCTATGTACTCTAAAGCTCGTGTATTTGTAATAATTTAATGATGTAGATTCAAGTATAAAATAACAAAGTCACAGTGCAGGTGGCTCACCTATAGGAGCTATGTGCTCATTGGGGAAATATGCCACATATGATTGCCTATGTGTGCCTTTAGCTACAATTTCTGGTGACTACACTCCTCCTCATGGTTGTCGGCAAGTAGATCTACATGTCACTCACACACTCCTTGGTTATAGCCACATTGCCACTCTCCCAATGGTGGTTTTGATGGTCATTGCCACTCAACCTTGCCTCCATAAAGGTTGGGCTCTAGCTGGTCCTAAGTGACTCCCCATGCTACCACTGTTGCAAGTTGGTCACCTATGTAATTTGATTCTAAGTGGACATTCCCCTCAATTGGACTTTGCTATCTCCTTGTCCAGACCTGAGAGAGATAAAAATGATGATGTTGATGTTGCTATTGCTGATGGTTGGGCTCCCCTTAAGCCGGCTGCTAACCCCAAGGACTTCTTGGGTTCTAATGATAAAGACCTCCTTCAACTAGCATTGGTCTTGTCACTTGAAGCTTTATGCTTTTCTTTAAACAATTTTTTTGATGAATATTTATTAATCTGACCTTGTGCAATTTGAACTCGTGAGATGATCTTGTATCGCTCGACCCCTTTTTTTGTGAATATGTATCTTTAAATTATAAATTAATGGAAAAGGCCTATTCATAAAAAGAAATGTGTGAATGATTTTATGGTATTTCATGTTTACATTTTTACAAAGTTCATTTCACCTAATACAGTAATGTACTATGGTTTGAGATATTGGATGATCAATGCATGCACATGTATTTGTTGAATATTGAAAAGTTTTATCTATATGTTTGGACCTTGGATAACTAATTCACCCCCTCTGAGTTATTCTAAAGCATTCCAACAATTTATTTATTTTTGGTATTATTGAATTAGATAAAATCTCTATTTTAGATGCCTATCTTTTAGGGTTTCTATTATAAGTTATTTTTTTAGGGTTTGTTTTGTAGGTTTCTCAATTGTTTTGGTATTTTATTTTATTTTATTTTTCACTTAATGTATAGGGTTTCTACATATACACAAAGACAAAAAAATAAAAACCCAATAAAAGTCTACTCTCTATACAAATACATGAAGAATCTAAAAATGCTATGAAACTTCTCTTTTACATTTAAAGAACAAAACTAGTATATATATATATATATATATATATATATATATATATATATATATATATATATATATATATATATATATATATATATATATATATATATATATATATATATATAGTACTTTTTTAATAAAAAACTAACCAAAAAATCCTATGAAAAATATGAGTAAATATATAAAATAAAAATAAAGGCCAACCTAGAAGTTGTTAGGTTTGGAAATGAAGTTGGACAGTGCTTAGATGTAGGGTCATGTTGCTTGGAAATGACCTCTTATGTAGTGAGAAAAAATTAAAACTTCCATGAATGGGACCACGTATGAAACACAGTCTTGTTCCAAATTAATCTATGTATCTAGGTTGAGTGTCTCATAGTGGACATGACTTCAATCCAAATTTAGGCTTGGGATTGCAAAGTTGGATGTTATCCCATTCTATTTTTGGGTAACACTATTTTGTATAGCCAATTTTTAAAATCAAATGAATGAAGTGTAAAAGCTCCCCCATCAGTGGACTCAAATTTATCCACTTACCCATATCATATCATATCTTGCATCTATAACATGTCAAATCAACATAGTGGCACAAATAAACATCTTATATAAAACTACATCTAGTTACAACACAGCGGGTGTCATATGCATTACACAATCTTGTAAGATTATAAGCATCACATAGAGTCATGAGTCTAGAACGATACATATAAGATACATCACATAAGTATTGTATAGAATACGTTGCGTATAGATGGCATTACATGAAAATCATCATAGACCATCTGCGATAGAAACATTAAATGATATAACAATTTCGTCTGAAATAGAAACATAATCCATACATATAGAGTCCATAAATAAATTCTCTCACATATATATTATATCTGTGTATGTGTGTATGTCTGTGTGCATGCACACGCACGCGCGCGCACACACACACACACACATATATATATACAGATATACACATATCAATTAAAAAAGAGAATAATTATTTGATTGCTTGTCATAAAAATTACAAATATAGCTAGGTCTAACTCTATTCTTTCTACCTTTATATTTCTTAAGAATGCAAACCATCTACTTGGGTGGGTCTTTCTTATATATTCATCTTGTGTTGCATGGATATACTCCTACTCAATATGCGGCTTAAATATATAGGTCTCCTAATTTCATGTGTCTAATTTTCCCTTACTATACTCCCAAGGTAGATATTGTTTACAAATACTTTGATTCTTGGCACAAATGTTTTTAAGAGACGTTTTCCTCAGCGAACCCTTACAAAAGTATTTAAATCAATCAGTCACAAGAAGTGCTAATCATGCAAATAATAGTTGGATGAATGTGTAGAGTTAAAGAATAAATTTATCATATATATTGAAATGAATTCATTTTAAATAGAAGTAAATAATGGTTGGATGAATGTGTAGATTTAAATAAGAAAATTATCACATGGATTGAAATGAATTCCTTTTTTAAATGGATCTTGATAGGATTGGAAAGAGTAAAATTCTACCGAAATTTGAATGTAAATCCATAATGTTAGAAGTCAAATCGTATGTGCACCCTTTGATTTTGTGCGTGAATGATCAACATTCACCATTGATGATTGTTGTCCTTCCAACTGGTTTCAAAGGCAGCGATCAAAACAAAACATAATTATTTTCTTGCTATTGACACAAAAACACACATAAATAGCGTAAAATGAAACGATAAGTCCGTGGATGAATGCACAAATGAAGAGTACGTGACAATTCAGATAAACTCTGTTAAAGTATGTGCGTAAATATTATATCACCTGTACCCTTACATGCTGCTTCGTTTTCTCACCTGTAAATATTATATGAGCTTTACAAGCCATTACCATTACTTTCATGAGATTTTGAAATATCTATTTTCATCGCTTAAAAGTTGACATGTCTTTTTGGCCAACATTTGAGAAGTGTAAATTTGACTTCTTGTTACGTAAATTAAGCGGGCACCATCAAGGGTGGAATATATGCCAATTAAAAACAAAATTGTACTACTGAAAGCTCATCCTTTGCTTTTTTTTTTTAAGGATACTATTAATTATTAGACTCTCCACTTTCTGTTAGCTATTTGTTCTTTACGTACTGCAATCAAAAGCCATTGCTGCATTTATCGCTGAATTTTAGGCTTTCTTTCGCCTTCCAAGGATTATTAATTGAATTCAAATAGTGGCCATTCTAAGCAATTATTGTAAATATTATAGAAGTGGACATGGACGCGATTGAATTATTACTGAAGTGTCTCTTTAAAATTTTAAAATTATTTTATAAAGTCAATTATATTTTTTGAAAATATATTAGCATTATTTTGTAATTTTGATAGTTATTAAAGTGTTTTCCAAAGTTTCCAGAAGTTAGGACCACTTTGATTAGTAGAGTGTCTTATAGAAGTGGCATTTATGTTAGAGCAACTTTTCATTTTGTTCATTTTAAAGAAAAACATTTAAAATATAAGTTTTTATTCATATCTAATTATTTTATTCTTTAAACAATAACATATTTTTAAAAAAACTTATCTATTTGAACATATTATTTTATTACCTTTCAAATAAATGATTTATAGAGTAATTATATTTTTATCCAATGAAAAATTGAATTCATTTTTATTATAATTTTAAAAATAAATCTTTTACATATTAGATTGAAATCACAAGCCAATTTTTTATATAGAAATTTCAAAAATATGATAAAAATTCAAAATAGCCATTACTCATATCAACAAGTGCAAATATTTATAGTGATTAATCCTTTTTCTCTAATTTATGAATAGTCCCTTTTCTATTAATAAAATATTAAAGTAAGACAATCACAAAAAAAGGCCCAGGGGATACAAGGATCACCCCACGAGTGTTCAAATAAAGAGTGGCCATAAAATCATCTACTCATTAAAAAAATATAAGAGGCCCTCAAGCTGCAAGAGTAGTGCTAGCCGAGGGAGGAGGATCAGGATCATCAAAACCCCATACATCAATGAGGTTAGTGGGTGGCTCAGGAAGAGCTCACCCTATCATTAACACCATCAATTTTATCCTTTTCAATTTCTCCATCCACCGAGGGATGTGAAATTGCCAAGTCTAGCCGCAGGAAAGCCCACTTGGGATCCTTGCCAGAGGAGCATGAAGCATTAATAGGAGCAATAGGAGGAGCGATCTGAGACCATATCCACAAGATGATCCACTAAACCAAAGAATCTTATTAAGGATATTGACCCTGCTAGGAGTCTATCAATTACATATAGTGCCTCAAGTCCTTGCTAGAGGATTAGGCCCTGTTAAAAGCCTCAACCCTATTAGGAGTTACTTTAAACCCTATTAGGAGTTGATAAAACAATTACAATGTATACAAGAAGAGCCTACTTCCCTAACATGCAATATAGAAATAAGTTTCTTCACAAGTATAGATATTCATACAATGTTGTCTCATTGTTGCACCTTGCAAATCCTCTAATCATACATGAGATTTTGCATCATATCAAGTTCGCATATCATATGAACATCCTTCGCAATAGTTCGCATCTCATGTTCACTTCTACTTAGCTTCATAAGATATGATATTTTTTTATACCTTGGAATTAAACAAAACTTTTGATTAGTCGACCTTACAACTTTCACACGCTTGGCTAATTATAAAATAACTTTGGGATTAACATCTAGGATGTAGGGCTATCATGGCTAAATAATTATTTTGATAAAAAAATAATTCCTTAAGCCATAAAATTAGTTATACAATCATGCTCTGTTCTATTCTATTAATTATCTATACTGGTAATTCCTCTGTAACTATCGTCGTTCTATCCATACAAATATGTGCAATGACATACATCATCATGAAACTGTCATCTATTAGCCCTTAACTACACATGAGCTAACTTGAACTCTTTAATCTATACTTACTGAAACTCTCTCTATGCTACTGCTAACTGTCCAATACATAGATAATTTCTAACACTTATTTTATAATGAAATGCCAAAATATGTATGTTTCTATAAATAAAAATACTTACACATCTACTTAGTAGTATTGCCAACAAGAGGATCATGAGATTCTAGCTCCCTGGACTGCACTCTATCCCATGGCCACTATCAGGGCTATAGTTCTTGCACCACTCTCAAACTCCTTAGTCCCAAACCCCCTGCCAAGCTTGTGTTGGTGGGAATGATGGTTCACATTATCACTCAACTTCTCCATAATGGTGTGAATCTGGACAGTCCCTGGGTCTTCTCCTATTGCTATTGGTTGGCCCAACCCTTGTGATAGTTCTACATGGATTGAAGCCAATTCTTCTATAAAAAAATTCCCTTTCCTGGCTCTAGCAAATTTTCCTCCTAGGAATGAGAAGGAAAAAGAAAGAGAAAAATAAGATTATGTTCAATGGTGCTCTTTACCCAACCATCCCTTTAACCCAACCAATGTATGAGGTTTTGATAATTGCAAAAATCCTCCTCAGTTTACTGGTACTACTCTTGTAGCCTATGGTTCCTAATATTTAATTATTTTTTATGAATAGTTTTTAATTTATCCAGCTTGTTTCCATGTGTACTCTCATGAGATGATCTTTTGTTGCCCAACCTCATTTTTTTGAATAAGTAACACATTCTATCCATAAAATTAAACTATATACCTTCTTCATTTGATTTTAAGCTTTATAATAACTTCTCCCCAAAAAAATCCAATTTTCTAAAAAGTGAGAAATCCAACATTAGAAAGTTTTTTCTAGGAGAGTCTAAGATCAATCAAGGTTTAGTAATACAAAATAAAAACTTTTAAAGCATGATCCAATTATGACAAAGTATAAAAAATAAGTCAAAACATCAAATTTATTATCTAAGAACACTGAGATGATGTCAATGACAAGGTGATAAAAAGTAATATACTTGTAATTTAAGATATCAAATGGTGAAAACACACACACACACACACACACACAAACACACATGTATATACATATATGTACATATACATACATGTATATATATACATATATATATATATATAATGTATATATATATATATATATATATACATGTATATATATAAATGTATATATATATGTATGCATGTATGTATGTATGTATGCATATACATATACATGTATATCTACATGTATATATATCCATAAAAAAATCTTAATAGATGAATACAACTTAACATCTATGAATAATATAGAAATTTATTTTTAATAACTTTTGAAACCACTTAGATAAATTAATTATTCTTGAAGACAAATACAAGGGTATGTGCAGGATCATGGTGTACCAAACTATGGCCTTTAAGTGGCAGTGAAAAATTAGCAAATCAGGGTTATGTCAACTTGACACATAATTTTAAAGTTGTTATGGACTTTATATCAAAAAGTTGTAAGAAAATAATTTGTAGAAAATTGAATGTAGTTTCTAAACTACTAGGCCTTATCTGGAGAAAAAAATAATTGATTGGCCAAAAGTTTGGATTTTAATACAGTACTACAAAAATTTTAGGGCAAAAATAAAAAGTAGGTGTATGTCTAACCACCTTAATCAAAATCAAATGATAATATATTTTTAATATAATTATAGATATAAAAAGTAGACTCATGGTCAGATGTGATGCATATTTTTTGGTATTTTTATTCTAAATAAATAATTAAATATGAATTTTCTACCAAAACTTTTTTGAAATTTTTTTTTTGTGTTTGACCACCTTAACTAATAGAAAATTTTACCAAATTTATTTTTTATTTTATTTTCCTTATACTAGGCAAAGCATAGAATGTGACACAACTTTTAGATTTAAAAAATGTTATACCATTTGAAAGTTATAGCTATTTCTCAATCAGTGTGTCAATCATCACTTTAAAACAATCTTCATTGGAAATTAACTAATAAATACTTATCAAACTCAGAATTTGATAGCAAATATATCGATGGAATCTCGAGAGTGATATTAAAAGACCCTTTTCAATTCATTCAATTTTGATGAAAATAACATTGTCAAGTGGCTACTCGAAGTCTTAAGTGTCACTGAAACCTTTTTCAAACATGTTTTTTGGGTTGATCGAATACGCTTGGTAAATACTAGGCCTAATCGGATATCCGATTAGGCCCGATAACTTTACAACCATATTTGGAGGGACATTTCAAAAGGGAGATTTTTTTGAATTTTAAATTTGGAGAGAGACAAATTTAAAAGGAAATAAACTGAAGAGGGTAACTTTAGACAGTTTTAGAGGAAATTTATTTTGTGAAAATGTGGACATTAATAATAATAATAATATTATTATTACATTATAGTAATATGTATGATTATTATTATTAATTATAATATAGTGATATGTATGATATATATTATTATTATTATATATATAGTAGTATTAAATGACAAAATTATTCTATATAATAATATATATGGTTATTATTATTATTAAATCTATAATCTAGTAACATATATGATTATTATTGTTATATAATCTAATAATATATTATTATTATATTAATATATATAATATAATATAAAAATTAAATATAATATTGTCCCTTCAACCCATATGAAGGGTTCTAATATATCCCTAGGGGTCCTAGAACCCCTAGGGACATATGTCATCATGTAATGGGTCGAAGGGGGTCATAGGTCACCTTATCACCCCTTTCGACCCATATGAACGATTCTAATATGTCCCTAAGGGTCCTAGGCCCATAGGGACATATGTCTTCATGTAATGGGTCGAAGCCCTCGACTCATATGAAGGATTCTAATATGTCCTTAGGGGACCTAGGATCCCTAGGGACATATGTCATCATGTAATGGGTCTAAGGGGTTCATAGGTCACCCTATGACCCCCTTCGACCCATATGAACGATTGTGATATGTCCCTAGGGGTCCAAGGACTGCTAGGGACATATGTCATCATGTAATGGGTCAGAGGGGGTCATAGGGTCTTCAACCCATATCATGTAATGGGTCAGAGGGGGTCATAGGGTGATATGTATGAACAATTATGATATGTCCCTAGGGGTCTAAGGACCGCTAAGGACATATGTCATTATGTAATGGGTCAGAGGGGGTCATAAGTCAGCCTATGACCCCTTTCGACTGATATGAACGATTGTGATATGTCCCTAGGGGTCCTAGGATGCCTAGGAACATATGTCATCATGTAATAGGTTGGAGGGGGTAATAGGTCACCTTATGACCCCCTTCAACACATATGAACGATTTTGATATGTCCCTAGGAGTCTTAGGACCCCTAGGGACATATGTCATCATGTAATGGGTTGTAGGGGGTCATAGGTCACCCTATGGCCCCCTTCGACCCATATGAACAATTGTGATATGCCCCTAGGGGTCTTAGGACCCCTAGGGACATATGTCATCATGTAATGGGTTGGAGGGGGTCATAACTCACCCTATGATCCCCTTTGACCCATATGAATGATTACGATATGTCCCTAGGGGTCCTAGGACCCCTAGGGACATATGTTATCATGTAATGGGTCAGAGGGGGTCATAGGTCACCCTATGGCCCACTTCGACCCATATGAAAGATTTTGATATGTCCTTAGGGGTCATAGGACCCCTAGGGACATATGTCATTATGTAATGCATCAGAGGGGGTCATAGGTCACCTTATGAACTTCTTCGACCCATATAAAGAATTGTGATCTGTCCCTAGGGGTCTTAGGACCCCTAGGGACATATGTCATCATCTAATGGGTTAGAGGGGGTCATAGGTCACCCTATGATCCCCTCCTAGGGACATATGTCATCATGTAATGGGTGACCCATATGAAGGATTGTGATATGTCCCTAGGGGTCCTAGGAACCCTAGGGACATATGTCATCATGTAATGGGTCAAAGGGGGTCATAGGTCACCCTATGACCCTATGACCCCCTTCGACCCATGTGAATGATTGTGATATGTCCCTAGGGGTTCTAGGACCTGAACTATGATCCCCATCAACCCATATGAATGATTGTGATATGTCCCTAGGGGTCCTAGAACCCCTAGGGACATATGTCATCATGTAATGGGTTGAAGGGGATCATAGGGCCCTTCAATCCATATGAATGATTTTGATATATCCCTAACCCTATGACCCCCTTCGACCCATATGAGCAACTGTGATATGTCCCTAGAGGTCCTAGGACCCCTAGGGAAATATGTCATCATGTAATGGGTCGAAAGGGGTCATAGGTCACCCTATGACCCCCTTCAACCCATATGAATGATTGTGATATGTCCTTAGGGGTCCTAGGACCCCTAGGGACATATGTCATCATGTAATGGGTCGAAGGGGGTCATAGGTCAGCTTATGACCCCCTTTGACACATATGAACGATTATAATATGTCCCTAGGGGTCCTATATTAATATATATATTATATTTATAGATTATAATACTAATAACATAATATATTATTATATATTAATGACATAGGTCATAATAATAATAATATATATATTATATTTATAGATTATAATAAGAATAATAGCATATATTATTATATATTAATAGATTAAATGTTATATCTTTACATTACATATATATATATATATATATATATATATATATATATATATATATATATATATATATATATATATATATATATATATATATATATATATATATATATATAATATTATAATATATCTTTACATAGTAATATAACTCAAATGATTGATAACTCACAAACTATAACTCATATTCATTTTTCCTTTCAAAATCTTCTTGGGGCATATCGGATATCTAATTTGATATGCGATATCTGATTTCAAATCAGATATCCAATATAACTGGCATCATTTTCCAACATATTCCCTATCCCTGCAAACCCAACAACATCATTTTTTGAGGTTTTTTTTCATAGGTTTTACAAAAAGTCATGTTTTGGGGCCCAACCAATCAAAAAAAGTTTGAAAATATAATCGTAGGTGTCCAATATTGTCATCTGAATGGGGAGCAGTAGTCGTCAAAAGGATAAATGCAAAAGGAAGGTATCCAATGAAGACATTGCAGCTTATAGGGAAAGGGACAAAATGGAACACTGAAGAAAAAGACAAGGTATGTTAAATATTAGTCAAGTTGACGATGAATTAGTTGAAGGTGAAATCATAGAGTTAGATAATGAATATGTACAGTTGGGGAATGAAAATGTACCTATTCAAATCGATAATGCTGGAATTGAAAATTTAGAGAATGAAAATTTTGAGGACGAAATGCTACCAGGTCATAATACAAATTGCATAATTGACCATGTCGAACATGACAATGCACAGGAACCTAATGCACAAGAACCTTACATATCTCCTAATTATAATCAAAATGAAGGTTCTAGAACACCAAAATGGATAATTGAAATTGATGAAATGATTATTACTAGTTTGGAAGGGAAAAAATCAGATAGAACCATTCGGTTATGGGCTTCAAGACTATATAAGATATTTTTCGGCAACAAGATAGTGGTGGAGCAATGTTAGCTTTTCATGCACTTATTAAAGATGCAAAAGATGAGACCTATGCTTTCCAAATCGAAGATTTGTGTCAATAAAAAGTTGGAAAGAAATGTCATTATTGTAAAGAATCTTTTTAGTTCTCTCAATAGCATTAGGATATATGAGACAAACTTGTATTGATTTGAATCTAAATCATACTACTTTGAGAAGATCACTTGGTCAACAACACAAAATTGATGATCCTCTTCAAAATGAAACATATGCATTTGGTTAGAGACTTCCATATTTTGATAAGAAGCTATCCAATGATGTGAAGGAAGAAATTACACCAATTTGGCACTCTAGCTTACGAGTATCACCCAATGCTAAAGACACGTTAAATTTGAGAATTGGTATCAGAGACCACACATCACATCCTAAACACTATTTGGAGGTAAGTCAAACTATGTTGTTCAAACAATTTAGAGAGAGTCATCCAAGTCTTCATATATCACAAAGGGTTTTTAAATCTTTCAAGCCATTTTGTTGTGTGCCACTCAAAATTTGAAATACATATTGTTGCAAATATCATGTTGAGTTTTCTATGCACCATGAACTATTATGCTCCATCCATTCTACTTTGCATAGTAAATAAATGTTGGACGATTGTGGTGCTAGTGGGCTTCCAAAATCATCAAGAGACTTGCTAGATCAACTTTTATGTCGTAGAGTTGATGCTTGTTTCTTTTATAGAAATGTTTTCTTAAATGAGAAGTATTCAGAATGTAGTGGCTTATCCAAATTTGACACATGTTTCCATGAGGGGTGCGAACAAGATCTTGGAAAGACAATAGTAAGAGAAAAGGTATATGAAACAGTGAAATACACATTGAAGAGTGGGGGTGAGAGGTCTAGATGTGAATTGGTTGGAAAAGATATTAGTGTGGCTAGTTTTATTTTAGATTTCAAGGAAAATATTTTTAGAAGTATGCAAGACATAGTCACACGTCTCAGTGGTTGGATCAACAATTTAGAATGTGTAAGGAGTCTTTTCCCATTGGAACTATAATATTAGTTATTGATTTTGCTGAGAACTACACATTGTAGCCTCAAAATGAGACACAATCTCAGTATTACAACTCCATTCAGATTGCTAATTTTGTTCACATAACATATAGACATGCCCCTAATAGTGCAAAAGATAATCGAAAGATTATTAGAGAATATCATTTTTATATGAGTGATGATAGATCTCACTCTCACGAGTTTGTGCAACATTATTTCAAGAATTATTTTGATTTCTTACATGAGCATGCAATTGCTATGGATAGACATATCATTTTCTCGGATAACTATACAAGTAAATTCAAGAATGCTCGCATGTTTTATTGGCTGTGTAGGATGCACATAGAGAGAGGGGTGCCTCATATTTGGAGTTTTTTTGAGTCTGGCCATAGAAAAATGCATATACTCTGAATTTTTAGTAGAAAGGTTCTCACAAAAAACTTTTACGATACTATAAAAATAATCTTCTAAGCTTTGGTTAGCTACCATCTCCAAATGAGCTATTCATTAATATGGTGATTTAACATCACCAAAACATGTTGAGCTCTTAGGCCCACCCCTCGAAACAAGAGTAAAATCAACAAGAATCCCTTTTCATGCAATCTCAAGCCTCCCCAAATGAACTAGTCATTACCAAGGTGGTTCAACATCACCCATTAGTGTTGAACCCTTAGGCCCACCCTTCCAACTAAGAGGAAAATTGGTTCTTAGTCCAATAACATTAATGAAATACAAGGTTGTTGATCATCCACATACCTACTACATCTAATAAAAAGAATTTTTGAGAATGCATGACATGTTTCCAAATGCATATCCATAAAAATGCACAAAAATGAAATTCTACAATATTAAAGGGTGCTAGTCCCTTTGCATACACCCTTTAGCATCTCTAGAAGAGCAAGTGATTTTCGTGTGGATTCAATATCACCCAAACATGTTAAGCCCTTAGGCACACCCATTTGAATTAGTAGGAAAAGGGATTGGTTATCCAACAATTCTCATGCTAAGAAATCTTGTTAATCGATCACATACCAACCACATCTCATCAAAAAAAAAAAATCAAGTAATGCATACATGAGGTATGCACAATCACTAACCATTCTATGCACTTTTTTATAACATCAATACATGGAACACTAGTGCCAAGCACCTAATATTTTTTATTTTCTTTATATAATAAGGTATAGGGATAGATCTAATGATCTCCCTGTGACCATCCACATTTATAATGGACACAAGACCCCATGGTGCAACTATAAGCCTTGGCCATCAATTGGTCCAATAAAGTGGATTTTTGGTAAATTCCATGTTTTTTAGGTAAGTCTAGATGTTTAGAACATTATTAGGGTCCCTAGGACTTTGTAGAGTCCATTTGTAATAAAACTTGTCTTAGCGCAAAAATGCAATTTTCTTAACAACTTTTCAAAATATAACTCCTAATGGCTAGAACTATTTGAATCACTCTGAGTGGGTGGGTGAACACTAGTGAGACCCTTGTTCTAGCCACAGAGACCATCCATCATCTATGACCACTCTGTATTAAGGAGTCTCCAAGGTGCTCTAAGTGCGTTTCGAGGTCAATTTTTCAAGGGTCATAACTTGGACCTCGTGAGGGCTATCATTAAACTATCAAATGCTATAGGATGGTGATGTGGAGACATAAAATAACCTATCTCATTTTTGAGAGATCACATTCCATTTGGATTCGGCACAGTGATCTCACTCGATGCCAAAACTCATAGTGTGCCTCAGTTCATAGGTGCACCACAACGTAACTTTGAAACTGTTAATCATGGCATTGAATCATCAATTCCATTAGCTCTGGGTGGGCAGGTAAACCTTATTCACATGCTTGTTTTGGCCACGGAGACCAGCCATCATCCGTGGCCACCCCATACCGAGGAGTCTCCAAGGTGCTCTAAGTGTGTTTCGAGGTTGATCTTCTGAGGGTCATAACTCAGAGCTCGTGAGGAAAATTGATGAATTGTCAAATGTTACAGGATGATGATGCTCAGGCCTAAAATAACCTATCTCATTTTTGAGAGATCACATTTTGTTTGGATTCGGCACAACAATCTTGCTCAATACCAAAACTCGCAGTGTGCCTCAGTTCATAGCTGCACCAGAGCGTAACTTTGAAACCACTAATCTTGGCATAGAATCATTAGTGCCATTAGCTTTGAGTGGGCAAGTGAACCCTAGTGAAACCCTTGTTTTGAGCACAGAGATCGTCCATCATCCGCGGCCACCCCGTATCGAGGAGTCTCCAAGGTGCTCTAAGTGCATTTCGAGGTTGATCTTTCGAGGGTCATAACTTGGAGCTAATGAGGGCTATTGATGAACTGCCAAGTGCTATAGGATGGTGATGTTGAACCCCTAAAATAACCTATCTCATTTTTGAGAGATCACATTCTATTTATATTCGGCATAGCAATCTCACTCGATGCAAAAACTCGTAGTGTGCCTTAATTCATAAGTGCACTAGAGTGTAACTTTGAAACCAATGATCTTGGCATCAAATCATCCATGCCATTAGCTTTGGGTGAGTGGATTAACCCTAGTGACACCCTTGTTTTGGCCACAGAGACCATCCATCATTCACGACCACCCTATACCAAGGACTCTCCAAGGTGCTCTAAGTGTGTTTCGAGGTTGATCTTTCGAGGGTCATAACTTAAAGCTCATGAGGGCTATAGATGAACTATCAAATGCTACAAGATGGTGATGTTGAGGCCAGAAATAATTTATCTCATTTTTGAGAGATCACATTCTGTTTGGATTCGACACAGTGATCTCGCTCGATGCCAAAACTCATAATGTGCCTCAATTCATAGGTGCACCACAACGTAACTTTGAAACCACTGATCTTGGCATCGAATTGCCAATGCCATTAGCTTTGGGTGGGTGGGTGAACCCTATGACACCCTTGTTTTGGGCACGAAGACTATCCATTGTCCGTGGCCACCCTATACAGAGGAGTCTCTAAGGTGCTCTAAGTGCATTTCGAGGTCAATCTTCCAAGGGTCATAACTCGAAGATCATGTGTGCTATTGATGAACTATTGAATGCTACAAGATGGTGATAATGAGGCCTAAATAACCTATCTCATTTTTGAGATATCACATTCTGTTTGGATTTAGTACAACGATCTCACTCGATGCTAAAAATCGCAATGTGCCTCAGGTGCACCACAGTGTAACATTGAAATCGTTGATCTTGGCATAGAATCATCAACACAATTAGGTCTAGGTGGGTAGGTGAACCCTAGTCACAACCTTTTTCTTGCCACGGAGACCATCCATCATCTGTGGCCACCCTGTACCAAGGAGTCTCCAAGGTGCTCTAAGTGCATTTTGAGGTCGATCTTCTGAGGATCATAACTTAGAGCTTGTGAGGGCTATTGATGAACTATCAAATGCTACAATACAGTAATGTTGAGGTCTAAAATAACCTATCTCATTTTGAAGAGATCACATTCTGTTTGGATTTGGCACAATGATCTCGGTCAATGCCAAAACTCATAGTGTGCCTTAATTCATAGGTGCACCGGAGCATAACTTTTAAATTGTTGATCTTGGCATCAAATCGTCAGCATCATTAGCTTTGAGTGGATGGGTGAACCATAAGGACACCCTTGTTCTCACCTCGAAGATCATCCATCGTTGGCAGCCACCCCATACTGAGGAGTCTCCAAAGTGCTCTAAGTGTGTTTTGAGGTTGATCTTTCGAGGGTCATAACTCAAAGCTCATGAGGGCTATTGATGAAATGTTAAATGCTATAAGATAGTAATGCTAAGGCCTAAAATAACTTATCTCATTTTTGAGAGATCACATTTCGTTTGGATTTGGTACAGTGATCTCGCTCGATGCCAAAACTCATAGTGTGCCTCAATTCATAGGTGCACCACAGTGTAACTTTGAAACCGTTGATCTTGGTATCAAATTATTAGCACCATTAGCTTTGAGTGGTTGGGTGAACCCTAGTGACACCCTTTTCTTGGCCACAAAGACCATCCATCATCTGTAGCCACCCTGTACCGAGGAGTCTCCATGGTGCTCTAAGTTTTTTTTGAGGTTGATCTTTCGAGGGTCATAACTCAGAGCTCGTGAGGGCTATCGATGAACTATTGAATGCTAAAAGAAGGTGATGCTAAGGACTAAAATAACATATCTCATTTTTGAGAGATCACATTGTGTTTGGATTCTGCATAGCGATCTCACTCGATGTCAAAACTCGCAGTGTGCCTCAGTTCATAGGTGCACCATAGTGTAACTTTTAAACCACTTATCTTGGCATCAAATCGTCAGTGCCATTAGCTCTAGGTGGGAAGATGAACCCTAGTCACACCCTTTTTCTAGCCATAGAGACCATCCATCATCCACAGCCACCCCGTATCGAGGAGTCTCCAAGGTGCTCTAAGTACATTTCAAGGTTGAGACTTCTGAGGGTCATAACTCGGAGCTCATGATGGCTATCGATGAACTATCAAATGCTATAAGATAGTAATGCTAAGACCTAAAATAACCTATCTCATTTTTGAGAGATCACATTGTGTTTGGATTGGGCATAGCGATCTTGCTTGATGTCAAAACTCACAATGTGCCTCAATTCATAGGTGCACCACAATGTAACTTTGAAATTGTTGATCTTGGCATTGAATTGTCAGTGCCATTAGCTCTAAGTGGGTGAGTGAACCCTAGTCACACTCTTGTTCTAGCCACAGAGACCATCCATCATCTGTGACCACCCCATATTGAGGAGTCTCCAAGGTGCTCTAAGTGCATTTCGAGGTCGATCTTCCGAGTGTCATAACTAAGAGCTTGTGAGGGTTATCGATGAACTATTAAATGCTATAGGATGGTGATGTTGAGACTTAAAATAACATATCTCATTTTTGAGAAGTCACATTCTATTTGGATTAGGCACAACGATCTCGCTCGATGCCAAAACTCGTAGTGTGCCTGAGTTCATAGGTGCACCATAGCATAACTTTGAAACCACTAATCTTGGCATCGAATAATCAGCGCCATTAGCTCCAAGTGGTTGGGTGAACCTTAGTGACAACCTTGTTTTGGCTACAGAGACCATCCATCATTTTCAGCCACCACGTACCGAGGAGTGTCCAAGGTGCTCTAAGTGCATTTCGAGGTGGATCTTCTGAGGGTCATAACTCGGAGCTCATGAGGGCTATCAATGAACCATTGAATGCTATAGGATGGTGATGCTGAGGCCTAAAATAACTCAGAGCTCATATGGGCTATTAATGAACCATCCAATCAAGTCTCTTAAGTTGAGATATTTTGAGGTTATGTTTAAATTGAAAAGTTGTAGTATGAGGATAGTAACAAAGTGAAGTGCTAGTTATCAAAGATTATGAATCTATGAATGATTTTTTGGTTGAGAATAGAATCCATGGTTGAGGAGTGGAGTCCTCAACTATGTTGAGATTAGATTTGAAGTGAAGAGTTAGTTTCAAGGTTGAAGGTGGAGTTTAAAATTCAATTTGGGGTTATTTGAACCTTGTGTAGGAGGTTAACAAGTGTGTTTATGTCATGATAGCACTTCAAATTATACATTGCATCCAAATTTGATAATAAAGGTTGTTAAAATGTTATTCAAAAATTATTACATTTGAATCAAATATAACAAACATAATCAAAATTAATGATATTCCATAAACATGAACAATACACATGATCCACGATAAATTGAACAATACTAGATACTAAATTAATATGTATATCATTGTGTACATAAATGAAAATAATATATATCAAAATACATGTATCCATAGAAAAATTTGTACACAAATATATATCAAAGATCATGTATCCATAGACAAAGTACTCAAATATATATCAAAATACATAGATCCATGTACAAAATGTGGTTGATCATGGCATCGTAATGTGTATAATATCAATGTTTCTCTATACAATGTGGTATGTGCCATCTCAAAATGTTTCATGATGCATCCTAAAACAACTATACTATCCTAGGGTGCTGGTAGATGATCAAAATGCAGCCTCTTCACTGCACTAGGTGGATCGAATGCCTCCTACATAAAAAAAAAAAAAAAAAAACTCAAAGTTAGACTACTAAATTTATATGATTTTTTGTATCTAATATTGAATTACTCAAATGCATAATGATATTTTTTGTAATGAATATTTATACTATCAAAACTTCATAATAAATACCTCTCTCAACAACTTCCTACATTGATCAGGAGTCCTCGCATATGCCCTCGACAATGCTTGTACCTCACTGATTGTGGGCTGTATATGTTCAAATACATTTGTCAGACGAATCTATAGTTTAAACTATAACATTATAATTCATAGCATGCTAAATTTAAAACATATTTAATCATGAATTCAAACTATAACTTACTATTGTGGGCTCCTCCTCAAGAGAGAGTAGTTGCATCATCAAATCTACATAACTCTCCCGTCGAACCTCATGTGCACTAGGAGTCTCCTATGAGATAGAAAATAGTAGTTGTTAATATCATGGAAATAAGTTTTGAATTTATTTATGAAGATAAGGAGAAAAAAAATGATACTTATACATACAATGGGGCTCTCAGTGCGAATGGAAATCCCTGATGGTCTACAATGCAGAATCTGTACAGGCACATCACCAGTAGCCACACCTTATATACAATAAAAAAATGTAATTAAATGGGATTACCACAAAAATTTTACAAAAATTCATTGATATTTAATCAAATAGAAAGTACCTAATTACCTTTCCTTTGTCAATGCATGTTGGCTCAACCCCCGCACTTTGTCTCCCTGGGACAGGTGGTACCTACAAGATAAAAGAAGGATTAGCAACCATATATGCTACAATATCAAATAGAAAAAAAATGTGAACACAACATTATGTACCATAGATGTCTCAAGGCCAAATGAAATGGTTGAGTGTGTGGCATCATCAATCTGTCTGATCTCCTCCTTGGTCATCAACTAAATATGAATGAAGATCACATACATGTAAAAGTCAGTATGGCTTAAAAATTAAAATTACTCTATTATAAAAATTAACTTTAAATTGCATATGTCATAACAAAAAAATGTATACATGTACCAACACTGAAGGAGTCCATGCCTCTACATTCCCCTCCTCTCTCGCATCAAGGTCTATAGCCTCTGCGCTTGTGTCTGGTGTATCCTCATCTAATACAAAATGATACTAAGGAAGATCGCGTATGAGACCTAGGGAAATATTCTTGCACGTAATGCAAGTGTGAGGCACACAAATGTGTGATGAGCTAGCCAATGATGAACTGGCACCAACATCATGAACACGAGGAGGCAAGACTGACCTAGCCTAAGATATCATTAGACTACTCAGCCTATGAATGGTTCTAATGGTTTGAGAGCTAGCCTCTGCCATAATATCTAGATGATGTACTCGAGGAGGGGGGAGATATTAGTGGGGGGGACAAAAGTGCCAACTTTCTTCTGCTAGGAAGAGGGTCTATCCTGAGGAGCTCCTAGTCCTAAGCCCATGTTGGGCTTCATGCTCCAATAGTTCACTTTAAGTTTCAACACAAATTCTGCATATAATTTTCTTAGGAAATAAAATGGTATGTTTAAATTTCCATGTGGAGGGATATCAAAGACCATCCAAAAACAATCCCAAAACTTTGCACGTATGGTGTCATTTGTGCACCATTTAATTGATAATTTGGATTTCTTTGGGTCGACAAGTAAACCCATTTTTGGGTTTGCAAAAAGGCTAGCAAAATCCTCTTTTGTTATATTGAGGGTTGCAACCTCATCGTAGTCCAAAATATCATCAAATATCTCGTGCATTTCATCATGCCAATGAAGAGCAGCATTTTGTTGGTTTGTAAGGGTTTCAATGTTATCCACTATGGTGTTTAATGTGGATAACATAGGAGCCAATGCGGGTACATTATTATATGTTCTTTGCAAACCTCTCAATTCGATGAGATTTTCATTTATCAAATCCTCAATTTGAGGGGGGTTTTGAGGGGGTAGAGGATCATTTGGTGGACAGTTTTGTGGGGGTACTGGATCATTTGGTGGGGGGTTACAAGGACTATCATTCTCAGCCTCAGTGTCATCATTTTGATCAGCCATTCCTATTGAATTACAAAATGTAATATATATTTTTTTTTAAACCTTAATTTTAACAATTTTTTTCAAAAAAACCCTAAATTCAACTCAGAAAACAAAATCATGCTAAAATCTATTGAATTTAGGTTAAAAATGAGTTTTAAAAAAAAATTAAAAAATGCCTTGATATCCGATATCCAATCATATATCTGATATCCGATCGTGGTGTAAATACTGGTCCCCAAATATGCAAAATAAGGGCCCATGAGTTTGTGATTTTTCTTTATGTAATGTCATAGGTATCAGATATTCAATTTTTGCCACATATATTATATAATATACTACTTTTTTAGCATATATTATTTTATAATATATTACATTTTATTATTATATTATATTTTATGTATATTATATTACATTACATTATATTTTATAATTTTATATAATATTATTATTATAGTATAATATTATACAATTATAATATAATATTTTTATATTATTATAATATAATAATAATATAATTATATTATAGTATAATAATTATAATTATTATTTTATGATAATATTATTATGTTAATTATCGGATATCCAATAAGGCTTAGCCTTACTTTCCAAGTTTGGTACTTGGATAGGTGAAAAAAAGTCAAAGCAGATTTTGAAGCACTTTTAGATGTGTTCAAACTCTATTTTTTTCACATCACCACTCTTTGGCACACCATGATCCTGCACATACCCACAACTTAAAATTTATGATTAAAAGTAACATTCTATTTTCAAAAACTTTTCAAGCCACTTACATGAATGATTAAAATCATGAGGTAGCAATAAAAAAATTCAAAGAAAAAAATAAATAACTATTTTAAGAATAGACATACCAAGTTACTTCATTAATACCATTCCTATTATTTGTTCGATTAACAATCCTTACAATAATTGTTAAGCTATAAAGAGTTGTGGTCATTTCAATTATTTAAAAATTCTTTGTAAGAGAGAAGAATGTCTAAAATTTATTTCATTAAACACTTTTAAGTAGTTCACTTATGTACATTGCTCAATTTTAAAGTGGTAATTAAATATTTCAAAACATAAGATGCATTTACTATTTATAATATAAACATGTAATGAATTTATTCAAATAATGCATTTTTTTAATTTATGAATAGTTCTTTTCTATTAATAAATAATATACTAAGATTACAATTCACAAAAAAGGGTCAGGGGATACAAGATCACCCCGTAAGAGTTCACACGATTGAAGCCAGAATCAACAACTATTCATCAAAAAAAAAAGAAGAGCAACCCTCAAGTAGCTAAAGCAGTGCCAACTAAGGGGGCTGGTTCATCTCAATCATGAAATTCTCATTCATCCTTGGGATTGGTAGGTTGGCTGGGAACAATCCAACCATCAACAACATCATTGGGGGCCTAGTTAGCATCCTTGGTATCAGGCCATGGAGGTGAGATGACCAATTCTAGGTGAAAGGGCCACTTTCCAAAAACTACTTGCTAAGGACCAGGAGGTGGAGCCACCAAGATGAGGGCCAACCTATGCCACCACAAGGTAGAGAAATCGAGCAGAGATGCCAACCACCATCACCAACACTAGGAGAGTAGTGGTGTGAAGCCTATGAATGCAACATGTGTGAGTGGTGTCCTAAAGAACTACATCTACAGTGGCAACCTCTGGGTGGCGTGGTATCAACTGAGGCATCTGGAGGTACTCTAGCAACCATACAAGGGGCATTGCCCCAGTGATTAAGAAGCTCTTGAAGGTTAGCAACCTTTAGAGCCACCTTGTTAGCTTACACTTGGATCTACATCATTACATTATTAAAAATGCATGTTTTAGTGTACATAGCAATATTTATATCAAGAAAAGTGTGAGTGAAAAAAATAACATTTCTATCTTTCCACAAAGTGAACAAAATCTCCATCCTATAAGTATGCCAGATCTTAGTAAATTTTTGAGGGATCCTAGGGCAATTACCCAAAATAACCATATGCCAAGAAAAGGGTTCAAACCTGAATGACTTAAAAAAATCATGATTCCAATCCCAATAATTTTGAGCACATCTATAGAACCAGAAAATATGCAAGAAAGACTTTGGTTGGCCACAAAATGGACACTGATGATTTGAAACCCTAATATGCTTAAGTTGAGGCCCAAGGGGAAGACCTTGAAAATCCAGGCACCAAGCAAAATGAGCAATCTTGGGTTCAGTAATGGCACTCTAAATAGTGTCAAAGTACTTTCTCCACTAAGAAGGGAAGATTCAAAATGCCATCTTTGATTGAGGGTATCCACCATTAGCAGATGGAGAGAAAGCCATCAATATCCCAAGTTTGGCTTATAGCTGGTGAAGGGAGTGGTAGGATACACTTCCAGTCAGTCCACCAAGGTCAAATAGACTGGATACCCAATTTATAAATTAAGTGACCTAGAATTGTAGAAAGAAACAAGTCAAAAGTTTTTTGATCTAAACAGGCAAGACAAAAATTGGACTTGCATATCTTCCGAAG
Organism: Cupressus sempervirens; assembly: GCA_028749045.1. Lineage (NCBI taxonomy): Eukaryota > Viridiplantae > Streptophyta > Pinopsida > Cupressales > Cupressaceae > Cupressus > Cupressus sempervirens. Next base: position 26,899,023 of record CM053785.1, on the reverse strand, counting down.
ACCTAATACTCATGGAGATCCTAGAGAAAAGATCTTTAGGAGTGTTGATGCCATGTGAAAAAATGGAAAGCACTAGCACCTTGAGTCTTGGCTAGGGGAATACCTTGGATGGAAAACAGAGGAGACCACCAAATGTTTTGTTGGTTCAAAGAGAGCCCATCAAAAAACTCATCACCAGACTAGTGAAGCCAAGGATTAACAACTTCCCAAGCTTTCTATATTCTCTTGATAACAAAAGAGCCCTGTATGTGCATGGGTTCTGACATGATGAGAAGGGTTTGAAAGTCAATCCCCTTCCATGCAAGTCTGTTAATAAGAAACCTAGAGGAAATGCAATGCCAAACTAGAATCTTCTAAGATTCATCTATAGTGATGGCATGAATAATCCATTTTGTACAAACAACAAGGCCTTTCTTGTAGAGAGAGAAGGCCAAGGCCTCTAGATTCTTTGGGAAGACAACAAAAATCCCAAGAAACTCTGTGAAAGCCATGATGGTTGGACCTAGAGGCCCAAAGAAAATCACAAAGCAGTCACTCTATTTTCTGATAAGAGACTTTAGAAGGATCCCATTAGAAATAATAATAGACATGCATAGCTACAAGTATTTTAAATAAAATCTAAAATTTGCCCATAAGAGAAAGCAGTTTTGTAAGCTAATAGTCTCATTTCTTTGTGATCTTGGCAAGAACAGTGTTCCACACATTCATACACAAAGCTTGAAAGGAAAAAGGAATGCCTAAATGGTAGAAAATCTTCCTATGTGTGACCCATTTCTATTCAAACTAGTTAAGCCAAGGTGGTGGTGGCAAAAAAGACTGGTGATAACAGAGTGTTTTATGCCATTGAATAGTAGAGCTAGAGTCTTGACAAAAGTGTCAAGGAAATTCAAGGCATTATTGATTTTTTCTTCATCCTCCAAAAGAGTGAGAAAAGAATCATCAGAAAAATGACCATTTATTGACTAAGAAGATGAAACTAGAAAAGAAATGCCATGAACCAAACTTGAAGATATGGAGTGGGCTAGCAAGTAACCAAACCCTTTAGTAGCAAGAACATATAATGCTAGAGCCAGAAAAAAATGCTACCTAATGGAACAAAAAAGCCCAAAGGTGTTAGATTGGGAGTTATTGATAGTAATGCAAGCATTAGCATCTCTAAAGAGCATCTCCATAGACTACAAAAAATTGGGACCAAAACCAAGAGCCTAGAGCATAGCCAAAATGAAAGGCCATACAATTTAATCATATGCTTTAGCAAAATCAATTTTTAAAAAATAGAAGACTGATTGGAATTGCAAGCCCACTCCATACCTTCCCAAACAACAATGATGTGGTCAAAAATATATATCCATATTTAATAAAGTCAGTTTTCTTTGGCTACATAATTAATAGAAGGAGATCACAAATTTTAAGAGAAATTACCTTAGCAGTAATCTTATAGGACACATTAAGAAAGGTAATGGGCCACTAGTTACAAATATCCTTAGGATTGCTAGGTTTAGGTATGAATTTGATGTTTTCTTTGTTGATAATAGCTCCTAGGCTTTCAGAATGGTAGGCTTCAAGATAAACTTTGTGCAGGTTGGGACCAATATACTCCCAGAGGTGTTTTTAAAATTTACAAGGAAACACATCACACCTAGGGGACTTGTCATTAGCCATGGAGAAAATTGCCTCTTTAAGGTCTCAGATGGTGAGAAGCTACTCATAGAAAGCACATTGCTCAACCACTAGGTAGTTTGGAGTAACAGAAATACACTTTTTGAGGGCTTCCTACCAAGCAACCAAATTTTCCTACAAAGAAAACATGTTTTGATAATGGTGAACAAAAGCTTGCATGATGTTAGGGAGACTTGAGAGAACAAAAGTACCTTGCTTAATTTTTTTAATCCCAAAATTGGTATGATGTGCTTGAAGATCCTGAAAGATCTCCTTCAAAGCTTTATCGCCAACCTCCAACCAATGGAGGCGAGCTTTGAAATGGGCTGGTCGAGTAGCATAATTATCTACAACCTATTTGTCATGGTGTAGTTTGGCAAGTTGAATTTGAAAATCACCATCAAAAGGGTTAAGGGTGAGAGCCTCAGAAGCTTTCTTGAGAGCAACAATAGTAGATTCATAAGGATGCCTTCTAAAAACCACCAACTATCACCCATAGATGCATATAAATTGAGTGGTTCTAGTAATGGCATCATTCCACCACTAAATCCACCCTATCTGAGAATGTAGACATGGCTCCAAATTATAGACATGTAGCATATGAGCAATAGTGGAAGCATGCATCAACACTGACATATTGAGGAAAACCTAAATCTTGACAACTTGCTAGATAGTTGTGTGCCACCAAATAGAAAACCAAATGGGATAGTGGTTTGATAACATCATGTATGGCAAGGGAATGATAGGTAAATCTCAATCCTTAGAAAAGGAGAAAAAATATTATGCAATAATCAGGGCACAATTGAGACATTTTAAAATGTGGCCTGGTGGTGAAATTTTTCCCATCCCAGTCAATGGGATTTATCTCAAGCCATGTTTCTGAGGGTTTTAGATTCCATGTATATAGTTAATTTCGTTTCATTTTCATGTTTCTTCTCTACTTTTCCAAGAAGTGCATGGGCATAGTTGTCTCTATAAGACAACAAGTTTTTAAATTTTGAAGGTTGCAGATGAAGGTTTTGGTCTCTGGTTCCAGTTGTAGAGATAAGGGTTTTCTAGTGTTTTTCTATCTTAAAGGTAAGGTTAGGGTTTTGCAGTGCTTAGAATCTACGTATTTTATGACTTTGTAACCCAATGGATACTTCAGGCCACTGGTCTTATGTGTAGTAGGCTCGCATCTCCAGTGAGTCTCCAAAAATGTTGCTCATTTTGCGCCCTGCCAATATTCAAATTTTAAATGCTTACCCGCCAATGGCTAGTTCCTAGAGTTAATGTTATTTTAAATGCTTGAGAAACATCAAAAAAATTTAAAAAATCAAACTTATGATATGTTTCAGCTAGCTTGCATCCTATCCTATTATTGGATCTTCTCAGGATATACAACCCTCGCTACGTCGCCAAGAAAAGCTGCTCAATAGATATGCATAGCGACTTAGCAAGTGTTAGCTACATGGATCGACAGGCCCAGTTTAGCAGTGGTGTTTTTTTTTTTTTTGATGCTGAGTTTGGATAAAGTCACTAGCACTCACTACCTCGCTACTAGAAAATTCAAATAGCTCATTGTTTGCGACATAGTGAGTCACTGTGAAATGAGTGTTTGGTGGGACCTCATGAGACATGGATGCTCAGGAGGGATTCTGACTACCAGATCAATGCAAAATCAATAGTCCTCACTAACTCACTATGGAAAGATGCTTAGAAGATATATATAGCGAGATAGTGATTCGCTGCCACGTGTCTCATGGGGCTAGGTTTTTCCCATAAGCCATAGGGTGGACCTCAAACTAATGATGCACCAAGAATGAATGTACAAATTAATGACATGTTGGTGGTTGGTCAATTTCTCATTGGCTAGGGTGATGACAGTGCAAAAAGTGGGCTAGTCCCTTCAGTGCATCTTTCACTATCGTGAGATCAACATGGATCAAAGGTCCTCATTAACTTGCTATGGGAAGATGCATGTTGTTTAGATATAGCGAGTTAACAACCTGGTGACACATGAATTGTGGGTCCTATTTTCCTAGGTGGGCCACAAAAGTAAGAACTTACTAGATAAGTTGGAGAAAGGCTAGGTTTCTATTGGTCAGCATACTGACAGAGTGGGCATATCTTCAAGACCGTCAGATGGTGGAAGATCAATGTTTCTCACTAGGTCATTATAGAAAGATGCTCGATCTTTAGCTATAGTGACATAGCAAGGATTTTCCATGTATCCTTAGAGTTCTATGGGTTGAGTTGAGGTAGTAATGGTTAGATATAGCTAGCAGTTAGTGTAACGTTGTGGTCAGGATTCTTTGAGAAAAGTTGGCACAGTTAGTGAAGGAAGGAATGGTCAACCATGTAAGACCTGCGAGGTGGTAGAATGGAATGAATTGATTGACCCACGTGGCTCATCCCGATGCCAAGATAGATTGACTAAGTTAACTTTCTGATTCACGAACTAGGAATAGAGGAAATCAAGGTTTTTTGTGAATTCGATCTTCATGATCAATCCCAACCACTAGGAAATGAAAGCTAAATGTGGGAGAACACTCCACTACCTCCAGTAATCCATCTACCTAGTTAGAGCATAGTTATGGCACTATTTCTATCTTCTCGAGACATTATTTGACATAGAAGGTCAAATATCATTGCCCTAGAGCTATATCCATGATTAGATTTTCCCCATGATTGTTCTCTGCAAGACTTCAATGCAGTGGTTGAGGAGTAACTATAATTAGAGGACATCTCAGTTACGCCTGCACTATAAAGGTAGATTTTTGTAAATTTTGAAAGGGTTAGAACATTCTCTGTTTTTCTCTGCTATTGCTCTGCAACTCCACTATAAAATTCCCCTTGCCTCTGAACTGTATGATTCTCTACCTTATCTCCTTTAGCCATTGGTATGAAAGTGCAAGAACTCTTTGCCTTTTCCATTGTTTTGTGAAAGTCTATAATTTTCCTGACTGTATCTCTTTCAGCTTGTGAATGACATATAAGTGAATCTTCTCTTTCCTTGTGTCATTCATTCAACTTTTCTGGTTTGCATGTGGTTATTAGATTAAAAGCAAGTTTGAATATGTATATCCTTAGTTTCATTCAGTTCAATAGTGCATATATGGGCAGAGATTGGTCTAAACACTCTATTTTGGTGCATCACCTCTTTAGATTAGATTAGGTAGATTTTCTTTCATGCTTTCCTTATCCCTTTTCCTCTCCAAGAGTAGTTAGGTGCATCCTGATAGTAAGAGGAAGCCGGCCTTCTCTGAAGACTCAACCTCATAGTTCAAGTCCCACAGCTTGGAGGTTGTTTCCATGTTTCACTAGGTTGTCCTCATGCATAGGCTTTGGACAAGGGTGCAAACCTAAGTGACAAAAATACTATTGATTAACAATATATGTTCACATTTCAAATGTGCTATACAAGATATAGGAACAATAGAGATGGATGAATGTTTGAATAAGTTATGCATTGATGGTGTGTTGAAATCTAAGCATCAACATCTTGAGACAAAAGGTTTAACACATATTCCTCACATGCCACAAAATTTCCAAGTGAAATGGATAAGGTTTATCCTCAGTCATGTGCATAATAGTAAATTATGGTTGGAACAACCAATTTTGATCACTAAGAAGATGATCCATAGGATCTATGGTCTCCCAATGTTGGAAAAAGCTAAGATGACCAAAACACTAGGTTAGGTTGAACTAGAGAAGAAAACCCTAGCAAAGTGGGATGAAAGAGGTATGAAGATAAGTAGTGTAATTGATATGGAATTGAAGTTTGGCATTCATATAATGGCCCACAAGATCTACAATTTGAGTAGGTTGAATAGTTTATCATGTGGGGAAATAGACTTGGCTTACAAGATAATCAAGAACAACCTATCTCTTGACCTTGTTGAGTTACTATTGAATCAATTCAACAAGAACATGGAGAACATCAAGTCATCAAAGAAAAATCCATGTAAGTTTTTCTCACTTTTGACATGCTTATTGTTATGTGTTCAAAAATTATTTCCATCAAAAGGTATTATTGTTTGGAGGAAAGATGTGCCAATACTGTACCAAATTAACGAGTGCATTGCTGAAATGGGAGAGAATTATAATAGTATCATGGATAATTATTTTGATGCATTCAAGGAAAAAATGAATAACAGATTTTTAATGCCTAAGAAACTAGTAGAGGATTATAAGGATGATGTTTATTTTGTGGTACATAGTGAGAAGGTGTACATTTAGTCAATTAGGCCTAGAATTGTGTGGGTAAAACCTCTTGGATATGAGGTTAATATTGATGAAACAAAGGATATAATTGAGGCATTATTTAATGAACTAGTTGATCTTAAGGCAACCTATTTTTGCACATATGATGCAGCCAAGGCCAAGATAGAACTGGAGATTAAGCTCCATTGGACAGTAAATAGAGGCAAGAAAAGGATTGCTAAGTTGAAAACAAGTTATACTCTTTTGTTAACCAAGGGGAAAGGTGAAGATGAAGAAGTAGAGGATGAAGAAGAATTAGAGGAAGAGGAGCCACTGAAGAAAAAGGGTAATGTAATCATTACCAAACTTGCTAAACCATCCACTGTAGTGTTCACCAGGTGATCCTCCAGGAAGAAAGTAGCTAAGGAAGGAGAAGACATAATATTTAGAAAACCTGCACCCACCTTCTGAGATAGATTGAAAGAATTGGCATCAAAGTTCAACATAACTAATTTCAAGACACTAAAGTATGAAATCAAGACTGAAGAAGAATAAAAGCAAATTGAAGATTTGGTGATGGATAAAATGGATAAGTGGAAATACTCACCTGATTAGTTTACAATTTAGATTCTTAATGTTTTGATGAATAAGATTAAGCCAATATGGGAATTTTCCATGCAAACTATTAAAGATATCTATGAGAAAACCCTAAAGAAATTTATGCCAAATCTAAATGACAAGGAGGTGAAGGAATCTTTGTAGAAAAATGAATAGAAACTAACCTTGAAATTCAACACTTGTCTTGTATTGTTGAATGACATTGAGCATATTGTGCAGAATGCTACAAACACATGGAAAAATGTATATCTTCTTCACAAACTAATTGTTTTTCCTATTAATGTAAATGATGAGGATGATGATGATGATGATGATGATTAGGAAGAAAAGAATGAAGAAAAAGATGATGAAGAAGTAACTTAGTTTGATAATATTTACGATGAAGAGGAATAGGAGCAAGAGGCTACCAAGGAAGACACACAAGATGTTGAGGAAACCAACCCAATTAAGATTGTTATAGTAGTTATAGCCTTACTTCCTAACTCTTCAAGCAAAATATTGACAACATCAAGCATAGAGACAACCTCAACAAGATTGATTGTGACCAACATCGCAAGCACAAGCATCAATCAATCTTTGCACCAATCCAACTTAGTGCAACATTGATTGAAGTGACCTCCACTTCATCTATCGAGCTGTAGACTCTTCAATCTTCAACTATGTTAGATACAATAGTTTTGGACAAAATAATTTTGGATACATAAATTTTGTATCAATTGGCAAAGGTAGTGCAGATGTACAATGAAGATTTGGATGGATAGCATAAATTGTTGTAGAAAGAAAAGAAAAAGTTTCAAAAAAAGTTTAAGACCTCATTGCTCAATAGATTTCCATTCATTAAGTAGAGTTATCTACTATTTTGAGTTCTCTAGAAACCTCATGCATTAATGTAACTTTACTTTTTGGTAAATTGTGAGATTTTTGAAGTTTTACAAATGAAATAAAAGACAAATTATCTAATATTGATAAAGATATTAAGGAAAGTGCAAAGTAGGTATAACTTGACCCAAGTTCAAGCTCTGCCGATTTCAATAAGATTAGATTTATGACAAATATGCAGGTAGAATTGATTAGAGAATAAACAAGAATCAAATCTACATTTGTAGATATCTAGAATATAATTCTCCCCAAATGGATGCCCTGCAAAAGCATGTTGCACATTCAAAAAAGCTCATCCATGATAATAATTTCTCTATTGTAGACCACAAGATTGTGTTGTCAGCAGAAGTGCAGATTGCATTGCACACATGTAAGGTCTTGCAAGAAAATTGGGACAAGACTTTGGCTATTATCTTCAAGCTACATTTAGACTTCTTGTCTCATTTTGGTATTACTATGTAAATATATAGAATAAGTCTTTGGCATTAATGTCAAAAGGGGGGATGAAGATGTATTGTAGAAAGATGTAAAAAGTTTTAAAGAAAATAAAAAAATGAGGGAGATAGATGTAAGAAAAATGTGAATAAGGAAAGACTGAAAGAAGAATGTACAGCAAGTGTTTACTATATATAGAAAGGAGATGTATTCAAATGTATAGTATATTGTATATTATACTATGGAGGAGCCTTACCATATATATATATATATATATATATATATATATATATATATATATATATATATATATATATCTTACAAAACTAATTTTGAAAAATCTCAAAAATAGTATACTCTACTGAGTTAGAATCACAAGGTGATGGATAAAGGTATTCAGAAACTTTTTGAACTCATTTTTGACTGATAACTCTTTTTGTTACTAATGCCAAAGGGGGAGATTGTTGACATAATAGTCAAGTTTGTTATTAGTTACATACACTTATTCAAATTGTAAGTATCTAACAAGCTTATTGTATAGTTAATAGTGTTAACCAAGCATTTAAGTTGTTACTGAGTTCTATAGTTACTACTAAGTCCTTTGGACAAATTTTAGTGTATGCCAAGTAGTTACAACTACTATGAAGATCAGTGGTGTAAATTGAGTATCTCGATGTATGCCAAGTTTACATATGCAAACTAAGTTGCATAGTGCTTATAAAGTTCACAATTGATGTGATGCGTGTTGAGTATTAAGTGAGCTACTCAGTGTTAACCAAGTGATTTAGTTTATACCAAGCTCATAATGGAAGCATTGACTGAGCTAGGTAGTGTCAATCAAGTGATTTAGTTTATATGTCGAGTTTCACAGTATTCACCTAGTCGCTAGTGTAGACCAAGTTCAACACTACTTAGAAGTGATCAATATGGACCGAGCTTCTACATCTACCAAGTGCATGATGATGCTGAGCATTGTGGATGTCGAGTATCAGAACCTCACTATGTCAGTCTTCAGAACTCGAGTGTCTACATTTGAGCTGACTTTTTAATATTTGTGTAAACTGGTATTGTGGTCAACTTTATAATTTTGTAATTGGATTGATATATACGTAATGTATTATATCATATCCAAATCATTGAAGGAATGCAATGTAATAAAATATAATCAGAGAAAAAAGGAAGAGTAAATTACAAAGGATACAATAGTATAAGGAGCTCTAAAGATATACCTATCATAGTAAGGTGATTTATACACACAAATGAATCTCACTCAAAAAACCAAGTTATAGATCATAGATCAGCCATTGCTTCATCCTAATAGGTGGATCAGTCAAATCCTTTAACAAGGTACACCTAATAGTCTTATGTAAATCTCTTTACTGAGTTTAAACTTCATTGAATGTTTGTAAATCCTTTAACAAGGTAGACCTAGTAATCCTTATTGCTCCTAATAGGGTAAATCATCAGAAGTGATCAATGTAAGCCTTAATAGGCTAACTTTATACTACAGTACCAAAGCTTGTGCAAATCATCCCCACCCCAATTTTACTTTCTATTTGGAAGGTTTCTGGGTCACCAAATCTATGTGTCAAAGTGTTATATATGCTTTCATGTTTTCAATTTCTTATGCATGCAATTAGATCAGAATATGCATTAATTGGGTAATTGGAGTTAAAAGTTTTTAAAGTTACTGATTCACCCCTCCCCTCTCAATAATCTAACCTTTCATAATATTTCCAACACATATTTTCTTGCATCAAACATGCCAATTTCATCATCTCTCTTAATATAACATATTCTTCCAAATGCTCTTAAATACTTTACTAGCAGTGCATGTCCAAAACATAATTCATAGGGAGTCTTTTTTGTACCTTTTCTAATCTACATTGTATTCATTGCATAACTTGATGTACAAACTTATTCTCTCCATAATGTATTTCATAGATCATTCTCAAACATCATAGCTCTTGCTTCTTCTATTGTAGATTTGTTTCTTCTCTTAGCTATACCATTCTTCTCAAGTATTTTAGGGGTTGAAATTTATCTTTTAATACCATTCACTTCACAAAGAGTGTTTAACTAATTGAGATAAACTCTCCACTTCTACCATCTATTAAACACTTGATCTTTAATCTAGACTCATTTTTAACTCTATTCTTGAACACTTTAAAATTATCTAATACTTCAAGATTTCCCCTAAGGAATACCACCCACATCATTCTAGTAAGTCATCAACATGAATCATAAAGTACCTTTCACCATAAAATCCTCTTTCCTTTGTAGTACTAATTTAATCATTGTGAATAATCTCCAACTTTGTTGTTGTAGTAAAGTTATTGCAGGGAAAGGATCTTTTCTTCTTCTTAGTCATAAAACTTTCCTTATACACACATTCCTTGCACACAACATTAGTAGGCTTCACAATTTTTTAGGAAAATATCTAACAATAAATTTACTACTTGCTTTCACAATATTTTCAAAATTTATATGAAAAAATTATTTTATACACAACTATTCATTATCAACTATAGCAACCAATCATGTCATTTTTGTAGGATTCAGCTAGAAAATATTATCTCTAGATCTTATGCCAGTGCCAATCATCTTACCATTCTTATCCTTGATGATACATGTCTTATTTATGAATTGTAATTGGCATCCCTTGTCAACCAGCTAATCAACACTTAGAAGATTATGTTTCAATCCATCAACAAAATACACATCATCTATGTTAGTTTTACCATCAAGAGTAATAGATCTTATTCCATTGATATGACAAGACGCATTGTTCCCAACCCTAACAATTCCATGATCACAACTATTGAACCCAACAATTTTATTCATATAACCATTCCTATGATGTGAGCAACTATTATCTATGATCCAATTAACTCTCTTCTCAACTTTTTATATTAGGGCATTTTCTTCTCTAGCTACTTTTTTAGGACTTTGTAATCTTATAATAAAATATCCTAATTCGTCATCACTTTCACTCTAAACTCTTTCACCTAATTCATCATCATCATTTACATACAAAAATTCTCTAGGCCTTCTAGACTTAAAATTATTTTTGTACTTCTTTACTCTCTTAGGAAATTAAGAAGAGTAATGACCAAGTTTATTACAAGGCCAACATTTAAATATTTTCTTACCATCTATTTCTTGTCTCACAAGAAAGGTAATTCCTTCTTCAATATTTTTGTCTTCTTCACATCTTGATCTATTGCTGCTGTAGACACCTAAATCCTTTAGAAAATAAAGTATTTTTATTTTCTTAAAAAATCCTTGATGACATCATCATTTATTAATTAATTAATTATTTAATTAATTAATTTATTTTTATGCCATTAAATACCTTTATCTTAATTAAAAATATTTAATTAAGGAATCCCTCCCAAAAATGTTTAAATCTTATTTAAACATTATTTCCTTATTTATTAATTATTTAATTAATAAATTGACCAAAAAACTCAAAATAAATAAATAAAAAATTTTTTGCCCAAAAATTGGCCAATTTCCTTAAGACCACTAACCTCTTCCAAAATCTTCTAATCCTTCTTTAATTTTGATTAAAGGCTAATCCCATCATTTCTTACCCCTAATCCCAACTCAAAATATTTAACTAAGATTAAATATTAATCCTCATGTTTATTAAAAAACTTTTAATAAATATCTCCTCAACCCAAACCCTTGAAATAAATAAAACTTTATTTATTTCCTAAAAATCTAATTTATCCTCATCCTAAGAAGTTCTAGACTTTTCTAGAAAGTCTTCATCCTCATCCTAAGAAATTCTAGACTATTCTAGAAAGTCTTTATCCTCATCCAAAGTCTAGACTCTTCTAGAAGATGTCTTTAAACCTAATCCTAATCCCTTCCTAACGTTGGAACATTCCCTAGACATGGGTTAAGACTTACTAACCCAAGCCAAAGTTAACAAATATCTCCTCCTTCACCCACCCTCATTAAATGCCATCCACTTGCCTATCCTTAAGCTAATCCTAAACCATCCTAATCCATCCTCTAATAATTTGTACAATCCTAAGCAAGCTTAAAACCTTCATAATCAAGACCAAGTTGAAATTCCTCTCATCTCCCTCAAAATATCCCAACCATAAAACTTTATGAAGCCCACTAGACCATAAATGACTCTTCCAAGCCCTTTCATTGTTCTTACAAGCCATTATGAGGGTCTTTATGAAGATTTTATCCCTTGAGCCTCCTTTGTTGACTCATCCTTCCCCTTTCCTCCATCCTCTCACCCTATGACATGTGTCACTTCCTAATTGGCTGTAAGGAAGCACAATCCATGTGCTCTCCTCTCATGCAATCTGAGCCCTCCATGAGCTTTTCCCCATCCTTGCATCTTAGCCCTCAATCCCTCAAGCCTCTTGCCTATAAATTGAATCCTTCCCCTTTGCAAAACAACACAATCCATGAAGTAAAGTCATAATGCCATTTTAAGAAGCCATTTTACATCAAAACCATACACTCACACCCAAATTCCAACTCCATTTGAAGCCCTTTTTGAAGCATAAGCTTGAGCATACATCCTATCTATTTAGATAAAGCCACTCAACAAGAGAGTTTCTCATTGAGAGAGCCCATTAATGGCTTATATTCTCAATTGAGAGCTCATCTTAGTCTATCTTAAAGTTTATGAATTTTTTTTAGTTTGTAGAAGCTTTATTTAAATTTGGTTTCTTTTAGCATACTAACATTGCTCATATACATTTTGGCACGCCTGGTGGGACCCCACATGGGTCATCTTCATTAGCTTTTTTAGTCAAGTTTTGTATGTCATTTGCTAATTTTGGCTAATTTTGCTTATTTTTGTGATTGGTAGGATTGTATAAATTGGTTTTGTAGATCCACATGAGCATGAAGAAGACAAAGGAACTCATAGTCTATCTCATAGTGTTTGCAGATTTTTCAAGCTTATAGGTGGACAAAGCACTTGGAATTCTTCTTCTTGTTCTTGTCTATATTGTTCTTATTCCATCTACTTCTTCTTCTTCTTCTTGTGGGAGATCTTTGCCATTTTTTTAAGGAAGCAAAATCATACACACTTCTTTTTAGTGCTTAAAATGAACCCCCAAATCATAATTAAATCCATTAAAACTAAAAATTTGCAAAAAAAATAAAAATCTTTTAACAAGTGAAACTAAATTGATCCAATCATTTGCATCCTTGCAACATCAAGGTTTTAGATGCATTCATGCAAAGTTAGGAACACTTAATTTTTTAGAATTTAAAAGGAACTTCAAGTTTCCATTTCAAAAGGTTCAAAATCAACACTAAGTGCACACTAAAATCTAAAATCAAACTCACAGCATCAATCAAGGATAAAATGAACCTCATTTGCAAATATTTTAAAGTTCTTTTAAAAATATCATGAAAACTAAGAGTCCTAAATGGTTTCCAAAATTGTCCTAAAAGCTTTGTTATTTGTTCCAAACAAATGTCTTGTTGCAAAATCTTGAATGTTTCTTAGATTTTTCATGCATCAAAACAATCTAAGAATATCATTTTTGGGCTTAAAACATGCAAACTAGAACACAAAATCTTGAATGAAAACTAAAGTCCAAAGAGTCATTTTCACTTTTGAGTCTAAAACAATCTTGAATGATCTAAGGTTAAAACAAAGCACTTCAAAGTTCTTAAAACAAACACACAAAATCTCAATCTTGAATGCTCAAAGGAAAAAACTTGAATGTTTAACCACAAGTCATTGAATGCATGTTGCTAAAATCACTCTTGAGTGCCATAGATTAAAATCAAGTTTGTTTTTTTTATGAATGCATGATTAAAACAACAAATCAAATCTTGAATGCAAAAGGTCAATTAATCATTATAATATTTCACACTTCATCTTTTGGGGCATAAAAAGAATCTACATTTTAGATATTTTCTAAGTTATAAAAACAAATAAAGACACTTTGAGTGAATTTTTTGTTGGACTCACCCTCTTTAATCACCCATTATTCTAACCATTGGTTGCAATATCAACACCATATATGGGGATGGGTCTACCTAAGAAAGTGTTAAGTGCTCCACAAAAATCAAATTCCACTCACTTAAGTTTTTATTGGTTTTTCTAAGTTAGAAAATTTTTTGAATGCACATTAGTCTTGCTAACACTTCATTTGGGCATAAAAAAAATTGAACAAATCTTGACGTGGAGGGCCTCTGGGTGCACACTTGAAATCGAATTTCACACATCTTTGTTTTGGGCTTAAAACAAACTCACACTCAATCTTGAATTCCTTAAAGGAAAATCAATTGATACTTGACGTAGAGGGCCTCTGGGCGCATGAGTTTACTTTTGTTGACCCTAAATCTTTTTGGTGTATTCATTCTTCGATCGATTTTACTTTTGTTAACACTTCAAGTTGGAATTGAACATTTGCATCCCAAACATGTGTGTTTGCAAGGTCTAGATTAGAAAACTTAAACGTTAGTTGGAAAAGAATTTTGTCTTTTAGCCCAAGATCATCCAAGTCTTCTCTCCCCTTGTCGTCTTTCGAGGCCATCTTGGGTACATAAGATTAGGATCCAAAATCTTGTTTAAGTTTTAGGAGGCCTGCTTGGGGATTTTATCACCCCTTGGGATGACCTCAACTCCAGTGTTCCGACATAGTATAAAGATCAGGAGGTGAATCCAAAGACACCTCTCTTGGAATCAGGATTTTGTCACTTGGGCTAAGCCTCAAGGAACTTTATACCCTTAAGAAGTGAAAGAGGAGAAGTGGGTTATCGCTCCTCTCGGCTGTGTGACATCTTTTTGGTTTCATCTATGGATTTGGGCCTTATGTACCTTGGGTATATCGAGGACCCCCTAGCTAAACCAACTATCAACCTTGTAGACAACCATCTAGGATGTTAATGTGTTTGAAGTGACTGATCAAAATATTTGTAAAACATACACACTCCTCGATGCAAGTATCACATTCTGAGAATCAAAAACTTCTATCTGGTTGTTCCTATCTATTGCTTGATTTTTTTACTTGTTGAAAGAATATTTTCCAAACTTGGTCAATCCTAGCTTAGGGCATACTTAGCATAGTCACTGCCTATTTCAAAAAGTTGAAAAAAGTTGAAGCAAAACAACCGAGATCTCTCAAAGCCAAGTAGATTTAGGAATTCATGGCAGAACAACCCAAACCCAAAAAAAAGTTTCACAAAGCCAAATTCAAGCCATCTCAGGCATACTAAGAACTTTCAGCCAAGAGAAAGAAAATAACACCAAGCCCTCGAATTTCCAAACTCCAAAAAGCAGAGGACAAAGCTTCCAATAAAGCCCTTCAAGATGCCTAGTTAGATCAAACCATCCAACTTAACTAACAGCCAGGAGTTAACCCTGCTTATGTATTACCAACTAGGCATGATTTCTATGATTAGACCCCCTTGTTTCTCCACATCTTCTTGCATAAGCTTCACTTTAGAGTCATCCTTGTAGGAAAGCCAACCATCTTTAGTCCTCTCCATAAGCATTTTAGCTCATCCATCTCATTTAGAACCAAACCATCTAGCCAGCAATCCAAAAACTTCACATCCAAGCCTTCAAAATTATTGTCACCTTGCCAAAAGTTTTGCTATTCCTACCATATTTCAAATCCACCAATCTCACCAAGGTTATCCCTTTGACAGAGCTTTGTCTAGGGTAATCTAGCTTTGTCACTTGTTCTCCCTCATCACCTTGAGCTAAAGGTTGGGATCCACAAGTGGTCAATCTCATGTTCTTCCTAAAGGATCATTAGTCTATCCTTAAGTTGACACAATCACCACCAAGCTTGCACATATGAAAGGAGACCTTTCATGCTTTGGCAACATATCTTTGAAGTTAGAATCCCTAACCCAATCCTCCTTAGGTTTTGTCATATAGCTTTGCCTCAACCTAGGAAATCATTTGCATAGAAAAGCCTTCCCTTTTACATCCATCACCATTGTTGCATCTCATCCCAAGGAA
This sequence comes from Cupressus sempervirens, assembly GCA_028749045.1. Taxonomy (NCBI): domain Eukaryota; kingdom Viridiplantae; phylum Streptophyta; class Pinopsida; order Cupressales; family Cupressaceae; genus Cupressus; species Cupressus sempervirens. The sequence continues at coordinate 26,883,278 of CM053785.1, read as the reverse complement.
ACATTTTGCATTTTCATGCCACTCATCACTCGCTTAGGCAAGAAGAAGAAGGAAACAATGGAGCCCTATCATTTGGATCAAATAGCTTTGCTCCCCTTGAGCAGTCAACCATCCTTTAGCCCAGAGAACACTATACCATCACCTACTGACATTGAAGCTTTCATGAACCAACCAGGAAATGCAGTATTAGTGAATGCCATTATAGACAAGAACAAAGAAACACTTATGGCTAACTTTTGAAGGGACAACATCGGAGTCTTCAACTTTGGAAGACCTCCTCCCTTATCAGAACCATCTCACCCATTGTTTGGGCAACTACCACTCCCGATAGGCTCTTATGATTTGAATTATCCCCTATATGTGCCAAAAGAAGAGCCTCAACCCACCCAATATGATCCAAAAAACCTAAACATACCAGTGTCCACTCAAGTTGAAATCTCCCTTCCACAAGCCAATCTAGCCACCACCACTCCACCATTGGTCCATACCACTCCATCCGAAACCCCCTTTTCCCAAAACACCTCATCATTCACTCCCTTTACTATTGCTATTGCTTCTCTCCAACCCAACCTTCCAAATCCACCAATCTCACAAATCAGTGCTAGTATCTTTGGCCAACCTCAGCAATATACAACAAGGTTGCCACCCACGGGGCCAAGTAATCAACCTTTCATCACCCTGAGCTTGTTTACCTCAGCTCAAAAAAAAATTCCATCATTTCCACTAGGTCCTTGGAGCTCAGTGCCATTAGCCACAAATCCACAAGCTACTACCCTCACTCCACAAAGCTATCAAACCCCACAAGCTACTACCAATGTTCTGCCAAGCTCTCAAGTGACCCAACCTCCTTCCACCACTCTACCAAGCTTTCAAATCCAGCCACCAAGCTATCAAACCCCATCAGTTCCATTCCCAAGCTTTCAATTCCCACCACCTCCACCACCAACTAATCCATTACCTCCTATTACCAACTATTTTCCTATGCCACTTCTAGGAGGTAATCCACCACCACTAACCACCAATTACTTGGCCTCTTTTTCCATGCAAACACCTTCCTAGATGGGGGCACAACCCACATATATTGGTCAAACTCCTCAAATCCAAAGTCAAGTTCCACAAGCTTCACAACCATATTATACCTTACCTCCAGAAAGAAATTCAGTTATCCCACATCTAGCTTATGTTCCTCAATCCCAACCTCAAATCCAATATCAGCAGCAAGCCTCGCAACACATGTAGCAATATGTGCCACCTCCACCTCAGCAACCCATCATCCACCATTCAGTTGCCCAAGCCATGTACAATCCCTACCAGCTCATACCTCAAAGCCATCCATATTCCATTGCCCCATCTAGCACATACCTACCTCAGGGCACTCCTACATTGGGGGCACCTCAGCCATCACCCATTAATTCAGAATGGGAAGCCATGAAGATAGCTTTGAAAAACATCTAGGAGGGAAATGATCCAAAAGCCTTCAAGTTTGAGAATGTGTGTCCTTACCCATTTGACAAAGCCATTACCATGACAACATTTCCCAAACATTTTGAGACACCCAAGTTTGACAAATTCGGAGGAAAAGGAGACCCTATCACACATATCAAGGAATTTTACATGCACTGCCAAAAAGTGGCATATGATGATGTCTTCCTCTTGCATCTCTTTCCCAAAAGCTTGGCCAAACTAGCTCTTGAATGGTTTTATAGAATCCCCTATGCCACAATTAAAAATTTTGCTGAATTATCTGAGGCATTTGTAGCCCAATATGCCCATCTTGTTGAAATAGAGCTATCAGTAGTCAATCTTGTCCACACCAAGAAAAAAGGTGGAGAATGCCTTCCTGAATATCTACAAAGATGGAAAACCCTTACCACCCACATATCTTGCACCTTGCCAGAGCGCCATTTGGTGAAAATGTTTATTGATAATGCTCATCCTAGCTTGACTCACCACATGACCATGAACTGTTTGTAGAACTACATAGATATCAAAGAGAAAGGAATGATCCTTAAGCAAGGACTCATTAAAGATGGTGTGCTCAAGATTTACAAGGAAGCCAACCAAAATCAAACACATTCCAATGACAAGTCTAGGTATTGGAACAAAAACAAGCATGTTGCAACAGACAGTGTCACTGACACTAGGCATGTGAATATTGTTGTTACTTCCCAAAGTTAGCCCAACCCACCGTATCAACCAAACAATCAACAAGCTATCAACTACCAATAGCAGAATCACCAAAGCTATCAAAACCACAATCCAAGATCCAACTTTCAAGGGTCTAGCAATCAAGCTAATGCCATCAATGTAGTTGTAGGGCAAAAGCCTAGATTCCAACCTGCACCTAGAAATTATACACCCCTTGGTGAGCCTTTGGATGTCATTTTTGAGAAATTAGTCAAGGAAAACCTCATCAAATTTCCTCCTACCTAGCAAATCGACCCAAGCCAATCCAAAGCTGCATGGTACAAAGATAATGAGTACTGCAAATTTCATAGGGTAAAAGGTCACACCACCCTCAAATGCATGAAACTAAAAGATTATGTGTAGGACCTCATTGATCAGAAAGAAATCACCTTTGGTGCCCAAAAATCTCCCAATCCAAGCTTATAGATCTATCAAAATGCTTTTCCTACTCACAACAACCAAAATCCTAGAAAAGCACCTATCCAAACCAACAGCATGGGAAGAACAATGACCACACTTCATCCTATATAGATTATGGTAGCCTCATAGGTTGTATATCAGAGAAAGAGCCTTCTGTCAATGTTATCAATATCCAAGGACCAAACAATGAGTGTGCAGTCACCACTCAAAGAGCACGATTCAACATCGCAGGCCCACCAGTTTCACTAGCACCATCAGCTCCATCAAAAAGCTAGTACAATATCTTGGAACACCTTGGGAACATGCCAACCCAAATCTCCATTTTAGACCTTCTCTGCACTAGTCCTGTGTAGAAAAACATCCTTGACAGTGCTCTCATTGAATCTCGTGTCCCTTCAAATATCAATGCTACTAATTTTTGTAATCTCGTTGGACACCTATCCTCGTCATGTGCCCTATCTTTCAAACCCATTGACATACCCATGGTCGAGCCAGATCACACCCTTTCGCTTTGCATAGCCATTATGGTATCCAATTTTGCCGTAAAAAGAGTAATGATAGATAATGGATCAGCCTTGAATATTTGCACCCTAAAATTCATAAAACAAGCTGGGTATACTAAGGCAGATATCATCAGTGAGGTTATCACCATCAAAGCTTATGACAACTTGGAAAGAACTACAAAAGGAACTATTTTGCTACCAATCAAGGTTGGGCCAGTCACCGAAGAAACACTCTACCATCTTATTGATCTAAACCTACCATTTAACATCCTCCTTGGTGGCCCATGGATTCATGTGATGAAAGCTGTTCCATCCACTTACCATCAGTGCATCAAATTTCTGCATCAGGGCACTGAGGTAACCATCCATGCTGATCTAGAACCCTTTGCTTACTGCAATGCAGTTGAAGCTTCATATGCAAACCATTTCCCTGGAATTGATATCGGCACAACCATTGCCAGCTCATCCCACACTTGTAATGACCCAGAAACCATCCTCTCCTCCATCCTATCTACCATTAAGATCAATAACAAAGGTTGTGGAGAGTATAGTCTATCAGATGCATTTGCTGTTGGGGCACTCCCAGTTGATCCACATGCCCATGGACAATTGACATATCACAAAGCTAAAGAGATTCCACCTCCTTGATACAAACAGTTTGGCCCAACAACCTTTGTATCCTCAAAAATCCCTCTTCATGAGGAGCTCTTTCCAGATATCAACAATTGGTTACATAAGGATGCACCTCCAAGAAATCAAGCATGCCTTGATCACTTCAGCTAGAAGTATCCCCAAGAACATAAGCTCATCACTGACAAATAGAACTATCAAGGTGGTGATCTAGGACTAGAAGAAAGAGGCATGCAGTGCCCCATCAATGCATGCAAGTGGGAATCGAAGTCAGGTCTTGGCTTTGGCATACCCACAACTGGGGGCACCAATGAGAACAATCACGCTTTTTCAAACATTCATCGTGACCTTGTCGAAATCAAAGACATTCTTGAGGAAGTTAAAAAGAGAGCCTACGATGATATTCCAGACCAAATCTCCCTTGGAGACTCTGTTCTCCAAGAACTATCCATCCATTTCATTGACCTACCACTCGCCCATCCATAACTCATAGATTGGGACCAACCAAGCGTCATACACATTGATGAGTTCACGTCAGAGGAAGCACTTCTAAGATTCATGGGAGCTGAAACTCCTCACAAGAAAACAAAGCCAGATTCTCCCTATATTTATAAGCTAGATCCCAAGGGGTATTTTGGAGAAAATCCCCAACCTAGTTCTGATACACCCAAAACTGGAACTAAGGTGAAACCGAGACTAGTTAAGGTAGCGAAGAGAACCCCTCAGCAAGAAAATCTAGAGTCACAAGCAGAACATGAGGATTTAGGATTGCCTCCTCTAGATAATTGACCAAAGATATCTTCTATTCTAATTGAGGATACTAGAGAAGTCAACATTGGTTCTTCAGAGATCCCCAAACTTGTTCACATTTTTGCATCCCTATCACAAGACCAAGCTGATCTCCTCTTTAAGGTCTTAAGAGAGAACATTCGCCAATTTGCATGGTCATATTAGGACATGCTAGGAATTGATCCAAAGCTTTTATTTCATCATCTTGCAGTCGATCCAAAGATCAGGCCCGTCAGACAAAAGCTTAGAAAAATGCACCCCAAGGTGGCATTACTAGTCAAATCTGAATTAGAAAGAATGTTAGCTGCTAAGGTTATCTGACCTATCAACTACTCAGAGTGGATCTCCAACATGGTCCCTATCACTAAGCCTTTTGGTGACATCAGAATCTGCACTAATTTCAGAGATCTTAACAAAGCTTGTCCAAAAGATTATTTTCCCTTACCCAACATAGATACGATTGTAGACCTTATAGTTGGACATGAAATTCTGTCCCTCATGGATGGATTTTTTGGGTATAATCAAATCAAGATTGTAGAAGAGGATCAACATAATATATAATTCACTATCCCTTGGGGAACCTTTTGCTACAACATGATGCCTTTTGGCCTAAAGAATGCTGGGGCTACCTATCAAAGAGTTATGATAGCCATTTTTCATGATCTCATCCATAGCATTTTGGAGGATTATGTAGATGATATCTTGGTCAAATATCATACCTTCATGGATCATCTTACTAACCTAGAGAAAGTATTTGATAGGTTAGCCAAATATCATCTCATGCTGAATCCCAAGAAGTGTGTCTTTGGGGTCACATCTGGCAAGCTTCTAGGCTTTATAGTTTCTAAATGAGGTATAGAGATCGACCCCAAGAAGGTCAAGGCTATCTTAGACATGCCTCCTCCCTAGAAACTATGATAGCTTTTCTCTCTTTAGGGAAAGCTTCAATCCGTCTAACACTTCATCTCCTAGCTTGTAGATAAGTGTACACCATTTGCACATTTACTGAAGAAGAATGAGAACTTCAAGTGGGATCCTTTATGTAAGTGCAACTTTGATTAGCTCAAGCAGTATCTTACCAATCCCCCTATCTTGGTTCCACCAATTCTTGGTCGTCCCCTGATTTTGTACATATCAGAAATGCCTATTGCTCTAGGGGCACTTCTAGCAAGCTCAATGACTACGGTAGAGAAAGAGCCATCTACTACATCAGTAGAACCCTAGTTGGTTATGAACTCAATTATACTCCTATCAAAAAATCTTGTTTGGCAGTTGTTTTCTCAACTAAAAAGCTTTGCCACTACATGCTAAGTCATACCATCCAACTAGTCTCCAAGATCGACCCTCTCAAGTATATGCTCTCCAGAATAGCACTTACAGGTCATTTGGCCAAATGGGTTATGCTCCTTAGCGAATTTGACATCCAGTATGTGGACAGAAAGGCAATCAAAGGGCAAGCTATAGAAAATCACCTAGCTGATGTACCTCTAGTAGGCACATATCCTTTGATCACAGAATTTCTAGATGAACATGTTTGTCTAATTGAAGAACAACCCCCATGGAAACTTTATTTTGATGGCTCACACACATCTCGTGGATCAAGGGTAGGAATATTGTTAGTGACAACTCAAGGAGATTACATTCCAAAAGCCTTCAAGATACAATTCCCTCGCACCAACAATATAGCTGAATATGAGGCTCTCATAGTAGGATTAAAGATAGCTGCAGAATGGAACATCACTAAGTTAAAAATCTTTGGCGATTCTCAGCTCATCATCAAGCAAGCCCTAAATGAATATCAAGCCAAAGATGAAAAGCTATTACCCTACAAACAGCTAGTTGATCAACTAACCTAGCATTTTACAAAGCTTTAGTTTACACAAGTTCCTCGAATGCAGAACAAAGCAGTAGACGCTATGGCTACTATCGACTCACTCTTGGAAATTCCCAAGTGGCTACATAGTATGAGTTTTTAGTCGAGCAGCTCCTCACACCTGCCTATGCAAATGATGATTCAAACTGTATTTGTATCTTGGTTGGTCCCCAATCCCCTTGGTACAATGAGATTCACGCTTACCTTAACAATGGTATCATCTCCCCTCACCTCACACGTACCCAATGCTAGAACCTCATTCGAAAATCATCCCGCTATATTATCATAGCCAATACCATATATTGTCAGGGTTATCACAATACTCTCTCTCAATATTTAGATGAAAATGAAGCCGTGATGGTGTTACAAGAAGTATGCTCTAGACTTTGCGGTGCCCACATGAGTGGTATTGTCATAATGTGACAAATCCTTAGAGAAAGCTACTATTGGCCTACCATTGAAGAAGACTCTTCTAACTTTGTTAGAAAGTGTCTCCCATGTCAGCAGCATGCAAATCTTGTGCACGCTCCAGCATAGGATCTACAACCTATTGCACCACCTTGGCCTTTCGCTTGTTGGGGCCTTGATCTAGTTGGAACTATCACACCCCTCTCATCTGATGGACATAAATGGATAATAACAGCTACAGACTATTTCACTAAGTGGGTGGAAGCAATCTCCCTAGTCTCAGCTATAGGAGTTCAGGTCTCCAAGTTCATCTTGTACCACATTATTTGCCACTTTGGTATCCCATCCACCATCTTCACCGACCACGGAGGTAACTTTGAAAATCTCAACATGGAAGAATTATGCACTTCCCTCTGCATCCATCACCACTTTTCTAGCCCATATTTCCCACAAGGTAACAACCAGGCAGAGGAAACTAACAAAACCCTCCTCAAAATCCTAAAGAAAGTTGTCAATGATTTCAACCACGATTGGCACCTACAAATAAATCCAGCCCTATGGGCCTATTGAACCTCCTATACATCCACAAGAACAACTCCATACTCCCTAGTCTATGGTTTCAAAGTAGTACTACCCATAGAGGTTGAACTTCCCTCCTTGCACATATCTTTACAAGGGCAAATATCAGATGAAAAATACAGAGTAGCTTGGCTCACCCAGCTAGATCTCTTAGATGAGAAGCAACAACAAGCCTATGATCATCTCATAGTCTATCAAACTCGTCTCAAAAGGAATTTCAACAAGAAGATTCTTCCATGACACTTTTAGCCAGGTGACATGGTCCTCAAAGAAAATATGAAAGTCCAAGCTGATCGAGAAAAGAAAGGCAAGTTTGAACCTACCTGGCTTGGTCCTTATGTTGTCACTGCCTCCTTTGGCTCTGGAGCCTATCAGCTGTCTACACCGGAAGGAGAACTCTTGAATGATCCTACTAAAATCATTCATCTCAAGAAGTTTTATTCTTGAAGATCCTTGATATACCTAGCTTTTGAAATTTTAAAAAAAAAATAGTAAAGAGAAATAAGCGTCCAATGGTGAAAACATGGCAATTCAAGTGCCTTGGATAGGTACCTTGGTGAAAACCTAGTAATTCAGGCACCTTGTGTACTAAGACTAATCCATTATCTATCACTATCCTATCCCTCATCCATCCACCCACCATCCCATAACATACTTGCTTGTTTCCTTGGTGTTCCAACCAAATATCCAAAATCTAATGAAGCTTGTAAATACCTCAGCTTGTAAATCTTGTACCTCAGCTTGTAAATCTTGTACCCCAGCTTGTAAATCTTGTATCATCCCTTGTATCATAGCTTGTATATCCAAATCTTGTCCAAAGCTTGTACCATATTCTAGCTTGTATTATATACCAAAGCTTGTATCCTAGCTTGTATCCCATCACATGCACACAAAGAACCCCATTTTCACTTATGCTTTTCGCAAACCATCTACCTATCTGCCTATCAACTATTATAGACATCTCACCCATCACAAACATTTCCATCTCACAAAACCAAAACATGAACAACCTTGTACATTTGTAACATATCTTGGTCTATCAGCTTGTACATCCTCTTTAGCTTAGTACCATTGTATCTATCCATCTTTCGTGTTAGTTCCTCCTTGATCAGCATCTTGCACACATCACACAACCCTTGATTAGCTATTCCAATGCATCCTTTAGCTAGATCTCCTATCACCAAAGTGTTATCCTTCTTAGTTCAGCTTGCCAAATGCATCACTCATCCAAATCCATCAGCTTAGGTGCTCTCTAATAGATCCTTGTAGGATATAGCTTTCCTCATGTCTAATCTTGGTTCGTTAGTACTTTGTCCCACCCATCTCATTGGAAAATGGTTCTCTTTTGGATTTTCACTTTCTTTTGATTTGGAATCTTCCCTTTTGGGTCTTGAAGTATCTTTTCCAAACAACCTTTTTGTTCCCTCTTCAAGGTTGCCACGATCTTCCATATCATGGTATACCCCGAATGGGGCAATATGAGCATAAGGTCTTGATCAGGTCTTTTGTTTATTTTCCTTTTCTACTTGTGGGTTACCTAGTGTGAGTTCCATGCTACTTCCTTTGGGATTCATGTTTGATGCCGGGGAAATCCTTGCATGTTTTCTTTGAGTCAGTCCGTCAGTCCTCTGGATAGTTGGTGAAAAGGCCTTGATGTTCTCAACAACCTTGGCAATTAACCAACAGTCCTATAGAAAATCTAGTGCTCAACTACATGGTGGTACTTCTCTTTGAAGTATCCCCCTACTCAAAAAAAAAGCTTCAATGGTTTCCCTTCATCTCCATTATCCCCCATCCATATCAAGCTTTTGTCTCTCCTACCCTAGCTTATGCATCAATATCTCTTTGAATCAATTTGCACTTTTAGGTTTAGGGATGCACAATCCTAGTCTTAGGGATCCACCAATCCAATCAATCCACCAAGCCTCATCTTTCGAGCTCCACAATCCTAGTCCTAGGGATCTTCGAAACCCATCTTCCACCAATCTGACTCTTTGAAATCTTGTTGCATCAGCTTTATCATCCCATCATCCATCTCCCTATCTTGGATTCTTTTTTATAACGCTCTGCTCCTTAATCCTCTGCAATCCCTGAGATATTAGGCTTGCTTCCTCTTGTGCCTCTGATTCTCTCTTTATCATTCTCCCGTAGTGAGAGTTTGAGCTAACTAAACCTCTTCTCTTAAGCCAATTTAAGTCTCCTTGCTCATCTCAGATTCTTGTACTTTTCAAGAAGCTGTCGAGCCTTGTTTTCTCTCCCCGCCGCCTTCTTGAGGGGGCATCTCACAATCCATTCTCTCCTCTTTTGGTCTAGCCTTGGGCATCTTATTTTCTTATTTTTGATGCCATGCCACTTGTGGCATCACATCAAAGAGGGGAAAAATGTAGACACCTAAATCCTTTAGAAAATAAAGTATTTTTATTTTTTGAAAAAATTCCTGATGACATCATCATTTATTAATTAATTAATTTATTTTTATGCCATTAAATCCCTTTATCTTAATTTAAAATATTTAATTAAGGAATCCCTCCCAAAAATGTTTAAATCTTATTTAAACATTATTTTCTTATTTATTAATTATTTAATTAACAAATTGACCAAAAAACCCAAAATAAATAAAAAATTTATTTTTTGCCCAAAACTTGGCCAATTTCTTTAAGACCACTAACCTCTTCCAAAATCTTCTAAACCTTCTTTAATTTTGATTAAAGGCTAATCCCATCATTTCTTACCCCTAATCCCAACTCAAAATATTTAATTAAGATTAAATATTAATCCTCGTGTTTATTAAAAAAGTTTTAATAAATATCTCCTCAACCCAAACCCTTGAAATAAATAATACTTTATTTATTTCCTAAAAATCTAATTTATCCTCATCCTAAGAAGTTCTAGACTCTTCTAGAAAGTCTTCATCCTCATCCTAAGAAATTCTAGACTATTCTAGAAAGTCTTTATCCTCATCCAAAGTCTAGACTCTTCTAGAAGATGCCTTTAAACCTAATCCTAATCCCCTCCTAATCTTGTCACATTCCCTAAACATGGGTTAAGACTTACTAACCCAAGCCAAAGTTAACAAATATCTCCTCCTTCACCCACCCTCATTAAATGCCATCCACTTGCCTATCCCTAAGCTAATCCTAAACCATCCTAATCCATCCTCAAATCATTTTCACAATCCTAAGAAAGCTTAAAACCTTCCTAATCAAGCCCAAGTCAAAATTCCTCTCATCTCCCTCAAAATATCCCAACCATAAAACTTTATGAAGCCCACTAGGCCATAAATGACTCTTCCAAGCCCTTTCATTGCTCTTACAAGCCATTATGAGGGTCTTTATGAATATTTTATCCCTTGTGCATCCTTTGTTGACTCATCCTTCCCCTTTCCTCCATCCTCTCACCCTATGACATGTGTCACTCTGTGATTGGCTATAAGGAAGCACAATCCATGTGCTCTCCTCTCATGCAATCTGAGCCCTTCATGAGCTTTTCCCCATCCTTACATCTTAGCCCTCAATCCCTCAAGCCTCTTACCTATAAGTTGGATCCTTCCTCTTTGCAAAACAACACAATCCATGAAGTAAAGTCATAATGCCATTTTAAGAAGCCATTTTACATCAAAACCATACACTCACACCCAAATTCCAACTCCATTTGATGCCCTTTTTGAAGCATAAGCTTGAGCATACATCCTATCTATTTAGACAAAGCCACTCAACAAGAGAGGTTCTCATTGAGAGAGCTCATTAATGGTTTATATTCTCAATTGAGAACTCATCTTAGTCTATCTTGAAGTTTATGAAATTTTTTTAGTTCGTAGAAGCTTTATTTAAATTTGGATTCTATTAGCATACTAACATTGCTCATATATAGCTACTAGCATAATCTCCACTAGTTATTTCACTCCTTGATAGGGAAGGATGAACACTAGGTGCACTAAATGCAGTCTCCACTCTAGGAAAACCTCTAGACTATTTCAAAAATACTTTTGTTGCTTCTAATATTTGAGGAAGAGTCTCTCTAGAGAACTTCTATGTATAAGATATCACTTGTTCAATCATTTGTGATGTCAAAGTTTTCAATATCTTTCATATGATCTAATCTTCTTCCTTTTTCCCTTTACAAGCCTTGATTCCTACAATAATTTATGGTATTCTACCAATATAGGTTCTTCCGAATTCATCTTCCATCATATTAGCTTCTTAAGAAAACAAATCCAATTTTTCAATATAACCCTTTTGGAATGTCTATCACCTTCATAAGTAGATTCCAAAGCTTTCCAGATCTCACTAGATAATCCAAAAGATTTTACCTGACTATACTCATTTTCAAGAGGAGCTAAAAAAAGTGCTTCTCTAGAAAGCATGTTACACATGAAAAGATATCATTTAGCTTTTGTACATTCTTCAAGTTTTCTTTCTTCCACAATGGTCTTCCCATTCTTTTTGATCAACCAATATCCTAGACCCATGCATAGCAGACATATCTTCATCTTCAATTTCCATTTTTCATAGTCAACTCCAGAAAATTTAGGACTTTCTTTTTTGAAATGAACTACCATTGATCTTCTTAAGATATTAATTTTTTTCTTCAAGGACCTTATGCTTTGATGCCAATGGTTAGAGAGTAAAGTGCACCAAGATAACTGAGATAGGGAGTTGAATTAGTTATCATATTAATATTACTTTTATTAGTCTTATTAAAATTTAAGCATTTGATCAATTTACAAAACAAACATAACAAGATACACATACACAATAACAAAAAATGTGTTAACTAGGGAAACCTTGGATTAGAGAGAAAACCTTGATGGGGATGGTACCCAAAAAATTATATACTAATATATGAGTTCTTCATAAGAGGGTGAACTCTATTATGAGCCAATGAAATACATTCAGTACAAGGAGATTTCAACCCTGTTAGGTGTTGTAGAAGAAACATGGACTCGCCATCAAAACAACTTCAGGGGAAAGAGCACCAAATTAACTATGCAACTAGCCTCAATATTATTTCTTTCAAAATAATAAAAATACAACTGATCTCAGCAACTCAACACTTTCTCTATCTTCTTACCATACCTCTTCCACTCCAAACACTTCTCATATCTCAATACTAGATTTACAAGCTTGCATCACAATAATCCCTTTGATCTCTAGTCACATTTACAGATATACTTCACTTATTGCATACACTCATTCACTAAATTATTCATCACAAAGAACAAAACTTTCCTTTATATCAAGTCATAAAAATAATTCATTGATTTGGCCTTCAAGATTTTTGAATTAGAATTACAATAGGACCTCATTAGGATACATGCTACATACATATTTTCATTAGTACAAAACATTGTCAACTATGCTTGATTAGATTATATCCCTGTTAAGTAATATAATCTAAACATTAGAAATCACTTCTTAAGAACTCTATTTGCAAACTGTCTTTTATAAATCACAAATAACTCTCACTAGCCTTCAATTTTTTGCATCCACACACAACTGTGTTGGAATACTTTAGAATAACTAAAAGGGGGGTGAATCCATTATCCAAGGTCTATATGTATAAATAAAACTTTTCACATCTTAGTGAACCCATAAACCATTATACTCATGCATGCATCCATAAGATTATTTAATCACTTAAAAACTTGTAGGTTACTATCAAATCAACTTATAGAAATGTAAATCATGAAACATAATAGATCCATCAACACAATTGACATAGTGATTTACATGGAAACCTAATTTGGGAAAAATCACCACTAACATGCTACTCTTTTCACTCTTCTGAAGTGATTCCTTGTGAAAGGCCAACCCTGTTAAAGGTTACAATACACACTGTTAAATGTGACCCTATTAAAGGATTTCAATGATCTGGGGGATAAAAATAAGTGAAAATTGAAATTTTTAACATCATTACAAATTGTTCACAATTCTAACTCCAATGCAACTTGAACAGGCAAAATTAGAGTTTAGATGACAAAGTTACGACTAGTCAAATTTTTGTCAACCACGACTAGAGGCTATAAAGAGGTGAAAAAAAATCATCTAAAAAATGGTAAATAGTGGATTTCAAATGAAAGAGTTCTTAAAAAGATTTCCAATGGAATTTTTTTTTTCAAAACCAGAGATTGAATGTGAAAGTTATGACAGTTTGAAGTTCAGGTAAAAGTGTGGATTCTGATGACATCAACATGACACCATAAAATCTTAAAGAGAGGGAAAAAATTAAAATTAAAATTAAAGGAATTAGATGATGGGAGTTGAACTCCCAACCATTTCCCTCCTAAAAAAAAGGCCAACCAATTGGTCATTTATGGTATATTTGATATTAGAGGAAGAGTTGTTATATACCCATAACAAATCCACCCAACCTTATTTAAATAAGGGTATATGTTAAAAAAAAACCCTTAATTTTTGTGTAAGATCATAACAAGAAAATACTAAAGGGGTAAATTAAAATATATGTAATAAAAATGGGGGATTATGTTGGCTAATTGTTTTAGCCTATTTTTGGTTAAATTTTATGTATAGAAGGAGGCATTAGTCCTTTGAAAAATCATCCAGGTGATGAGAAGGAGATTATGATCTTGGAGACTTGATGATTATTCCTACACATTGGAGAATAATACTACAATTATGCATGAAGGGAAGATATTGAACACTTCTAATTGATATTAGAGCTAATTGGATTGGTCCCTCTATTGGAGCAGGACCTAGAGACATAGTCCAACCCACAGATGAACAATGTTTTCAATTTTGTTTTGTCTTCTATCTCTCTACTCTCTTTCTTTCAGTCATTACCTTATTATGTTTTGTTCATTTAAGCATTTGATTTGTGTTAATTTTCTAATTAATTCTTTGAATTAACTCTATGTAATAATATTAAGCATTCCTCTTTAATAGTCCTAGATCCTAATTAGATCAAGTTTGGTATCAAAGCTTTAGTTGGACTACTATTGCAGATTTGAATGTTAACAAGATCTAGGTTAAATCAAGGTGAAGGAGACCTTGAGGAATATAATCTTGAAATAAGAAAAAAAATAGCTAATCTACCACTCCAAATGGAAGGTAAAGGTGGTAAATAAGGTTTGGAAGATTGAAGTATCCAAAAGACTCTTTAGAATTTACAAACAATGGTAGAAGTTTTGGTATAGGAAAGAGAAGAAAAGATGTGAAGATGTGCAGCTCGGAAGGACAAAGGGAAAAAGAAAGGAGATAATCATGATCCTCCAAATAAACATCCCTCTTCTCCTTCTTCTACCCATTTTGATTCTTCTAATATTTTTAAGGGTGGATATAAGCCTCAAATCAAGTTTGATGGAAAGTTTGACTTGCCAAAGTATTGTAGGGAGTTAAATGCTGAGAAATTAGATGACTAGATTCAACAAGTAGAAATTTACTATAGAGTTCAAAACCTTGTAGATGATGTTGTTAGAATTTAGTTAGCCACTCTTTGGTTAGGTGGTGTAGCTTTAACTTGGTGGGAGAGTAGCACTGGGGATGAAACTTCACAACATGGTAAGTTCAAATTGTCTTGGTCAGAATTTGTTAGTGCTTTAAAGAAGAAATTCTACCCCCTAGGTCATATGTAGCCATTATAAATGAATAAATTTTGTAAATAGGCTATTTCATTAAATGTCCCATTGTATACCCAAGACACTTTACTCAAGTATATAGGTAGTCTTCATTCTTACCTAAGGAATTCCATTCTCATTCTAAATCCTTGTAATTTGGATGAAGTATGTGTCCAGGCAACACATTTAGAGTCAAGAGGTAAGGGTACTTTCATTGATAAGTCTGATAAAAAGCCATCTAAGTTTGAGGAAAATTCCAAAGGCAAAGGAAAGGGTAAAAGGATAAATACAATAAAGAAAGAGGGTGAGAAACCCACATGCTCACATTGCAAGAAAGAAGGGCATGCTGATTCTAAGTGCTAGAACTTGCAACCAGAAAAAAAGCCAAAGCTATATGGTGGAAACAAAGAAAAACAAAAGACTACTATTGTAATTCAATAGGATCTTGGATCTAACTCTAGAGATGAAACATGGATCATTTCCATCAGGATCCAAGGTAAAGGAAAAGTTATTTCTCTCTCATCAGCTACCAATTCTTCTAGCATAAGTGCAAGTACAAGTAAATAATCTTCTCCTAAGAATGATAAGCAAAGGAATGGATTATTTCACATTGGGGTTGTTATCAAACATATTAAGGTTGATACTTTGTTTGAAATGGGTTCTCAAGTTAATTTGATATCTGAAGAAGTTGTTAAAAAGCTTAACTTCACTACAACACCTCATCCAAAACCATATCCCCTTGGATGGGTTTGCAATGATGCATAGTTACAAGTAACTAAGCAATGTAAATTGGGATTTGCTATCACTGCAAACTTTTTAGATGAGGTAGAAGCTGATATAGTCCCTTTAGATATTTTTGGTCTTGTTCTTTGGAGTCCATACCTATATGATCGAAAAGCTATCTTTTATAGGGGTGAGAACAAGTATCATCTTTTTAAGGTAAGATTAAATACATTGTACGAGCACATAAGATAAAGACTAATCTTGCATTAGTTAATGTTGGTCAGATGAAAAGGTTAGTCAATTCTAGTAAGAACTTTATATTAATGCTTATAAAAGCTAAAGAAGATGAAACAACTAAGGTATTCAAGGGGTGTGATTATAAACATAAATATGAAATGGTCAATGTTTTTTCCACTTATGATGATTTATTTCAAGAACTAAAAGGATTACCTCCTAAGAGAGAGATACAATATGAAATTTAGTTACAATAGGATGTGCCACTTCCTAATATTGGCATGTATTGTTTATTAGTTCTATAAAATGAAGAAATCAAAAAGTAGGCTTAGGAGCTAGTTGAGAAAGGAGTTATCCATCCTAATACTTCTCCTTTTGGTTCTCCTATTGTGTTGATTCCAAAGAAAGATGGTACTTGGAGAATGTGCATCGACTATAGGACTCTGAACAAGATAATGATAAAGAACAAGTATCCTCTACCTAGAATAGATGATTTACTTGATTAGTTGAAATATGCAATTAATTTCAATAAGTTAGACTTGCATAGTGAATATCATCAAATTTGAAATTTAAGGAATGATATTTGGAAAATTTCTTTCAAGACAAAATAGGGACTATTTGGGTGGTTGGTCATGCCCTTTGGGCTTTGTAATGCACCAGCTAGATTTATAAGAGTCATGGATGTTTTCTTTCATCTCTTTATTGATGATTTTGTCATAGTCTATTTAGATGATATCCTTGTATTTAGTAAGACTTGGGGATGATCATGTAACTCATGTAACAAGAGTCTTAGATGTATTGAGAAAAGAAAAACTTTATGTAACAATGTCTAAATGTGAATTCACTAAGATGTACTTAGTGTACTTAGGCTATGTTGTAGGAGATGGTCAATTGAAAGTGGACCTTACAAAAGTCAAATCTATTGTAAAATGGCCTAAGCCAAGTATAGTTACAGAAGTAAGAAGTTTCTTAGGTGTAGTATAGTATTGGAGGAAGCTCATTGCAAACTTCTCTTTCATTGTATCGTCGTTGCATGCATTGGCCAGTACCATGACAACTTTTCAGTGGGGATGTCCACAACAGAAGGCTTTCAACAATTTGAAGGAAAAGTTGAGCACCACACCAATTCTAGCTTTACTAGATTTACATCAACCATTTGAGATTGAAATAGATGCGAGTGGGTTTGCCATGGGAGCTATACTAATCTAAGGAGGTAAACCAATCTGCTACCACTCTGAAACTTTTTCATAAACAATAAGTAACTATCCCAGTTATGATAAGGAACTTTATGCTTTAGTTCAAAGTGTTAAGAAATGGAAACACTACTTAATGGGAAAAGAAACTGTAATCCACACTGATCACTAGCCACTTCAGTATTTGCACTCATAGTCTAAGTTGCAACAAAGTAGACACTTTAGGTGTATGGGTTTTCTACAATAGTTTCATTTGGTTATTAAGTATAAGAAGGGTGACCATAATAGAGTAGTAGATATGCTCTCTAGGCCTCCTATTAAAAATGCTTTGATAATCCTTTAGAATAGTTCTATGGTTCATGAAAGTTTTTAGGAACAATATGCTAATGATGAGAACTTTAAGGATATCTATGTAGCTTTAATCCAGGGTAAACATGTAGAAGAGAAAGATTACTATGTGTAGGATAATTTGTTGTACCATTTGGGAAAACTATGCATTCCTAAATATGAATAGGCACATGTAATCTAGGAAGCACATGCCTCTTTTATTGTAGGACATTTTAGGCTAAGACATTGACTAAATTGCCAAAATATTGTTACTAACCTCATATGCAAGAAACTATCACTAAGTATATTAAAGGATGTGTAATGTATGCAACTAGAAAACCAAGTAATAGGAAATTGGGTTTGTACACACCATTACCTATACCATCCCATCCAAAGGAAAGTGTATCTATGGACTCTGTGGGAGGTTTACCCATGTCTAGGAAGGGTCATGATTATTTATATGTAGTAGTTGATTGGTTTAGAAAAATGTGTATTTTAATGCCTTGTAAAAAGCAAGTCATTGTTGAACTGATAGCTCGATTGTACTTTTAATTTGTATGGGTTCATTTTGGGTTACCTACTTCTATTGTATCAAATTGAGATTCTAAATTCTTTGGGGAATTTTGGTCATCTTTGTGGGGACTCATGGACACCAATCTGAAAAAGAGTATAGCCTTCCATCTACAGACAGATGGACAAACAGAGGTAGTCAATAGGACAACTGTTCATCTGCTTAGAGGTTACTATAGTAAGAATCCTAAGTTGTTAGATGAAAGTCTTCATTATGTGTTGCATGCTTACAACCATGCCACACACTCTTCTACAAAGAGCTCTCCTTTTGAGACTTTCTTTGGGTACTTTTCAAAGACACTAATGGATTTTTCTTTTGGGAAGAACAATGTTGTAGATGGATGCCATGATGTAGAAAAGGCTTTAAAGTTCATCTAGAAAGTCCAAGCAATCCATCAGGTAGTAGAGACATAGTTGGAATGGAGCTTGGAAAAATACAAGGCTCGCCATGATAAGCTTTGCATTGATCATCATTTCCAAGTTGGTGATAGAGTTTGGTCACATATCACTAAGGAAAGAATGCAAGGTGAAGGAAGGAAGCTCAAGCCTATCTGGTATGGTCTTTTTTAATCTTAGAGAAGATTCATACCAATGCCTTCCACCTTAATCTTCCTTTATACATGCATATATACTTAGTTGTTGTTGGTTTAAATAAGTATTTACTATTTACACTTTACTTAAGTTTACTTAGGTTAATGCATTATTTTATTATATTACATTATTTTATTATTTGTTTAGGTGAGACACTTAGGAGTTTGTGTACTCTCATGAGTTGTCATGTTGACAACATAGTTATTCACACTCCCTTTTTAGCACATGTCTAAAACACTGATTTGCATGCTACACCATTGTACGTTTATCCTCTCATCATCAGACTTACTTCTATGCTTAATGGATGATAACCCATATCTAGCGGACATGTGTCTGGTTGTATAACTTATCATGTTACTAACTTCTATGCATTCTAGAAGCTCTCTAGAGGCCTTTATATATAGGCACTCCTAGTGTACTTTCATATGGTGTTAGTGAATAGTTTTTCCCATGGATGTTCATATATCAAAACTGAGAAAAGAATGTAAACTAACAAATGAATTCCTACTTGAATAATTTAGGAATTCTTTGCTTAAAATTTCTTCAAATGAAATAGGTGCAACTACCTTTATTGCATTGAAAGTTTTAACTAAATAAACTCAACAGAATAACTCTCTAAGAATGTAATCTGTTGGAGATGTTGGAACAACTTATTTTATCTCATCAATACAAAACAAACCTTAATGCAGAAGAACCACTCGACTTTAATTATCAAAATGATCCACATAGCTGAATAATTAAATTATCGAGTAGGTAAACTTCATGAACTCATTTTCCACAGAATTTCCAAATTTAGAATTCACATTTTCAAAATCGATAACAGATGCGGCCTAAAGCTTAAATAGTATCTATAGAAATACTAAAAATAAGTAGACAATAGTACCCACTTACAAAGCTTTCAACCCAAAATCAAACTATAGAGTTTAAAGTATCTGTTGAAGTTCTGAAATGTTACTTATAAACTGGAAATAAAATTGTAAACAAAAGTAGTTCTGTCTACCAATCTACTGGAGAAATTTGAACCCCTCAAACAATACTAATTATTACATTTATAGGCATGGGGCTGGACTTGAGCCAAAAATTACCTCGCCAAGAGTTAATTGTCTCTTGGAATACCTAATAACTGAAAATGCAAGAAAATCAAACGGTAAAGAAACTATAGATAAGTAGTTCTTGATCAGGTTGGACTATCGCCACCAATCACTCCTCTTGCCAGCTTCTACGTTTTGTAGATAGTTGAAAAGGTGGAAATAATGGATTGATGTGGAAGACCAATGTAGGCAAGCCTTTGTTTCCAAATTTCCTTCATCTTTTTCAATTCAACAACCTTTTCTTCGTGCATGTCCAAGTGCTTCAGGTTGATAATTAACATAGCTTCAGTGTGAGCCATGTTGGAGAAATCCTACTTGACTGGTATCCTCCTATCTTTCCATTCCTAAAAATTTTTTTGGATTTCTTCGATTATCTCATCTGATTGGGCAATGGAGTCATCTTCTCTTTCCATGAATTGTTTTACAAACCACTTAAGGTCATTCTGAATAATCTGATGTATAACCTTAAGTTCATGCAATATTCTTTGATTTTAGATAACCCTTGTGCCAGTGCTTCATTTTGCCATTCGATGCAATCTTTTATGACATACAGAGTTTTTTCATCAAGACCCGCTATAGAACATTTAGCTTGAAATTTCTGCAACCTAAATTTCTGCACATCTTCTAGTGATATTACCACTTTTGCCCAGTTATTCTTCTCTTTTTCATATCCATTGTTACTCCCCTCCACCTTTTTGGTAATATTTGATATCTCCTTTGAGGCGTGATCTAAATGTCCAACGTGTTTTATAGTATTAAGTAGAACATCTTGTACCCATTCACCTGCTACTTGGGCTACTGCTTTGCACTTGCAGAGGATACTTCAATGATGGCTGACATCTCATGGATTGGCTTGGCTTCAGGATGCAAGATAGCATTAATATACTGTGCCATGTTCTTAATTGTTTCCTTCATCTCTTGCTTATCTTGCCTGTCTTTCCACACCCTTTCTGTGATCTTCTTGTTGGATACTTCAAAGAATTTCATATTTGTCTCGCGGTTTGCCTTTCCAAGGTCGAACTTGGTTATCCGATAATCCTGAGGAGCTATGGAGTCTTAAGAACTTCCATCAGGTGGTGTGGCTATCTCAGCCGCCCACCACCCTGAAGTTTTGTCAAAGTTGATCCTCGACTCTGTTCTTTCTTTTCTCACTTTAGGCATCTTACCAAGGCACTTGCTAACCAGGTCATCAATTGGCATGGATATGGGAACAATGCTTATTTTATTTTCCATTGATGTCTCCTGCCATTTGGGAGTTGCCTGTTCTTTTTCTGCAGTAGAGGAACTATTGACTATAGTGAGGTTACCCTATTGATTTTCAGTTGTTGCTGACAAGCTCAGAGGCTCTGGTAAATTTTCTGCCATGGGTAGGTCTTCTATTGCCTCAAGGTCCACAGTTATAGTGCTCTTACTTTTAGTGATCAGTGCCTTCTTCATACTAGAGCGAGTTATCCTTTTACTCTTCGGAGTCTCCTCTTGAACCTGAAGTTGAAGTGTTTTCGAAACTGCTTCAAGTTTGGCTTCAAGTGGACCTGCAACAAATTCAGGGACACTTTGATTAGTTTTCTTTTGGGCAACTCTTTTATCTCTACTCCTTGAAGATTTCTTAGAAAAGCTTGGAGTAACTGCCGCACTTGATTTTATCCATTTGGTAGTTTTGGCTATCACATCCTTGGTACGGGCATACACATCATTCTCTTCTCTTTTCTCCCAGTCAATTTCCAAAATAGGCATGCATTCAATTTGATCTATGTAAAATTGATCAACTATTTCCTTAGAGTCATCATCCTTCAACCCATAAGTATCCAACTCCACATTGAACATGATGACCTGCTTAATAGTTAAGCGTGACCAAAGCCTCTTCCTCACCTCAAATTCATTGTGGCAATTCGCCCATAAATCCTCTAGCTTTGGGGAGTGAAATAGAGCAAATGCATTTTTGACATTATTTCTGGTAAAGCCAGTGTAATCAAAATCTAGCCGAGAGGTGAAAGTTTTAAGACAGAACCAGGTCAATGACTTGGCTGATAATAGAGCTTCTTTCACACTAGGGCATCTATAATGTCCAATTTCAATCAGAAAGAACACTGAAGAGGATTTTTAAGAAATTTAAAAGGACTCAACGAGAGAGGCAAATTGTCTACAAATTTTTGATAACACCATAGAGTCTGAACAGTAGCGTGGTAGTTTCAAGGGTTCACCAAGAAAACAACCTACTCTAATATAGGTAAATCTGGGAAACTGAATAAAATAGAAAACATAAATTTGAATAGCTTGTTTGGCTTCCTCTGACATCCTATCATTCTCTCAACCTTGTAGTTCAAAAGCCAATTTCCCTAAAAAGACATTATTGATTTTCTTAAATTTTTTACATACTGTGTCTTCTTGGAATCACTGTAATACTAATAGATAGGCATGTCATCTATCCAAGGTGAATGTGGGAGAAATTCCCAATCTTTGGACATAGCTAGGATGTAGATTAGGTAAGAAAACAAGAAGAACAGACCACAGTTGGTCACATTAATCAGGCCCTTGTGCAAGTTCTCAGCTATGAGGTCTGACCAATCAATGAACTTGACTCCCTCAACTATCTTCTGTATAAAGTAATACATCTAGGATTCCCAATGGAAAGCATGTTCATTTCCTTTAACTCTATTCAATAGGAGGATAATATCTGCAATATCTTAGATGAAATGCTCGATAGTCAGTGGTTTTGGTAACCTAGAACCCCCCTTTGTGGGCTTCGAGAGCTAGGACTGAGAAATCTTGGTGTCATAGCTGGTTTTATTTGCTGCATACAAGCGCTCAACCTCCTTGAATGTCCAAGGCTCATAGGATTCTTTATGAGGGATCCTGAGGGCAGAATTTACACTGGTTCTATTGATTTTGACAACTTCTTCCCCTGAGGCTTTCTTAACACACCTAGAAATAGGGTCGAAATGATTTGCACACTCAAGGATACATTTAGGGTATTGGATAGCAGCGAGAAAAGCAGTGGCTTCTAATAAACCACTATCAACTAGCCTCTGGTAAATGGGACTTGACAGAGAATTTTTGGCTCTTTCAATGACTTCAAGCAAATTTTTACTAACCATAAACATATCATGAATTTCAGGCAAGCAACTGAGTAATGGAGGCTTCTCCAATTTGGGCATTTTTGGCTGAAAAAGCGTCATGACTATTATGACAGAAAATCTATAGAACCACATTTTAAAATACTTTTAAAATGAAGCAAAGCACAACCAAAATGCAAGGGGGAAATGGAGATGCACTTACAGTTTGACAAGGATAGGGCTCAAAATTTACCTTTCTTACCCAAAAGCGTCAAGATTTTTCTTGGAGAAAATGAGATGAGTGGGAAAGGGTAATTACATGCATTTAAAGAATGACATGGATAGAGGATCACAGGATGGATTTAGCAAGTAAAAATCATGATTTCTCATTTGTGTGACATTCATCGGAAAAGGTGCCATGGCTGTTCTTGCTTTAAATACTCTGTCAAATCCGCACGCATCTTCCCATAACAAGTAATCATTAAATGACACCATTAATACTCCATAAGTATTTCTCAGAGTGAATATGTGCTACTTTAGATTTCTTTGCATATGACTTTAGGTGCCTTGGGAAAACATTATGCTGGGACCCACCTTGGAATGGCTTGGCAATCTTTAATCTGCATACAAAAATTGTTAGTGGAAAAAATCAACACTGAAATTGAAGTTGAAGTTTTGAGTGATCGGTTTCAACATCAACTTGGACTTCAAGCTTACAAAGGTTGACTCGATAAAAATAGTGTGCTTATTATATGGCAGACCAACAAGACTTTGAACCTGAAGTTGAAGTAAATTATGACTTCAAGTTCAACTTTAGAGGGATGACTTGGGACAAAAATTTGATAGGTGACGACTAAAATTACAAGCTCTAACAATCGGCTCCTGTTGGGGAATGAGACTGAAAGGATCATGAATGAACCTAGGGTCTAAGGCTTGTAGACCGACTCAAAAGACAATGACACAAAACACCAAACTCAACAAGAAAAGAAAGAAAGCCACAAGAGGGTATTTACAATGAAACGTGACACAGGCCTAAAGATGATACAGTTTGAGATCTTGCCCATTGAAGGACAAGGGAAGTTCATCACCATTTGGATATTGCAGCTTGAAGGCATTTGAACCTAGTTCCTTAGATATTTCAAATGGTCCTTTCCATAAGCTTTCGAACTTAGAATGAGCTCCCTTAGGTTCTTTGCTTTTATCCCATAGAAGGACTTGATCTCCTTTCATGAGTTTTCGGGGTCTTTCTTTTTGATCGAAAATCTTTTTGACTCTTGCCTGGTGATTTGTGATATGATCTACTAGCTCCCTCCTCTGTTCTTCTATCTTTTGGAGATATAATATTCTCTTCTCAATGGAAGACTGAAATACTTCTCCTTCGATTGCCTTCTGTAAATTCAAAGTGGCTAATTCCAGAGGCAAGGATAGTTGTGCTTCAACTCCATATACTAGTTTGAAAGGTGTCATACCTATGGCTCTTTTAGGAGAGGTTCTATTAGCCCAAACTGCTTCATACAACTTCTTGTGCTAGTCTTTACCTTTTTCATCCACCAATTTCTTCATAATGTTGACCACATTTTTATTTGTGGACTCTACTTGTCCATTCCCTTGAGGAAAGTAATTTGAAGAATGTGACAAATGGATTCCATGATCATAGCACCATAACTAGATCTCTCTGGATGAAAATTTTGTGCATTATCCATCACTATTTTGCTGGGAGTGCCAAAACGGGTCAAAATGTTTTCAATCAAAAATTTGCACACTACTTGTGAAGTTGTTGCTTTAATAGGAACGACCTCTACCCATTTTGTAAAATAATCAGTAGCAGTGAGCATGTGTGTATGTCCCACATTTGAAGCCAGATTAATGGATCCTATAAAATCCAACCCCCATTGTTGAAATGGTTCTTCTATGATCACTGGTTTCAAAGGCAAGGCGGCTAACTGTGGTTTCCCAGTAAACAATTGACACTTTTCACAATTTCTAACCCAATGATAAGCAGCCTTGAACATACCTGGCCAATAATATCCACTTCTTAGGATCTTAAATGCTGTCATTGTTGACGAAAAATGGCCTCCACAAGCTCCATCATGGAAAGTTCTCAGCAACTTATCTTGTTGACCAGTGTCAACATATCTTAGAAACATGCCATCTAGCCCTCTCTTATATAAGGTATAATCAATTATAATAAATTTAGCTACTCTAAGTTGAAGTGTGCACCGGTCTTTCCCTTTGAGGTGATCAGGACACCTTTCGTATGTTAGGAAATAGGAAATATCTGAATACCATTCATCCATGATACCTACAAACAAACAAGAGGGATATGATTCTTCTTTCTCTCCTTCTGCAATGAGTTTACATAGGCCTTGTCCTCAGACTAATTTAGTTGGACGGATATCCAAGTCAAATTCCTAGACTTTTGCTACCCATGTTGCTCAATTGTTGACTGCTACATCTTGTGTGAGAATGCTTTGGACTACTGTGGATGGCACATATACTATAGAATGAGAGTGCAAAATGTAATATCTGAAGTACTTTACTACTTTTACTACAGCAAATGCTTGTTTTTCAGATAATGAGTAGTTGAGTTCATGTTTCTTTAGAGGTATGCTCATAAAAGAGATGGGTGTCTCTTCCCTTTTATCGTTCTTCTGAAGTAGCATGCCTGACAATGTGTGCTCAGAAGCATAACAGTAAATTATAAAATCTCTTTTAAAATCAGGATGAAATAGCGTTGGGGCTTTCGCAATAGCTTCTTTTACATCTTTGAATGCTTTTGATGCTAGTTCATCCCACTTGAAGTTTTGCTTCTCACCGAGTAACTTAGCCATAGGTTTGACAACTTCTGCAAAATTTGGCACGAATTTTCTCAAAAAATTGATCTATCCAAAGAAGGATTTTACACCATTTCTATTGATAGGGAGGCATAATTTCTGAATGGCTTTCACTCTTTCTGGGTCGATTTTGATTCCTTCTTTTGAGACCATGTGTCCAAGTAACTTCCCTTCAGTCACAACAAAAATTAATTTCTTGGGATTTAATGAGATTCCATGATCTCTTCATTTCTGGAGCACTTTCCTCAAGTCTTTTAGGTGTTTCTTCCATCTCCTAGAAAACACTATCATATCATCCAGATATACCGTAATACATCTATCCAATAAATTATGAAAGGTTGAACTCATAGCTCGTTGGAAAGTGGCACCATTATTTATTAAGCCGAAAGACATTCTTTTGTAAGAAAAAGTTCCCCATGGTGTTGTAAATGTCATTTTGTGTTGATCTTCTTCAACAACTTCTATCTGCTTATAACCTAAGAAGCCATCTAAGAAAGACATCATTTCTGAACCAGCAACTATTTGAAGAACTTGATCCATTATTGGTAAGGTGAAGTTGTCTTTCAAACTAGCTTGATTAAGATTTTTGAAATCAACACAAATCCTTATTTCTCCATTTTTCTTTCTGACTGGTACTATGTTCACCACCCATGTGGAATGGTGGATTGGAAAAATAATTCGAGCTTTAAGCATCTTATCTATTTCCCTAAATATGGCATCAGAAACCTTTGGATTATATGTTCTAAATTTTTTCCTAAAAGGAGAAGTTCCTAGTTTCAGAGTAATATGGTGTTTGTATTTACCATTTCTAAAAGTTTTCAAATCATCATAAGACCACACAAAAATGTCTATATATTCTGATAGGAGCTTTATGAATCTAGCTTTCTCACCTTCATCACAACAGGTTCCCATATTAATGATTTTGGGGTTATGCTTATCACATAGATTCACTTTTTCATAATCAGCATTTGGATTTTCTCTAGGTGTTAAATCCTGAGCTAGGAAGGTATCTTTCCTATCAAAAAGCTTTTTAATCTCAACTAAGCCTTTAGGTATAATATTCCCTTTTAATTGCACCACATTACCTTCTTCATGTGGATCAGGACAAAACTCTCTACATCCTACATCTGAACCTTCAAAGTAATTCATAGAAAAATTTTCAAGACTTTGCAAAAAGGCATTAATATGAGCATCATCTTTGAATACTTTCCAATTGCTATTATTATCAGGAACACTTGGCCTATGGATGATCTCCACTGAATACTTTCGGTCTATGAAATTAGGATGAGGAATTAACAAGGAAGCTAAAACTACTAAGGAGTCTACTTTGTCATTTAGCTCTCAAGGAATGGCTTCAATTCCAAAGGCATCAAAACCTTCAATTTCGTCCCACACGCAGTTCCTGTAATGTTTCAATCTCTAATTTTTGACTGTAAACATGCCTTTCACTTGTTTTACAATTAGCTCTACATCTCCTTTGGCTTTCAATAGCTTGATGTTCTTCCTTTTGGCCTCTTCGATGCCGAGGAGTAGGGCTTCATAGTCAGCTATGTTATTAGTATTTTCAAAGGCAAGCATCTAATGCCACTTGGGCATCTTTAATTTGACCCACCAATGGTACCTATTTGGAATCCATGGAATAACATTTGCCAAATGTTTTGGTTAAAGGCAGATCTAAAGCTTTTGCTACTGCTACTGGCATTATATTATCAGAAGCCCCTGAATCTATGATGCAGTTACTCAATTTAAACCCATGAAGAAAGAGGGAAACATAAAATGGATTAGGCTTGTGGTTATAAGAAGGTTCAAGACTAATGGAGTCTGGTTGAATTACCTCCTCCTAATCATGAGACTTTGTGCTTCTGGTTTCTTTCCTTTGGAGAGGTCTTTTTTGTGTTCAACAACTACTTCACTACCTTGTGAGACCTTGACTTCATTGATTTGCTTGGCTGCTTTATCAAGGGATGACTAGTTAACATATTCAATCAGCTTATCAAGTTCACTGGGATTCATTCTTAAATATTCTGCAAGAGAAATTTGTATCTTGGATGTCTTACAAAACTCCATGATGTTAAATGAGGAATCAAGATCAGATACCCTTTTTAGGATTTGAGGAGTAGTTGTAAAGACAAGTGATGACTTACTCTCATTACCCCCTTTTACTTTTTGCTCTTTAGCTTGAGTTGGAGTTCAAATACCTTTGCCATGAACATCAGCTGCTGCAGTTCGTTGCTCTCGGGTTAAGACCAAACATGAATTTTCTTCTAAGGTTAATAAGATATCATCACCTCTATCAGAATCAAATTCATACTCAAGGTAATAATTTATGGAGTCACTAGGTTCCTTAGAAGATTCTTCTTCTATTATCACATTAGTGGAAGCCACCCTTTCTGCTTCTAGTTGCTAATATATGATATTTTCAGGGCAAGAAGTTCCCTCATGGTCATTTGTAAGATGGAAGACACACATGTTGTTTTTGTCAGGTGGAGCTTCAATCTGTAATCTTTGTTGACTTAGGGTAATGCAAATTATTTCCCCTGATAACTACTTTGGCCTGGATATTTTCTTGGGATATCTTGGTATGGGGTGTTCATTTTAAGAAGTTGTTTCTTGAGAGTCATCACATTGTTGATTAAGTTTTGAACTAATGGGTCTGACTTTTCTGAGGAAGGTGATTGAGTTTTAGAACCTTGCATTTCTTTCTTCCATTTTCCTGTAGCTAAAAGATCATCTTCTAGTTCAACGGCTAATCTTTGAGCTACCTCAACATCTTCTACTCTATTTCTCCTCAAATGAATACTAATGTCTGGATGCATCACATTAACAAAGAATCCTTTACAGTTTTCATCATTGGGTCTCTTGGTAGTAGGAATCTTATGAATTATCTTATTGAATTTTGTTACAAAATCCCTCATGGGTTCGTGTACCTCCTTTTTCAATTGAGTTAGCTGAAGTAGCAAGGTATGTTCATCTTCAAAGGATTTGAATATATCCTCGAAAGTAGTACACATATGATTCCATTCGATAATAGATCCTTGAGGTAGATGATGAAACCAGTCTGCCACATCATCAATTAGAGTCTACACAAATAATCTCACAGCTACATCTTCATGAGCCACAACAAGGATAGGACATGAGGTATTATAGGCATTAAGGTGCTCATTGGTTGATTTCTTTCCATCACCATAAAATTTAGGCAATACGTCTTTCACACCTTTAGGAAGTGGGTGTAGGTTACCTCTAAGAGCTAAGGGGCCCACTTGCACACCCCAAGGATTAGCAGCCATCGTAGGGAAAATGAGGTGCAAAGGTTGGATGTTTAAATGAGAAGGTATTAATGTCCTAGGTAGAATTAATGCTTGAAGGTTTACAGCTACAGGAGTAGGTTTGCTAGGAGAAGTTGGCCTAATTTTACTCTTGATGGACTTCTTTCGCTTCTGAGAGAGATCAGGGGCAAAATTGAGACTTTTTACAAACTCATAAGATTCATCAATGAATCCCTTCCTTTCTTTGCTTCGAGTATACCTTTTGAATCCCTTCCTTTCTTTTCTTCGAGTATACCTTTTGCTAGCTAGCTTATCGTTGTATAAGTTAATATGTAATACTCAGAATGCTCTTGGAGTCTATCCACTATTGCTTCCTCATTAGCAATAGGTACACCCCTAATGAGTTCAGCCCTTTCTTCCTCTCTTTCAAGCACTTGATTAACTTGTGTAAATTGCTCTATGCTTGTTTTGAGTTTCTAGGCTAGTGCACTTAAGTCAAAAATGATATCTTCTTCTGTGTTATCAAACCCTAAGCCTGGTTGAAGTACTAGGAAAACTTCATGATGTGGTAACACCATTTTATCGTTCCCCAGTGGAGTCACCAAAAATTGTTAGTGAATAGTTTTTCCCATGGATGTTCATATATCAAAACTGAGAAAAGAATGTAAACTAACAAATGAATTCCTACTTGAATAATTTAGGAATTCTCTACTTAAAATTTCTTCAAATGAAATAGGTGCAGCTACCTTTATTGCATTGAAAGTTTTAACTAAATAAACTCAACAGAATATCTCTCTAAGAATGTAATCTGTTGGAGATGTTGGAACAACTTATTTTATCTCATCAATATGAAACAAACCTTAATGCAAAAGAACCACTCAACTTTAATTATCAAAATGATCCACATAGCTGAATAATTAAATTATCGAGCAGGCAAACTTCATGAACTCATTTCCCATAGAATTTCCAAATTCAGAATTCACATTTTCAAAATTGATAATAGATGCGGCTAAAAGCTTAAATAGTATCTATAGAAATACTAAAAATAAGTAGACAACAGTACCCACTTACAAAGCTTTCAACCCAAAATCAAACTATAGAGTTTCAAGTATCTGTTGAAGTTTTGAAATGTTACTTATAAACTGGAAATAAAACTATAAACAAAAGTAGTTCTATCTACCAGTCTACTGGAGAAATTCGAACCCCTCAAACAATACTAATTATTACATTTATAGGCATGGGGCTGGTCTTGAGCCAAAAATTACCCCGCCAGGAGTTAATTGTCTCTTGGAATACCTTATAACTGAAAATGCAAGAAAATCAAACAGTAAAGAAACTACAGCTAAGCAGTTCTTGATCAGTTTGGACTATTGCCACCAACCACTCATCTTGCCAGCTTCCAAGTTTCGTAGACAGTTGAAAAGGAAAAAATAATGGATTGATGTGGAAGACCAATGTAGGCGAGCCTTTATTTCCAAATTTCCTTCATCTTTTTCAATTCAGCAACCTTTTCTTCGTGCATCTCCAAGTGCTTCAGGTTAATAATTAACATAGCTTCAGTGCGAGCCACGTTGGAGAAATCTTGCTTGATTGGTGTCCTCTTGTCCTGCCATTCCTGAAATTTCTTTTGGACTTCTTTGATTATCTCATCTAATTGGGCAATGGAGTCATCTTCTCTTTCCATGAATTGTTTTACAAACCACTTAAGGTCATTCTGAATGATCTGATGTATAACCTTAAGTTCTTGCAATGCTTCTTTGATTTCAGATATCCCTTGTGCCAGTGCTTCATTTTTCCATTCGATGCAATCTTTTATGACATACAGAGTTTTTTCATCAAGACTCGCTATAGAACATTCAGCTTTAAATTTCTGCAACCCGAATTCCTGCACATCTTCTAGCGATATTACCACTTTTGCCCAATTATTCTTCTCTTTTTCATATCCATCATTACTCGCCTCCACCTTTTTAGTAATATTTGATATCTCCTTTGAGCCATGATCTAAATGTCCAATGTGTTTTATAGTATTAAGCAAAACATCTTGTACCCATTCACCTGCTACTTGGGCTACTGCTTTGCACTTGTGTAAATTATCCAGCAATTGCTAGTTGGTTGCAGAGGATATGTCAACAATGGCTAACATCTCACGGATTAGCTTGGCTTTAGGATGCAAGATAGCGTTAATATACTGGGCCATGTTCTTAATTGTTTCCTTCATCTCTTGCTTATCTTGCCTGTCTTTCCACACCCTTTCTACGATCTTCTTGTTGGATAATTTGAAGAATTTCATATCTATCTTGTAGTTTTCCTTTTGAAGGTCGACCTTGGTTATCTGATAATCCTAAGGAGCTATGGAGTCTTGAGCACTTCCATCAGGTGGTGTGGCTATCTCAGCCACCCACCACCCTAAAGTTTTGTAAAAGTTGATCCTTGACTCCGTTCTTGCTTTTTTAACTTTAGGCATCTTACCAAGGCACTTGCTAACCAGGTCATCAATTGGCATGGATATGGGAACAATGCTTCTTTTCTTTTCCATTGATGTCTCCAGCCATTTGGGAGTTGCCTTTTCTTTTTCTGCAGTGGAGGAAATATTGACTATAGTGAGGTTACCTTGTTGATTGTCGATGGTCGCTAACAAGCTTTGAGGCTCTGGTAAATTGTCTGTCATGGGTGGGTCTTTTGCTGCCTCAAGGTCCACAGTTATAGTGCTCTTACTTTTAGTGATCAGTGCCTTCTTTGTACTCGAGCGAGTTATCCTTTTACTCTTTGGAGTCTCCTCTTGAACCTAAAGTTGAAAATTTTCTGAAATTGTTTCAAGTTCGGCTTCAAGTGGACCTGCAACAAATTTAGGGACACTTTGATTAGTTTGCTTTTGGGCAACTCTTTTATCTCTGCTCCTTGAAGATTTCTCAGAAATGCTTGGAGTAATTGCCACCCTTGATTTTATCCATTTGGCAGTTCTGGCTATCACATCCTTGCTAAGGGCATACACATCATTCTCTTCTCTTTTCTCCCAGTTGATTTCTAGAATAGGCATGCATTCAATTTGATCTATGTAAAATTGATCAACTATTTCCTCAAAGTCATCATCCTTCAACCCATAAGTATCCAGCTCCACGTTGAACATGATGAATTGCTTA
The DNA here is from genome assembly GCA_028749045.1 of Cupressus sempervirens. Taxonomy (NCBI): domain Eukaryota; kingdom Viridiplantae; phylum Streptophyta; class Pinopsida; order Cupressales; family Cupressaceae; genus Cupressus; species Cupressus sempervirens. The sequence goes on along the minus strand of CM053785.1, from coordinate 26,851,294 downwards.
ATAGTTAAGCGTGACCAAAGCCTCTTCCTCACCTCAAATTCATGGTGGCAATTTGCCAAAAAATCCTCTAGCTGTGGGGAGTGAAACAGAGAAAATGCATTTTTGACATTGCTTATGGTAAAGCCGGTGCAATTAAAATCTAGCCGAGAGGTGAAAGGTTTAAGACAGAAGTGGATCAATGACTTGGCTGATAATAGAGCTTCTTTCACACTAGGACATCTATAATGTCCAATTTCAATCACAAAGAATACATAAGAGGATTTTTTAGAAATTTGAAAGGACTTAATGAGAGAGGAAAACTGTCTACACATTTCTAATAACACCATAGAGTCTGAACAGTAGCGTGGTAGTTTCAAAGGTTCATGATGTAACACCCCAACCTTGCTTCCAAACCCCAAGCTCTCTCTCAAGGCTACCTTAGGTCATTCACTAGACCCACTAGGGCTTCTTCACAACCTATAATTACTAGGACCTTGCTCAAGAGATCCTAATCCTTCAATTGGGGGTACACCAACAAAGTAACATCAAATTTCTTACTAGCCGGCTCCAGTCCGCTATTAACCCTCAAGTCCATCTATAGCTCCAAGGGTACCAGTTCTTCATCTAGGTTTTTTTTTAGACTCCTTCTAACATCCATGACCCTAAACATTGCTGATTTCATAGGCGCATTCAATCCTCTAGGGAAGATACACCAAATTGCTCCAAAAAGGCTACTAGGAATTAGCCCTCCTAAATAGCTGGAAACAAGATTTCTTGAAAAAATTCTTAACAAACCTGCAAAAAAATTATATTTTTGGATACCCTTTTTAGAGTACTTCAAGATTCTATAATTTTCTAGCCTCCAAAATTTCCGTACAATGAAAGTACAATTTTAGGCCAAAAATGAGGATTTCAAGTGCTTTATCGCTGTTGTGATGGAAAACCACCTTAGACACCTTTCCAAGACCTCTCCTTTGGACTGGAGCAAGGTTAGACCTTCTCATTAGTTCTCATTAGTTGCTGTGTAGCCGGATTAAGGTATTTGTACACTCAATCCTCTCCATAACTCATTTTCCAACTGTGATTCCTAGCCAAGTTGCATTTGGCTTGCCTAGGGCATCACCTTAAAAATGCTTGCTGATGCTTTCAAGGGCCCTCCTTCTTGATACATAATGTACATGGATCATAGTTCCAAATCCCAAAATACTAGAGGTTTCCAATGGTGGGAAGTGGCCCTAAGATCCCATTTTCTAAGTGCAGCCCTGTTCAGATCAGCAACTTGCCAAGAACAAAAAGATTTTTCTACACTAATGCAAACGAATTAAAATGATCAAACCAAAACTACAAAAAGATTAAAAACAATATTTCAGAAATTTTCCAACACAAAAATCAGGCCATTCAATCCTCCTCTATTAAAAATGCCTTCAAATGCATAAAACCGACAACAAAATACTTGCTCAATTCGTACAAAATGCAAAACCAACTTGTCCAACCCCCTAAAAATGGCTGTCCTCACATTTTTAAAGGCTCCTCCATTAGTTCCATAACTGTTCTAAACAGTTAGGACGTTCTAAACACACAAATGCCAAAAAGTTGCTTTTTGCAAGAAAATGTTGTCATGACAACATGACAACATTTCAGCAACTTTTGTTCTACATGGAGTTAGACCTCCAAATTTGGCACAAAAAAAAAGTAGACATATAATATACATAAAATGACTTCAAATAAACAATTCAAAGCCATTGGAACCTTTCTAGACCATTTTAGCCTTTTTCGGACCTAAGTCACCTAGTTGACAATAGTCGGCAACTTCTAGCAACTTGGTCACTTTGGGTCTTGCCAAGTCTCCTAAACACACCTAAGGACCACATAGGACCTATTATTAGAATAGTGATGTGGCTAGCATCACTACAAGCCAAAAATAAAGAAATACCTAGGTTTCACACTTAGCCTACCTAGGTGCTCCTGCACCATACTCCCCCCTCCAACAAAGAACTCAAGGTGGATCAGTTTGCAACAAATCTAGAGGTATGCCAACCTTCTTGAACTCTATCTCAGCAACCCATGTAGCCTCTGAAATTGGTTTCTCCTTCCATTTGATGAGGTGTTCCATGTAAACCTTGTGCCTTGTAGTCTTCTTTACCCTTGAATCTAACACCTTTTCTACCTCCAACTTGTTGTTTGTAGGTGTTGAAGCAAGTTCAAGATCTTCATGAACATTGGGACTGAGCTGAGATGGGTCACCTTTGTATGCCACCAAGTCTTGCACATTAAAAATAGGGGATATGCCCAAATTGGAAGGTAAATCTACCTTATAGGCATTTGCTCCATATTTAGCCAATATTTTGCAAGGCCCTACCCTCTTCATCTGTAACTTAGTAGGAATGCCTTTTTGAAGCCTTGCTTTGTTCAAATGGACCATCACATAGTCCCCAACAGCAAACTGAACATCCTTCTTCTTTTCATCCACCTTGGCTTTGAGTTTTAGAGTGTTGTCTTGAATAGTCTTCTTGACTTGCTCCTGAATCTCCTTCATGGTTTGTACAAAGTCTTCAACTTGACCACTAATCTGATCCATGTTTCCAAGACACCTTAGTTCACACACACCTCTTGGGTGCATGCCATAAACAATTTCAAAAGGACTCTTTCCGGTAGTCCTATTCTTGCTATCATTGTAGGCATATTCTGCTTGTGAGATGATAACATCCCAAGTCTAACCATACTCCTTAGTTAGGCACCTAAGAAGGTTACCTAAAGTTCTATTAACCACCTTAGTTTGACCATCAGTTTGAGGATGGTAAGCTGAACCAAAAGACATGTTAGTGCCAAGCTTCTTCCATAAAGTCTTCCAAAAGTGACTCATGAATTTCACATCTCGATCTGACACAATGCTTAATGGAAGTCCATGAATCCTTACAACCTCTTTGAAAAAAAAATGAGCTATATGACTTGCATCATTAGTTGTCTTACATGGAATGAAATGTCCCATTCTACTGAATCTATCAACAACAACATAAATGCTATCATACCCTTGCTTAGTTTTAGGCAAACCAACAATGAAATCCATACTTACACAATCCCATGGTCTGCTAGGAATTGGTAAGGGTTGGTAAAGACCTGCATTGTTCATTCCTCCTTTTGCCTTCATACACACCATACATTGCTCCACATACTTGGTTACATCTTTGACCAATTTAGGCCAATAATAGAACCTTTGCACTAGTTCTATTGTCTTGCTGATACCAAAATGCCCACTCAAGCTGCCATTATGCTTCTCTTGTATTAGGTTCTCTCTCATGGAACCTCTTGGTACACACAACTGGGTACCCTTAAATAGCAACCCATTTTGCAAATTATATTCTGAAAATTTGCTATGAAATTGGTTTCCAAAATCCATGCATACCTTATAGGCTTCAGCAAAGTCCTCATCATTCTTGTAAAGATTCTGAAAACTCTCCACTCCAATGCTATGGAGCTGAATCTCTTGGACTGTTAAAACCCTTCTACTTAATGCATCAGCAACCTTGTTCATTTGTCCTTTCTTATGCTTGATTGTAAAGGTGAAGGCCTGCAAATATTCCATCCACTTCAAGTGCCTGTTGCTCAACTTCTCCTGTGTGTTGATGTAGCTAAGAGCTTGATTATCTGTAAACACAACAAATTCTTTTGGCAACAAATAGTGTCTCCACTTCCTAAGACACTGGACTAAGGCATACAATTCTAGATCATAGGATGAGTATTTCTTCTTGGCCTCTTTTAGCTTTTCACTATAGAAGGCTACTGGTCTACCTTCTTGACTCAACACCCCACCCACTGCTAGGCCACTTGCATCACATTCTAAGGTGAACAACTTTTCAAAGCTAGGCAATTTTAGGATGGGTTGAGTAGCTACTTGTTTTTTTAACATATCAAATGACTTTTCAGCCTCTAAAGTCCACCTAAACTTGGACTTGACTCCCCCCTTTATGGTATCAAGAAATGGTGCACAAATACCACTAAAGTTCCTAATGAACTTCCTATAAAATTGAGACAAACCGTGGAAACTTCTTACCTCACTAGATGTGGTAGGTGTAGGCCAACTTAGGATAGCAGCAACTTTCTCCTTGTCCATCTTCAAAGTTCCTTTAGACACCACAAAGCCTAGATACACCAACTCTTGCTTGAAGAAGTCACACTTCTCAAGGTTTATAGATAGCTTCTCCTCATGAAGCCTCTTCAAAACCGCTTCTACATGCTTGACATGTTCCTCTTTGGTCTTGCTGTAGATGAGGATATCATCCAAATACACCACCACAAATCTGCCTGTGAAGTCTTTGAGCACTTCATTCATGAGCCTCATGAAGGTGCTAGGGGCATTGGAAAGACCAAATGGCATCACAAGCCATTCATAAAGACCATCAGTAGTCTTAAATGTTGTCTTCCATTCATCTCCCTCCTTTATTCTAATTTGGTGATACCCACTTTTCAAGTCCAGCTTAGTGAAATACATAGCACCTCCTAGACAATCCATAAGGTCTTCAATTCTCGGAATAGGAAACCTATACCTGATTGTAATGCGGTTAATGGCCCTTGAGTCAGTACACAAACTCCATTTTCATCCCTTCTTGGATGCCAAAACCACCGGGACTGCACAAGGGCTTATGCTCTTTTGGATCAAACCTTGGTCCATCAACTCTTGGACTTGTCTTGCCACTTCAAGGTTCTGATCTGGGGTTAACTTGTAGGCTGCCTTATTAGGTAGTGAGGCACCTGGAACAAAGTCAATTTGATGGCTGATAACTCTTCTTGGTGGTAGGGTAGCTGGTGTACCATCACTAAAAATCTCCTTATACTTTACAAGCAACTCTTGTACCTCTGCTGGTAAAGGTTCTTGGACTGGCTTTTCTTCACTTGCAGCCTTTAGTATGACTGCAAATTCTTGGCTCTCCTCATGCTTGAGGTCTCTAATAAACTCTTTCTCTCCACATAGAAGCACATTAGGCACCTTGGACTGTGGTTCATCCCTTTCTAACAATGACTGAATTTTGAAGGTTTTGCTTCCTTTCTTAAATGTTATGGTATTTTCCTTTCCATCATAGACCACTTCCCTATCAAATTGCCAAGGTCTCCCTAGCAAAAGATGACAAGCATCCATTGGAAAAATATCACATAATAAGAGGTCTTTATATCCTGCAATTGAGAAGTCCACCCATGCTTGTTCATTCACTAGGATGCTTTGCCCTTTGTTAAGCCATGTGACCTTGTAAGGGTTTTCATGAGGTATCTTCTTCAATTTGAGCTTTGTAACAGCCTCCTCTGATATTACATTATCAGTTGATCCAGAATCAACCACCACCTTGCATACTTTTCCTAGGATCTTGCACTTGATCCTAAACAATGCCCTTCTATGTCTAGGCTCATTAGAAGCTGGTTGCTTGATCAGCACCCTCCTAAACATAAGATTCTCACCTTTTTCAGACTCAATATGGTCTATGTCAACATCCTTGCAACTTCTATTATCTTCTTGTGCATATGCTAGCCTTTTATCTTGGCTTGAGGAAGAGGGTTTGTCCGGGCACCTATAGGCAGGATGGCCTAGTTGACCACAATTGTAACACTTCATTGTTGCAAAGTAAGAGCTGCTCCTACCTCCTCTACCCCTACTTGATCCTCCTTGATTGCCTCTCCCTCTATTATAACCACCTCTTGAAGAGTGGTCAATAGTTTGCTCCATGGGTTTGCTTTCACTTTGGCTCTTTTGATCACTACCTTTGCCTTGGTAGCCTCCTCTTTGATTTTTTTGATTTCTGCCTTTGCCTCTATCTTTGAAATTAGAATCTCCTTTCCTCTTGTTCTTTTCTTCTACCTTCAAAGCTAGCTGATGACATCTTTGGATAGTGGTAGGGGCCCATAAGCTAAGCTCCTCTTGAATGTTCCACTTCAAGCCACCAAGATACCTTGCCACCTTGAGTGACTCCTCTTCTTGCTTCTTGGATCTCAAACACAACCTCTGAAATTCTTCAATGTAGGAGGTCACATCAAGATCTTTTTGCTTCAGTCCTTGCCTCTTTTTATGGAGTTGGATCTCAAAGTCTTCAGGTAGGAAGTTCTCCTTGATTTTGTTTTCCATAGCACTCCAATTTGCAATTGGATTCTTGCCCATGCTGACTCTTTCATCTTGTACATACTTCCACCATGTTAAGGCTGAGCCTCTAAGCCTTGACTTAGCAACCTTAACCTTCTGTGCCTCTGAGATACCCTCACACTCAAAGTGGTTCTCCATACCCTCTAACCAATCCATAACTGCATCAATATCCATCTTACCACTGAAAAGTGGCACTCCTTCCAAAGCTTTACCTCCTAAGGCTTTGATTGCCTTCAAGAAGGGCTCTTCTTGCAAGATAGGATCAGGTTCAGGTACAATATCTTCCTCTGCTACCTTTTTACCATTCCCATCTTCTTCTTCATCTCTTTTCTTGGCTGCCTCTACAACTACATCTAGTTTTTGCTTCACCTCTTCTAGTGCTTCTTCAAGAAGCTGATTTCTTTGCCTTTGCTCATCAACTTCTTTAGCTAACTCCACATTTGTCACCATCATGGATTCTCCTACTGATTCTTCAGTGGCTTCCAACATTAACTACCTTTCCCAAATCTTTAACTGGCTCTGATACCACTCTGATGTAACACCCCAACCTTGCTTCCAAACCCCAAGCTCTCTCTCAAGGCTACCTTAGGTCATTCACTAGACCCACTAGGGCTTCTTCATAAGACCCACTAGGTCTTCTTCACACCCTATAATTACTAGGACCTTGCTCAAGAGATCCTAATCCTTCAGTTGGGGGTACACCAACAAAGTAACATCAAATTTCTTACTAGCCGGCTCTAGTCCGCTATTAACCCTCAAGTCCATCTATAGCTCCAAGGGTACCAATTCTTCATCTAGGTTTTTTTTTAGACTCCTTCTAACATCCATGACCCTAAACATTGCTGATTTCATAGGCGCATTCAATCTACTAGGGAAGATACACCAAATTGCTCCAAAAAGGCTACTAGGAATTAGCCCTCCTAAATAGCTGGAAACAAGATTTCTTGAAAAACTTCTTAACAAACCTACAAAAAAATTATATTTTTGGATACCCTTTTTAGAGTACTTCAAGATTCTGTAATTTTCTAGCCTCCAAACTTTTCGTACAATGAAAGTACAGTTTTAGGCCAAAAATGAGGATTTCAAGTGCTTTATCGCTGTTGTGATGGAAAACCACCTTAGACACCTTTTCAAGACCTCTCCTTTGGACTGGAGCAAGGTTAGACCTTCTCATTACTCGCTGTGTAGCCGGATTAAGATATTTGTACACTCAATCCTCTCCATAACTCATTTTCCAACTGTGATTCCTAGCCAAGTTGCATTTGGCTTGCCTAGGGCATCACCTTAAAAATGCTCGCTGATGCTTTCAAGGGCCCTCCTTCTTCATACATAATGTAAATGGATCCTAGTTCCAAATCCCAAAATACCAGAGGTTTCCAATGGTGGGAAGTGGCCCTAAGATCCCATTTTCTAAGTGCAGCCCTGTTCAGATCAGCAACTTGCCAAGAACAAAAAGATTTTTCTACACTAATGCAAACGAATTAAAATGATCAAACCAACACTACAAAAAGATTAAAAACAATATTTCAGAAATTTTCCAACACAAAAATCAGGCCATTCAATCCTCCTCTATTAAAAATGCCTTCAAATGCATAAAACCAGCAACAAAATACTTGCTCAATTCGTACAAAATGCAAAACCAACTTGTCCAATCCCCTAAAAATGGCTGTCCTCACATTTTTAAAGGCTCCTCTATCAGTTCCATAACTATTCTAAACAGTTAGGACGTTCTAAACACACAAATGCCAAAAAGTTGCTTTTTGCAAGAAAATGTTGTCATGACAACATGACAACATTTCAGCAACTTTTGTTCTACATGGAGTTAGACCTCCAAATTTGGCACAAAAACAAAGTAGACATATAATATGCATAAAATGACTTCAAATAAACAAGTCAAAGCCATTGGAACCTTTCTAGACCATTTTAGCCTTTTCCAGACCTAAGTCACCTAGTTGACAATAGTCGGCAACTTCTAGCAACTTGGTCACTTTGGGTCTTGCCAAGTCTCCTAAACACACCTAAGGACCACATAGGACCTATTATTAGAATAGTGATGTGGCTAGCATCACTACAAGCCAAAAATAAAGAAATACCTAGGTTTCACACTTAGCCTACCTAGGTGCTCCTGCACCAGTTCACCAGGAAAACCACCTACTCTGATATAGGTAAATCTGGGAAACTAAATAAAATAGAAACCATAAATTTGAATAGCTTGTTTGGTTTCCTCTAACATCAATCATTCTCTTGACCTTGTAGTTCAAAAGCCAATTTCCATAAAAAGACATCATTGATTTTCTTAAATTCTTTACATATTGTGTCTTCTTGGAGATCACTGTAATACTGATAGATAGGCATGTCATCTATCCAAGGTGAATGTGGGAGAAAGTCCCAATCTTTGGACACCACTAGGATGTAGATCAGGTAAGAAGACAAGAAGAATAGACCATAGTTGGTCACATTAATCAGGCCCTTGTGCAAGTTCTCAGCTATGAGGTCTGACCAATCAATGAACTTTACTCCCTCAACTATCTTCTGTATAAAGAAATACATCCAGGATTCCCAGTGGGAAGCATGTTTGTTTCCTTTAATTCTATTCAACAAGAGGACAATATCTATAATCTCTTTGATGAAATGCTTGATAGTCAGTGGTTTGGGTAACCTAGAACCCCCCTCTGTGGGCTTCAAGAGCCTGGACTGAGCAATCTTGGTGTCATAGCTGGTTTTATTTTCTACATATAGGCGCTTAGCCTCTTCAAATGTCCAAGGCTCATAGGATTCTTTATGAGGGATACCGAGGGTAGAATATACATTGGTTCTATTGATTTTGACAACTACTTCCCTTGAGCCTTTCTTAACACACCCAGAAATAGAGTTGAAATGATTTGCACACTCAAGGATATGTTTAGGGTATTGGATAGCAGCGGGAAAAGTGGCGACTTCTAATAAACCACTATCAACTAGCCTCTGGTAAATGGGACCTAATAGAGAAGTTTGGGCTCTTTCAACGACTTCAAGAATTTTTTTATTAACCATAAACGTATCACAAATTTCAGGCAAGGAACTGAGTAATGGAGGCTTCTCCAATTTGGGCATTTTTGGCTGAAAAAGCATCATTATTATTATGATAGAAAATCTACAGAACCAAGTTTTAAAATACTTTTGAAACGTAGCAAAGCACAACCAAAATGCAAGGGGGAAATGGAGATGCACTTACAGTTTGACAAGGACACAGCCCGAAATTTGCCTTTCTTACCCAAAAGCGCCGAGATTTTTCTTGGAGAAAATGAGATGAGTGGGAAAGGGTAATTACATGCATTTAAAGAATGACATGGATAGAGGATCACAGGATAGATTTAGCAAGTAAAAATCATGATTTCTCATTCGTGTGACATTCATCGAAAAAGGTGTCGCAGGTGTTCTTGCTTGAAATACCCTGTCAAATCTGCACGCATCTTCCCATAACAAGTAATCATTAAATGACACCATTAATACTCCATAAGTATTTCTCAGAGTGAATACATGCTACTTTAGATTTCTTTGCATATGAATTCAAGTGCTTTGGGAAAATATTATGTTGGGACCCACCTTGGAATGGCTCGGCAATCTTTAATCTGCATACAAAAACTGTCAGTGGACAAAATCAACACTGAAATTGAAGTTGAAGTTTTGAGTGATCGATTTCAACATCAACTTGGACTTCAAGCTTACAAAGGTCGACTCAATAAAACTAGTGTGCTTATTATATGGTAGACCAACAAGACTTTGAACCTGAAGTTGAAGTAAATTACGACTTCAAGTTCAACTTCAGAGGGATGACTTGGGACCAAAATTTGATAGGTAACGACTAAAATTACAAGCTCTAACATATGGCATATTGAATGAATATATTGTCATTTTGATTATACTCTCTCTTTGGTCTACTATTGTGTTTGTGTTTGAATTCCTTAGTCTTGGGTGAATTCTACCCTAAGCAAAATTTTTACATGGTATCAGAGCTCAAAGAGATTCTCTACACATAGCTCTTCGAGATTGTTCATGCTTCAACACCTTGACCTAAATCGAGAGAATCTATAGAAATTGGGAGCATATAGACCCAAATCTAACCTCATCATTGCCTTCAAAATGTTGATTCAGTGAAGATCGACTATAAATTTTTGTATGCTGAGCTAAAGTTGATCGTGAGGAAAAAAAATTTCACAAATTGGCACCTGAAGGTACCAATTTGTAATTGGGTATGGTCATTTAATTGATATGATTATTTATTTTTTAGATTTGCATTTAATTTAATTCTCTATATTATTATTTTAAATTTCTATTTTCTAAATTTTTCTAGTCAGTTGGCTAGTCAGAATTTTTTTTTATAGAACCGGGCAGTCACACCCTAGTTTTGCAATTTTGGATTTCAAATGAATATTCTATTTAATCGAAGGCATATTTCCTTATCTAATCCACAGAGAATATTCTACATACAAAAAAAAATTTTATGGCCACTTTGATTCAACAAAGCAACTGGATTGACACAACTTACCGGTGATCAATCAACTATTGGTGAGCTTCTTTGCATTGAGCATTGCGGGCTTTCCTTGTTATATTGCACTGCATGCAAAAACCCCACTAATGTGGGACAATTAAAATAAACATTAGAAACCCACAAAAAAATGGTACCACAAAAGTAAAAAAATTGGCGACCTACACTTTCTCCCAGTGCCCACCTCATTGCCAGCACAATACATGCAAAAAAATCTCATTATGCCACACCAATTCTATAGGACCCAGCTCCAAGTCCAGTCACCACATAGTTGTCAAATACCCTGCAACACATGGTGCTTTCACACACATGCTATGGAAATAATGTAAGGTAAAAAAACTTGTGACATGCAATTCCTTCGCCTATGCCATGCAGTGCATATTTACTGGCCCACACCATGCCAATCACCTATGTTAGCCACTTACATGGAAAGTCACGCCAACTGCCCGCCTGTCAACTACCATAGACCGAATCAGTGCACATGTGGATGCCATATCAGTGATCTATATAGTCCATCATGGAGTATAGTTAGTAGTACATGTCATCCTATGCTATACTATTCTTTATAGTTTGTACATTGGCCTCACCATCTATGATACAGACATCATCATAGGCTTGAAGGACATTGACATCATCATTTTATGAGCCTAAATTTGATGGTTGTTTGACCATCATTTTAGGGTAAATTAGAACTACTATGATATTTTTATGATCATCAAATTTATCCCCATCTTTTGTTGATGCAACCGCTCTCCAAATTGATTTTTGATTTTGCATTCTGACTTTGGGAGGCCATATCTCAATCATTCAGACTCCAAATTAGGTAAAATTTCTTTTGAAATTGGGTAGAATTTCCTAAACCTTTTAGTTTTGTAGCTTTTTTAAGGTTTTAGTGCATGGATTTGTAAAAATAATTATTTTTTGGCGACTATACCTGCATAATCCTGCATTTTGCAACTTCAAATTCTCCATACAGGCACATCTAGACTCAAAAATAGGTTCTATTTTTCTTTTAAAGTGCATAATTTTTTGTCTACTTTCTAGATCTATAGTCATATTATAGGAATGTGTGGACAAAAATTTCTATTTTAGAAATGGGGTCTTTCTTTGCTTTGTATTGCTTTAGAATTGTAGCACATTGTAAAGTTCCAGACTTGCAATTCATTAAGAGGTTGTAGCAAGCAAAATTAGAAGTCCACAAAGGCTAAAATTAGGAAGTGGCCATTGTAATCACACTACTTATAAAGTTCCAAAAGCATCTTCTTCTTTTTTTTTGGAGGGGGGGGGGGGGGGGGGGGGGGGGGGGGGCGGCAGGGGTGGTTCTTGATTTAGTGAAAAGGGGCAGTGTTCTTGGTGGTGTGTTCCTTCTTTTCTACAATTTTCTTTCATTTTCTACATCACAGGAAATTTTAAGATTCCAAAATTAACTCCACATGATTATGCTACATGGTCCATAAAAATGTGGTATCATTTAATGCACAATGAAGTTTCTCAATATGTAGATGGTACTCTTCCTAAATCAACAAGTGATAATGTATTAGCAAGTGATATTTGAACATGGGTGGAAATGGATAGGAAAGCCCTAGGTGATATATGTTTGGGGGTTGATGACAAGATCATGTATCAAATTAAGAAGTCTTCTACATCCAAGGAAGCTTGGGATACCTTTGAAAACCTATATGGTAAAGTGTCTAAAGAGGATGTTCTCAAAATTGAAGATGAGCTTGTCTCCTTAGATCCTAAGTCATTCGATTCTATATAGGATTTCATCATTAAGGTGAGTGAACTAAAGACAAAGCTTATTGATTGTGGGAGTTCTATCAAAGATAAAAAATTGATCTATCTCACACATAACAAGCTACCATCAAAATTTTCCACATTTGTCTCTTCTTTTAACACCTTAAAGACTACATTAGGGTCTACCTATAAGAAAGTCTCTTTTGATGAATATGCTAATCTATTGGATATAGAAGAAAAGAAGTTGAAATCAATGGGGTTTCTCAATTTTCCTAAGTCTAAAGCATTGGTGACCAATGATGAGGGTTATCAAAATTTAGCTGGACAGTCTTCAAATAAAGGAAAGGGTAAGAATAAGAAGTGGAAGAAAAAATTAGAGGATGCAAAAAAGACAACACCACAATCCAATCAACAAAGTAAGTCTTCCTCAAATTCCAAAAAGAAGGGGGACAACAATAAGGAGAATAAAAAGTGTGCCTATTGCAAGAAAATGGGTCATGAAGAACATGAGTGTTATCTTAAGAAGATTGATGAGTTGACCAACATCATAAAGAAACATAATGTTCCACTACCTAATGCTTACAAAGGTAAAGGGTCTTCTTTAGATTCAAAGGGTAGAGGGAAAGCACTCATGGCTAATTCAAACTCTTCAAAGGAATCGATACTTGACTCAGGTGCCTCTTATCACATGGGTTCTTCAAAGGAGGATTTTTCTTCAATGAAGCAATCAAAGGTACTACGCATTTTCATGGGAGATGATACCAAAATAGAAGTTGAAGGGAAAGTAAATGTGGAGATGGAAAATGGAGAGTTTCAAAATTTTCTCTATGTTCCAAACCTAAGTTCTAATCTATTATCAATCTACCAAATCACTCACCTCAGAGATGGACATAGAGTTGAGTTCTTGACTCAGTACAAGTGTACAGTCTAAAAGATGACTCATTGGTTGTAGTGGGAAAGTGAATCATGACAAAATTTTGTACTCTTTCTCCCATTTTGTGCCCAAGTCTCCTTCAAAGGCCTTGTTATCTCAATCAACTTCAATAATGCAATTATGACATCAGTGGTTTGGTCATCTTGCCTTCTGCTACCTTTAGCAACTTTGCACAAATAGAATGGTCAATGGCCTACCCCAAATTAACTTTTCCCATAGTGAATGTTCAATAGATTTAGTGGATATGCATCTAGAGGGAATGTTACTAAAAGGGAAGTCTACAAAATCACCAGTTATTCTACAGATGGTTCACATGGTATTAGCAGGTTCTTTTGTAGTGCCATCAATTAGCCAGGGTCACTATATACTTACTTTCATTGATGACTTTTCAAGATACATTTGGGTCTACTTTCTTCGTCATAAGAATGAAGTGTTGGACAAATTTTTTAGCTTTCAAGACTCATGTTGAATAGAAATTGAGAAAAGCCATCAAAGTTCTAAGAATGGACAATGGAAGCATGTATGTGAATAGAAGACTTAAAGACTTTTGTAGACTTGAGGGAATTAATCTTTAGAATCGGCCAGCATTCAAGCCACACAAGATACATGTTGTAACTGTAATCACCTAAAAATGATCATCTAGACTATTAGCCCCCTTTTCAACATTTTGGCTAAATTAATTTAATCATTTACCTAGACCAAATTGCTAATAATCAATTTATTTGATTATAATCTATAGTTTGACTATGCTATCCTAAGTTCATTATTTGATTAAAAGAACATGTCCCCTTTTAATTAAATAAAAGACCCCATTCTTCTAACCCACCTAAAGTGCACACATAAAGTCCTTTTTCTATTTTGCAATTAAAAGAAAAGGCTTTGTGACTTTTGTCTTATATGACAAGTCAACTTATATTCTATTGGTTGACTTGTGTGTGCACATGGATCACTCCTCTTTTTGAGTTCCACTGTTGATCATCCACCATCTTCATCTTGATCTCTACCATCCGTACATCTTTAAAAGGGAGAGAGCTTTCCCCCTCAAAGCATCCTCATTTTGAATATTGTTATGCTACAGGTTTTCTAACAGGTTTCTTTGGAGCTTTGTGGAGAACTTCTATTTCTTGTCTACATTCTCTCATCCATGGCATCATGGCATTCTAGCTTAGCTTAGCTTTCATTTTTACATGTAACTTAAATCATATAGTCTAATAGTTGGATTGCAACACTCTCATATATGCTTAGCATAGCTACACTTTACATTTCATTCTAGCTTAATATTTAGTTGCATTGCATTCTTGAGGAACTCCTTGGGACATTTGCATTCTTGCATCTTGTTTTTGGAATCTCCCATTGCATGGTTTACTAGCAAGAAGAGTATCTCTAAGGCTCATCTGAGAGCCCTTGAACTTGAAATACACTCTCTTGCACTCCATGGATAGGGAGCTCTAAGCCGACATCCAAGCATTTTGAACTCATGGAATCATTTGGATAGAAGGGTTTAGAGTGTGACACAAATCGAGTGTACATTTTTGGCGCCCACCGTGGGGCCAGACTATATGTTTCACCCTACTTTTTTTTATTTTTTTCTCATGTTTTTCGTACTGCTCTGTATTTTTTTTTTTTTTTATAGTCGCAGTATTGGGCGACATTTTTCCAGTATCGCGTGACAGTTCATAGTACTGTCATGCGACACTTTTTTGGAAATAGTGTCACGCTTGCAGCCTATATATTGTCGCCCTCAGTGTAGAATTATGTCACACAGATAAAGTAAAACTGTCGCCTAAAACAAAATTGTCGCCCTCCTATATTGCAAAGTATCGCGTGACTTTTGTTTAGCAAAAAGTATTGCCTAACATTTTTTTTGCTCGTTCCTTGAAGAATTTGATCAAATTTCTTCGTAGCTGGCTTGTTGTCGTCTTTAAACAGATTTCTAAACTATTTTACAGAGGTTTAATTCACGGTTTTTATGATTATTTTGTGCTAACTTATGGGCTAACAAGTTGTGATTGCAAGTTGCCTTTTTTGGGAAGAAAATATCAAAACCTTGCATAAAAAAAGAACGCATGTCAAAGCTTCAAATGCGCAAGGGCTACTAACATTGTTTGCAGGGCTGCCCAAAGCATAAAAACCCAAACTTGCATTATTTTTTGTTTCCATGTGCGGCATTGAATAAATTGTTCATTTTTTATAGGCACATAAAACTTGTGATTGGAATCTTTTGGTAATAGGAGAGTATGCTCTTCACCCTTGTGGTGAATCAGAAATCTTGACTTGCCATTTGGTTTCAAAAAAAAGGGGTAACTGAATCTTCCTGGCGTGTTTGGGAGAAAAAAATTTGAATAGGAGAGTATGCTCTTCACCCTTGTGGTGAATCAAAAATCTTGACTTCCAAAAGTTGATCCACTTTGTATAGTTAAGATCCTTTAGAGGGCCTGCTCTCGGACAACCTGAGAGGGATGACCCAAGTGGGGACAAGACGATTACCTAGCTCTTCCAACCCACTATAAACTCAAGGCTACCAAGGACACAAAACTTTGGTAGACGTAGTGTTTGTCTTCGCCTAGTGTGATCACTTATGGGATTTTGACCATAGGGAGATCACTAGGCAAGAATGCTTAAGGTACTCTTGTGATTGCGAGATTAGTTACTCATCACAAGGTGAGGTGTCCCATAATTGGGAGCAAGAGGTACACTATGAACGAAAGCCTGATCTAAAAACCCTAAGTTAGTAACTACCTTTTTTTTAGCCGCTCAACTTCTTGGTGCAAGGATCGATCCTAGTGGACTACCTGGATCACCCCAAGATTTACACTCACCATATGTGTTCCCTTGGTTGTGCTTATGGCACTTCCATGAAAAAGCCAATATCTCTTGTGGGCAACCACTTGGTGTGAGGTGAAGGAGCATCAAGCATGGGCTAAGTTGTTGAGTAATGAACCATGACTCTAAGGTAGATTGCTTGGCTATTGTTTTCGATGTTTTGACCAGTGTTAACATTCTTGCACCATAAACATTCCGATAAAGAGTTGTTAGAAAGGTTGTTCTGATATCCCAAGTGCGTATTGACAAGGTTGTTTTTACCCTTGATCAATTGTTTTGAAGACATGTTACAACACTTACTGTTTGCAAACCTTGCTGTTTACTGATACAAGTTGAGATGAAACGCTGTCTGATTGAAACGACTGTCTGATTGACAAATTGAAATGAACTCCAAACCAAAAAATTGACTTTTTTTACACAAAACTGGCACTCTGTCGTACGCTTTGACGAGAAATATCGCGCGACATTTTTTCAAAAATTATGTTGCACATCAGTAGTAAATTATGTCACACTGTGTCTGATATTCCATCACACTTGGTATAAATATCTGTCGCCTGAACAAAAAGTATCGCACTGTTCCTGAAATTTTGTCACACGACATTATTTGCTGAACTTATGTCACCCTCCTTTTGAGAAAATATCGCCCAGAGTCATTTTGGGTCAAAAATAGAGTTTGTCGTCGGATTTGTTTGGTCTAAGGAGCGTCACGCTAGTCACCCTTGATCCTGGTCACGTATCAGTGTGTGAAGAATTCATCCTAAGTTGAAAAGATGGGTTTAGTCCGTCGAATGTAAGTCTTGAAACGTCTTGATAAATCACTTGTCAAAATTCAGCTATTATTTTTCTAGCTATCCACTATTGAGGTTCTCGCTCATCCGCTCGGCTCGAGTCACCCGTGCTGTAAGATCTTGAGCACTGTTTGACAAGCCATCTAATCACATTTTGACAAATGACTAGTCCTAATCATAAAAGCTTCAAATTTGGCTCACTCGCCTTGTCCTACTAAACAAAGACAACTCTTTACATGCCAGTCACAACTAGATATCAAGGTGGTAACGGTAGCCACATGCCTTTCATTTTCAAATAATTGGAAACACCACCCAAACGTCCTCGCAAACAACCTTGTGATAAGAACCTCAAATTTGATCAAACACAAATAGCTAACATTCGGCACAACCCACTTTATAGTTTTGAAAATCCATTTGGTACACCCTTTGAGACACTCGAGGGTACGAGTAGTATAGTCACTATGGTGCATCCTGATAAAATTAAACGTCGCTTAGAAGAACAAGCATGTGAAACCCAAAAGACTTTGGAGGCTATATACACTACGGAGAGAGAAAATCAACAAGCTGAAACTGACAATCAGGCGCGCTACGAAGGATATAAAGGAACTTGTCCTCGAAATCCCTTTGAAAATAATGATGGTAATCACATGCCTCCAAGGACTCCTAGAGCTGCCGCTGGCGCATGTCCTTCACCTAAACCATCTCATCATGATAGTGATGAAGAAGTAACTAGCGAAGATGTGATCAAATTTCAACAAGATGGCTTCTCCCAAAAACTAATGCTCAGAGCTTTAAAGGAAAATGGAGACCAATACTTCTGATACATGGCAGCTAGGGGATGGAAACTCCCTCAAGGTTTTAATGTTGAACATATTATCCCAAAACGAGAGCCCACTGAGGCTGAAATCTTAAGGGAAGAAATACAAGAACTAAGAAAACAATTTACACAACTGCAAACTTCAAAAGATCCACCTAGGACATCATTTGTTGAATCAATTTGTGCTCTTCCATTTGATAGGGGTCTATACATGCTACCATTTCCTAAGGATATAGAGGCTCCTAAGTATGACAAATACGATGGAAATGGTGACCCTCATGACCATGTGAGACATTTCTATGCTATTAGCATGGACTTTATGCATGAAGACACCTTTCTTATGTGTTTGTTCCCTAGAAGTCTAAGAGGACAAGCTATGGAGTGGTTCAAAAAATTGAGTCCTCCTCTTAAAACATTTGATGAACTTGTGCAACATTTCATCCAGCAATATTCATACAAAATTCAACATCCTGTGATAGTGCTAGGCTTATGCAACATCAAACAAAGACCAGTAGAGTCTTTTGCAATATGCCTTCAATGATGGAGATCTTTATACTCTCGGTATCCTCGGCAAGTGCCCGAGGTTGAAAAAATTGACATCTTTGTCAACACGCTTGTACCCAAATTATACTTTGATCTAAGAAAATAGTTATTCACATCCTTCAACACCATGGTAGAAAGTGCATATCGCATTGAGGATGTTGCTATCAAAAAAGGTGATATTACCATAAACAAGGATAGAATTAACAGTGGGAACAGTAAAGACAAAGGCAAACCTTGGAACAAAAACAAGTATGTTGTCAATGATGAAGTAGTGGACACTCCTAAGACTAAGGAACCTGCATTTAACCTTTCCAATGCCATCTATGCAGCAAAGCAACAAGAAGGTTTGAAACCACAAACCTTTGACAAAGGCTCTAAATTTGCAAAGAAGCGACGTGTTTACACACCTATGGTCGAACCTTATGAAGTGGTTTTAAAAACCTTAATTGCAAAGAAATTGGTCACCTTTCCAGACAACTCACATCCTTACGATCCACCTGTTAGACCTCCATGGTGGAGAGAAGATCATACTTGCAGCTATCACCGAAGTAAGGGACATAACACAGAGAATTGCTTCAAACTCAAAGATGTAATTCAAGACCTCATCGAAGCTGGCAAAGTTGTTACAGATGGCCTTGTTAAGAATTCTGATCATAAGGCTTTCCAACAACCATTACCTGAATATGAAAAGGGTGAGACCTCAAGGGTAGTTGCCAAAAAGAATCATGACGCCAAAATTAGTTATGCTTACGATAACACTGATAATGTTATAAGCATGCTTGAGCCCATTGAATACGTATGTATGACAAGCTCCAACAATGACAACTGGCCAAATTATGATGCTGAAGATGAACGACCAAAAGTGGTCTTAAGGATACGATCCACTCCTCAAAATCATATTGATACTAGACCCAAGGTGGTACTCCTGGTGGCTGAGTCTTCATCTTCTCAAGGTGAACCACTCAACGTTGTCACTAGGGGGCAATCTAAGGTTGTCCTAAAAGTTGCTAATGATCCTAAAAATGCTTCATCATCTAAACAACCAATTACTTCCAAAATCTCCAACTATGATCTTGTTAGCCAACTGCAACGCATGCAAGCACAAATCTCCATTTTTGAATTGCTAGAATTATCTCCTTTGCACAGGTATATCCTTGAGAAAGCTTTATGTACTGCCGATGTTCCCATAGATATTGATGCGAAACAATTCTAAGCTATGGTTAACCACATCTCCTCGCCTCACTATCTCACCTTTTCTGAAGAAGATGACCGAGCTCTCAATCATCCCCATAACCTTGCTCTTCATATCAAAGTTCAAATCTTTCGTACCCACGTCCGTCGAGTCCTGATAGACAATGGTGCAGGGTTAAATATCATTTCGTTCAATGTAATCCAACAATTGGGCATGTCTAAATTTGCCATCGATCCTAAGCGCAAGATCACTATAAAGGCCTATGATGAGGTTGAAAGGCCTTCTAAAGGTCTAATTGTACTACCAATCAGAGTTGTTCCAGTTGAGAAGAATGTCATTTTCCAAGTCTTAGACATACCACTTGCATACAACTTGTTGTTGGGACAACCATGGATTCATGATATGCAAGCAGTACCCTCTACATACCATCAGTGCATTAAGTTCCCTTTTAATGGTACTAAAGTAGTTGTCCCCGGCGACAACTCCATGTCTATCAACACATTATCTGCTACCGAAATTCTAGTCCCACACAATCGCTCTTCTCATGAGCTAGCACCATCTTTCACAGAATGTGAACAAAAACTAAAAATGATGAGCCTTGGTATGGGCGAGTATACTTTAGATTCTATTACTGCCTTACCAATTTCCCCTTGGTCTTATGGGAAACCAACTATTGCAAAGAAGTCTTCTGCTTCTACTATGACACTTTTTGGCACTTTTGTGCAATCTTCCGTTCCACTGGAAGCAGAGAAGGAAGAAAAAGCCATTAGGGACTAGATCTACAGAGAAGAGGAAGATGAGGAGGTTACAATGACTACCCCTATTTCTCCCAAAAAATATGGAAAAGGCTATAAATTTCTGACAAAAATGGGCTACCAAGGCCACGGGTCCTTAACTAGTTGTAAGAACGCCCTAGTTGAACCTTTAAGTCACACTCAAGGTCATGATGCTCGAGACACTGCTGGTCTAGGCTTTGGGCTAGACAATAATACACCAAACTGTGATCGAAGATTACTCATGTTTAGTGAATCAAAGGATGATGACTCTCCCATAATTGCTACTACTGCACAAGACAAAGACTTTGTTCCTCTCACTTCCCTCCTTTGGGGAGAAGACATAGTTACTGCTAATAATGAAGAAGCTTCTACCTCCCAACAACAGGAACAAGAAGGGTCTACTTTTGAGGACATAAATAGAGGACGAATTAGGCACAATATTGCTCATCTCATAAATAGGGGTCAAAGTACAGATTCTCATGAGTATGAGTGGGAAAGCCTCTCTGATGCATCTTGCGAGCTAGGGGTGGATGTCATTCATGCCTATGCAACCTGACCCGACGTAGTCGAACAATCTAGTATGGGGTCAGATGAGTTTGACTCACAACATGTCTGAATGGATCACACTAGTTCCTCTAGGACTATTCCTGAGCTAGACTCTTTTGCGACATTTTCTATAGGCTCAACTTCATAGGTCACCAGAGATGACTCCTTCCATATCAATCACATTGAAACTTCTCCCTCACTCTCGCTTATTTACCCAGATCTCATAGATTGGTCTATCCAAAATCAAAAACCTGAAATACGGTCTTTCCAAAATGACTATGAGATCGCTTGTTATCTAAACGCAATTGAACCTATCATTTCTTCCACCAGTGAACCCACGGTTAACATGATGGAATCGTATATCAAGTACCTCAGTCAAAAAATTAAAAGAAAAAATAAGCGATCAGACGGCGAAAACCACATTGTGGCGGTGTCTGACCCTCAAAAAAGTAAAAATAAAGACGTATCTAATGGTGAAAACCTATCTGAGGCACCTACGGATGAGGTACTTGGTAGTCTGCCAAACTATTTCCAGGATAGATCTTCAGTTCTAGTCGAACCTACACAGCCTATCAACTTGGGAACAAAAGAATGTCCTCAGACTATCCATATAGCTCAATCTTTGTCAGACAAAGAAAAGACACGGTTTGCTCAGTTCTTTCAAGACAAGAAGGTCAACTTTGCATGGACATACTCTGACATGTTAGGGCTTGATATAGATCTCATCATGCATCACTTATCAATCTCACCAGATGTCAAGCCTGTCAAACAAAAGTTAAGAAAAATGCATCCACATGTGGCTCTACTAGTCAAGACAGAGTTAGAAAAACTATTGAATGCAAACTTCATTAGGGCCATTGATTATGCTGAGTGGATTTTCAACATTGTACCTATCTCCAAGCATGAAAAATCCATACGAGTCTGTACTAATTTTAGAGATCTCAATAAAGCATGCCCCAAGGATGACTTTCCACTACCAAACATCAATATGATAGTGGACATGACTACGGGTTATGAGATGTACTCACTCATGGATGGATTTTATGGGTACAACCAAATAAAGATAGCTCTAGTAGACCAAGAAAAGACAGCCTTTACATGTGCATGGGGTACCTTTTGCTGGAATGTCATGCCTTTTGGGCTCAAAAATGCTAGTGCTACATATCAAAGAGCAATGACAACCATCTTTCATGATATGATGCATAAAAACATGGAAGACTTTGTTGATGACACACTGGCGAAATCAAAGAAATGAGACACACATCTCAAAGACCTTAGTTTGATATTGGACCCTATGGAACAATTCCAACTTAGGTTGAATCCAAAAAAATGTGCCTTTGGTGTCACTTCTGGAAAATTGATAGGTTATATCATCTCAGCAAAAGGCATTGAGGTTGACCCTGAAAAGGTCCAAGCTATCATGGATATGCCTCCACCAAAGACTATCAGTCAGCTTAGAGGTCTGCAAGGATGGCTACAATCCATAAGAAGATTTATCTCTCAATTAGCTGATAAGGCTCAACCTTTCAATAAAAATCTGCATAAAGGATCTACCCATATTTGGAATAGTGACTGTCAACAAAGCTTAGACCAAATCAAAGGCTACTTGGAAAAACCACCAATTTTGATGCCACCCATTCTGGGAAAACCTTTGATTCTGTACATTTCAGCTACAGATTCTTCTCTAGGAGCACTCTTAGCCCAAAGTGATGAGAGGGGTAAAGAAAGAGCCATATACTATATCAGTCAAACTTTGGTGGCTTATGAACTAAATTATACAAGTATAGAGAAGGCATGCCTTGCTGTAGTTTTTGCCTCCCAAAAACTTCGGCATTATATGTTGGCCCATATAGTTCACTTGATTGCCAAGATAGACCCTTTGAAATATTTATTAAGTAAAGATGCACTTACTGGTCACCTTGCTAAATGGATGATGATTCTTTCCAAATTTGACATTCAGTATGTTGAACGTAAGGCAATCAAACGACAGGGCATAGCTGACCAGTTGGCTGACTTCCCACTTGAAGATGTAGCATCTCTACAAATTGAGTTTCCAAATGCCTCAATCATGAACATTACTGACAGAACATGGAAAATGTTTTTTGATGGATCCCATACACAGAATGGAGCAGGAGCAGGGGTGTTGTTTGTTTCCCCTCATGGTTATACGATCCCAAAGTCCTACAAATTATTCTTCCCATGTACAAACAATATTGCAGAGTATGAAGAATTAACAAATGGGATCAAAATGGCCCTTGAATGGCAAATAACTCAGCTACACATCTATGGGGATTCTCAGCTAGTTGTGAACCAAGTGAATAATGAATATCAAAAAAAGGATGATAAATTGATCCCTTATAAAAAGTTGATAGATGCTCTAAGGAATTATTTTACCTTTGTAACATTCCAACAAATTCCTAGAGCAGAAAACAAGGCTGCTGATGCTATGGCCACCTTAGCATCTATCCTCCAATTACAAGAACATGAATCATGATTTGAGTTCCTGGTGGAAGAATTGCGTCATCCAGCCTATGATTCTTCAGATAACCAGGTGATCTACATTGTTGTGGGTCACGATTCCTCCAGCTATGCGGCTATTTTCTCCTACCTACATGATCAGGTTATTCCTGAAACCCTCACGCGCAACCAAAAATGCCAACTCCTTCGTAATGCCTCACACTACACTTTGGTCTCTGGTGACTTGTATAGGAGGGGTCTAGATGGAATGTTGCTTAGGTGTTTAGAGCTAGAAGAGTCCGAGAAGGCACTTGCCGAAGTCCATGATGGCATTTGTGGGGCGCATTCTAATGGCCTTGCACTTGCCCAAAAACTACTTAGGACGGGTTATTACTAGCCCACCATGCAAGCTGATGCTGTGCGCTATGCAAAGTCCTGTAAAAAATGTCAGCTCCATGGTAACTTGATACATGCTCCTAGGCAAGAATTAATCCCTTCTGTGACATACTGGCCATTTCAGCAATGGGCCTTTGACTTGGTAGGAAAGATTCATCCAAGCTCATCCACCGGTCATAAATTCATTATCACAGCAACAAAATATTTCACTAAATGGGTTGAAGCTGTACCATTATCTGCTGCTATAGGAAAACATGTTGCCCTATTTATACTGAATCACATCATTTGTCGATATGGTATCCCATCCTCTATTGTTATGGATAATGGAGGGCAGTTCAAGAATAAGGACTTAAAATAGCTATGCAAAAAGTTTCAAATTAAAGAACACTGGTCCTCCATTTACTATCCCCAAGGGAATGGCCAAGCTGAGGCCTCTAATAAAACACTGCTGAAAATCCTACACCGCACAGTTCACAAATCTGGGAAAGATTGGCACTTACAAATAAATCCGGCACTTTGGGCCTATAGAACCTCTATTCATACTCCTACAGGGGCTACACCCTTTTCTCTAGTCTATGGCTCTGAGGCTGTTCTCCCATTAGAAGTCGAGATACCTTCTTTGCGCATCTCCTTACATGGGTTAATAACTGATGAAGATCATAGAGCTATGCGAGTACAGGAATTAGAGACTCTGGATGAATAGTGCAAGGCTGCTTTTGATCACATGAGAGCTTATTAGAAGCGCATGTCTACACAATATAACAAAAAGGTTCACCCCCGTGAGTTCCAAGTTGGTGAACTCGTACTTACAGAGAATCCCAAAAATCAGCAAAATTGAGAATAGAAAGGGAAATTTGAACCTAACTGGTTAGGTCCTTACATTATCACAGTAGCATTTGGGTCTGGTGCTTACCAATTGTCTACTTTAGAGGGTGAAGAACTTGCAGAACCTATCAAAATCCTACACTTGAAGAAGTTCTATACTTAGAGTCTTGCTGCTCAGTTATCTTGTATATATCTATGAGCCTGAAAAAATCCTAAAAATTGGAAAATGTCTTGAAAAAATGATCATCTTAGTGAAAACCTCACCTTGATGTATCACCCAAAACAAAAAAAAAAAAAAAATGTCAAAGTGGTGAAAACTTGGAAACAGGCGCTACTTGAAACCCTTGTACCTATGTCTATCAAATCTCAATCATCCACTTTGCTACACATTTCCTAGCTTGGAATTGTTTCCTGTCCTCATCTTGGGGGCACAACTTCTTAGCCTATTGAGGTATTCTTGTGCATTAGGGTTTCTTTGACAACTCACAAAATAGTGTTTCTCAACACTTCCCCCACTTTGACATCAAGTGTTTTTCAACACTTTACAGATAGTTTACCTATAGTCTCCGATGTCGCAATATTTCTCACTATCAGAATCAAGTCTGGAAGAAATGGCCAAGTGATTTACACAAACACACTTTAACACTTAAACGAATGAGCTATGCTAACATTTATCTACTTTGTGTGTTGTCTATGATGATTTCTTTGCCATGTGTTCCATCCCTAATAGTCTTTCAAGGATGTCATTGACTAGAAGACTGGGGGCATGGGGCATGTCTTCTTGATTTCTTCTTGTGGGTATACTTTGTTTGTCTATAGTGTTGTAATAATTCATGCTTGTCCTATTCAACACATTGACTTACAAATGTATCATCCTTGACTATTTTGCAAGACTGCACTAAAGGTTAATCCTGGCACTTATGCCTTGATACAGGTGTAATCTTGCTAAATTAAACCTAGGGAATCTAATCGTGTAGTTATCTTGACTTACATGTCTCTGATGCTTAGATTGGATTTCCACATACCTATCTAGTATTGATCATATTCATATCCTAATAGTTATACTAGTGATGGTTGTATGATCTCATGATGTCCCTAATAAATGCTAAATGATGAAATTAAGAGTCTAAATGTTATGTGCTTCTTGCTGGTAAACCACTTTACATATTAGCTTGCATTTTAGGTTCATTTTCTAGCTTAGTCTTGCATTCTTGCATTTGGGGAGAGCTCTCTCTTCATCTTTTCATGGACATATCGGCTAACTCCTTTCATATATTTCTTTACTTTCTTCTTGTTCATGTCTTTTCACCTTCTTAATCTTTCGCTTCATCTCTTTTCTATCTTGTCATCACATTATATAAAGTTTTGACCTCTTAAATAATTTTGACATCCTAGATTCATTTTCGAGATCGAAATCCAAATTTGAGTTCATCTTGATGGTCAAAATTGTCTTTTAAAATTCTACTTTCTTCTAAGCAGTTAGCTAAGCTTTTGAGGTCTAATCTCTGAATCATCACTGGGGCATCTTCATTTCTTCATGTCTTCATCATTTCCATACTTCATATCTACTTAAATTCACTGTTTCATTTCTAAAATCACCTTTTTACTCATTTCAACCTAATTTTTATGCTATATCCTTCAAGGTCAACTCTAGTCAAACTGGGGCATTTTATTAGTTTTTTTTATAGTCATTCTTGGGTTCTAATCATCTATTTGTCATCTTGGACATTGCTATATTCTAATTTTCTCATGTCTAGCAAGTTTTTGCATCCCCTTACCTCATTTTAATTTTGATCTTGAGGGGGCAAAAATACTCTATCACTGATTGCTACAACTATCTATTTCTTAGGAGCATTTGTTTGATCTTTTCACTTGTTCTCGATCTATCTACTTTGCTAAGTGTTAGCATTCTTCTTGAATTCTGACATCATCTTTTCCTAGTGTTCAGTACTACCACTATCAAGCTGTACATTTAGGACTTGCTATGTTTTTCTACATTTCATTCTTCAAAATCAGATATCTATATCTATCACCGCCTACTTGGCTTTCTATTTTCTTTGACATAATGTGTTCCCAGATCGATCACACATTAGTCAAAGAGGGGCAAATGTAATCACATAAAAATGGTCATCTAGACTATTAGCCCCCTTTTCAACATTTTGGCTAAATTAATTTAATCATTTACCTAGACCAAATTGCTAATAATCAATTTATTTGATTATAACCTATAGTTTGACTATGCTATCCTAAGTTCATTATTTGATTAAAAGAACATGTCCCCTTTTAATTAAATAAAAGACCCCATTCTTCTAACCCACTTAAAGTGCACACATAAAGTCCCTTTTCTATTTTGCAATTAAAAGAAAAGGCTTTGTGACTTTTGTCTTATATGACAAGTCAACTTATATTCTATTGGTTGACTTGTGTGTGCACATGGATCACTCCTCTTTTTGAATTCCACTGTTGATCATCCACCATCTTCATCTTGATCTCTACCGTCCATACATCTTTAAAAGGGAGAGAGCTTTCCCCTTGAAAGCATCCTCATTTTGAATATTGTTATGCTGCAGGTTTTCTAACAGGTTTCTTTGGAGCTTTGTGGAGAACTTCTATTTCTTGTCTACATTCTCTCATCCATGGCATCATGGCATTCTAGCTTAGCTTAGCTTTCATTTTTACATGTAGCTTAAATCATATTGTCTAATAGTTGGATTGCAACACTCTCATACATGCTTAGCATAGCTACACTTTACATTTCATTCTAGCTTAATCTTTAGTTGCATTGCATTCTTGAGGAACTCCTTGGTACATTTGCATTCTTGCATCTTGTCTTTGGAACCTCCCATTGCATGGTTTACTAGCAAGAAGAGTACCTCTAAGGCTCATTTGAGAGCCCTTGAACTTGAAATACACTCTCTTGCACTCCATGGATAGGGAGCTCTAAGCCGGCATCCAAGCATTTTGAACTCATGGAATCGTTTGGATAGAAGGGTTTAGAGTGTGACACAAATCGAGTGTACAGTAGCTATTAGGATTAGGACTCTCACATCCATGGCAAGTTGCATGATACAAGCCAAGTCTCTGGATCCATCACTTGAAGTCGAAGCAATCAACAATACAACTCACATTCTTAGTTAGTCTCCTCATCCAGCCTTAGATGGAAAGACTCCTTTTGAGGCATGGTGTAGACAAAAACCTATTGTTACACACTTTAGACTCTTCAGTTGTGCTGAAGACAGTGTGAAGTCATACAAACTATTGGATCTAGAGACACTTCAAATCTTTGTGGAGAAGGATGTACACTTTGAGGAAAGTTCACCCATCTTGTCCTCTAATCCTCTCTGCACATTATACCATGTGGAAACTGATAGTGACATGAGCAATAGTGCTTCAATAGATTCACACACATGGAGTTCTATCGATAGTTGCAATGAATGGTCACTACATTAGTATAGTCCACATGCATATATTAGTATAGTAATAGGTCTAGCACAACAAGGTACATCCAATCTTCCAGTTCTAGCATCAATGACAAATTTGGGTGATAGTATTAATAATCTTCCTCTTCTTGTTGATGCAGAAACACCTTCCTCAGTTGTCATTAGGGCTCCATCGAACCCTCTTGTTCATCCTCTACATGATCTATCATTATAGGTTGAAGTGATTGTGGATACTTATGATCAGTAGTTGCAAAAGGGTTCCTCATCAGCTAAGGAGACATACACTTCTTTGAGATAGGTTCTTAATCCAATTGAGCAAGTTTTAGAGACATCACTTATCCATGGGATTCTTTACACTCATAGCAGAAGCATCTCATTTGTACCCTTGGCCTTGTTTCTTCCTAAGGGGAGGAACACCATTCTAAAGTCTTGGATCAGCTTCTTCATTGGATTAGTGACTGGCAGGCATTCTTCTTTGGGGGGGAGCCTATCCTATCTCTCTTCCTCTTCTCATTTTTCTCTTATGTATATACTGGATGTATGTCATAATGGGGGGGTCTTGATTACTCCATCCATCCATACATCATGTATTTTTCATCTCTCTTTTTGGGGGAGGGTTTTTCCCATTAGGTTTTCTCTCTTTCTCCGCTTTATGAGAGATTGCATTTCATTATGTACATGGGTACCTAACATGACCTAGTAGTCAAGATCTATTATGCATTTCATCCTAGATTTCATAAGCTTAAGGGAATTCCCCTAAGTTGCACTTAAGGGGAGGTGTTGGTGTAAATAATTATTTACTATTTACACTTTACTTAAGTTTACTTAGGTTAATGCATTATTTTATTATTTGTTTAGGTGAGACACTTAGGAGTTTGTGTACTCTCATGAGTTTTCATGTTGACAACATAATTATTCACACTCCCTTTTTAGCACATGTTCTCTACAACACTGATTCACATGCTACACCATTGTAGGCTTATCCTCTCATCATTGCACTTACTTTCATACTTAATGGAGGATAGCCCATATCTGATGGACATGTGCCTAGTTGTATGACTTATCATGTTGCTAACTTCTATGCATTCTAGAAGCTCTTAGGAGGCCTTTATATACAAGCACTCCTAGTGTACTTTCATATGGCATATTGAATGAATATATCATCATTCTAATCATACTCTCTCTTTGCTCTACTGTTGTGCTTGTATTTGAGTTCCTTGGTCTTGGGTGAATTCTACCCTAAGCCAATTTTTCATAGTTGTCAATGTTGAGAATCTAAAGTTGTGTGAGCCTCCAATGATCTTGGATGAAGACACAAACATTCAGGTTCCATTTGTTGATAATATTTTAGTAGAGTACATGTTAAAATTACCAGAAGATTTCATCCTTGACAGGAATGTCAGGACTTCATGAAGACAACCAATTGAATATGTCCAAGTGGGATTGAAAGGGATGCATCCAAGCAAGGCAAGATGGATGGAGATTGGTAAAGAGAGGGAACTTTATGCTCACTTACTTTTTGAGTAATCAAACTTTTGGAGGTCCAAAAGCCCTTTAGTGGGGAGGCTTGATTCAAGGGATAAAAATAAGTGAAAATTGAAATTTCCCCAATGCTCCAAGAATAAACATCATTAAAAAGTGTTCACAATTTTAACTCCAATACAACTTGAATGGACAATATAGTTTTTAGATGACAAAGTTATGGTCAGTCAATGTTTGGTCAAACTAGGACTAGAGGCCGTAAAAAGGTCAAAAAAATAATCATCTCAAAAGTAGTCAATAATTGATTTCAAATGTAAGAGCTCATCAAAAGCTTTCCAATGGAATTCATTTTGTCAAAAATGGAGATTGAATGAGAAATTTATGACAGTTTGAAGTTTAGAAAAAAGTGTGGATTCTGATGACATCAGCATGATATCATAAGATCTTAAAGAGAGGGAAAAAATTGAAATTAAAATTAAAATGATTATTTAGTTCAAATTAAAGGAATTAGATGATGGAAGTTGAACTCCCAACCATTTCCCTCCTAAAAATAAGGCCAACCAATGGGCTATTTATGGTATATTTAATACTAGAGGAAGAGTTGTTATATACTCATAACAAATCTACCCAA
Organism: Cupressus sempervirens; assembly: GCA_028749045.1. Lineage (NCBI taxonomy): Eukaryota > Viridiplantae > Streptophyta > Pinopsida > Cupressales > Cupressaceae > Cupressus > Cupressus sempervirens. The sequence continues at coordinate 26,821,276 of CM053785.1, read as the reverse complement.
CCTTATTTAAACAAGGGTATTTGTTAAAAACAAACCCTTAATTTTTGTGTGAGATCATAACAAGAAAATGCTAAAGGGGTAAATTTGAATATATGTAATCAAAATGGGGGATTATGTTGGTTAATTGTTTTGGCCCATTTTTGGCTAAATTTTATGTATAAAAGAAAGCATTAGTCCTTTGAAAAATCATCCAAGTAATGAGAAGCAGATTATGATCTTGGAGACTTGATGATTATTCCTGTACATTGGAGAATAATGCTATAATTGTACTTGAAGGGAAGATCTTGAGCACTTGTAATTGATATTGGAGCTAATTAGATTGGTCCCTCTATTGGAGTAGGACCTAGAGATGTATTCTAACCCATAAATGAACTCCATTACCAATTGTGTTTTGCCTTCTATCTCTCTACTCTCTTTCTTTCAGTCATTACCTTATTACGTTTTGTTCATTTAAGCATTTAAGTTGTGTTAATTCACTAATTAAAGCTTTGAATTAACTCTATGTAATAATGTTAAGCATTCCTCTATAATAGTCCTAGATTCTAATTAGATAATTCAATCACCCTATTAGAAGTGAGCCTTATTAGAGGACTTTAGACCATTCACTTGGACTATCACTCGATTAAAGGACTTACAAATGACTATTACATCAACCTTAATCTAAAAGATTTACCCTAAACTAATACAATTGTTAGAGAGTTAAACTAAGGCTTGATTTGATACAATTTACAACTTCATTTGAAGATTATAGATCACTATTTAGTCCTCCATTCTGCTTGTATTTCAAACATTGCAGATTTGATATCTTGTTCACCCTTTAAGCATTCATATCCTTAAGCCTTCTTTCTTAACATGTCATTGTAGACTCATCTCTTAGGTCACTTGATGAAGAAAAACCCTCGACTTCTTGTTTTCTTTAGGTTCTCACACATAACAACCTTGTTTCATGACCAACCATTCCTATAAATCAAAAATTAAAATATTTTTTCATTCATTCTCCATTGCCCAATTTAGGGTTAGAATGGATTAGGTAGGATACAATGCATCTACCCCACATTCCATATCTCTTCTAGAAACTTCTTCTAGAATTCACTTTGAATTCACCTAAAAAATGGTTTACCTTGAATTTTGTACCATGAGTTCATTAACCTTATCTTCCTCCTAGTTCACAAGTTCTAAGAAAACAAACTTGTCAGCTCAAATTCATCTAAATCATGATATTTTAAATAATATAGTAGCTTGACATTATCTAGCTTCTGATGCTTGGCACATACTATGTTGCTCAACATCCACTGTGAAATTACTTGGCACAAACTAAAGTTTACTACTGCTCAACATTAACTAAACTTTACTTGACATCCATTGTTCTGCTCAACATACACTAGAATGAACTTTTACTTGGCTCCAACCAAGTTTTTTCTCAGCTTGCACTAACTTTGCTTGGCACTTACTATCCACTTGGTCAAGCTTGGCAAACAAACTTTTTGTAACTTGTTCTTCTAAACATTCTTCGTGTAACCAGCCTTTGTAACCTTAAGTAAATTATCAATGCATCATGTCATCACTATCTTACCTAATCCTTGTACTTCATTACATAATCATAACTCAACCTTTCCTCTAGGTGCTATTGTTACATCTTTTGATCAAATTCTCTTCATCCATCAAGTGATAGTACTTAAATCTTATAAGTAGTTGTCTCACTAGTAAATAGAAAGTTTGACATCAGTGAAAAAATAATGATTGAAACATACAATCTTCCTCTTTATCTTTCTCCTTCTACAATATCTTGTTTCAATCAATTATTAACAATCTCCCTCTTTGGAAATGACAAAGAAAACTAATCAACCAAGTCATTTAAATGGTAAACACATTATTCAACTAAATTGACTTGATTAAAATAGTAAGACAATACCAAAAAGAAAATAATTCCTTGTATTTTAATCTCTCCCTCTATTAGGAACTTCCATCTTTTGAATAGGTGCCAAAACTCTTTCTTATAATGCCCTTTGAGTTTCTTCCTCTTACTATGTAGATTATGAGTTCTCCCTCTTTCTTATATTCTTCTCTATCTCCCTCATCATACTTGTGTTCTCCTCTTATTAGTAATATCAACAACTATCTCCCTCTAAGATTAGTAACACTCTCCATCTCTTTGACAATGATCTCTTGATATCTTCCTTTTGATTTGTCGATCTCTCCATTAGTAATTATATATACTAGCTTGATCAACAAAATATCTCCCTCTTTGACAATAATGCCAAAGACTTGTCATTTTAACATGAAAGATTAAATAAATTAAATCCACTTAAAAAAAGAAATAAATTAAATAAATATTTTATTTATTTTCTCTACACTTAAATTCACATATCTCTAAGTGGGAATTATCTTTATCCTATTTCCGCTTTCAATCAACCACTCCTCTTTTCTCATTGGTGGAATTTTGTCTCAGATGGATCAAACTCTATTATCTCATATTGGTTGTGAGAAGCCTCTCACCTCCATATTTTCCTTTATAAGGGAGAGCCCTCTCCTCATTTTAGACAACCACAATTCATCGATGATTCATCCATAATTCATTCACAATTCATCCACAATTACACTATTGTTATGCTACAGGTTTGGAGAGCAATTTTTGAAGGAGTTTGAGCATCAAAGCTTTTTGTGGAGAACTTCTACCTTCTTGTCTTATTCTCTCATGTGTCCATGGCTTCCATCATGAGGTTTCATCCTTGCATTTGCATATTATCTTAGAGTCATATTTATTTTTCATAGATTAGTATTGCATTTTTTATTACATTTCCCTTCTTGCATTGTTATCATATAGATTAGTTTTCATCTCCATTTGCATGCATTTTGGATCCTTGAATCTCTCATTTCATGGTGTACTTGGATGGGCACAAACTAGGTCAAGCTGAGGGCCTCCATTGCAAAACCCTTGCACTCCATGAATAGAGAGCTATGAGTCGCCATTCAAGACCTCATTCTTGAGTAATCTTGAATATAATGACTCATAGAAGTGTGCTCACATTTTAGGCATACAATTTTTGCACCCATCGTGGGGCTCGAACCCATGACCACAAGGTTTAGGCTATGGATAAGATAAATGGGATGGAAGGATAAAAGGTGGAAGACAAAAGGTGGAGTGTATAGGGTAATGAAAGGAATGTGCAAGGGGAGAAGACAAAGTTGGTAAGATCAACATTGACACACACCTTGAAGGGTGATGGAATAATGGAGGAAATATGGATGAAATAGTATGAGGTTTAGATGTATGAGGTGGTGGAATAATTTTTGAGGAAGGTGGAGTAGAAGGCTTTGAAACCTTTTTAAGAAGATGTTGGGAAGAAGGTGGAGTGAAAACCTTTGGAAGCTTGAATGTCAACTTTGATTTTTTTTCAATATTCAAGTCCTTCAAAAGAGACTTGGGAATCCATATAGCTTTTGATTTTTCATTAGATGCTTTGGAATGCATTTATTCAATAACAGATTTAAGAACCCATACTTTCTTTGGTTGAGCTCTTTGAATAGTGGACCTTTGCGGTCTCTTTTCCGTATTTTCCTTCTTGAAATTCACATGTTGATTAGAGGAGACATAGTGAACTTTTGAGGATGGATTCATGCACTTGTGTTTGAGTTGATCATCAATATTGCTTCCAAAGGACTTAGGACTTGTGGATGAATGAGGCAAATATGAATAGTTTAGATGGAAAGGTGAACGTGAAGAGTTCAAGTATGTGTATCTTTGTTGATCTTGGGGTAGGGTAGGAGGAACATGTAATGAGTTGAGCATGGAAGTAGGAGATAGAGGAACATAAGGTCCCAATATAGATGGAAGTCTTGAAGCTTTTAGCTTAGATGGATGAGGACCAAGAATAGATTTAAAAGATGCAAATGGATAGTGAATAGGGATATCAGCATCCTTAGAGTGAGAAATATGACCTAGGACATCAATAGATTTATGAGTAACTATTATAGGAGTAATACCTTTGACAAGAGTATTTAAAGCTTGAGCATAGTTTAGAAGTGAATGTAGCGAGGTATAATAAGAGAGTGAGGGAAAACTTTTCTCTTCAAAAGGAATTTTAGGTAACATAGGAAAATTATCCTTCTCTTGGTCTTTTGTAATCTCCTTAAGGATGGTGGAAGGAATATCTTGATCTTGCTTAGTAGAGGTGCATGACATGGGAGATGGAGGACTATGTGGCTCTTGAGATGGAGGCACAAGATCTTGGAAGACTTGAAAGGGGATGAATGAATCTTGTTCTTGATCAACACTTCTTTCTTCATCATTTAAGTGGTCCTCTTGACATGAAACCAAATCCAAGGATGAGGGAGTATCTGAATCTGTATTCAAATGTATTTCTAGAGTCTCCATAATAGGCTCTTCAAGGGACAATGGATGAATAGTTGGATTGGGGATAATAGGAGAAGAAACACATGGAGTTTTTGGATATTTTATTTGTGTAGTATGGGAGAGGTTTGCAACTAAGTCAACATTAGCTTGATTTTCTTTTAAAGGTAGCCCTTCAGGGTACACACAGTCAACTGGGGGAGTAGTGAGTTCTTTTGGTGAATATGTGTAGGAAAGATTAGACAATTTAGAAGGTGGATATATGTTGGAGGAAGTAGAAGTTGTATTTGAACCGTTACTAGACATGGTTTCATGAGGTTGATCCTTCTTGAGAGTAGAATCTTTAGTAGTTAGGAACTTAGATTTTTGAATTATACCATTGTCAAAGACATCTTGGATCTTTTTTTTCAGCTCCTTACAATGGGAAGTTTTATGTAAATTATGTCTATGATAGACACAATAGTTACTCATAAAGGAAACTCCCACGAAAGGAAGCTTAGGTAAAGTAATGAGTTTTTCTTCAAGAAGTTCTTCCAAGGTTAATTCATAAGATTTTCCCAAAGGTGTGAAATCACGCTTTGGTTTAGATTCCCAAGGTTTTTCTTCAAAGATATTTCTATATTTCTTGGGTGTTTGTGAAGTGTTCTCAGATGTCTTGGATTCAAGAACACAAGAATGTGATTTTTGGTTATCATAGGAGGAAGGGAAATTTTCTCTCAAGGAGAATTTGTTTGATGATGTTTCATCTTGCTCCTTCAGTCTTTGAAGTTGAGCATTCATTGATTGGATTTGTTGCTTCATGTTTGCAATAAGTAGCTTTTCTTCCTCACTAGGAATATTGGATTTAGAACATTTGTTGTTAGCCAGTTTGATGTACTATGTTTCAAGTAGTGACAACCAAGTTTTAGAACATAAGTCAAGTTGCCATAGTCATAGACAATGACAAGAAGCTAGAACCTGGACAAGGACCACACTAAGACTGAGTCTCAAAAAGGATGAAATAATAACAAGAATGCTATCCACTTAGGCACAAATGGTTTAATTTAAGGCTAGAATAGCCAGAGATTTTGACCAACGTGACACAAGGTATGAAAAACATTAAGAAATGAAGACCAAAGATAACTTAAGAGACGAGACCAGTCAAAGTACAAGACACAAGTCTTCAGCTAAGCAAAGTGTCACTTTTTTAGGACCGTTTGCAGATAGAGAGTGATAAATGGATGCAGAAAAAGATAGGGTGTAGGCCATAGACAGCTAAAATAGACCCAAACTGGTAATGTTGACACAAAGTCTCACATGAGAACCCTTTAGAAGCTACACGAAGAAGTTTTATAGGCTGTGCGGAGAAGTTTTTTGGCTCACACAAAGGTCAATGAAAGTGTTTTAATTTTGCACAAGAAAGTTCATAGGGTCACGTGAAGACTCATGATAGTAGTTTAATTTTGCAAGAGAACAGAATGATTTCGTGCGAGCAGGTAGAACAGTTTTACAACAGCAATTAATTTTGACAAATTTTGATCATTTCAGTAACCAGGTAGATAAATAGGCACATAGAACAACAAGCAAGTGATTTCAAGCATGTCTGAAAATAATGAGCAAGGGAAAAAGCAACCTTGCACATGAACAATCAAGTGACTTAATTTGTGCTAATCCCTAGGAGAGCTATTGTGTATTTTTTCAAAAGGTTTTGCAATCATGCATACATCCCTAAAAAATTAAAGTTGGCCTCTCTAAGGTTTTTAGTAATGGTTTGACTCTGCAACTTTTATGACTCATAGGGGTGACCTCCACTCTCGGTGCACCAAGGTTTCAACACAGTCTAAGAACTTAACCTTCAAGAGCTGCTAGGGAGATCTGACAACCCATGATGAACCACACCCATGGAGATTTCTTCCACAAGGACATTTATATAGCAGTTGTCACTACCACGTCAAAAATGGCTATTACCGCTCGAGGTTCCGTCAACGCAATTTGCCCTATAGAGGGATTGTTTGTTATGGTTAACCCTCTCTAAAGGTGACTGACTCACAATAGTGTACCACAAGGGGACTTAGCTTCTAGTTTCAAGGTTTTGACACCTTTTCACTTTTAGCCCAATCAAAGCAGATAGATTAATTTGACATGCTAAACTAAGAGTATCTCTTAAAGATCTATGATATCAACTCCCAGTAATCTATCAACCTCTCCAGAGAAAGGATGCCTCAATCAACAAGTTGAATATTCATCTATTTGGGAGATGCTTAGAGTATCCTCCCCACCTACAAGGAATCTATCATAGAAAGGAGTTTCACTAGAAACCCACTCTCTCAGGATCCACGAATAGTTTTCATGAGGCCTAATTACTATGTGTGTACAGATGTTAATTCCTGAAAGAAAATCTATCCAAAAGCGATCAAAGAGCACAAGGTGGTACACTTAACACTTCAAGTAATGTGAGGTGAGTCCAAAGATGTGGGACATTTAACCCCTCACACAAGCCAAAATGAGTCCACAACTCAGAAACCAGTGAGTTCTAGAAAGCACAAAAGGGTTGCCTAGTGGAGTATTTAACTCTTCTTTCCTATAGACCCCTCCCCCTTAATGTGGTGCTGATCTTGCAACCACGGGGAAGAAATGAGGGGCTGATGGATTAGCAAGTCCAATAACCCAAGATAGCAATCTAGATCAATCACAAGTAATCTAAGACTACTAATCAATACTACTCACAAATGAAAAAGGGTTGAACAATGGAATATTTAACTTTCCAAGTAAACATAGAGTGAGTCCACAAAGTGGTGCATTTAACTCCCTATGTAAACAAGGAATGAATCCATGCCCTCAATCACTTAATGAGATATTTTATATTGGAACCAAGAATTACTTAAGGTTTAAACACAAGCATTCACTTACACAAACTTGTATGAAAGCAAATCTATCTTCATTAATTTCCCATTAAGAGCATCAATTGAAATGTGTTCTATGAAAGCATGTGAAACACTCAAATAAAACACATGAGAGGTTTAATTTTAATCCCAAATCTAAATGTTTTAGAGTTCAAACAAAATACCTGATAATCCTTGCAACGCATCTTTTCTTTGTTGTACCTTTCGTTTACGCTCGATCGCTCGCTCGCAACGAACAAAGCAACAAACTCATGAATGCAATATATGTCAACTCATGTAAAACCAAAGTTAGATCTGAAAATCTGATTTTTAAGAGTGATAATAATCAGTAAGTAAACCAAATGAAAGCCCATATCATGCATTGATTCATTGTAAAAATGAAATGCAAACTATTCATTAAATGCCCCCTTTTTTTTTTAATTGATTTTTGACGTAGTCATAAAGATTGGATCTACATGATATGAATTCGGATCCAAAACTCAAAATACAGAAAAGTAACCCTTGTCAAAAATCAGAGAGCTTTCCAAAAATGCAGAATTTTTGAAAAGATCTTTTAATTTGTGCCCTAGGGAGTCATTTTGTCAAAATAGACTAGTTTTTGCAAATTGAATTATTGACCCCTAATATGACCTCTAAAATCAAAACACAAAGAACCAACTCTATTTAAATTCTAGAGAGATTTCTAAAATTGTAAATTTTTCCAAAAAATTTTCTGATTTACTCCCAAAAATGATTTTTTATAAAAAATAAAGGAAAAATCATAAAAAATCGAAAATGTTTCGAAAAATCTAAAAATTGGACTAAAGTTGTTCGAATATATCACCATCTTGCAAAAATAATTTTAGATCAAAATACCTAGTTGTTTGAAATATATGATCAAATCTTTCACATCTAGGGTTTCTTTGAGTCTACAAATAGATCTACATAAAAACCAGCAAGCAAAGGTGGGTTGCCCCATGGTGGGTGCCAAAAATGTATGCCTAAAATGTGAGCACACTTCTATGAGTCATTATATTCAAGATTACTCAAGAATGAGGTCTCGAATGGGGACTCATAGCTCTCTATTCATGGAGTGCAAGGGTTTTGCAATGGAGGCCCTTAGCTTGACCTAGTTTGTGTCCATGCAAGTACACCATGAAATGAGAGATTCAAGGATCCAAAATGCATGCAAATGGAGATGAAAACTAATCTATATCATAACAATGCAAGAAGGGAAATGTAATAACAAATGCAATACTAATCTATGAAAAATAAATATGACTCTAAGATAATATACAAAAGCAAGGATGGAACCTCATGATTGAAGCCATGGATGCATGAGAGAATTAGACAAGAAGATAGAAGTTCTCCACAAAAAGCTTTGATGCTCAAACTCCTTCAAAAATTGCTCTCCAAACCTGTAGCATAACAATAGCGTAATTGTGGATGAATTGTGAATGAATTGTGGATGAATTATCGATGAATTGTGGTTGTCTAAAATGAGGAGAGGGCTCTCCCTTATAAAGGAAAATATGGAGGTGAGAGGCTTCTCACAACCAATATGGGATAATAGAGTTTGATCCATGTGAGAAAAAATTCCACCAATGAGAAAAGAGGAGTGGTTGATTGAAAGTGGAAAGAGGATAAAGATAAGTTCCACTTAGAGATATGTGCATTTAAGTGTAGAGAAAATAAATAAAATATTTATTCAATCTTTATTTAATTTATTTCTTTTTTTAAGTCGGTTTAATTTATTTAATTAAAAGGGAGAAAATTATTTTTAGTAAATAGGAAATATTTAATTAAATTAAAAGAGGGGTTTTTCTCTTAGTTAATTAAATGTGGATGAATTTAATTAAAAGAGAGGTTTTCTTTTAATTAAATGGGGACTTATTTTATTTAATTAAAAGAGGAGATTTTATTTTAATTAAATAAGACATAGGATAAAATGATCAACCTAGAAAAATAGAATAATTGAATTTGATCAAAGAAATTGATCTAAATTGATTTAATAAAATATTGCAAACCATTGATTCAAGAAATTTGATAAATTGAATAATTGGGGCCCATAGTCTAGGTGACCATTTTAGGTCGCATACATTTGCCCCTCTTTGACTAATGTGTGATCAATTTGGGAACACATGTAGTCAAAGAAAGAAATTGAAGTGTGAGATCGATTTGGGATCACAAATCAATCTAGATGTGTGGTCAAATTGGGAACACATCAGGACAAAGAATACAAATAAATTTTGACTTGAAAAAGTCAAGGATGAAATTGATAATACTGAATCAAGGATTGAAGTTGATAAGTACTACCCCCTCGTGATCAAAATCAAAATGAGATAGAGGAGAAACAACAAATTGGTAAATTTGATTAAATCAAATAAAAGATAAAGTTCTTGATGTAAGATGAATGATATAAGAATCATAGAACCAAGGTAGATCAAGCAAGAAATATTATGCCCCAAAGGTGATTTAGAAGAAAAGATGTGGGGAAAAAGAAAATGGAAGATAGAAGTTTGAAAGATATAGAAAGAAATAGAAAGAAGAAAAGAAAATTTTCCAAAAATCAATCAACTGTTTAAGATAGAAATTTCAATTGAGATCATGAAAGAGGATAAGGAAATGAAGATCAAAACATGACCATAGTTGATTAAAAGTCCACAATAAAGATGAAGGGACAACCCTCTCAAACTCATAATGTAGCCTAAAAATGCAAACTAACATGAAGCCTAAAAATGCAAGCTACATGAAAATGCAAAGGTGTACTTGCAAAAGAGCAACTGTAACATAGGATTTTGTGTTCATCATTCATTAGAGAATGTAAAAGAACTTATTTTCATCATTGGGTGATTATTAATGAACATCAAAAAAATCACACAGTCATCACTAGTCACAAGTGCAACTATGAAGATACCTTTCCCATTTAGTTAAATAATTACATTTAATTAATCAAGATAGGCATATTTATTAAATAAATTTAATTCCATAGTACATTAGCCTTAGGAGATAATTTAATTTAATAAAGTACAAATACTTTAAATTAAATTATAATTAAATCAAGTAGGTTTAATGCGACTAATATGAATACGTACTATAAGAATTAAATAATAAGCATGATGAATGTAGATTAGTGTTTTCTACATCTAACAATTAAGTCAAGTAGTGAGTAGCCGAATAAGAATTTTCCTAGTGACATAGAACTTAAGATTGATCAAAAATAGACCAGAATGGGTGATCATGGCAATGAGCCAATTTTGAGGTATTACATTACTTAGATATCCTTTAATAGGGGCATCACCCCTATTTTACCTCTTAGATACTCATGAGTATCCCTAGGTAATGCTTTTGTGAAGATATCAGCAATTTGTTCTTTTGTGTTTAAATATTCCATCTTCACCTCTTTATCTTGAACTAAATCTCTCAAGTAATGATACTTGATTGTAATGTGCTTAGTCTTTGTGTGCATCACTAGATTCTTTGATATATTGATAGCACTTGTATTGTCACAACAAAGTATCACTAGTTCTATGATCTCTTCCTTCATTCCTTTGATTAATTGTTTGATCCATACAATATTTTTACAATTTATAGCAGAAAAAACATATTCAGCTTTAGTAGTAGATTGTGAGGTATAATTTTGTTTCTTGCTAGTCCATGTAACTAGCCTCTTGCCTAAGAAAAATGCTCCTCCACTAGTGCTCTTTCTGTCATCAATGTTTTTAGCTCAATCAACATCAGTGTATGCTCTTAATTCAAATTTCTCATTCTTCTTGTAGTATAGACCAAACTCTTATGTTCCTTTTAGATATCTCATTATTCTCTTTACAACCCTCAAATGATCCCCCCTGGGATTAGCAGAGAATACTGCAACTATCACTATAGACAATGCAATATCAAGTCTACTATGTACTACATATTGCAACTTGCCAATCATAGACTTGTACAATGTTTGATTCACCTCAACTGAATCATCATTCTTTGACAACTTGTGTTTTATCACCACAAGTGTACTTAGTGGTTTGGAATCCTCCAATCCAAAAAATTTCAATATTTCCTTGACATACTTTGACTGAGTGATGTATATACCATATTTCATTTGATATACTTGCAAATCCATAAAGAATTTGATTTCTTGAAACATAGACATTTCAAATTCTAGTTTCATCTGATTTACAAAATCTTTGCATAAAGCATCTTGAACTCCAAATATGATATCATCAACAAATCTTTTAGATAAAAAAAAACTTTTTCTTTCTTTATCTTCATGTATGGATTGAATGTTATCATCAGTTATTTCAAATCCAATTTTCATAAGATAGTTATGAAGTCTCTCATACCATGCTCTTGGTGCTTGTTTCAAACCATATAGAGCCTTACGTAGTCTACATACCATATTCTTATTGTTAATATTAAAAAATTATTCTAGTTGTTCTATGAAAACTTCTTCCTCTAATATGTCATTCAGAAATGTAGATTTAACATCCATTTGATAGACTTTGAATTCTTTGTATGCAGAATAAGCAAGTAGCGTTCTTACTCCTTCCAATCTAGCAACAGGGGCAAATGTTTCTCCATAGTCAATTCCTTCTTCTTGTGCATATCCCTTACAAATTAATCTTTTTGTATTCCTTGTCACTTCACCATTTTCATCTAGCTTGGTTCACCACATTTTTGTCTTCCAGTCAAGGAACTAGACTCCATGTTTTGTTCTTCTCAATTTGTTCAATCTCTTCTTCCATAGCTTTACTCTAGTCCACATCTTATAATGCATCTCTAACTAATTTAGGTTGCTTCATGCTCACCAAACATGTATCACTTCTCAATTTATTTCTTTTCATTGGTCTAGCATCTTTATCTCCGATGATTTGAGTTGCAAGCTGATGTCTTTTGACATATTTAGACAATCTTGGCTCAACACTTGTTTGTTCATTTTGTCTTTTAGCATCAAAATCACTATGTGCATCTCTGTTAGGTAGTTCAACATCTCTTTCATGTACATTGATCTCAGAATCAAAAAGTACATTGACTTCATTATCTAACTAAGCATCTGAATGTGGCTCAGTTCTTGAATGCAACTTAGCATTCATGGGGTATGACTTGAGAGTCACTGAAACTTATTGTTGGTTTGTAGCCCTATTTGTAGCATCTTCTTTAGTAGGCATACCTTTATTAAAGTATATAAATGATTTGTATTCTTCTATTTTTTTTCATAGGTTTAACATCATACACTTCTGTATATTCATCAAAATTTATATTTTCACTTTTCACAACTTTTTTAGTGTTAGTATTCAAACACTTATAAGCTTTTCTTCTTGTGGAATATCCTAGGAATATACCTTCCTCACTTTTTCATCAAGTTTACTATTGCTTAAATCTCTAAGAATGTAATATTTACTTCCAAATACCTTAAATTATTTCACATTAGGTGAGTATCCATACCATAGTTCAAAAGGTTTTAAATGAGTGCCTTTCTTAATTTGCACATGATTTAAGGTATAGACAGATATACTTAAAGCTTCTCTCCAGTATTTCAAAGAAACATCCTTCTCCATCATGAGTGTTCTAGAACAATCCATTATAGACCTATTTCTTCTTTTAGCAATTCTATTTTGTGGAGGTGTTCTAGGGGCAGATGTATATCTTTGATTCCACTATCATTATAGAACATTTCAAACTCATTTGATGTGAATTCTCCTCCTTTGTCATATCTCAAACACTTTAGACTTTTACCCCTTTCTTTCTCAACTCTTGCTAAGTACCACTTAAACATTTGAAAAGCATCAGATTTCTATTTTAGAAACATAATTGTCATCATCCTAGAATAGTCATCAATAAGTAGCATGATGTACTTATCTCCTTTATAGCTTTGCACATCAATTGGTCCACATATGTTAGTATGAACAATCTCTAGTATTCCTTTAGAGGTATAAGCTCTACTCTTGAAATTTGATTTTGGCATTTTTCCTAATTGACATTGTTTGCACATTGCATTATCAGGCTTCTTCAACTTAGGAAAACCTCTAGTTTTGTTCATGTTACTAATACTAACCAAGTTATCAAAATTAACATGACATAATCTCTTGTTCCATAGCCACACATCATCAAATTTTACAACAAGAGAAGTAGCATCCTCTATATCAAGATAGAATAGATTACTTCTAATTTGATTACCCTTTCCAATCAATTTCTCATCAGTGCCATATATCTTAGCAATCTTGTTTTGAAACTGAACCTTACATCCCAAATTATTCAATTGTGATATGCTCAATAAGTTATACGTAAGTCCTTCAACATAGTAAGCATTGTCACATAAAATCCTATGTGTGAGTTTGATAGAAACTTTTCCTTTGTCAAGCATGGTGCATCATTACCAAAGCTTACACTATTTTCATTATAATGATTTAGAGTAATGAACTTACTTTTGTCTCCAGTCATGTGATGTGAGCACCCACTGTCAATGATCCATCTATCATTCTTGTTCACACAAGTCACAAGTGCAGTTGCCTCATCTTCATCAAATTCATCCTTCATTGCAACATACACCACTTCATCATCATGTTCATCATAATCATCCTCTATTTCCTCTTCAGAAATGTAGCAAGACTTCTTGCCTTTGCCCTTGTAACCCTTGTTGGCTTCATCTCTTCTACTTTTGTATTTGTCACCACCTCTGTAGTTCTTCTTCTCTGGACATCTAGCAGCAATGTGACCAACCTCATTGCAATTGAAATAAATGATAGGCAACGTACCTTTGAACTTTCCTTTATCTTTATAGAATCTTCTTGCTAGTAGTGCTACAAGTTGTTCAACATCCTCATCATCTATATCATTTTCACTAGACACGTACTTCTTCTTTTTCTATTTCTTCTTCTCATCAAGTTCCTTCAATGACATTTTAGCTTTAAAAGAAAATTCAATATTTTCAAGTTTGTAATTATCAAAGTTAGATAGCTCAAAAGTAGTGAGTCTACCTACTAGACCTTCAAGTGATAGATCATTCTCTTGAATACATCTCAATTCTTGAATTCTAGAAACTCTAATAGCATATACAAGTAATAGTGTCCTTAAAACTTTTCTTATTACAATATCATCATCTATTTTACCAGTAGCTCCTCTTATTGCATTAACAACTTTTATCCTAGCAACACATTGAGCAATATTCTCACCTTCTTCCATTCTCATAACATCAAACTTACCTCTGAGACTTTCAACTTTGGCTCTTAGAACATTTGCATCTCCTCCATAGATAGGGGATAAGGCATCCAAAATTTTCTTTGCACTAGCAAGACCTTTGATATCATCAAATTTGGCATAGCTTAGGGTGGAGTCAATTTCCAACATTTCCTTGTTGTGTTGTTTCTTATTTTTCATATCTTCAACAGTTGAGGCTCCAGTAGGATCAACATGCTTGGTGATAATGGTAGATTTTGCATGATCTTCAAGTCCTCCAAGGTGTAGCTTCATCAAACTTGGCCATGCAGGAATGTTATCGCTATTAAGCTTGGGTACTTCTCTTTTAGACATCTTGATCTTTGTGCTTCTAGTACCTTCAAACTAGTCCTCTTAAGAAAATGGCTCTAATACCAATTGTTGGAATACTTTAGAATAACTAAGAGGGAGGGTGAATCAATTATCCAAGGTCTAGATATATAAATAAAACTTTTCCTAGCTTAGTGAAAACATAAAATATTTATACTCATGCATGCATCCATAAGGATTATGCAAACACTTAAAAACTTGTACGTTATTGTCAAATAAACTTGCAAGAATGTAAAGCATGAAACATAATAGATTCATCAACACACTTGACATAATGATTTGTGTGGAAACCTAATTTGGGAAAAAACACTAGTAACATGATACTCTTTTAAATCTTCTAAAGTGATGCCCTGTGAAAGGAAAAAAATGTTAAAGGTTACAATATACATTGTTAAATGTGACCCTATTAAATTATTTTAATCACCCTATTAGAAGTGAGCCTTGTTAGGGGACTTTAGATCATTCACTTGAAATATCACTCAGTTAAAGGATTTACAAATGGCTTTTAGGTTAACCTTAATCAAAATGATTTACTATAGACTAATACAATTATTAGAGAGTAATAATAAGACTTGAAATGATACAACTTACAACTTCAATTGTAGATTATAGATCACTATTGAGTTCTCCATTATGCTTGGCTTTCATACATTATAGCTCTGATAGCTTGTTCACCCTTCAAGCTTTCATATCCTTAAGCCTTCTTGCTTAACATCCCATTGCAGACTCTTCTCTTAGGTCACTTGACAAAGAAAAACCTTTGACTCCTTATTTTCCTTAGGTTCTCATAGATAACAACCTTGCTTCATGATTAGCCATTCTTATAAATAGTAAATTAAGATATTTCTCCATTGTCCAATTTAGGGTTAGAATGGATTAGGTAGGATACAATGTATCTACCCCACATTCCATATCTCTTTTGTAAACTTCTTCTAGAATCCACTTTGAATTTTCCTTTAAATGGTTTACCTTAAATTCTATGCCACAAGTTCATCAACCTTATCTTCCACCTGGTTCAAAAATTCCTTGAAAAAAAACTTGCCAGCTCACATTCACTAAATTTGTGATCTTTTAAATAATACAACAGCTTAGCATTATCTAGCCTCTAATGCTCGACACATATTATGTTGCTCGACATCCACTATGAAATTACTTAGTAGAACTAAATTTTATTGGTGCTTGGCATCAACTAAACTTTACACGACATCCATTGTTTTGCTTAGAATACACTAGAATGAACTTTTACTTGGCTTCAACTAATTTTCTGCTTAGGTTGCACTAACTTTTCTTTGTACCTACTATTGGCATTATGTTATATTTATCATTAGTGACAACACTTATTCAATTTTGAAAGGCTACCAAGCTCATCACTTAGTCTATAGTTTATACTGAGCATTCAGTGATTACCTTGTAAGTTCAACAATTAAGTAATTCACACCGAGCATTCTTGAAGCTACTGAGTGAATGTGAAATTCAATAGTGTTCATCGAATAGGCAGTGGTAACCAAGCTTCATAGTGTCTAACGAGTTATCATTTTGTGTGATGTGAACTTAGTGTCTACTGAGTGACAGCAAGGTAAATGAAGGATTCAGTATCTACTAAGTGATAATAATATCTACCAAGTCTCCAATGGTTACCAAGTTTGAAGCTACATTGTGTGATTAGTATGGACTAAGCTTCTACTTCTACTAAGTTCATGATGATTCCAAGTAATGTAGTGGATGCTGAGTATCAGAAGGTCACCAAGTTTTCTTGAAGAACCCAAGTTTTCTACTGTTTGGCCGACTCAGTAATATTTTGTGTACTTGTGTTTTAGCCGACCTTGTAATTGTAAATTTTGAAATGGTATATAATGTATTCTACCATTTTCAATGTATGATGAATATGTTAATGGAATGGATAATGTAATGTTTTGAGAAGAGTGAATTCAAATCAGCAGCAAAGCAGTATATTCAACAAAGTCATTAAGGAGCAGCAAAGACATATCAGTCACAAGAGGTGATCTATACTTCAAAGATTTAATTAGCAATCAAATTGTAAGTTAGATCTACTATTTCATCCTAACAAGTGAATCAATTTTTCAAATCCTTTAATAGGGTAGAGTTAAAAGTCTTTGTATAAATCTCCTAATAGAGTGTTGGTCTAAACTTTTGTATAATAGGTTTCATCTTGCCTAGATAAAAAAATTTCAGATTGTGATCCCTTAGTGGTGACTAGGTTTCCAACTAAGTTTGTGTTATTTTTTGGCTAGTCCCTTTTTTCCTTTTAAATTTCCCTTGGCATGAAAATTATTTAAAAAAAAGGGGGGAAGGGGGTTCAGAAAATGACCTTTATTCACCTTTTTTGAAATCATTGTTTTAATCCTTGTGAAAATGTTTTACCTCACCGTCGGATTTCCTTTAAATCTATGGTTGTCGTTGACTCGCTAAAGAAAAGTACTCAGAAGTTAAGCATGGTGAGTTAGCAATGTGATGACACGTATCTGTGGTCATTCGTGGGCCCAGTCTAAAGCACCAATATTGAAGGAAAGGTGTAGGTAGATGTCATTTTTTATTTTGCCTCCTTTCTAGCTGAAGAAATTCACATCGATTTGGTTGGAATTGCAAGAGGTAAGGTGGAGAAAATTTTTGGCCACTATTCCTTATTAATGCATATGTTCTTGTTCAAAAGGGTAATATACTTTGGTAATAAGATGAAATTGAAGAGAGAGGAAAATGGGGAAACACTACCAGTCCAGTTGTGGAGTGCAGATATGACTTGGGATGCAAATAAAGCTAGTTTTTTCAGATTTGATAGATATTTTGCTTCTAAATTGAGATGTCTATTATTGAGTGATAATCCCAGGATCCCTAAAGTATTGATGAATCTCATTAGACCTATAGATAGCCCCCATAATTTGAAAGTTTCACACAATTGGGGAGGTATTATTCCTTACCCTATTTCTACAATTTTCAGAATTTATGGTTTTAAAGGGAGTCCTCATGTCTTGCCTTACCAAGTGCCCCTAAAGGTAGGAATGGTAGAAATCTTATGGCAACTAGGAGGAGTAGAGGAAATGTTCTTGTCAAAAAGGCAACTAGGGTCAATTTTCCCTACCTACATAGTGGCCCATCAGTTTGTGATTACTAAAGGAGGACGGCCCTTTTTGTACAAAATTTTGGATCAGTATATGATGGCTGTCTCCCACCCCCATTTTTTTGATTTTGAGGGATTTTTCAATCAGGCTCTAAGGCATAGGATCAAGCTGGGACCTGTGAAGCATGATTCATATTACCTAGAAGACATTATAAGAAATGAATTTTCTTTACAAGAACAAGAAACTAAAAAAGAAAAATGGAGAGTTTACTCCTGGGTCCTAGAATTTATTCATTGTTTTGATCAAAATTATAGTCCTTTAGAAAATGCCAATACAGAGGCTGATAGAATAAACAAGCTCATAAATAACTTCCCTGCAATAATGGAAACCATGAATGAGAAGAAACTTTTTTTTATTAATTCTTCTCCTGATAAGGCCAGAGAAGTCATGAAGAGGTTAGTTTTCACTCCTAATATAGGGGTTGGTCAAATAATTGTACAAAAAAACTTGGTTACACTATAATTTACAATAAAAGGGCTCCTATAGATAAGGGCAAAAAAATAATAGGATCCACCAGCATAGCTCTAAAGGAGAGACCTAATGAGCCTAGCCCAAAGAGGCAGAAGGTAATAAGAGAAGGGAGACCTCAAACTAAGGAATATTCACCAACCCAATCTCCTTTGAGAATTAGAGAAGAGCAGCTCACAGGTGAGCAAGTTAAAGAGATTGGATCATAGGGAGGTGTTTTTATTACCCAAGCAGAATTAGATGAAGGTAACCCTTCAGAGCCTCCTCTCCCAAGTTTGGATCTAACAAGAGCTGATTATAGAGGCAGGGAATTGGACCCTATATTAGAACAAGCAAGTCATCAATTTTTGACTGATGACAATTTTGTAAAATCAAGAGCTTTTCAGCAATTTGCATGCAGGACAAACATGAACATCTTTGAGGAGAAATGTAAAAGGATGAAGATAGAGCATCCAGAAATGGATGAAACTTCCATACAAAACTAGATTAAAGAAGAAATGATGAAGGAATTCCAGAACATTACTCCTGAAGAAGGAAGGCAAATGGTAAAGACCTCTAACATATTATTGTTTCCAAATTGGGATATTGTAGATGCCTTAATTTTCAATTCTGTTTCAACTAAATTGGAATTACAAGACCCAAATAAAAAGGATTTCCAAGGAACTGCATTTATTGAGGATCAAGCTGCATTGGTCAATTGGTCATTGAAAAGAGGATCTAGAGCTACATCATCGCAACCAGATGAGTATGGATTGATGGGAAACATACTTGTAAGAAGGGTTACTGACACCTCCCATGTATAGGCAGCCTATTGGAATGTGGATTCTTCCCACTTTCTTTTGGCCATTGCTAAGAAGGAGGAACAGGTCATGCTTGAATTACAAAGCAAGTATGAGATAGTGGTGGATGCATATAACAAAGAGGTAAAGAGGAGGATTGATCTTGAAAATAAGCTATTGCAACAATCCACCAGGCCTAAAATAACATACCCTCATCCCCCAGTAGAACCTTTTAAGTCTACCCCCCTCATTGAAATGCCAGATACACCCTAGGGGCCACGATATTACACTGCTGAGGAATTTGAAGAAGAAAAGGCTAAACTATGGGCCTTACATATAGAGTTGGAATCTAAGTATGAAGATAAACTAAGAAAATCTCTTACATATCTGGGAGACAAAGTTGAATGGCCATTAATCCATCGTCAATTAGTCAGGGTGATTAACATTTGGGAGGAGTTAAAAGTAAATGATGAGGCTCTAAAGCCTATTGTGAACAAATGGGTAAGAAGGGAAAAAGCAATAACCTTTTTGTGTTTATCTGTTATAGATAATTCTCATGATCAGATTGAAAAAATCTTTGATATTGTTTCTGACCTTGCTGACTTTGAAAGTAAAAGGAAACATTTACAAAAGATAACAATAAGCCACTTAGACAAATATAAGAGTCAAAATTTCAAATTATTTCCTCATGCCCTAGATAAGAAAAATAATTTAAAAATCAAAGAGGAATGGGCAAAAAAATTTGATGATGCATTCTTTTTAAGAATGAATCAAGTAGTAAATGAAATCAAGCATGCATGGTGGGCCACCACAACAGAAGAGATGGTGAAAGCCAAAATATTCTTTGATTCTTTAAAACAAGATTTCGTTGATATTAATAATGTGGCTGATTATATAATAAAAAAATAGAAGGATATTTTGCAATTAAATTGGCCAGATGATGCATTATTTGATAGGTGGATGGCAGAAATGGCTTCTAATGAATAGTTGGATGTAGATGAAACTGACAGTGATAACATGCAGGATGAGGCAGTCCAAATCATTGATACTATCATCTCTCAAACCCAATCAGAAAAAGAAGACAAGAAAAACCTGTCATTTTCAGTTACAAACCCAAGACCATAGGATGCTGATACGGCTAGAGAAAAGGACAAGATAGAAGTTGTTCCTACCACTTAAGATAAAGATGAAGAAAGTCTACAGGTGGAAGTTAATGTGCCATCATCAGAAAAATCTTCATCATTGGCTACTTTGGTAGTTACTTATGCACAAAAAATAGATCAATAACCAATAAGCAACACTGGAACGTATAACAGAAGCTGACTCGCTTAAAAGAATGTTTTGATCTAGATATCTTCTGTTACACACATTTTGTCATTTTGTGGTAGGTATATATAAATATTCTTTGTAAAGGACACTTGTCACTTTCTTTTAGCCTGAAGCTTGTTGCATCTCACACTATTTAAGTGAGATTCCAAGGCTAAAGAAGGGTCCAAATTCTATTTTTCTAAGTAATATGCTTAGTCTATTTTTGGTCCAAATTTTGAGAGCAAGTTTACAATGTATTTTCTTTGTCAATTCTCTAAGAATACATGAATATAGAATGAGTTGTGTTTCTTTCTGAAGGTCATTCTGAGTCTATTAT
Source organism: Cupressus sempervirens (assembly GCA_028749045.1). Taxonomy (NCBI): domain Eukaryota; kingdom Viridiplantae; phylum Streptophyta; class Pinopsida; order Cupressales; family Cupressaceae; genus Cupressus; species Cupressus sempervirens. The sequence goes on along the minus strand of CM053785.1, from coordinate 26,800,493 downwards.
AAATGATATACCATTTTATAAGAAAATGAATACAAATTGTAAACTGTCCCCATATCAGTTCTTTCTGAATCTTGTCTCCTTCCAATTACTTGGTTTTCTTGATATTGTATAAGTAAAAGCTTGTGCAATTGAATGTAATCTAGTTAGGTTGTATATCTATTTATCACTACTGTTAATTCAATGGATTAAATAAAAGCTTTGATGAATGTGATAAGGTTTCTTTAGTAGTAGAAAGGGTTTTCAATGATGAATTTTGATAAGAATTTCTAATAGAATTTGTTGTAAGGCAACAAACTAGATCTGAGAACTTGCTATAGAATCTGAACCCCAATGGATTAGGCACTGATCAAATTGATTCAGCTGAAGGAGAAATATATCATAAATGATTATCAAAATGCAGCATCAAATCAGATTTTACTTTTATTTCCTGTAGATCTTCAAAGCTGGCCAGCACTTGTCTGTATGGAATGTTTTAGCTTCAATTAGCCACTATTGTTAAGAACATCTGCAGATCTATAGTGAATTCTTGGCCATATCTATTTTATGGGATGTGTTTATCAAGTTAGTAAGAATTATGTATATGTTTGAGGATCAAAATGAAACTAAGAATAACCCTCATACAGTTGTTCCAGTTTTGAATCATCCCTGGGTATACCCACCCTAGTTTTGCAAAGCCAAAAGAGTAGAAAATCACCTTTGGTTTTGTAGAAGTTGGATCCAAATGTTTTACACATGCAATTGTTAACAAGAATTGGCTGACCTTTAGATTATATGATATTATCATCTTGGTATTAAGAATTTTGTTGCTTAGTAGTTTTATTACATTTTAAAACACCAACAAAATGGCAACTCTGTTGGGGAGTTGTCCAACACATCTGTGAAAAGTACTGCAGTTTCTTCGGTATTGCTGTGTACATGTGTATCATGTTATGTAAGTTTTTCTTGTGGTTATAAGGGAGTATTTTAGTGACAAACCTTGAGAATTTAAAGAAGATAAAACCCAAGTACCATTGCTACACACTGACGTATCTAGCCTATCCAAGTGTCTTATCCAACAAGTAAGAGTTGCAGTCTTACGACATCAGTGATTGGTCTGTCTATGCCAGATATTTTTGTTTCTACTTGTGTATTTTTTTCCTTGAGTTAGCAATAAGTGTCATTACATATTTTCTCGAAATAGGGTGGTGACTCAGTCAAGGTTTTGAAGCTAGGGCTTATTGTAACAAAAGGTGAATATGGCTTACGAGAGAAAGAACACAAGAGCTTACATAAGAGCCAATCCTGATGTATTAATGTATACTAATCTACCCCAAGGTGGTAGGAAGAACCAAAATAAGAAGAAGACAGATCCAAATCCCACTTGGAAACCCAGAGGTAATGCATCTGTCAATTCCCATTATCAACCAGTAGTAGGAAGAGAGTGTTCTTCGCTTAGCTCTAAATCCAAAACTACAAGACTCTTAGGAGGCATTTTCAGTACCCCATTACCAGATGAGAGAGTATTTCAAGAAAAAGATGTGTCTACAATAGGAGTTGCTTCATCAAGGCTAGATCCTATAGCAGATATGAACTATAGGCTAGGATTTAGGAGTTCATTTGATAATCCTTTTAATCTCAGAGCAGCCCCATACGTGGAACCAAACCTTATAGATCTGGATGATCCTACTATTTCGGAAGCTACTTCTACTGATCCTAAAGAAGTGCACTCTGAGATAGTATTTTTGAAGAAATGGATTGCTAAGGAAGAAGCTAAACACATTCCTCTTGAAAAAGAGAAAGAGCAAGCCACTTTGGATGCCATAATAGAGACGAATGCTTTGCTAAGAAGGATGGTTTCTTTGAAGGAGAAAAATGAAAAGTTAGAAGAAAATACAACAACTCTCCATACTGATGTATTTGGAGATGTAGACAATTTGAGAGCTAAAGTTAAAGAACAAGAGAAATGCCTAAATCAAAGACAAGAACCAGTTATTGCTCAAGTCCAAGCCTATAAACCTGTTCAAGTGGATCCTGTAGAGTCCACTACAAAAGTTCTAGATAAAGGGAAAGGCAAGGCTATAGGAATCCAAATAAATGAGCCTGAAGCTATATCAAGAAAACCCATACAAACCTCCATGTCAAAATTAGATCTAGATCTAGAGAGGGCTTGAAAAGAGAGGGAAGATCTTGCAAAAGAACTTGAGAAGGTTGAGAATGAAGCTCAAGCTGCAGAAACTAGGAGGAAAATCCAATTCATAAAATCTAATTCTGCATTAGCTTCATGGCCCAATTTTTCTATCCCACCTACAATTCTTGTACCAACTAGTGGTCCAATAATCTCAACTTAGGGAGTACCCCAATCTGCTCTTACCCAATCTTCCACTATTGGCACCCAAGTCCCATTTGTCCCACCTCAACAATCCCAAGTTGTTCCTCTGAGTCAAGCTAATATATCTAGTACCTCAAATGTTCCTAGTTTCCAGAAGAAACCTGTGTACCTAGAAAGGTATAGAAAAATATCATTTGCTGGTATTCTTGGTGCCCCACATCCCATATTGTTTGATTTAAGAGATAAAGTGGTTAATTTCTCTGGGAATAATGCTTTTACTGGCGAAGAACATTTGATAATTTTCATTGATATGTTGAATGATTATGAAGTTGAACATGAAGATATGGTAATGAAATTATTTATGCATTCACTAACTGAGGATGCAAGGGATTGGTTTAGGAGGTTGCCTGATGACAGTATTACCTCATGGAATGATTTGGAGAAATTGTTCAAAGAGCAATATGGAGACAACACTAATCCAAGATTCATGTTGAATGAGTTCAACAACATCAAGAAGAATCCAAATGAGTCCACATTTGATTTCAATGTAAGATTATAGAAAGGTATGTATAGACTATTTCAAGTTATGAGGTTGAAGAAGATGTCTGTCTCATAACATATTTCAATGCTTTTGATAGCAAAATGGCTTATCAATTGAGGGATAAGGATCCTAAGACTTTAAGGGATGCCTATAAAATTGTAGTAAATATAGAGAATAATAGGAAGACATCTGCTAAACTGGGTAGGAGGGATGATCCAAAGCTTTTTAATCCTAAGAACAATAATAAAAGGGAGGGTGAAAAAACTCCTATAGGAAAGAAGCCCGAAGAACCTACTCTACGCTAGGTTTTGGAATTGCTCAAGAAGATGAATCCCACTAATTTCAATAAGTCAAATGTTGCTGAAAGACCCCCTGTGAATAACAACAGTTTCAATAGGCAGCCTAGAATGCAAAATTACCCTTACACCACTTAGTGGAAAGATGGTAAGCCAGTTCCCAACCAGACCCACAATGTGAAGGATAAGGGTACTCTAGATTCCCTGCAAAGGAACACTATAAATATGAATGATGATGTACCATGGTGCATTATATGTCAATCATGTCATTCTGCTAATTATTGTGCTATTGCTTAGTCATTTTCCCAAGGTCAAGGAGTTCAACCTAAAGAAGAAAGTGAAGAAAAAAGCCATGATGATATAAGTTGCAATATGGTAAGCATGTGTGATGATTTGATAAATTATGATTTAGAAGAGCTTGAAAATGATATTACCAATCAGAGAATTGCTTATCATTTACATCATCAGAAAGTGCTTTCAGATGATGAAGGGTATGATACAAATAAGGTATGCAATACATTTTTTGATGTAGGTCTCACAAGCTTAAGAATGCCCTCCAAAGAAGAGATTGACAGAATTACAGCAGAAATGATTTCACAAGTCCATTGTAACTACAATTTAAGAAATAGAGTAGTAAATAATGATGCAGGAAAGCCATCCAGTGTATTCATTAAAGATATCACTCATAAGATGAATGATCAAGACAAGAAAGTCAATGTAGATGTGCCTAAGATCAAGAAAAATAAGGGTAAGAAATGGGAACCAAAGAAGAAGGTTCAATTTTAGATGAGTGAAGCAACAAAACCTATTGTGCAATCAAAGAAATCAGAACCTCATACTATCAAGCAAATAGTGGTTCTTGCTACTCAAAAGATTCCAACTCTAGGTACTCTTGTAAAACCCACTATTGTTGAACTTGTTGATATGATATCTATGTTATCTCAAATTACTGTAAAAGTACCCTTGTCTGAACTTCTTAGAATTGAAGAGCATAAGAACAAGGCCTTGTCATGGTTGGGTGGGATAGGAAACAATAATACTATTGTAGATCAAATAGTTGCCCAAAAACCCCATTAATAGTGGAGGAAAGTGCTATCATATCCTAGATTCTCCAAATGATTTTAGATGATTCCTCAATGGAATTTATAGATTATATTGACCCCTTTTTCCTCAGCCTAATCATAAAGGGGAAGACCTTAAAAAATTGCATGATAGACTCAGGAGCTTCCAACACTATAATGCCTTTCAAAGTAATGGAAGCCTTAGGTTTGAAGGTGGATACCAAGCAGGGAAGATGCAAAGGAATGGATGCTAGGGAAGTCCCATTCATAGGTACCATAAATGCCTTACCATTCAAATTGGTTGCATATCCTAAAGTAGAGTTAACCATGTCTGTCCTTGTGGTAGATATACCTCCACACTATGGAATGTTACTCTCCAGGAAATGGAGTGCTGCCATGGGGGGTAGCCTGCAATGTGATCTGACTTATGCCACTTTCCACATAGGGGACAAAGCTGTTAGGGTAAATAGAGAGCCAAGGTTTAATCACATTTTAGGGGAAGAAATTGAAAAAGATGCCACTTGTTTCTTAGATACTAGGACCAATGCTTTCAGGGCTGAATTAATTATTCAGGAAGTTGAAAATTTACCTACTATCATTGAACATGAAGTTGAATGTTTGATGCAGGAGCATCCAGAGGTATAAGGGCAATCCTGTGTCACCCAAAAAAATGTACTTAGACATAGTTTCTATTTTATGTCTTTACATTTTTGGATACCCATTTGGCTCAAATAAAGGTTCCAACTCTCATAGTTCAACTATCAGTGCATTTAAAAATCCCGAAAAAATAGGAGCATGCAATTTGACCATCATTTTAGTGACCTAGAAGGTGTGACTTGGCCAGATGAATGTAATCAAGATTTAGAGCATTCCAAAAAAAGAATCAGGTCAAAAGGCCCCACGGTTTGAAAGTTATTGTAGTTTTTCGGGTTTTGGAGACCCCCTAAGAATGCTTCAAAGTCAGGTTTGGGGCATTAAATGACCTCAAAAAGGGTCGAAAAATGGGGGACGAGCTAAGCTTGTCCATAGGGCTATAGAGCACTTCGAGAGCTTTCCGAAAATGTAAACGGTTCGTCAATCGGAGTTACGGTTCAAAAGTTATGCCTCCCGGAAGTTCGGCTACCGTTTCTGGATTCTTCTAGAATTGCACCGACTTCTAACACAGCTTCCAGAACCTTCTATTTTGTCGGTGGATGCCTACTAGCACTTTCTAGAATGTACTCCTAGTCCTTAACCCTCTGGGGTCTATTTAAGGAGATTTCTGGCATTGTAAAAGGCAGTTCGGATTGGAGCTTGAGAGGAGGTGCTAAAAGGAGAAATATTCTCCAGATTTATGCTATTGTAAGCCCGCAGGGCATGTTTTGAGTTTATTTTCTCTGCACTGTTTGTACCAGCTTATTATCTCAGTTAATATAATTTCCCCTTTCTATTGTGTCTATTCTGGTTGTTGGGTTGTGTCCCCATCAATGTTGTATGAACTCACCAAAATTATGGACAATGTTCTTTGATGGGGCTAGTTCTAAAGAGGGTGCAGGGGTAGGTGTAGTTTTTGTGTCCCCTGAAAATAACACTTTTAGGTATTCATTCACTTTCAAGTTTTCTTGCATAAATAATATTGTAGAATATGAAGCATTGTTGCTAGGACTAAAAGTTGTCACACATGATAGAATTAAGAAATTATGTGTCATAGGAGATTATGAACTAATTATCTCTCATATCAAAGGAACCTACTCATCCAAGAATAAGAGATTGAAGAAATATAGAAATGCAGTTTGGGATCAGATAGAATTCTTTGATTCATTTGGGATCTCATGGAGAGATAGGACTCAAAATAAGATGGCTGATTTGTTAGAAAATGTAGCAATCAAGCCAAAAGAGATATCATTTGCAGGAATCTCACAGATTGAGGTACAAAATAGACCTTCTATACCTGATAACATTGAAAATTGGCAGGTCTTTGAAGTTGACAAAGATATTAAATTTTTTTTGTTAAATGAAGACAAGTACCACGGTTAGGAAATGGATTGCAATGGACTGATTGAAATCATAAATGGGAAGGAAACCATTTTTGGTCAAGAGATTATGCAATTGAAAACAAATAAGGTGCCGAAGGGGTTAGTAGTCTTGGAAAATATTTTTGATAACCAGGATAGAGTAAAATTAGGAGTTAATGACCCTAAACCTCAAGAGTTAGAAAAGATAAACTTGGGTACTGATGAAGTTCCCAAAAGGGTTTATATCGACCAAAATATGCTTGTTAAAATTAGGAAAACATTGATTGACCTACTTAGAAAATACAAACATGTTTTTGCTTGTTCATATGATGACCTTAAGGCTTATAGGGAGGATCTGTTCCAACATGTCATACCATTAAAAGACAATGTAAAACCTTTTAGGCAAAAACAAAGACCAGTAAATCCTACCTTGGCCCGAAAGATGCAAGAAGAGCTGATGAAACTAAGGGATGGCAGGATAATCAAACCAATTAGGCATTCCACATGGGTTTCAAACTTGGTTCCTATCAGGAAGAAGAATGGAGATATTAGGCTATGCATGGATTTTAGAAATTTAAACATTGCATCTCTGAAAGACAATTATGGGTTATCAAATATGGAAGTCATGTTGCGGCAAGTGACTGGCTCTGAGTTAATGTCAATGATGGATGGTTTCTTTGGATATAATCAAGTTCTAGTAAAGGAAAGTGAATAGTTCAAGATAGCCTTTACAACCCCATGGGGAACATATGTATATGTGAGGATGCCATTTGGCCTGATTAATGCAGGAGCTACTTTCCAAAGAGCCATGGATGTAGCATTTCATGATTATATTGATAAATTTATGGTTGTGTACTAGAATGATCTTACAACATATTCCAATAAGGCTGAGGATCATTGCAAACATTTGGAAAAAATATTTATCAAAGCTCTGGAATATGGAGTTTCTTTAAACCCAAAGAAATGCACATTCGAGGTCACGGAAGGCAAATTACTAGGACATATAGTGTCTAAGGATGGGGTGAAAATAGATCCTGAAAGAGTAGTAGCTATTGACAAAGTCCCCAAGCCAAAAATGTAAAAGAAATTCAATCCTTCTTTGGCCAAGTCAATTTTCTTAGGAGGTTTGTTACCAATTTTGCTAAAATCAGTAGACCTATCTCAAAGATGCTCAAGAAGGGAGCCACTATAGATTGGAATGGTGAGCCTTCACAGGCATTCCAGGATATTAAAATTGCAATAAAAAATGCTCCAGTACTGAGAACCCCAGATTATTCAAAACCCATGCATATTTTTTCTTTTGCATCCTTCCACACTGTAGCTGCAGTCTTCTAGCATAAAAATCAAGAAGGATATGAGCAGCCTATAGCCTTTTTCAGTAAGTCACTGCAACCTATTGAACTGAAGTATGAAATAAATGAAAAGAAAGCATATGCTTTAGTAAAGGTTGTAAAAGCTTTCAGATGTTACCTCGTAGGTGCTACTACTATTTCTTTTGCACCTAGTGTTGTAGTCAAGGATATATTTTCTCAACAGGAAGTATCAGGCATAAGGTGTAGATGGATCAATAGAATCTAGGAATTCAACATTGATATATAGATAACTAAGTTAGTAAGAGGTCAAGGTTTGGCCAAACTCATGGCTGAATCTAATCTAGAGGCTGATCAGATAAATCTAGTAAATGATGATCTCAGAGCTAACGTATGTGACATGGACCAGTGTGATTGGTACACCACTGTCATATATTACTTGCAACACATGGAAGCTCCTCCCTGTTTGCCTGAAAATGAAAAGAGGAAAACTAAATTGCAAGCCATCAGGTATGTAATTGTCCAAAGCAACCTATGGTGGAGAAATTTTGAGCGAGTATTATTGAAATGTGTTTATAAAGAAAAGGCAAAAGAGGTCTTGAAAGAAATGCATGCTGGAGTGTGTGGGGGACACTATATGGCCAAAACTACTGCACATAAGATAATGAGGGCCGGATTTTGGTGGCCTTACCTTTTCAAGGATGACCAAGTTATGTTTAGGAAGTGTGACCCTTTTCAAAGGTTTTCTAGAAAACTAAAGTTCTCAAGAAATACTCCATTGAAGCTAGTAGAGATTCAAGCACCTTTTCAACAATGGGGTCTGGATTTCATAGGATAGATTTTCCCCAAGTCTAGCATTGGCTATTCTTGGATTCTAGTGGCTACTAACTACTTTACAAAGTGGGTAGAGGCTATCCCCACAAGAAATGCAACAAGTAAAGTTGTCAATAATTTCCTATTGAATAATATCATTTCTAGGTTTGGCTGTCCACAAAAAAATGTAATAAAAAATGCTATGTGCTTTAGGTCTGAGGAATTCATTTAATTTTGTGATAAATATGGAATGACAAGGTCATCATCTTCTCCATATCATCCACAAGGGAATGGAAAAGCTGAGTCCACAAATAAGAGCCTGTTGAAGATCATTAAGAGAACCTTGGATGATAATAAAAAGGCATGGGATTCCAAGTTACATTTGGCAATATGGGCTGACAGAGTAACTATAAAGAAAGCCATTGGTGGAGCTCCATTTGATTTAGTGTATTTAATTCAAGCTAGAATGCCTCAGAACAACTTGATGGGACTTCACAATTACATCTAGTTGTATGATGAAGATACTACAGATGAAATGAAAGAAATAATGGATGAATTGGTAGGACTGACAGAAACCAGAAGAGAAGCATCTCTAAAGAACCAAAAGTTGCAACTGCAAGTTAAGACACTCTATTATAAAAGAACTGTAAGAAGAAAGTTTGAAGATGGAGATTTAGTCTTAATGTGGAATGCCAGAATTGAGGATAAAGGAAAACATGGCAAATTTGATCCTATTTGGTTAGGCCCATATCTAATTGAAAATACTTGGGGTGAAGATTCTTATATACTCAAAGATGTATTCGACAATATTCTTGAATTGCCAATTCATGGATAGTTCTTGAAGAGGTGTTTTTCTTGAAAAATACTTTAGGGTTTCTTGTTGTTTTGTACATTCTATAAATCTCTGTTAGTATCCTTGTGCATTCTGGTTCCTTGTTTCTCTGTGTTGCCCAGTGCTCTCTGAAAAAGTTGTCATTTTTACAAAGTATGTGGTCTGCTCTCCCATAGATTCTAAATTTTTGCATAGACTCAAGTAGTCTATCATCCCCAGACAAAGCCGCTATTGGTCTAAATTTTTGTATAATAGGTTTCGTCTTGCCCGAATAGAAAAATTTCAGATTGTGATCCCTTAGTGTTGACCAGGTTTCCAACTAAGTTTGTGTTATTTTTTGGCTAGTCCCTTTTCTCCTTTTAAAATTTCCTTGGCGTGAAAATTATTTTTAAAAAAGGGGGGAAGGGGGTTAAGAAAATGATCTTTATTCACCTTTTTTGAAATCATTGTTTTAATCCTTGTGAAAATGTTTTACCTCATCATCGAATTTTCTTTAAATCTACAATTGTCATTGACTCGCTAAATAAAAGTGCTCAGAAGTTAAGCATGGTGAGTTAGTGACGTGATGAAACTTGTTCGTGGTCATTGGGAATAATAAATCTAACATCCAAATAAATCCGGCAAGTCGCTAAGTCACTATCAGAATATACAAGCGAGTTTCCGGTAGTGACATAGCGAGGATGCAATCATCGCCAAAAGAGGCATTCTTTTATGACCAAGAATGATATGGAAAGTCTCAAAAAAAATTTGTGTAGGTTGTGCTACTTTTCTCAGCGTCTATTTTTTGGTTGCTCGTTGCATCGCTAGCCGGGTATTTTTGTGTTTTGCTGGTAGCAACATAACGACTGACCCTAAAGTCAAAACCACAGCAGAACTTAAGATAAAGGATAATTAAAATTTATATATGTATGCCAGGGCATTGTGCCAGCTTAGCAATAGCAGTACCGTGGACCCACTTCCTAGGAATGTAAGAAAAGGATTTTCTATCGTGAGATTGGGCCAAGATCAAGGGTTGTTGTTAGCTCGCTATGAAGAAGTGCTCAGAAGTTAAGCATGGTGAGTTAGCGAGTGATGGCACACCATTGATTCCTTGAAAAGTCATTTCAAATGTTTGCCACACAATTGACATAAGATCAAAGGTTATCACTAGCTCGCCATGCAAAGATGCTTGAGGTATAAGTATAGCGAGTTAGCGACGTAATGACATGTGTATGTGGTCATCTATGGGCCTAGTCTAAAGCCCCAGCATTGAAGGAAAGGTGTAGGTGGAGCTATTCTATTAGTTTGATTGCAAATATGTTAATAAGAAAATGAGCCAGCTTAGTTGTCATTACCAGATCGCAAGATTTTCCAAGAATCAACGGTGCATTTTTTAAAAAAAGGGGGAAGTGTGGTGACATTCTGTCCTGCACATTTATGATGAACGAAGACTTTGTGTGTGAGAAAAAAATAGAGTATAATCTATAAGATTTTATTTTATTATTCATTACAGTCCACTCCAACAAAGATTTCATTTTCTCTGAGCATAAGCACCCGTTGATCATGTTGTGGTTAAGCATTGGTGAAGACACGAAAACAATTCCATATCTGTTTGAAAGAAGTTGCAGAAGTTCAAAGGAGGATAATTTTGGTAAAATCAAGTAAGTACTCAGTCATAACCTCTTTGACATTATGATTCCCATTATTACAATCAAGATGCCTCCTAAGAAATCATTCTTTGGGAAAGTTAACTATATGAATAGGAATATACACGATGATTTCTTAGAATTACTCCCAGGATCCACTACAGAGTCTGCACAGGTCAAAAGATTAATTTCATTAAATCCTAGGCTTAAAATTGTTGATGGCTTATATAAGGGGAACTGGGTAAGGGATGCAGTAACCAATCAGACTGGCCTTGTTCTATTTAAAAAGTGGTTTTCAGAGAGGAATCTATTTGCCCCTCACACTAATATATGGAATTTTGACTTGGGAAAGTTAGTAGTTCCTAGTGTTTTCATGGACTACGACTTGCTAGAAGACATTGCCAAAAACTATGACCAAGCCATTAGGGTTGTGAGAAGAAATGATGGTGTGCCTTCAATGTCAATTAGCCTTGATGAAATTAGAGAGGTTTTTCACTTAGAACCATTATCAGATTTCCACGTGCCAATCAATTTGCTAGAATTAGAAAAGGAATAAAAAGCAAAGAGAGATATAATTAGGCGAGGTGCATTGAGGGCACACATTGGTACCATAGGAACTCTGCCAGTAATAACTGTAGCCTCTAAAGAACCTTTTAAGAAGAGCCTTTTCACTTCTCGGGCGGTAGAGATATACAAGACCTGTGCCATGTTCTAAATTGAGATGTCTATTTTTGAGTGATGATCCCAGGATCCCTAAAGTATTGATGAATATCATTAGACCTATGGATAGCCCCCATAATTTGAAAGTTTCACACAATTGGGGAGATATTATTCCTTACCCTATTTCTAAAGTTTTCAAAATTTATGGTTTTAAAGGGAGTCCTCATGTCTTCCCTTACCAAGTGCCCCTAACGGTAGGAATGACAGAAATCTTATGGCAACTAGGAGGAGTAGAGGAAATGTTCTTATCAAAAAGGCAACTAGGGTTGATTTTCCCTACCTGCACAGTGGCCCATCAGTTTGTGATTACTAAAGGAGGACGGCTCTTTTTGTACAAAATTTTGGATCAGTATATGATGGCTATCTCCCACCCTCGTTTTTGTGATTCTGAGGGATTTTTCAATTAGGCTCAGAGACATAGGATCAAGCTGGGACTGGTAAAGCATGATTCATATTACCCAGAAGACATTATAAGAAATGAATTTTCTTTACAAGAACAAGAAACTAAAAAATAAAAATGGAGAGTTTACTCCCAGTTCCTAGAATTTATTCATTGTTTTGATCAGAATTATAGTCCTTTAGACAATACCAATACAAAGGCTAATAGAATAAACAAGCTCATAAATAACTTCCCTACAATAATGGAAACCATGAATGAGAAGAAATAATTTTTTATTAATTCTTCTCCTGATAAGGCCAGAGAAGTCATGAAGAGGTTAGTTTTCACTCCTAATATAGGGGTTGGTCAAATAATTGTACAAAAAAAACCTAGTTACACTATAATTTAGAATAAAAGGGCTCCTATAGATAAGGTCAAACAAATAATGGGATCCACCGGCATAGCTCTAGAGGAGAGACCCAATGAGCCTAGCCCAAAGAGGCAGAAGGTAATAAGAGAAGGGAGACCTCAAACTGAGGAATATTCACCCACCCAATCTCATTTGAGAATTAGAGAAGAGTAGCTCACAGGTGAGCAAGTTAAAGAGATTGGATCACAAGGAGGTGTTTTTATTACCCAAGTAGAATTGGATGAAGGTAACCCTTCAGAGCCTCCTCTCCCAAGTTTGGATCTAACAATAGCTGATTATAGAGGCAGGGAGTTGGACCCTGTATTAGAACAAGAAAGTCATCAATTTTTGACTGATGACAATTTTGTAAAATCAAGAGCTTTTCAAAAATTTGCATGGAGGACAAACATGAACATTTTGAGGAGAAATGTAAAAGGATGAAGACAAAGCATTGAGAAATGGATGAAACTTCCATACAAAACCAGATTAAAGAAGAAATGATGAAGGAATTCCAGAACATTACTCCTAAAGAAGGAAGGCAAATGGTAAAGACCTCTAACATATTATTGTTGCCAAATTGGGATATTGCTGATGCCTTAATTTTCAATTCTGTTTGAAGTAAATTTGAATTGCAAGACCCAAATAAAAAGGATTTCCAAGGAACTGCATTTATTGAGGATCAAGCTACATTGGTCAGTTGGTCATTGAAAAGAGGATCTAGAGCTACATCATCGCAACCAGATGAGTATGGATTGATGGACAACATAAATGTAAAAAGGGTTACTGACACCTCCCATGTATAGCTAGCCTATTGGAATGTGGATTCTTCCCAGTTTCTTTTGGCCACTGCTAAGAAGGAGGAATAGGTTGTTAGAGTAAATAATTAATATCTAATTATTTATTCTATTGCTTAAGCTTACTTAGGTCATGCATTTATTTAATATTTTATAATTAATGCATGTTGTGGTTAGTTGGTGACAACACGGGAGTTTGTTCCCTTCTTGTTGTCACACTTATCTTCTACCACCTTCCAGCTTGTTCTACAAGCTTCCATGAGCTCTTTATATTCGAGCTCTCTCTCATTGTAACAACATTATCAATAACATCATTTCTTATTGTAAATACATTTCTTCTTGTGTTTGCATTATGATGGCTCTCATGTCCATTTAGGGTTTTTGCCCGTGCTCCATGCTCTCCCCTTCTATGGCTTCTCTTTGATAGGTTTCGCATGCAGGTGATCTTGGCATCTTCGGAGTTGGCTTTCCTCAACTCCAACATGGTATCAGAGCCTTCCTGCTGCTGCTTCGTTAAAGAAATTTTGAAGCCGTGATTTGGAGTCACAAACCCTAGTTTGTTTGTGCAATTTTTCTTCTAATCAGGGGGTCAGCAATTTTTCGGAGCACTTTGGGACCGAACGGATATCACCATTGGATCCGAAAGGCCATTTGCATTCAGGATTCATATAAAACTTGTCATTTTTGGAGACAGGGCAATTTTGGCAAATTTTTGAGGCCTCCAAGGTCTGCCATATGGTCGTACGGACGCAGCGACGGATTTTTTTTTAAAAATATATATATATTTTGCAACGCCGCCGCCACCGCGCCACCTGCGTGCAGCCTGCAGTGGTCGCAGCAGGCAGCACCGCCCGCGCTCCGCCGCGGCCCGGCCGCCTCTCGGCCGCTGCCCTCCGCCGGTGGCTCATCCTGCATCCGCCACCTCCGCCGGTAGCTCTGTCGCTTGCGGCCACCTCCTCTCGGCTCCACCACCCTACGGCCACCTCTGCCCGCTAGCTGTGCAGACAACTCTGCAGTCGCGTCAGCACTTTTTCAGCCACTGCGGGAGTGATACGTGGCATGGGCGTCACATGGCACCTTGCCATGTGGACCCGCCATGTCACCCTGCCACGTCATCCACACTGCCACGTGGCTATGCCACGTGGCACTCTTTTTTGCTACGACGGCCACCAAACTGTCAAATTTAATCGGTTGACTTGCTGACGTCAGCGCTGCATCAGCCCTTGCATGCACCTCTCCCGATTGCTTTTGGACCTACCTTTGGTTTCTTGGCCATAACTCTTGCATACGGAGGTATTTTTTTGATTCAAAAGAAGTGCCAGAAAGCTAGTTCCAAGACGAAGATTTTGGTACAGGTATTTTTTGGTTTTCATACTTTTTTATTGCTCATTTTTTCTGTTGAAGTCCAAAGTCTTGTTTTTGACTCCGGCATGCATATCTTTTACATCCCATGTCAGTTTTTTGAAAACTTTATATTTCTGGAAAGCTGGTGCTATTTTCTTTTCAGAAATATAGTCCTTTTTCTTCATTTTTGGCCTCTTCTCTTTTTATCATAGTTTTGGCATTCTTGCTCTATGGTGGATATTTTGAGTATTTTAGGCCTGAGGATCGTTTTCCTAGCATGGTTTGCTTTCTTTTTGGCTGTACTTTCTTTTGGTTCAGCTCTTTTTCAGTTATGATCATTGTAGCTATCATTTTGAAGCATTTTTTATTTTCGCACTGAGATAAACTGTCACTTTTGTATTTTGGGAGTCATGAACGTTGTTTTGAGTCAGGTGTGCATGCACTATTTCATAAAGCACCATGGGGGGGATTATTTGTTTGCTGTTTTAGGCATTCTCCCTTTGTCAAGTGAGTGTCCCTTCCATGACATTAGCCCCATGCCGAGTCAGTTAGACCGTGTCTTTATCGGTGTCTGTACCTCTTTTCCTCTCTCCTCGTTCTTGGTTCGTTTGCAGGAGATTTTGGCTCACCTTCTCAGTTGTCTGTCATCACACCCCGTCTGCATTAAGGGGGGGTTATGATGTGTTCTAATGTATCCATGGTTCAATGGTTCGATAGTGTGAACTATGTATTTAGTGGTTGATCCTATATACAAGGCGATTGCAGTGGCTGGCTACCTATGCATTTCGGTGAGATGGATCATCTACCATATAGACATGCTCAGTTCGTGCCTTCTTCTTCCATGGAGGTTTCTTCAGATCAGAAATTCGGCAGATTTGCGGCTTCTTCATGCTTCAGTGATGCTGCTTCTTCATGATCACTCTTTGTTCCTATTTTAGGGGACAATTTCCCTAGTTGGAGACTTCTTCAGCTCTTCACTGGGTTCTTACCTCTTTTTGGGGGAGAGTTTTTCCCACGTGGTTTTCTCTCTTTCCTCGCTAACAGAGGTTGCATTTTCTTGCATTGTACATGGGTACCTAACATGGCCTCGTTACCGGGACCCATTATGCATTTCATCTTTGTTTTGTGAGCTTAAGGCATTTCCCTAAGTTGCACTTAAGGGGGGGTGTTAGAGTAAATAATTAATATCTAATTATTTATTCTATTGCTTAAGCTTACTTAGGTCATGCATTTATTTAATATTTTATATTTAATGCATGTTGTGGTTAGTTGGTGACAACACGGGAGTTTGTTCCCTTCTTGTTGTCACACTTATCTTCTACCACCTTCCAGCTTGTTCTACAAGCTTCCATGAGCTCTTTATATTCGGGCTCTCTCTCATTGTAACAACATTATCAATAACATCATTTCTTATTGTAAATACATTTCTTCTTGTGTTTGCATTATGATGGCTCTCATGTCCGTTTAGGGTTTTTGCCCGTGCTCCATGCTCTCCCCTTCTATGGCTTCTCTTTGACAAGTTTTGCATGCAGGTGATCTTGGCATCTTCGGAGTTGGCTTTCCTCAACTCCAACATAGGTCATGCTTGAATTACAAAGCAAGTATGAGACAGTGGTGGATGCATACAACAAAGAGGTAAAGAGGAGGATTGAGCTTGAAAATAAGCTATTGCAACAATCCACCAGGCCTAAAATAACATACCCTCATCACCTAGTAGAACCTTTTAAATCTACCCCCCTCATTGAAATGCCAGATACATCCTAGGGGCCACGATATTACACTGCTGAGGAATTTGAAGAAGAAAAGGCTAAACTATGGGCCTTAAATATAGAGTTGGAATCTAAGTATGAAGATAAACTAAGAAAATCTCTTACATATCTGGGAGAAAAAATTGAATGGCCATTAATCCATCATCAATTGGTTAGGGTGATTAACATTTGGGAGGAGTTAAAAGCAAATGATTAGGCTCTAAAGCCTATTGTGAACAAATGGGTAAGAAGGGAAAAAGCAGTAACCTTTTTGTGTTTATCTGTTATAGATAATTCTCATGATCAGATTGAAGAAATCTTTGATATTGTTTCTGACCTTGCTGACTTTGATAGTAAAAGGACACATTTATAGAAGATAACAATAAGCCACTTAGAGAAATATAAGAGTCAAAATTTCAAATTATTTCCTCATGCGCTAGATAAGAAAAATAATTTAAAAAGCAAAGAGGAATGGGTGAAAGAACTTGATGATGCATTTTGTTTAAGAATGAATCAAGTAGTAAATGAAACCAGGCATGCATGGTGGGCCACCACAACAGAAGAGATGGTGAAAGCCAAAATATTCTTTGATTCTTTAAAATAGTATTTTGTTGATATTAATAATGTGGCTGATTATATAATTAAAAAAATAGAAGGATATTTTGCAATTCAATTGGCCAGATGATGCATTATTTGACAGGTGGATGGCAAAAATGGCTTCTAGTGAACAGTTGGATGCAGATGAAACTGACAGTGATAACGTGTAGGATGAGGAAGTCCAAATCACTGATACTATCATTTCTCAAACCCAATCAGAAGAAGAAGACAAGAAAAAATTGTCATTTTCAGTTACAAACCTGGGACCACAGGATGCTGATATGGCTAGAGAAAAAGACAAGATAGAAGTTGTTCCTACCACTCAAGCTAAAGATGAAGAAAGCCTATAGGTGGAGGTTAATGTGCCATCATCAGAACAAGCTTCATCGTTGGCTAATTTGGCAGTTACTTATGTAGGGAAAATAGATCAATAACCAATAAGCAACACTGGAATGTATAACAGAAGCTGACTCACTTAAAAGAATGTTTTGATCTAGATATCTTCTGTTACCCACATTTTTTCATTCTGTGGTAGGTATATGTAAATATTCTTTGTAAAGGACACCTGTCACTTTCTTTTAGCCTGAATCTTGTTGCATCTCACACTATTTAAGTGAGATTCCAAGGCTAAAGAAGGGTCCAAATTCTATTTTTTTAAGTAATATGCTTAGTCTATTTTTGGTCAAAATTTTGAAAGCAAGTTTATGATGTATTTTCTCTGTCAATTCTCTAAGAATACATGAATATAGGATGAGATGTGTTTCTTTCTGAAGGTCATTCTGAGTCTATTATAAATGATATACCATTTTATAAGAAAATGAATACAAATTGTGAACTGTCCCCATATCAGTTCTTTCTAAATCTTGTCTCCTTCCAATTACTTGGTTTTCTTGATATTGTATAAGTAAAAGCTTGTGCAATTGAATGTAATCTAGTTAGGTTGTATATCTATTTATCACTGCTGTTAATTCAATGGATTAAATAAAAGCTTTGATGAATGTGATAAAGTTTCTTTAGTAGTAGAAAGGGTTTTGAATGATGAATTCTGATAAGAATTGCTGATAGAATTTGTTGTAAGGCAACAAACTAGATCTGAGAACTTGCTATAGACTCTAAATCCCAATGGATTAGGCACTGATCAAATTGATTCAGCTGAAGGAGAAATATATCATAATTGATTATCAAAATGCAGCATCAAATCAAATTTTACTTTTATTTCCTGTAGATCTTCAAAGCTGGCCAGCACTTGTCTGCATTGAATGTTTTAGCTTCAGTTAGCCACTATTGTTAAGAACATCTGCAGATCTATAGAAGAATTCTTAGCCATATCTATTTTATGGGATGTGTTTATCAAGTTAGTAAGAATTATGTATATGTTTGAGGATTTTGAAATGAGAATCAGAATGAAACTAAGAATAATCCTCATATAGTTGTTCTAGTTTTGAATCATCCCTAGGTATACCCACCTTAGTTTTGCAGAGCCAAAAGAGTAGAAAACCACCTTTGGTTTTGTAGAAGTTGGATCCAAATGTTTTACAAATGCAATTTTTAACAAGAATTGGCTGACCTTTAGATTGTATGAGTATTATCATCTTGGTATTAAGCATTTTTTTTTATAGTAGTTTTAGTGCATTTTAAAACACCAACACATAGTGCATAATTAATTGTATGTTTGTAAAACCTCTAACAAGGTGGATCTAGTGGTACAAATTGCTCTTAATAGGGAAGATCATTAGAAGTGTCCAATATAAGCCCTAACAGGCCAACTTTATACTACGGTAGTGATTTTTTGTGGGTATCATCCCCACCCTAGTTTTACTTTGTATTTGGAAGGTTTTTGGGTCACCAAAATACTGTGTTCATGTGTTATGAATGTTTATCTTTTCTCATACATATAGTATATTAGATGAATGAATGGTGAATGATTTATATTTTTACAGTGTTGAATTGTTTTAAGAATTTTTGAGGTTACTAATTCACCCCTCCCCTCTTAGTAACCAATCTAGTCTTGATTATTTACAACAATTGGTATTAGAGCTTTGTGGTTCTTAGGATAAAGCTTGATAGCTTGAGAAAAGATCAAGGACAATGGAGATATTCAAACTTGACAAAGCTATTGAGAATGAGAAGCTAGATCTAGAAATGGCCATAGCTCAACTTAAGGAAGAAAAAGAGCATCTTTACCTATCACTAAAAAGAGGGAAGGAACTTGCAAGACAAATGAATGACCATCAGAATTTTGAAGAAAAGATTGGAGACATTTTCCCCTCAAGTAGTTTAGATGAAGAAAATGAAGCAATCAAGGAACTCCTAGAAATGAATGGCTCTCTGCAAGAAGAGGTAAGAAAATTGAAAAGAGAACAAGAAATCTAGTCAATAAGAATGTGACAAAGGAATATGGCAAGTGAAGACTTAGAGGTAAGGAACAAACAAATTAAAGTCAATCCATTCAGCACGAAAGTCTTATCCATCAGCTCTCCAATGAAAATGAGGAAATCATGAATCTGAGATCTGAAAATGAAAGCTTAAGGAATGATCTAATCATTGAAAGACATATTAATGAAAGATTGAAAGCTGATCTAATTTCTAAAAAGCAACTCAATGAAAGGATGATGAAATCTCAAGTAGAAATGGACCAATTAAATCAACAAAGTGAGTAGAATCTTCATAGAAAAAAAGGAAAAGCAGGACTTGGTTATAAAGAAGAAAGTGAATCTTCCAAACAAGGTGCCCAAAGGAATCAAACACCTACTTGCAATCATTGTGGTAAGTTAGGTCATACATCAAAAAAATGTTGGAGTAATGCAAAGTTAAAATTCAACGAAAAATGCTACAATTGTAGTAAACATGGTCATAAAGCCAATGAATGCAAGGAGCAACCAAAATTTGAAGGCAAATGTAACAAATGCAAGAAACAAGGTCACAAGGCATCTGAATGCAGATCCAAATCATTCAATCTAGTTGAACAACTTGTCAAAGCAATATTTGGGTGGGATTACAACACATGTTGTAGATGTCACTGTTGTGGAGAATATGGACACATTGGCATAGACTGCACAAGGCATCACTTAAGAAAGAGAGATTCAATAGTAAAATGTTATACATGCATTGAAATTGGTCACATAGCTAAAAACTACATGAATATAGGAAGAGTTGAAGATGAAAAGAAAGCTAAATCTAAGAACATCAGGAAGCAGATGAGATAGCAGTGGATTCCTAAATCTACTGAGTAGAACAGTTCAAATGATGGCAATGTCACTCAAGTAGTGGGTGACTCCACCATTTCCAGTTAGATTCATAAAGGAGGAATTGGAACAATATCATCAAGTCATATCTAGAGCAATTCCAAGTGAAGAAAAATAGAAGATCCAAATCAGTGTAACAGATACAAAGGGATCACATGGGATCAACCATTACTGAGCAAAGTTGGTCACATACTCAACCAAGCTAGGTCGGGAGTAATGAAAGATTTTCTTGATTACTGAGTCACAAGTTTCTACCGAGCTAGTGAGTGGATGATAGTCTGTCATGCACTATGTCATCATGGTACCAAGTGTATGCACCCAAAAATGGTTGCCTAGACTATGGGCCCCCATTATTCAATTTATCAATTTATCAAATTTTCTGAATCAATGGTTTGTAATATATTCAAATCAATTTCCTTGATCAAATTCGATTTATTTCATTTCTAAGATTGATCATTTTATTCCAAGTTTTATTTAATTAAAATAAAATTTTCTCTTTTAATTAAATAAAATAAAATCCCCATTTAATTAAAAGAAAACCCCTCTTTTAATTAAACAGTTCATCCACATTTAATTAATTAAGAGAAAAACCTCTCTTTTAATTTAATTAAATATCATCTATTTAATTAAAAAAAACTTGCTCCCTTTTAATTAAATAAAAATCCCACTTAAATATCTCTTTTGATGAAAAAAGGAAATAAAATAAATTCTTTTTATTTAATTTCTCTACACTTAAAAATGTGATCTAAGTGGGATTTATCTTTCCATTTTCTCCTCAACCACTCCTCTTTTCTCATTGGTGGAATTTTGTCTCCCATGGATCAAGCTCTATTACCCCATATTGGTTGTGAGAAGCCCCTCACCTCCATATTTTCCTTTATAAGGGAGAGCCCTCTTCTCATGTTAGACACCCATGATTATGCTATCGTTATGTTGCAGGTTTGAAGACCAATTTTTGAAGGAGTTTGAATACAAAAGCTTTTTGTGGAGAACTTCTATTTTCTTGTCTCTTTCTCTCTTGCACCCATCATGGGCTTTTAGCTTAGATCTTGCATTTATAGATTAGATTTTTCTTTCATAGATTAGATCTTATTTTCATGCATATTTGAAGATCATGGAGACTAGCATTCTTGCTTTTCCTCTTTGAATCTCTCATCTCATGGTGTACTTGCATGGGCACAAAAATAGGTCAAACTGAGGGCCTCCATTGCAAACCCTTGCACTCTATAATTAGAGAGCTATGGATCGATTTGTGAGGGCTCATTCTTGAGTTTTCTTACATGTAATGATTCATAGAAGTGTGACAACATTTTAGCACACATTTTTGGCACCCACCGTCGGGCTTGAATCAAGTTTCTAGCTCCATTTGTTTTTATTTTTCATCTCTGGTTTTTTTATAGCAGCATATTGGATCTAATCAAGTGCTCTTGTAAATTTTTCACTTTGGTTTTAAGGCCAACCCATATATAGATTGGTTTGCAGGCAAAAAATCTAGTTGGTTTAAAGATTCAATCATATCTTTTAAACCACTTAGATTTTGGTTCTGAAATGTTTTTTGTGGATTTTGTATGTGCCCAACATGTCCTAGTTTGATTTTCAAAGAATTTTGACATGATTTGCATGAATTATGAATTTTTCTTTATTTTTCATAAAAAACCATTTTTGATCGCAAATCAACATATTTTTTTAAAAAATTTACATTTTCAGAAATCTTTTTGAATTCTAAGGTGGGTTCTTTCTTTGTATTTTGAATTTTGAGGCCGTATTAAGGATCAAAAACTCAATTTGATGAATCTGGCCTATTTTGAAAAATTGGGTCCCTAGGGCACAAATGAAGAGATTTTTTTGAATTTCTTACATTTTTGGAAAGCTCTTTATTTTTAGTAGGGGTCTCTTCTTTTCATTTATATTTTTTGATCCTAAATCATAGCAAAAAAAAGGTCTAATCATGTTGACTAAGTTATTCATTTTTTTTTTTGCAGAAATTTTCGTGTTTTTCTGGTTTTTTCTGCTAACTGCTCACTGTTTTGGGTTTTTCTATGTTTTCTGATTTTTTTTGGAACAACATAGTAGAAAGTTGTGATTTCATTGGAAAATCATGCTAAATTTGTTAAAAATAGGTAAGATCTTCTAAGCGTGTTGCGAGGACTTCAGATATTCTTCTTTGGCTGATAACACTTTGATTTGGAACCTTAAAATGAACCTCTCATGTGTCTAGCTTGTGTGTTTTTCTTATGCTTTTATTTTTCAAACATATGCATAATTGATACTAGGTTGTAATCTCCATTGATTTTTATTTAGCAAGCTTGATTATTAGTGATGGATTTAGATAGCTATATTGGGTTATTGGACTCGCTGAATCCGCCGGCCCCTCATTCCACCCCGTGGTTGCAAGATCAGCACCACATTAAAGGGGAGGGGTCTACAAGATAGAAGTGTTAAGTGTTTCACTTGGAAACCCTCTTGTGCTTTCTAGAACTCACTAATCTTTGAGTTGTGGACTCGTTTTGGCTTGTGTGAGGGGTTAAGTTTTCCACATCTTTGGACTCACCTTGCATTAGTTAAAGCGTTAAGTGTACCACCTTGTGCTTTTTTATTATTCTTGGATAAATTTTCTTTTGGAGAATTAACATCTATACACACATAGTAATTAGGCCCCATGAATACTATTTGTGGATCTTGAGGGAGTGAGTTCCTAGTGAAACTCCTCTCAAAGATGGATTCCTTGTAGGTGGGGAGGATACTTTGAGAATCTCTTAGATAGATGGATCTTCAACTTGTTTATTGAGGCATCCTTTCTCCAGAGAGGTTGATAGATCACTAGGGGTTGATATCATAGGTCTTGAGATAATCTTAATTAGCGTGTCAGATTAATCTGCTTGCTTTGATTGGGCTAAAAGTGAAAAGGTGTCAAAACCTTAGATCTAAAAGCTAAGTCCCCTTGTGGTCCACTATTGTGAGTTGGTCACCTTTAGAGAGGGTTAACCATAGCAGACAATCCCTATACAGGGCAAACTGTGGATGGAATCTCAAGCGGTAATAGCCACTTCTGCTATGGTTGCAAAAATCACTATATAAATGTCCTCGTGGAAGAAATCTCCATGGGTATGGTTCATTGTGGGTTGTCAGATCTCCTTAGCAGCTCTTGAAGATTAAGTTCTCAGACTGTGTCAAAACATCAATGCGTCGGGATTGGAGGTCACCCCTGTGAATCATAAAAGTTGCACAGTCAAACCATTACTAAAAACCTTAGAGAGGCCAACTTTTATTTTTTAGGGATGTATGCAATGATTGTGAAACTCTTTGAGAACATACACAATTAGCTCTCTTAGGGATTAGCATAAACTAAGTCACTTGATTGCTCATGCGCAAGGTTGCTTTTGCCCTTGTTCATTGTTTGAAGACTGTTTGCTTGAAATCCCTCTTTTCTATCTTGCGTGCTTGGTTTATGATAAAGAATCTATTGATACATCTAGTTGGATATTTAAAATGAACAAAATCCAAGTTCTTGAGTTGAGATTTTACGATCGAATAACTTTTTTATCCCATTATTTCTAGTCTCCCTAGGTTGGTCCTATTTGGATTAGGCTACTTTTCTCATTGTTAAAATCCTTTTTGCACCATGGGTTATTGTGCTTTGACCTCTTGAATTAGTAATCATTGATTTCACAAGAGACCTTGTTTGGAGTTGGTAAGTTAGAAACTGTCCTTATTGAGAAAGATATACACTTGGATCCTTTGATATTACACTTGGAGATTCTTAGTAATCTCTTGTTCATTCACTTCATCAAAGTTCAATTTTTTATTTATTTATAATTTGGTTCAATCATCCTCCTGGTCCATATGTGCTAGGGTATTTACCCAAAGTTGTGGGCACCTCTGTGGCAATGTTGGTTTACACCTATTGCAAAATTCTATCTTATCACATCTCTTTTGGACAAGTGAGAGCTTTTACTATCCTAGTTTGGTACCAACGTTTCTTAGGGTTATCCTATCAACTAGTGCCTTTTCTTTCATGTTGATTAAAAGTGCTATTACATGTTGCTCAACATTCAAATGATCTCAAATGGTATCAAATTTTTCAAAATGACTCTTGGTCTTCTTTCTTCTTTACCTTCCATGTCTTTCTAATCTGTCATTTCCACTCTTCCTCTTCTTCATGTCTTCTTGATTATTTTCCTCCTATTATCATATAGTCTACCTTCTTCTATTCATTCTTTCTCTTCTTCCATACTTGATTCTTCTTCTTCTAGAACCATGGATCTTGGATATCTTTTTAGGGATCCTCATTTGAGCTCAGATGAAATCCACCTCCTTCTTGAATTTGAAAAGTGTTGTCACTCCAATAGATGCATGGATGCTAATGTTGCAACAAAAATGATTAAAAAAATGGATAAATCAGACACCTTTGCTAGGATCATGTCTTATAAATCAGATTCTTCATCCTCCAAGTCTTATCATGATTCTTCTAAATATCGTTCAAATTCCTTATCTTCCAAGTCTTATCATGATTCTTCTAAATATCATTCAAATTCTTCATATTCTAAATCTTACCATGACTCTTCTAGATATCATCCATCTAGGTCTTCACCTACCTCTTTTTCATGATATCATTCTTCTTCTACTTCTACCAAGAGTCTTATTCCTCTTATTGAGACATATGATAATGAACAACATGAAAAGTCTTGTGATATGCCTATCTATGATTCTTCTAGTGACAATGATTATGATGGTGATGATTATTACATTCCAACAGTTCCTAAAAGTCCTCCTAGTCCTATGCTTGTGCTTAAAGGGGATGAATCACGAAAAGATATTGATGGTAATTCACATGAATCAAATCTTGAAAAAAATATTGATAAATTTTGTGAACAATACCTAAATGATAAATCTGCATTTTTTGATGAAGAGAAAGCATTTTTTTGTGCTGAAATACAACATCAATGGGATAAGAGTTCCTCTTCTAAGAACCCTCATGCTGAAAATAAATATTACACTCTTAAGCAAGATCATGTTAATGTTGAACCTTTGTCTTCTGATGCTCCCCTTCCATCTTCTACTTCCTCCACTATCCATACATCTCTTAAAAATTCAGAGTCTTTCAAATCTCCTACCAATCCTTCATCCAACAAAGATCCTAATGCTTTTCATGCAGTTCCCTATAGTTATCCTCAAGGGCTACCTCTTAAAGAAACTCAAGCTAACCTTTACTTGGCTGCAAATATTTTTGATAATGGTAAACCTAAAGAACCTAAGCCTTCATGCACTATAATGGCCACTTTAGCTAGTCCTTCACAATCTCCTCCAAAGTCTTCCATACAATTCCAACATGCTTCCTTCTCCTTAGGAGTGGCTTCATGTCAAGAGGACTCTAAAAATGATAAAGAAAAGAATATAAAAAAAGATCAAGATCAAGAACCTTCCATGTCATCCAATCCTTTTCACAATGTTTATGATACATTTCATGGTTCTTTTGATCCCTTAAACCCTTTCTCATTCATTCCACCATGTCTTAAGTCTTCTCCTAAGCAAGATCAAGATACTGCTGGCACCACTGAGCTTATTGACAATAAAAATGGCCTTAGTACACTTTCTCCTTCCAAAGATGATACTTCCATTAAGGTTATTAAAAATGATGCTATTACTTCCAATGTTGAGCCTATTGAAAATCAAGATAACAATTCTATGCTTATGTTATCCAAAGATCCTTGTCAAGATCAAAGTCTTCCATCTTCTTGTTCTACCACTCCATGTTCCCTTCCACTTTCTACTCTTCCTAAGTCTTCTCAAGCTATAAGTTCTCCTATCAAAGAAGTTTCTCCTATTAAAGATGTTTATGTTCCTATTGAAAATCCTGATGCTCACTCTAAAGATGCTGATGTCCTTGATTGTCATATAGATGTTAATGAACTTATTGATTATCCTTTTGCATCTTCCACATCCATCCTTGTACCTCCCCCACCAATACTAAATGCTTCATATCTTCCTTCCATCTTGGGTCCTTATGTCCCTTCAATTTCCCCTCCCTCTCCTATCTTTCCTCAAGATCAACATAGATGCATATCCTTGAATCCTTTTCATCCACCCACTCACCTAAACTAGTCATATCATCCTTCTTCTTCCAGAAGTCCTAATTCTTTTGGAAGTAACTTGAATGTTCAATACAAGAAAAAGAAACAATTCAAGAAGCCATATAAAAAGGTAGACCACCATGTCTCATCTAATCAACATGGGGGCATAAAGTCAAAAGAGATATCTAAGAAAAAAATTATAAGACAAGTATGGGTTCCAAAATCCATCATTAAAGATATTATCTCTACATCATCAAAAAGAAATGAAAAGAGGCCTACAGCTATATGGATTCCAAAGTCTTTCTTCAGAAAGTCTAATGTTGAACAACAATTGAAGTTGACATTCAAGCTCCCAAAGAATTCCGCTTCATCTTCTTCCAAAAGAATTCTTCCATTCCATGTGCCTAAACTGCAACCTTTTCTATCCACTCATCATATTCCTTCACATACTCCTTCATTCACATTTTCTCCATCCTTTTGCCACCCTTCAAGGTGTGTGTTGACGTTGATCTTGCCTTCATTTCCATTTTTCAATCTCACTCACTTTGCATAAAGCCATATCCTCCATTTTTGTCTCCCATCTTCCTTTCCCTATTAGCATCTTTGAGCATATCATTTGTGTAAGAATTTGGCTTAGGCCAGAATTCACCCAAGAACAAAAGAACTCAACAATAGCACACAGTAGACCAAAATAGGTAGAGTATGATAAGAATGATGATATTCATTCAATAATGGATAAAACCAACATATATTGAGTACACTAGGAGTTCCTGAATATAAAGGCCTTAGGAGAGCTTCTAGAATGCCTAGAAGTTAGCACCATGACATGTCATACAACAAGGCACATGTCCACCAGATATGGATTATCCTCCATTAAGCATGGGATTAAGTGCGATGATGTGAGGATAAGACTACAATGGTGTAGCACGGAAATCAGTGGAGTAGACAACATGTGCTAAATGAGGAGTGCAGAAAACTGTGTTGTCACCATGACAACTAAGTAAATGATGCATACTCCTGTGTTGTAGACACCATGTGCCTAATTAGAGTTGCGTAACTCAATGAGAGTTCACAAACTCTTAAGTGTCTCACCTAAAATAATAATAAAATAATGCATTAACCTAAGTAAAACTTAAGTAAGTGTAATAAGTAAATACTTATTTACACCAACACCCCCCCTTAAGTGAAAGTTAGGGAAATGCCCTTAAGCTTACACAATCTAGGATGAAAATGCAAGATGGGTCCCAGCTACTAGGCCATGTTAGGTACCCATGTACATAATGATATGCAATCTCCCATAAAGCAAGGAAAGAGGGAAAACCTCATGGGAAAAACCCCCCACAAAAAGAGAGATAGATAGGATGCATGGATGGATGGAGTAATCAAGACCCCCCCATTATGACATACATCCAATATATAGATAAGAGAATGATGAGAAGAGGTAGAGAGTCAAAATGGGCTCCCCCCCCAAAAGAAGAATGCCGAACAGTGAATGCTCCAGTAAAGAAGCTGATCCAAGACTGCAGAATGGTGTTCCTCCCCTTAGGAAGAAACAATGCCAAGGGTACAAATGAGATGCTTCCACTGTGTGTGGAAGGAATCCCATGGATAAGTGATGTCTCTAAAACCTGCTCAACTAACTGAAGAACCTGTCCCAAAGAACTGTCTATCCTTGCAATTGATGAAGAACCCTGCTGCAACTACTGATCATAAGTATCCACATTCACTTCAACCTGTAAGGATTGATCATGTAGAGAATGAACAAGAGAGTCTGAAACTCTCATGACAACTAAAGAAGGTAATTCTGCATCAAGAAGAAAAGGTAGATCATGAATACTGTCCCCCAAATCTGTCACTGAACCTGTATCTGGAAGACTGAATGTACCCTACTGTTCTGGACCTATCACTGTGGCGATGTATGCATGTGGACTGAACTGATGAAGTGATCTCTCATTGTATCTGTCGATAGAACTCCATGTGTCTAAAGTTTTTGAAGCACTCACTATCAGTTTCCACACTATATAATGTGCGAAGAGGAGTAGAGAACAAGCTCAGAGAACTTTCCTCAAAATGTACATCCTTCTCCACAAAAATTTGATGTGTCTCAGGATCAAGAAGTCTATATGCCTTCACACTGTCTTCATAACCAATGAAAGTACAAGGCCGAGATGTCTGTGCCTTGCGACCCTTGGAAGATCTATTTTCCCATGCAGGACAACCGAAGACTCTAAAGTGTGTCACAATAGGTTTTCTACCACACCATGCCTCAAAAGGAGTTTTTCCATCTAAGACGGGATGAGGAGAATGATTAAGAATGTGAGTGGCACTTGAGATTGCTTTGACTTCTAATGATGGATCTAGAGACTTGGCATGAATCATGCAACTTGCCATAGACTTAAGAGTTTAGATCCTCAAAGCTGCAACATCTGTCTTATGCGAATTGAATGCTGAAGCAATCTGAAGATCAATGCCCTCATGTCTACAAAAATCCTTAAGTCTTCTATTCACATCCATGTTTCCATTGTCCATGCGGAGTACTTTGATGGCCTTTCTGGATTGTCGTTCTACATGAGCCTTGAAGCTTCTAAAACTTCACCCTTGCTATGCAGAAAGTAGACCCAAGTGAACCTGGAAAAGTCATCAACAAATGTAAGTATGTAGCGACCCTAGCTGAATGCAAAAGGACTTGCTAATACCATGTGAACCATTTGAAGAACACTTTTTGCTCTAGAAGACTTCCCTCTTTGTAACTTCCCTTTTGGATGCATATCCACTGAATCTGATGAACACTTACCCTTAGAAAAGTTGATTTGAGGTAGACCTTTGACCATTTGGTATGTGCAAAGTTGCTGAAGATAGCGATAGTCAAGATGACCATACTGCTCATGCCATAATTGCATGTTTGAATGTGATTGTGATAAGAAGGCCTTTGAAGGAGTCTTGGATACAAAATGCGAGAAAGAGTACAACCTCTTGTGATCATTCACTTTCCCTACTGCAACCAAGGAATTATCTTTAAGACTGTGCACTTGAACTGAGTCAGGAAGGAACTCAACTCTATGTCCATCTCTGAGGTGAGTAATTTGGTAGATTGAAAGGAGATTTGAACTTAGGTTTGGAACATAGAGAACCTATTGAAACTCTCCATTTTCCATTTCCACATTTCCTTTTCCTTCAACTTCCATTTTTCTATCATTCCCCATGAAGATGTGTGGTACCCTTGAGCGATTCAATGAAGAAAAATCCCCCTTTGAAGAACCCATATGATATGAGGCACCGGAGTCAAATATCCATTCCCTTGAAGAGTTTATATTTGCCATGAGTGCTTGCCCTTTGTTTTTTGAATCGGAAGAAGATCCCTTCTCCTTATAAGCATTAGGCAATGGAACATTATGTTTCTTCATGATGTTGGTCAATTCATCAATCTTTTTAAGATAGCAATCATGCTCTTCATGACCCATTTTCTTGCAATAAGCACACTTCTTCTTCTCCTTATTGTTGTTGTCCCCTTTCTTGTTGGAATTAGAGGACTTGCCTTGTTGATTAGATTGAGGTGTTGTCTTTTCTGTATCCTCAAATTTGCTCTTCCATTTCTTCTTACCCTTTCCTTTGTTTGAAGATTGTCTAGCTGAATGTTGAGAACCCTCATTGGCCACCAATGCTTTGGTCTAAGGTGATTTGAGAATCCCCATTGTTTTCAACTTCTTTTCTTCATCATCCAACAGTTTAGCATATTCATCAAAAGTTAATTTCTTGTAGGCAGACCCTAAGGTAGTCTTTGAGGTGTTAAAAGAAGAGACAAATGTGGAATATTCGGATGGCAGCTTGTTGTGAATGAGATAGATCAGTCTATCATCTTTGATAGAATTCCCACAATCAGTAAGCTTTGTCCTTAATTCATTCACCTTGATGATGAAGTCTTGTATTGAGTCATATGACTTAGGATCTAAGGAAACTAACTCATCTTCTATTTTGAACACATCTTCTTCAGACACTTTACCATAAAGGTTTTCGAGGGTATCCCAAGCTTCCTTGGATGTAGTACATTTTATGATTTGATACATGATCTTATCATCTACCCCCAAACATATATCACCTAGGGCTTTCCTATCCATGGCTACCCATTCAGAAAGTTCACTTGTTGATACATTATCACTTGCTGCTTTAGGAAGAGTACCATCTACATATTGTGAAACTCCATTATGCATTAAGTGATACAACATTTTGATAGACCACGTAGCATAGTTATGAGGAGTTAACTTAGGAAACTTAAAGTTACCCATGATGCAGAAAAATGAAAAAGATTTGTAGAAAAGAGAGAACACAACACCAAGAATACCCCCCCTTTTCACTAAATCAAGAAACCCCCCAAAAATAGATGCTTTGGGCACTTTATCAGTAGTGTGATTACAATGGGCCACTTTCCAATTTAGGCCTTTTTGGACTTTTGATTTTTCTTGTTAAAACTTCTCAATAGAGTATAAATCTGAAACTTTACAATGTGCTACAGAACTGAAGCAATACAAAGCAAAGAAAGGCCCTATTCTAAAAGTAACAATTTTTTCCACACAAACTACAATCTAATGCCAGATCTGGAAAGTAGACAAAAAAATACGCACTTTCAAAAAAAATAGAACCTGTTTTCGACTCCACATGTGCCCGTACGGAGCAGTTGAAGTTGCAAAATGCAGGATTACTCAGGTACAGTCACCAAAAAATGCAAATTCTGAAAAATCCGTGCACCAAAACCAAAAAATAGCTGCACCACTGAAAAATTTAGAAAATTTTAGTCAATGTCAAAAAAAAATGCACCTGATTTGGAGTCCGGATGTGCGAGTTATGGCCTCTTGAAGTCGGACTGCCAAAACCAAAATCAAACTGGTGAGGGGTTGCACCAGCAAAAGATGGGGTTAAATTTGATGGTCATACGGCTGTCATAGTAGTTATAAAATGGCCAAGTTTGATGTCCAGATGGGCATCAATTTTAGGCTCGTAAAATGATGACGTCAGCAAGAAACTCGACCACCCAGATGACGTGGTGATGACGTGGCCTTCCGTACTGTACGGATCGTACAGAATTGTTGACATGTGTAGGGGACATGGATAATAGCCAGATGTTGACTGGGCAGGCTCGGCGCAGGCATGGCAGAGGAGACTGCGTAGACGAATCAACTGATGCCGCGTGGCACTGGCAGATTGGTCCCCGTGTCGGAGGTTGCACAGACCTTGCCGAAAAATCGATGCCGGATTTCATTTGCGGTTGTCCGGGACTGCGAAAGGGTTGCCGAGAATGTGGGAATTAGTCCCACATTCGGTGGGAAAGTAGAATATGCGTTGTATAAAATGAAAGTCCCACAAATCGGTAAACGAATGAAAATCTGCCGAAGGGAATTGTCCCGCTGGTTGTTGGTGGGTATCGCCGCGCCGGTTGCCACTGTTGGGGTATGCAGTGGCCTTACCAGAATTTCGTTGCCGGTTTCTGTGCACAGGTTTGAATCTGGCAGTAGTGTCGCAGGTTCGGCCCGCTCAGATTAATTAAGCCCTACGTAAATTAATTCGAAAATCCACCACCAAAAAATGAAACAGCCGAGCCAGGGTGTCACAGCCCGGTTTGGCAAAAAAACTTTCTCTGCTGTGCCAATTAAATCAATTTTTTTTTTTGAAAATTATAGAGAATTTAATAGATCTGAAAATACAAATCAGATCAAAAAACGATCATACCCAATTTGCAAATCGATACCTTCGGGTGCCGATTTGCAAAAATTTTTTGCCTCACGATCAACTTTCACCCAATATAGGCAAGTTTATAGTCAATCTTCACCAATTTAGCACTCCGAACGTAACGAAGAGGTCAGATTTGGCTCTAGATGCTTCCAATTTCTGCGGATCCTCCGGAATTGATGTGCTGAAGCATGAAAGGTCTCGAACGGCTACGTGATGAGAATCCTCCTCAGCTTTGATACCATGTAAGAATTTGGCTTAGGCCAGAATTCACCCAAGAACAAAAGAACTCAACAATAGCACACAGTAGACCAAAATAGGCAGAGTATGATCAAAATGATGATATTCATTCAATAATGGATAAAACCAACATATATTGAGTACACTAGGAGTGCCTGAATATAAAGGCCTCAGGAGAGCTTCTAGAATGCCTAGAAGTTAGCACCATGACATGTCATACAACTAGGCACATGTCCACCAGATATGGATTATCCTCCATTAAGCACGAGATTAAGTGCGATGATGTGAGGATAAGACTACAATGGTGTAGCACGGAAATCAGTGGAGTAGACAACATGTGCTAAATGAGGAGTGCGGAAAACTGTGTTGTCACCATGACAACTAAGTAAATGATGCATACTCCTATGTTGTAGACACCATGTGCCTAATTAGAGTTGCGTAACTCAATGAGAGTTCACAAACTCCTAAGTGTCTCACCTAAAATAATAATAAAATAATGCATTAACCTAAGTAAAACTTAAGTAAGTGTAATAAGTAAATACTTATTTACACCAACAATTTGAATTCCTTTGTATATCATGGTTTAAACATTCAAAGAGCATTATCTCAAAAGCTTGACTTCTTCCAAAAAAAATTGAAAAAGATTGAAAGAAAAAAGAAAGAAAAAAAAATGAAAATTTTGAAAATGTGCCTTGGTGAAAACCTGGTAATCAGGCACCTTGGTAGCAAAAGTAAAGAGAAATAAATTCATCCTAGGGTGAAAACCACTCTCTTGTGGTGCCTTGGATAAGTACCATGATGAAAACCTAACAAATAGGCATCATGTGTAGTTCTTCTACATCTTTTATTGATTTCGTCTTCTCTCTTTGATCTTGACAATGTTGACCTATAGACAAACATTTGGCTATCTTGTGAGATATCTTATGATGATCTTGTTTTCATTCCTTTCATGTTTAGCCTTCATATCTATTTTCCTCCATTCATTCTAGTCTTTTGCTACCCTTTTCCCATTTACCCCTTTGGTCTTGATCTAATAAAATAGAGTAAAATATGATGCTATAAAGTCTTTTGACATGTCTACTTCTTTGGATTGCATCTTTCCCACTTTTACATTATGCTTTCTTGAATTATCCTATATTGGCCTTTCATTTCTTGTCCAAATGTTCTTTACATGACAAATTTTCCCTAGCTTGGGTACTCTTGAGGAGTCAACCTTTGAATATCACTTTCACTTGCTTCATACACTCCTTGCTTATCCATAATATGCATTAGCTTATTGCTTCATCATGTCCTCCACCTTGTTAGACATTGGGACTGCACGATGTGATCTTGCTTAAGAGTTTGATGCCCATTCTATCTAGGGGCATCTTTGTACATATTTATTGATCTTGAAAAAAATTCAAAAAAATTGATATATTTTAAAAAATCCAAAAAAAATGGTATATTGTAAAAAAATCCAAGTGGTGAAAACTTGGAAACAGGTGCTACTTGAGGCCTTTGCACCCCTGTTTCTTAGCACATGTCCTTGACACTTAGCCTTTCTCCACCATGCCTTGTCCTTGTTACCTTGGTTTGGAATTGGTCTTTGTCTAGGGGGCATAACTATGTTGGCTTTGGTTTCTTAGATTTGTGAGTCTTTAGGACACCTCGCAAATGGTGTTTTTCAACACCCATTGACATCGAGTGTTTTTCAACACTTATTGGTTTGGTCTTACCTAGTATCATCATGTGATCTTACCTTCCTGCAAGCATTTGATCCTTGTCCTCAGAACTCAGTATCAGTTAACACACTTAAATTTTTAAATGCAACACTTAATGCTTGACTTATGTCATGATTTTTTTCTCTGTGTACTAACTGTTATTGATTTTTGTTGAGTGTCTTTGTCTGATAAGTCTCTCCATGATGCATCGCTAAAAGACTTGGGACATGCGACATGTTTTTTTTTTTTTTTCTTGTGGGTGTGGTCTTGAACTCTAGAGTGTCTTTTTTTGTCCCCTTGAAACACTTAGGAGATTTGAGACATCATCCTTGATTGTTTTTGCACAACCATTCTTATAGTCATCTTGGCACCTATGCCTTGATGCGAGCATAGTTTTTCTATATTAAATTGGGTAAGCTAACATCGAAGTCATCTTGACCTTTATGTCTTTGATGCTTATGTTAGAATCTTTCCACATTTCAATCCAATATAAATCGCATTCATATCTTCATAGTTGCATTTGTAACTAGTGATGATTGTGTGCTTTTTCGATGTCCGTTAATAATGGCCCAATGATGAAAATAAGTTCTTTTACATTCTCTAATGAATGATGAACACAAAATCCTATGTTACAATTGCTCTTTTGCAAGTATACCATTGCATTTCATGTAGCTTGCATTATTAGACTTCATGTTAGTTTGCATTTTTAGGCTGCATTATGAGTTTGAGAGGGTTCTCCTTTCATCTTTATTGTAGACATTTAATCAATTGTGATCTCATTTTGATCTTCATTTCCTTATTTTCTTTCGTGATCTCAATCAAAATTTCTATCTTAAATAGTTGATTGATTTTTGAAGCATTTTCTTTTCTTATTTCTATTTCTTTCCATATCTTTCAAACTTCTATCTTCCATTTTCTTTTTCCCCACTTATTTTCTTCTAAATAACCTTTGGGGCATAATATTTCATGCTTGATGATCTACCTTGGTTCTATGATTCTTATATCTTTCATCTTACATCAAGAACCTTATCTTTTGTTCGATTTGATCAAATTTATCAATTTGTTGTTTCTCCTCTATCTTATTTCGATTTCAATCACGAGGGGGCAGTAATTATCAATTTCAATCCTTGATTCAGATTTATCAATTTTATCCTCGACTTTTTCAAGTTAAAATTTATTTGTATTCTTTGTCCTGATGTGTTCCCGAGTCGACCACACATCTGGGTTGTTTTGTGATCCCAAATTGACCTCACACTTCAATTTCTTTCTCTGACTACATGTGTTCCTGAATTGATCACACATTAGTCAAAGAGGGGCAAATGTATGCACCCAAAAATGGTCGCCTAGACTATGGGCCCCCATTATTCAATTTATCAATTTATCAAATTTTTTGAATCAATGGTTTGTAATATATTCAAATCAATTTCCTTGATCAAATTCGATTTATTTCATTTCTAAGATTGATCATTTTATTCCAAGTCTTATTTAATTAAAAAAAAATCTTCTCTTTTAATTAAATAAAATAAAATCCCCATTTAATTAAAAGAAAACCTCTCTTTTAATTAAACAGTTCATCCACATTTAATTAATTAAGAGAAAAACCTCTCTTTTAATTTAATTAAATATCATCTATTTAATTAAAAAAAACTTGCTCCCTTTTAATTAAATAAAAATCCCACTTAAATATCTCTTTTGATGAAAAAATAAAATAAAATAAATTCTTTTTATTTAATTTCTCTACACTTAAAAATGTGATCTAAGTGGGATTTATCTTTCCACTTTCTCCTCAACCACTCCTCTTTTCTCATTGGTGGAATTTTGTCTCACATGGATCAAGCTCTATTATCCCATATTGGTTGTGAGAAGCCTCTCACCTCCATATTTTCCTTTATAAGGGAGAGCCCTCTCCTCATGTTAGACACACATGATTATGCTATCGTTATGCTGCAGGTTTGAAGACCAATTTTTGAAGGAGTTTGAATACAAAAGCTTTTTGTGGAGAACTTCTATTTTCTTGTCTCTTTCTCTCTTGCACTCATCATGGGCTTTTAGCTTAGATCTTGCATTTAAAGATTAGATTTTGCTTTCATAGATTAGATCTTATTTTCATGCATATTTGAAGATCATGGAGACTAGCATTCTTGCTTTTCCTCTTTGAATCTCTCATCTCATGGTGTACTTGCATGGGCACAAAAATAGGTCAAACTGAGGGCCTCCATTGCAAACCCTTGCACTCTATGAGTAGAGAGCTAT
The DNA here is from genome assembly GCA_028749045.1 of Cupressus sempervirens. Taxonomy (NCBI): domain Eukaryota; kingdom Viridiplantae; phylum Streptophyta; class Pinopsida; order Cupressales; family Cupressaceae; genus Cupressus; species Cupressus sempervirens. The sequence continues at coordinate 26,764,492 of CM053785.1, read as the reverse complement.
GGATCGATTTGTGAGGGCTCATTCTTGAGTTTTCTTACATGTAATGATTCATAGAAATGTGACAACATTTTACCACACACCAAGCATTAATGGTGATTTTTTCATCAAAAAGGGTAGAATTTGACTTCATTTTTCACCATGACTTTAGAATTCATAGAGCTAAGAGATTTCTAGGTGCATTCAAGTGATTTTGAGTGAATTCATAGCTAAAGAATTTTTTCAAAAATTTTCTATCAGTTACTAAGTAGCAATGATATCCAGAAGCATCAACAGTAGCAAGGTGAAAAGAGGTTCAGAAATGTTGGTTAAGGGTGTGGAGTTGAATGTGCCAAATTTCAAACTAGTTCTAGCAATTGCAGAGGCACTTGACCCTAATGGTGTGTAATCTAAAATTCCACCAAAGGTACTCCTAATTAATGATATTCACACTAATTTTAAGTGTTCTATTCAGGAGATAGGAATCCTAGAAATGGATAGTGCTTTAGAGGAAATGTGTGTTGATGGTTCACTTAAACCCAAGCATAAGCAACTTGAAACAAAAGGGTTGACCCATATCACACATCTACCAAGAAGTTTTTAGATAAAATGGATTAGGTATATTCTTAGCCGTGTACACAATGGTCAACTATGGTTAGAATAGCCCATGTTAATAACCAAGAAAATGATTCTTAAGATTACTAGTCTTCCCATGTTGAGTAAAGAAAAATCTACCAAAACCCTAGGTCGAGATGAACTCTAGAAGAAAACCCGGCCGAGTGGGATATTAGAAGTTTGAAAATTAGCACCATTTTTGATGTGGAGCTAAGGTTTGGAATTCATGTTATTGCCCACAAAATTTATAGCTCTAGTTGATTGAACAACATGCTATGTGAGGTAGTAGACTTAGCATTTAAAGTTGTGAAGAAAAATATGGAATTTGACTTGTTAGAATTACTGCTAAGGCAATTAAATAAGAATATGGATAGCATCCAAACATCAAAGAACAACCCTTGTAAATTTGGTTCTTTTTTTACATGTATTTTCTTCTTTTTCCCATATAAATACTCTATTGTGTGGAGAAAAGATGTTCCTATTTTGTATCAGATAAATGAGTTTATTGCAAAAATGGGTGTAAATTTTGACAGTATTATGGATAATTATTTTGAAGATTTCAAGGAAAGAATGAACAATAGGTTCAAGATTCCTCCTAAACTTGTTGAGGATTACAAAGATTATGTGTGTTTCATGGTAGACTGTGATAGAGTATACATTCAGGCAGTTAGGCCCCAAGTTGCATGAGTGAAACCTCTCCCATATGAGGTCAATATTGATGAAACTAGGGACATTACTGAAGCATTGGTAAATGAACCAATTGATCCAAAGCAACCAATTTTTGGCACATATGATGAGGAAAAAGCTAGAATTGAACTAGAAATCAAGCTACCTTAGGCAATCAACAAAGGCAAGAGGAAGATAGCTAAGATGAAAACTACCACTGGCCCTCTTATGCTTACAAAAGGTAAAGGAGAGGATGAAGAAGAAGAAGAAGAAGAAGAAGAAGAAGGAGAAGAGCAAGAATCAAAGAAGGAGGCAGAGCTAGCCAAGAAGAAAGGGAGGTTAATCATTACAAACCTCCAAAGGCCTCCACAATTATTTTCACTAGAAGAGGCAAAGGAAAAGGTGAATTTTTACTCAGCAAGCCCCCACTTACCTTCCAAGACAGACTGAAATAGATGGAAGAAGGAGTTGACATCACAAACTTCAAGGCCCTAAAGTTTGAAACAAGAATTGATGTTGAGAAGACACAAATTGAGGAATTGGTACTTACCAAAATGGGAAAATGGAAATATTCCTCGGACCAAATTGCTCCTCAAATTTCAAAAGAATTATTGGTAAGATTTTAGCCAAGTAGGAATCTACTGTGCAGATAGCAAAAGATATTTATGAACAATCTTTGAGGAAGTTATTGCCTAATCTTACTGATATAGAAGTCAAGGTAGCAATGAAGAATAATCAAGGTCAAATGATGATTAGATTCCATACATGTTTGATTTTAATCAAAGATATTGAGCATGTTGTTAGAGATGCAATAAACATGTGGAAGAACATCTATCATCTGCATAAGCCTAGTGATGATCTAGTGGAGATCAAGGATGATGATCATGATGATAGTGATGATGAAGAAGAGGATAACACTCTATGTATTACATTTGATGTTGAAGACTATCAGGCATTAAGGGTTGATGATGAAGAGAAAGAGGAAGAAGCTGAAGAGGAAGACAAGGAAGAAGATGAAGAAGATGATCCAATGAAAATTGTAGTAGAAGGCATTGCTTCCCTTCCTCAATATCCACCTAAAATTACTACATCATTAGGGTTGGAGATAGCTTTAACAAGCATGATTTCCACCACCACAAATATATCATCTGCACAATCATCACCAACTACTCCACAACTCTAGATATCTACAATGGAAGTGTCTACCACTTCATCTATCGAGCTACAGCCCTCTTCATCAGCTCCTAAGAAATCTACTTCAGCAATATGCATAGCTGCCAGTTCTCCAATTATATCAACTTCTACTATAACATGTACAATAAGTTTTCAAGTTTTCTCTATAGTTTTATCAACTACAACTTTAATTGCACCAACCTCTATTCCAGTTAGTTCTTTAGTTGTAAATATTCCAGTCTATACATTACCTATTGGTACTTCATTTTTGGGAAGCACATCAATTTTGGATATAGCTAGTACCTCTCTCAGTTTTCCTTTAGTTGGACCAATTCAGGTTTTTACTGCAAGTCCGTCTATTTAAACTATTGTTTCCATTTCTAAGTCCAAGGAGGTAAGCTCAGAAGTAAAACCAAAGACTCCTCTAAAATTTTTTCTTACTAGCAAAGCAATTGATGAAGATATTGATTTGGACAAGGAAATTATTATTCCTAAGATAGATTTGGACACTATCATTGCTAATGAAATGATACTAGTTAGTTAGCTTTTAGAGAAAAAATCAAGGTAGAAGCAGTTGAGAGATTAGAGAGACAAAGAATTTATAATAATTAAGAATGCTAAAAATATAATTACTAAGGCTATAGGTGTTGAAATTGATTCATCTCAACACATTTTGTTACAGTTAGAAGAGGCTATGCATAAGTTCAATGAGGACACTTCTAGCCAAGAGAAACTCATTGAAAACTTGAAAAATAAATTTGATAATAAGGTGCTTGAGCACATTGCAATAAATCATGTAGAGTTATTTTCAATTTTGAACAATTTTGAACAATCCTTCACAAATGTAACAAGGATATAAAGGAGAAATTAAATAAGATTGATATAGACATGAAAGCAAGCACTCAAAGGTTACAGCTTGACTCGAGTTCAAGCTCATCACATCACATGAAGGTGAAATTTTTGTCAAAAATGTAAGTAGAATTGTTAAGAGAGGAAGCTAGGATCAGGTCTACACTAATTGATATCCAAAATATGATCCTTCTAGTTATGGACTTAATGCAAAAACACATTGCATATTCAAAAACATTAGTCCAGGATAATAATTTTTCTATAGCAGATCACATGATTAAACTTTCTGCAGAAGTTCAAGTGGCTCTTTCTACCTACAAAATTTTGCAAGAAAATTGGAATAAGACATTGGATCTTATTCTCAAGGTACATTTTGAATTTCTCTCACATTTTTGTGTCTCTATTTGATTTGTTTTCATATCTCTTTGGCATTGCTATCAAAAAGGGGGAGAAAGAGATAGTAAGAGACAATAAGAGATGATAAGAGACTTGTGAAGAAATAAGGAAGAAAATAGATTGATTTATGTATAGTGTAAGGCTATGTATATATCATGCCATATGTATGGGGGAGATATGTAAGGTATGTATATATAGAAACTTCACAAAGATCAACTTTGAAAAATCAAAAATCAGTATGTAAGTGTACATAAGTTTTGGCTCATAAGTGTTTTTTCACTAATGCCAAAGGGGGAGATTGTTGGCATCATGTTATATTTGTCATTAGTGACAACACTTATTCAATTTTGAATGGCTACCAAGCTCATCACTCAATCTATAGTTTATACTGAGCATTTAGTGGTTACCTTGTAAGTTCAACAGTTAAGCAATTCACATCGAGCATTCCTGAAGCTATCGAGTGAATGTGCAATTCAGCAATGTTCACCGAATAGGCAGTGGTCACTGAGCTTCATAGTGTCTACCAAGTTATCATTTTGTGTGATGTGAATTCAATGTCTACCAAGTGATGGATGTATAGTGTTTATCAAGTGACAACAAGGTAAATGAAGGATTTAGTATCTACCGATTGACAATATATCTACTGAGTCTCTAATGGTTATCGAGTTCAAAGTTACATTGTGTGATTAGTATGGACTGAGCTTCTACTTCTACCAAGTGCATGATGATGTCAAGTAATGTAGTGGATGTTGAGTATCAGAAGGTCACCAAGTTTTCTTGAAAAACTTGAGTTTTCTACTATTTGGTTGACTCAGTAATATTTTGTTTGCTTGTGTTTTAGCCAACCTTGTAATTGTAAATTTTGAAATGGTATATATGTAATGTATTTTACCATTTGCAATGTATGATGAGTATGTTAATGGAATGGATAATGTAATGTTTTGAGAAGAGTGAATGTGAATCATTAGTAGAGTATAATATTCAACAAGGTCATTAAGGAGTAGCAAAGACATATCAATCAAAAGAGGTGATCTATACTTCAAATATCTAATCAGCAATCAAGTTTTAAGTTAGATCTACTATTTCATTCTAATAGGTGAATTAGTTTTCCAATCTTTTAATAGGGTAGACTTAACATTCTTTGTATAAATCTCCTAATAGAGTGCATACTTCATTGTATGTTTGTAAAACCTCTAACAAGGTGGATCTAGCGGTCCAAATTGCTCTTAACAGGGGAGATCATTAGAAGTAGTCAATGTAAGCCCTAAAAAAGAAAATTTATAATGTAGTAGTGAATTTTTGTGGGTATCATCCCAACCATAGTTTTACTTTCTATTTGGAAGGTTTCTGGGTCACCAAAATATTGTGTTCATGTGTTATGAATGTTTATCTTTTCTCATGCATACAATAGATTAGATGAATGAATGGTGAATGATTTATATTGTTACAGTGCTGATTTTTTTAAAGAATTTTTGAGGTTACTTATTCACCCCTCCCCTCTCAGTAACCTAGCTAGTCTTGATTATTTCCAACACTACTATCCACTTGGTCAAGGTTGGCAGATAAACTTTGTGTAGCTTGTTCATTTAAACATTCTTAGTGTAACCAAACTTTGTAACCTTAAGTAGATTATCAATGCATCATGTCATCACTATCTTAACTAATCCTGGTACTTTATTAAATAATCATAACTCAACCTTTCTTCTAGGTGCTATTGTTACATCTTTTGATCAAATCCTCTTCATCAATCAAATAAGTGATAGTACTTAAATATTATAAGTAGTTGTCTCACTATAAAATAACAGGTTTGCCATTAGTGAAAAAACAATGATTGAAACATATAGTCTCCCTCTTTAACAATCTCCTTCTACAACATCTCTTTTAAATCAATTATTAAAAAACTATACCAACTAGAGACTATGTAAAATCTATGGTTAAGTGTACAAAAACCTCATCTTCAATCCTTAATCCATACGATCTTGATCTGTGTTTGCTACTGTATCATTCTTCACAATATTTTAACATCAATGACAAACATAGTCATGAATGCAACACATAATCATGTTTTCAATCTCTACAAACCTTGAAAATGGCTAGAATACTACCCCATAGGAATATCATAAACATTCGTGCTAACACAAATGATCTTAAAAACCATACTAACTGAAAAATCAAAAGACAATTCCTTAACAAAAATGTTTTCCAAATTGGAAATGACTTCAATGTGTAGATTTATACAAGAGGACTACTCAAAAAGGAAAGATTGATAAAATTAGGTAATGTAGAAAACTCTAACATGCTTATGGATGCCATACTAGAAAGAGAGAAATGGCATGTGGAAGTTGAGCTTGTTGACAGTTTCTTGACAAGTGACAATTTGATTTGATATTATGAATGACCAAATTATATATCTTACTATGACAATGGACTTTCAACTATGATCTCTCCAAAGAAGAATGTTTAATTCATATTCACACACTAGAATGAATATTCCATTGAACACCTCCGATGGAATGACATATGCAATCTACCTCTTGATCTATGAATTTTCAACTTGGCAATGTCATTACTAATATTGCCCATTGGGTTTCTCAATTATTAGGCATTGTAATTACCACCATTTTCTTCTCCTCATTTATAAAACCATTTATCTTTTCATTCTATACCAAAACTATTGAACTTTCTTGATTTTACATTAATGTGGGTACTTCTTTCTTCCAATCCTTTCACCACCCTTTCACACCTCTTGTTCCTCTATACCTTGGGTCTACACAAATATATAAGGAAAAATAGATTGTGTGATTCTTAAAAAGGTATTCTTCATTAATACATTCTAGAAATATTGCATACAACAACCCATCATAATATAATTGTTCACAAACTTCTTATTGTATAATGAGAATATTATGTGTATTCAATTAAAATATATATAAACTATTACTTTAAGATTAGGGTTATTTTATAATCTAGTAGGTAATAGTAAATATATTTGGATTTATATTTGATGATAGCATACAATGTCATGTCCAAATATTACAATTTGAAAACTATATTCCAATCACTATGACAATTGCATTGATTTTAACTACATATTTAATAATTGCACATGTAAACAAAGAAAATATCACAAAATCAAATGATACTTTCCCAAAACCTTGCTATATATTATAATAGAAAAAAAATATCATTCTAATTGTATAATAACATTTCCTTCAAAGTGGGTGAGGATCAAGTAATGAGGTAGAAGCCTTGGGACTACTATGGGGTTTAGAGTTAACACATAATGTGAGAATCCAAAATTTGATAGTGGAGGGAGATTCACTATTATTAATTGAGGTTGATAAGGGAAATAATAAGATGAGCTAGCATGCAATGTTGATTATTAGAGAAGCTCAAATTCTTTTGAATGGGATTAATGAAGTTATAATTCAACATGTTTACAAGGAAGGAAATCAAGTGGTGGACATCTTGGTGAGGTACGGACATGAGGCTATTAATGCCCAAGTTTGGGAAAATGAGTATGATCTTCCAGTGGTGATTAAATCACTTGCTTAAAAAGAAGGCTATTCAAGTAATGATGTCTACTTTATTTAAAAAGGAAAGTTTTACTACCATCATTATGCACTTTGTGATGTGTACTTTCAAGATCCTAAATTATTAGCTAATATGGTGGGATGGGCCATGATGGCACTAACTTTAGTGGAAGCACTAGTGTTGATAAATTATTATGTAGTTAACTCTACTCTTGATTTGGTAATTATAATTAGTGATGGAAAATGAAAGCACGCTAATCAATGCAAGATTTGGGATGATATTTTAGTGCAGCCAAGAAAGGCACTTTCTAGATCTCGAGGTCAACTTTTATGAAGGGATTACAGAAGCACTATGACCTGGTAGTCCGAATTAATTTTGTTCAAAATTAAACTATGTGAAAAGCAAGTGTTTGGTGAATATTTTTGGCTTTCTAGTTTTTAGGTTGCATTTTCTAGTGTGAAAGCTTGGCTCTTTCTTTTTTGGGTAGAGTTTTGAAGTTGGTGAAGGGTATGGTGGTGGAGTTGAAAAACGGAGAGGACTTGATTGTTGATCTTAGTGAGGAGAAAGTTATAGAGGGTACTAATGTGGAAATTCAACCACTCAGAATTGAAGAGGTTATTTCAAAGATAAGGCAAAATATATGCATTTTAAAGAAGGTGGGATTATTCTATTGATGTAGAGTATTGAAGGCCATAATGAGATGGTGACCTAGTAGTTTGTGGACCCTTAGAAGAACCTATGGGTTAACATTGATGAGGTTTCCTTTGAGGTTACAAAATGGATTTTTTCAAATGCTACCAGTCCAACATTAGAAGGAAAAACTTGGAGAAAAAAGGCTAGGTTGGGAGACATGACAAGCCTAAGGAAAGGTTTCCATTCTAATGAAGCCCATATTCACTTTTGTGGCAAATTTTCTCGTCAAAAGCTTTGAGAACCTTAGGATATGGTTTTTTATGTCATCATCTAATAGATAACCATGGGAGACATATTCAAGGTGCATTACTACTATCACTTTCCCATATTGAACTATTTTAGGAATAAGGAGGGTATGCATAGGATCATGGTGTACAAAAAAGTGGTGATCAAAATAATATGTAGTTTTGAAAATCTATTCTGATTTTTTCCCACCCATCCTCATACCAAACCAAAATATTATTACCTTTATAAGTCCTTGTATTGCTTTGGATACCAAACCTACATGTTCAACTTAAAAAATGTCTTGAAAATATGTTTTTGGCCTGTTCTTGTCTATTTTTTACTTCAAACATGTGTCTGATGCTTTTTTTCACCCAAATTTGATGAAATGAAAAGAGTTTCTTAATAATGTTCTTATCTTTCCATAAATGTAATGTTTGTTGAATTGTGAGTTAAGTAAGTAATTATTATTCATTTTCTAATGGAGTTACACATAAAGTGGTGATTAACACACTGATTGATAAACAAATATAAATTTCAAATGGTAAAATTTTTTGAAATCCAAAAGATGTGCCACATTATATACCTCTTCCACTATAAGAAAAATAAAATAAAATTTAAATTTTTTAAAGTTTTGAATTAGTTAAGGTGGTCAAACATGGGAGGTTTTTTATTCCAAAAATACTATAGTAGAAAATTCATAATTAATTATTTATTTGGAATAAAAATACCCAAAAATATGTGTCAAATATGGGCATGAGTCTACTTCTTATATCTATAATCATATTAAAAAATATTATCATTTTATTTTTATTAAAGTGGCTAGAAATACACCTACTTCTTATTTTTGTCTTGAAATTTTTGTACTATTGCATTAAAATTCATAATTTTGACCAATCAATTTTTTTTTTTTCAGATAAGGGCTAGTAGTTAAAAAACTAAATTCAATTTCGTATAGATTATTTTGTCATAGGTTTTTTATTGAAAGTTCATAACAAGATTAAAATTGCATGTGAATTCGGCATAACCTCGATTTGCTAACTTTTCATTGCCACTTGAAGGCATAGATTGGTTGACCATGATCTTGCACATACCCAAGAGTGTGTTTCCTTTCCCTATGTACTTTTACATTCCATTTAAGATTGTGTGTGGAACATTAGGAAAAAAGGAGAGGAGGGAAAAAGTTATTCTATTTTTCACCAAGCCTTGATTTTTAACCTTTTTAAACTCTTCAAAGGCTTTCATCCCCAAATCTTGAGCCAAAGCCCTTTGCCTCTAAAAATCACTAAAATGGGTTGGAATATTTCTCCCCCTCAACCTAAACCTAGAGTAATAGGGATGCCATTGCTTCTACTCAGAAGATACAAATGGAAAAATTTGAGATCCTTAATGTTTAGAATACTAGCACCACCATCAGGTATGAAACCAATAGGTTGAGAAAAAGACTTAGAGAGAAAAATCCCTTTCCCAATCTTGGTCTAGTTAAAGCACATACATATACTTTGAAAAATAATTCTAGAAAAAGTTTGGCCCTAGACCAAAACAAAAATACACTAGAAGGAACTATGGGGAACAAGAGGAGGTCAAAACTAATAGTGAAGGTAAAAATGAGAAATTAATGAAGGAGAAACCAAATAGCCCTTTTCCCTCAAGGATTTCTAACACCTTCAAAATGGAGACCATTACCTCAGATTTTGGGAAAGTGGAGAATGTTGGTGAATAAGGCATGGTTACTTTTCTTGTTAGAATTGGGAACTTGGTCAGTCAAACTAAAGCAAAGGTTACTGGGGGAGAGGATGGGAAGAAGTCTAAACAAATGGTGGGAGATCATATCTAGTAGGAGGGGGATATTATGGGAAAATGGATAACAAGAAAGGAAACATGAATATTGAGAAGATGGAAAAGTCCATTGCTAATTTGGTTAAGAAGAATGTAGACCTGGAAGGTAAGTTTGATAGGGTTGTTAATTTATCACTATGAATGATGCATTTGGTGATCACCACCTTATACCTCATGCAAACTAACAAGGAAGGTATAGATGACGATGTGGACATGGAGATGACTTCCTCAATGTATGACTTCTTAGCTGATGATTGGCTATGACCACTGTAAGTTCTCAATTTCTTTGAGGGCTCTCTCTATTAACTTTTACTAGACTAGATTAATGGCCACTGTAAGTTATTTGGCCAAGTTTATGTATTATGTCAACTTTCCCATGGTTTTTACTAGTAGTAATTTTAAAATACTTTTACATGGGTTTTTTGATATTTAAGAAGGGGGTTGGGTAGTTGCATGGTGATGACTTCGAATTAATTCTTTGTTTATGTTTCACTTTCTTATGGGTCAGTCCCCATTTTGGTTTCTTTCTAATATCAAAAACATTTCCTTCAAAGTTGTACAACATTAAATAAAAATTTCAATTATATTCAAAGATAAAAATACTCCAACATGAACATTGACTAAATGAATCAATGTTTACATATTGCTCAAGCACAACAAATATTTTATTTAAAAAAAATCAATTTGTTAATTATTTCAATCATTAAAATATTTGTAAATAGATTAAAAGTTTTGATAAGTTAAAAATTATCAAAATCATCACATCCAAAGTTGCCTATTAGTTGTTCCCTTGCACATCCTGTGACACAAGTGGTTGAAATATACAAAGATAAACTTCTATGTGTGATAGAAATTATATAACATTAATGAAAAAATTAAATACAAAAATCTCAAATAAATTAAAAGGGTTTCTAAAATCATATATTTAATTTTAAAAAAATCTAAATTAATATAAATATTTAAGAAAACATATAAAATATTTATTAAAAGTTAGTAAAACAAGTTTTTAAATCATATATATTCTTTAATTGAATATGTAATTATTAAAATAAAAATATATAAGAATGAAAATAGAAACATATATATTATAAAATAAAATAATTTATGACATGTATGTTTCATGCAAAAAATGACCAATACCACCATCACCATCCAATAGCAAATTTTCAAAGTCATAATTGTACATTTGAAAATTAAAAATCCTTATAGATAGAGTAAAGTCTAAAATTCCTAAGTAGAAAGTTGCTTTTTTATCTCACTAAAATTTTAGAACAAGATTAGAATCTAAATCTCAATAATTGAATAACCATTAGTTTTGTGAAACTTAAGAATATACTTGCAACAAGTGTCAAAGTCAAAAAACAATTTTAATAATAAATCTTGAACAAAAACATACATTAGAAAAAAAAGTCTTGTCATTTGTGTCTAGACTTTAATTAATGCAATATTTTATAGATTGTCGACACGAATTACTTTTAAAAATTTTGAATCTAAAAAAGCCTAAAATCTTGCAATTGAAGTAGAATAAAAATATTCAATAAAGAGAGATGGGTGTCGTAAATACTTTTTTATGAATAGACATTTCCTATTAATAAAGAGAGATGGATGTCATAAATACTTTTTGAATTATTTACAAAGTAATTTTAAACTAAAATTGACTTTATAAAATATTTTAAATTCTAAAGATATTTCAATAATAAACTCTCATTCATGTCCACTTCTATAATCCTTGCAATAATTGTTCTAAATGACTACTATTTGAATTCATCTAAAAATCCTTAGAAGGCGGAAGAAAGCCTAAAGTTCAGGGATAAATGGAGCAATAGTTTTTGAATATTGTAGGGAAGAGAACAAAGATCTAATAGAAAGTGAAGTGTAATCATTTAACATTATATTGAAAAATAAGCAAAACATGGGCTAGTTTTTGTAGTACACGATTTTGTTATATTGACATAGATTATTCCCTTTTTGTTAGTCCTTGCCTTATATTATTGAGGAAACCAATTTTTTCATTTGCCCACCAACATTAATTTTCAAGACAAGAATCAATATTTAAAGGCTAAGGTTTGGAATTGTGTAGTTTTTAAATCATTTATCACAACCAAAATCTTAATTTCTGATTGGTCCAAAGCTATTTTCATGGCCATAAAGCCTATTTTTTGAATGCAAAAATATAGAAAAAATAGAAAGGATAAGCATGTAATTAATGTTCTTTATTTATTTGATATTTTATCCAAAACTTTGACAAGTGGACCAATAGAGGTGATAGTAAAGAGCATAAGAATTGACATTTAAATCAAACATTAGCAACGTGTAACATTCAAAACTCTCCAACTACCAAAAATGGACAGAGGCTCTAAAAATTGACATAAGTTTACTGTTTCAATCTTGATAAATGTGGAAAAACCATTTCATTTATTGATCAAATGCCTTGGACACACATTACTTAACTTCCTCAATATTTTAATATTAAAATAAAAGTAACAGTTGCTTTAAATTTGTGTTGTCAATGTCTACAACCTCCTTTGCACATACATTTGTCAAATTTCAAACTACATGCTTATATGTTCAGGTGATGTGATTCTTAGTTTAAAATAGAACAAATATAATTTTCATAGCTAAATTGACTAATTGTCCTACTGGATATGCCATTGATATTTTAATGTTGACATTTTCTTTTTAAATACATATAATCAATAGAAATGTTGATGCGATAGCATTGTGTGTGAACATTGTCTATACATTTAATCATGCATGAGAGTTTGACATATAAAAAATATAAAAAAATTCATTGTGATATTACATTTTAATTAAAGATTAATTTTGATTGTAGTATTTATTAATTTAAATTATTATAAATAAAGATTCTCTAATCATTATGTTTCGACATAGAATGACTTTCTTATAATACATTTAATTAAATTTTAATTTTGAGATTTTTTTTTTAATAAATATGATCATAAATATGTTTTTCTTAAATGTGTTTTTTTTTAAAATAAAATAATTTCTTAGACAAAAATGAATACATATGAATTTAAAAGGAATTTGGTAAATTATAAGTTAATAATTTAAGATTAATTATATTTGATTGATAAAAATAAATACATAAAATTGTAGTCACGTAATCTAATCTTTTAACATGATGGATCATGGTGTGATTAGAAAAGTGGATGTAAATGTTCTTTACAAAGTTGAATCTAGAAACATGACTATAGACAATCAAAATCAACATTTTGAATTTTGAATTTTTATATTTATCATTTTCAATTTAGTTGAATTGAATAATTTGTAATGAATTTGAATTTGTGGAAAAGTTGGAAAGTTAATAGAAGAATTGATTCTTATGCTCACACTTGTATACTCATAAATATCCTAATGTTATGTAGCATAGTTGAACTTATTTAGTTAGAATGAGAAACATGCCACTTTGTTTATATGTCTATTTGAAAATCATGAAAATTTAAGTATTTTATACAACGAGAAAAACATATAAATCTCAAAGTTCTCAAGAAAATTTTGAGTCTAGATATAACAATGAATACCAACAACATACAACTATATTGTCTCTAAGCAACACATTAAGTTACTTTTTGTTAAAAATGCTCTTGCTTAAGGCAGCTACAATTACCTAACCTCACAAGAAGTAGTACTACTTGAGTCAAGATTGCAATTATGGTCATGGGCTATGTTATGCACCATAAGAAATAATTCAAAAATGACAACATGACATGTGACATGACAAATATTCACACACAATGTTCTAATCATACAAAAAAGTTGATCTTTCATTTTGCACAAAAGGCAGGGACAACTCCTTAAGAGCTCTTGTTATATTGGCACTTTATTGTTGTAACAAAAAGTCTCAAATGCAGACAAAAATGACATGTGACTCTTATGAGATGAAAATAGATATTACATTCAAGTCTCATGAAAAGTAATAGGAAGAGCTTTTATGAGTACCATACATGAGAAATTGAAGTAAAATGCATGGGTATAGGTGATACAATATTTATACACTAGTTTCAAAATGTTTATTTTTGTTCTCATGTACACTTTATTTTCACACTCATCCATGGAATTATATTTATAAATATTCAATTTCACTTTAAGATTATGTGTGTTTTGTGTCAATGCTAAGAAAATAATTATCTATTGTTTTGATCATTGCCTTTGAACCATAATTCATAATTGCAATTTTGAACAATCTTTGGAAGGAAAACAATCAGCTATGAATGAATTTGGTTTGAGAATATGAAATGTTGATCACCCACACACAAAATAAAGGCACCCACCTAGTGTCATAGCTCATGCTGCATGGGTTGTCATAGTCCCATCAAATGTAGATCTATCGGAAATTTAACTTCTTCCAAATTTAAAGTAACTATCTCTTTATTATGGTTTTTTTAATTTATTTTTTTGATTGATAAATGGCCAAAGCCTATTAAAATAAAGATTAAAAGATTCTTCATTTTGACGGCACTGGCAAGAAACAACAGAGAAAGAAAACCTCCAGTCTAGCCTGAGACATGTGTCCTTTATTATACATAAAATAAAAGGGGCATACCCCAATGAGACAGAAATCGAAAAAACCTTTTCATGATTAAGTACATAGCTATACAACAATAACATATGGAGGGGACCAAAAGAGCTCAAGGTATGCTTCCTTCGAGATGCAATAGGGTACCTAAAAAAGTGAGGGGACAACATAGGCTAACCACCTACCATAGTTAAGTGTTAGGAATAAAATAATAAAACCACCTCTAATTTGTGGAAAAATCCATAGATCAACAGGATATGCCAAATGAAAATTAGCTAGAAATCATCCTTCCACGCATATGATATTTGTGCTAATGATGGTTAAAATTGGATTTAATGATACACTCATTATTATACTAGTTTGAAGGGTATTCTTGATAATAACAATTTTGCTAATTGTTGTTGAGTAATAATGTTATTATAAATTTCATATGTCCTCTACATTCTTTGATATTTGCAAATGACTGTGAAACTATAGTCCGTACTCATTCTTAGTAACTGCAATTTTAAGATTAAAATTATAATGTAAGTTTGGATTATAGATTAATGAAGAATATCACTAGTAAACTTATGTATTAAAGGTTCAAATCCATCATAGAAATCAAAGCTAGCCAACACCCATTCTAGATTGGTTTATATTTGAAACATGATAATCTAAATAAGAATAATATATTGATATAATCAGAATTTACAAAAGGAGCTAGTCGACCTCTGTCGAATACCATAAGGGCTCTATATAATGTATAATAATTTGGTTGCTTTTGAGAATGCAACTATTCAACATCTATCTTAAAATTTACTTTATATTTCCTATAGGCTACTTAGGGAATATGTAGTTGAGCTAGACCTATAAAACTTTGACCTAAAAAAAGTAAAACTAACCCATAACTAAGAAGGAGTCGAGAAAAACCAAAGCAAAACAATATCTAGAGTACCCAAGATCCTAGCTATGTATCTTGATTCTACTTTTTGAAAACCATGATGATCTCTGAAGCTTCTTGAAGGTTTTTAGCCTTAGAGCATGGTGGAAATTCGTAGGCATTCCTTGCTCTGCTAGATTTGTTATAGTTTGGGAGACAAAACTCCACCACTTCCAAGTTTGAGAGATCCATCTCTAGGTGGATATATGCATCAAATGCCCACAGATAATTCATTAGCCATTCTCTTCCTAGGTGCTCTACAATGCCTCTCCACCTCAACAAGAATTGAGTGCTAACTTCCATCCTTAGCCATTCTCTATAGAAGAGAATGTTTTTTCTAATTACTAAGCACAAACATCTAGCACTTTTGGTGAGTTCAGGGCTAATTAATGCGTGTTCCATATAGGCTTCAGGAAACAAGATTTTAAGTTTTGCATCAATATTAGAAACAATGACCTCTAAACCTATCAGTCAGCACGAGTTGAAAAGATTGTTGCTCAGTCTACTAATGTCCTAGTTTCTACTTCAGCCTTGGCTATGCATCCAATCCATAGCCCCAAGATGTTGTTGTTAGTTTTCCATGAGTAATTATAATTAAAAACCTCCTCCCCCAAGACCCTACTGAATACAACTCTACTTATATTGTCTATCAGTCTACATATCCTATTCCATCTATTAGGTTTAACTAGATCACAAAATGCCATAGTGTGATTTTCATAGGCACGATACAAGCTAATATTGGTATCCATAGGAGGAGACACTACTAAGTTGAAATCAAACTATAGGTTAGAATGAGAAAGTTGAAGCCTGATACACGTTAATAAATAAATTGGGGGGAAGGGTCTAGAATAGTGGATGATGATGCCATCTCCATAGATTCACTTGATTTCCCCTCTCAAAATCATAATTAGTGTTATACTTGTGATCAAAATAATCCTAAGAAGAAAATTATAATCATGTGTAGATGCATGAGCCAAATTTGTGCTAGTTCAAAAAATCATGACTCCATGTGTCTAAGAGGATGGGAATAAAAGATATAAACTAAGAATAATAATCTTTAAGCTAGCTTGATTAAATGATAACAAATTTTCTCCATCTATGCCTTTGTTTGCTAAACTATCTACTTTCGAATTTCCTTCTCTAAATATATGCAAAAATCTAACTTCTTCACATTCTTCCAGTAATTTTAAAGTTGCTTATAATCTGGAGTTTAAAATCTAGTTTGGTGTTTTCCCTCTCCTAAGTGCATTTAGAACTATTCCTGAGTCTCCTTCGATTATAATTTTATTGATTCTTAGATTAATACAAATTTTCAGTCATTCTTCTACTACTTCTAGTTCAACCATGTTATTCGGAGTTGCTCCCAGAGGCTTTTCTCCTTTTACTAACTAGTTCCCTATTTCTTCTCTAACTATGCACCCTATTCCTATGTTTCTAGGGTTGCCTCTAGAGGCCCTGTTGAAATTCAGTTTCTTCCACCCTATCAGTGGTGGTTCCCATTTGTATTCTTTTATGGCTACACTATTTTTCCTTATGTATGTGAGAGGTAGATTAATGAGATGTTTCCATTGATTTTTGATCTATGTATCTCATTCTATGAATGATCCTTCTTCTTTCAAGTGTTTCCTTAAGTCGTTATTAATAACTTCCATTATGTTGGCATCAATTTTGTTATAGAGAGATAATGAATCTAGTCCTTTGTCTTGAAATGTTCATCTATTTCTTTCTTTCCATATCTCCCAAGCTAAGACTACTGGAGTGAAACTCTAGAGTTTTCCATAAAATTTCTTGTTTGATTTTTTGGCAATCCTATCAAGTGATTGTGTCATTTTTCTGGTAGAGCGGCTATCTAATTAATTTTGGATTTGAGCCACATCCAACAATATTGTTCATATTTTTATCGATATAAGAAGTGCTCTATTGTTTCTGAGTCTTCTTTATAGAGCATGCATCTTGATGGGCCTTTAATTCCCATTTTTCTGATTTTATATGTTGTTAGGATTCTCTTTTGGATGGAAGCCCATAGAAAGATGCCTACTTTAGGAAGCCCTATTGGGTCCCAGTAGAGGTTCATTGGGATGTTTATTGCTTCTCACCTCTAAGAGCTAACAATTTTTTAATAACCTTCTTTTACTTTATAAATTCTATCTTTGGAAGCTACCAAAATAAGTCTATCTTCCTTGTTATTAATTGTGACCATACGATCTTTAAGAATATTTCCTATAATATCATAGTTTGCATGATTAAGACCACAATGGGCAAAGGATTTCCATTCCCAAGAGGTTGTTAGGATAAAACCACAGACAGAAATAAAAACTACATGCAAATATAACCAATAACAGAAAAAATAATAGATCACACAGAAATGAACACAAGGCACCAAGATTTAACGTGGTTCACCCAATCCATGGGCTACGTCTACCAAAAAGCAAGTTTGATCTTATTACAATCTAGTAATTACAATCTATAATCCTTTGCAGCTCAATACTCCCATAAGAAGCAATTTTGCATCACACTATATTAAAATCCCTAACCCTAAGCCCTTTTATTAAAATACTAAACCGCTTTATGGTTATAACATGTCGACCCAAATCTACGAATGGAAAATCTATGAATCTCGATAAAATAGGGCCCAAAAATTATGAAGTATGTATAGTACTTTCCTGATCAGTCACCATAATCTAACAATCTCCCACTTGGGGACTGATCAGGCTCCACACTAAAAAATAATATATCTCCCACTTGGAGACTAATCCTATAGCAATACCACTACCACATGGGGCTCCCATTGGATCAAACCAACCTAGACTTTGATGTTCTTTTATTCATGTTTAGTCTAAAAGACCAACCAAAGTTGAAGAGGATTTTAGCTTCTCCCTTGTTACAACCTTTCTCAACATATCTACTGGATTGTCATTGGTATGTATCTTCTCCAACTTTAACTATCCATTCTCCAAAACTGACTGAATGAAATGGTACTGCAACTATATGTGTTTGGTCTTATAATGTAGAGCTTAATTCTTCGCAAGATGAATGGCACTCTGACTATTTGTGAACAAATAATTATCCTACTGAGGATATCTCAATTCTTCCAAGAAGAACTAAAGCCATATCATCTCCTTGGTTGCCTCTATAGTAGCAACATACTCTGCCTCTGTAGTGGATAGAGCATTAATCTTCTGTAACCTAGAAACCTAGCTCATGGCTACCCCACCAATAGTAAAGACATAATCTGTAGTACTCTACCTGGTATCGATATCCCCTACCAAATTTGAGTCAACATAGCCCTGTAAATTAGTATTAGAGCCCCCAAAGTGTAAACACTTATTGGATGTTCCTCTCAAATATCTAAGAATCCATTTGACATCATTCCAATGCTCAAATCCTAGATGAATCATATACTTGCTAATGACTCCCACTGCATGGGCAATATCTGGCCTAGTGCATACCATAGCATACATCAAGCTTCCTATAGTGGAAGCATAGGGTACCTTGGACATCTTATCCTCCTCTTCCTATGTCTTAGGACACATCTCCTTAGTCAATTTCAAATGACTAGGTAAAGGTGTGCTAACATCTTTAGCATTCTCCATAGAGAAATGTTGCAACACCTTCTCAACATAATCAGCCTAAGATAGCATCAATGTTCTATTCTTCCTATCTCTAGAAATCTTCATATCAAGGATTTGTTTTGCTGCCCCCAAATCCTTCATAGAAAATGCATGTGTTAACTGGCATTTCAGCCCCTTAATATGATCCATGTTAGACCTAGCTACAAGCATATCGTCAACATATAAATATAAAATAATGTAGCTATCATCATCCAACCTATTAAAATAAACACAATAATCTGAATGACACTTATGATATCCATGCTCATGCATATAACTGTCAAATTTCAGATACCATTTCCGATGTGCTTGCTTCAAGCCATATAACCTTTTCTTCAATTTGCACACTAAGTTCTTCTTACCTTTGACCTCAAAACCCTATGGCTGAGCCGTATATATTTCTTCATCCAAATCACCATGAAGGAAGGCTATTTCAACATCCAACTGCTCTAAATGCAAATCTTTAGTAGCCACAAGACTTAAAATGATACGGATAGAAGTCATTTTAAAAATAGGAGAAAATATCTCTTCAAAATCAATTCCCTTTTTCTATGCAAATCCTTTTACAACTAACCTGGCCTTAAATATTTTCTGACCTCCTTGCTCTTCTTTCAACCTATAAACCCTCTTATTTTGTAAAGCCTTTTTACCTATAGGAAACTTGCATAGATCCCATGTCTTATTCTTCAGAAAAGAGTCAATTTCATCTTTCATTGTAGATTCCCACTAAATCTTAGTATCCACCTACATAACTTCATCATAACTTTTAGGTTCACCAGCATTAGTATGTAAAATAGAATACAAAGAGGGAGAAAATGTTTGTGGAGGTCAAATTTGCCTCATTGACCATCTAACATTCACTGGTGTGTGTGGTATTTGTTGTTGCAGTTGTTGCACATCATGAGGAATGGCTAGAACATCAGCTTTTGGAGTAACATCCAACACTACATAATCATCTTCTTTCTTCTCATGTTTCTGCAATAGATCTTTGTACAACACTTTCTCACTAAATATTACATCTTGACTTCTAACAATTTTATGATTGTCAAAATCCCAAAGCCTATAACCAAATTCATTAATGCCATATCCAACAAAGACACATTTCTTTGATTTAGCTTCTAGCTTGGTTCTATTTTCATAGTCTATATGAGAAAAAACTTCACAACCGAAGGTCTTGAGAAAAGAATAACTCACCTTCTTACAAATCTATGCATCCTCTGGAATACCATAGCCCAAAAGAGTAGAGGGACCTCTATTAATCAAATATACTACAGTATTGATAGCCTTCGCTCACATGTGTAAGGGCAACCCAACATGCAACCTCATGCTCCTTGTACGCTCCATTATAGTCCTATTCATGCGTTCAGCCACTCCATTTTTCTGTGGAGTTCTTGGAACAATTTTTTGTCTATGAATACCATTAGTGGAGCAATAATCTTCAAATTCATGACTACAATACTAACCACCATTATCAGATCTGAGACATTTTAATTCCTTACTAGTCTCATTTTCAACCAAGCATTTCCATTTCTTAAAAGTTTGAAATACATTAGATTTCTGTCTAAGGAAATAAACCCATACTTTTCTAGTTGTGTCATCAATAAATGTAACATAATAATGTGATCCACCAAGGGAAGATACCTAAGCTGGTCGCCATACATCTGTATGCACAAGCTCTAATTTCTCCTTTTTGTTTTCCTTCCCAGTCTTTAGAAAACTCACTCTCTTTTGTTTTCCATACACACAAATTTCATAAAAATCCATATTAACACATTTTAGACCTGGTAAAACTTTCTTTGAATGAAGTACTTTCATACCTTTCTCATTCATGTGCCCAAGTCTGTTGTGCCACAATGCTGTATCAGAATCTACAGCAGCTATTTGTTCTCCCTGCTCAACTACAACAATTGTTCTTGAACATTTATTTTTCTCTAAAAAAATCAAAGTAGAAGGAACAATATAAACTGTACAAAGATATAAGGTGCCTACTTTCACACCTTTTGCTACTACAAGGGAACCTTTTGAAACCTTCCAATTTTTATTATTAAAAGTAACTACACAAGCCTCATCACCAAGTTGCCTTGCTGAAATTAAATTCCTACTCAGCCTCGAAACATGTCTTACTTCATGTAGTAGCCAATGATTCCCATTCTATAACTTAATCTTAATTTTTTCCTTTCCAAAAACTTAACAAGGTTCATTATCCCCCAAATAAACAAGCCCAAAATCTCTTTGGACATAATCAATGAAATAACCTCTATGAGGCGTAGCATGAAATGAAGCACCAGAATCTAAAACCCATGAATCATCAACACTTTCTAAAGACAAAAGCAAAGCATCCTCTTCGGATTTTTTACTGACCACATTTTCCTCCTTGTCTCCATCTAATTTATCTCCTTCATTTTTCTTTTGATTCCAACAATCTTTCTTTTTATGACCTAGTTTCTCACAGTACTAGTAATCATTCAGTCCTCTCGATTGAGACCTTTTCCCCTTTGACTTTCCTCTTGATTTCCCATGATTTCCAAAGTTACTTCCTCTCTTAGTCATTCTACCCCTACTTTGTGCATTCAAAGCACTTCCTGATGTAGATCCACCTCAGGATTTCCTACAAATTTCCTCACTCAAAACAACACTGATTACATCTTCACATTTTAGGGTACTAGGTCTAGGAACAGAATTACTCACAGCCATTACCAAGCCATTCTAGCTTTCAGGCAAAGAACACAAAATCAAGAGAGCCCTAATTTCTTCATCAAAATTGATACCCATAGAAGATAATTGACTAGTAATAGTATTAAAATCATTTAAATGATCTACAACAGATCCACCTTCTACCATTTTCATATTAAATAAATGCTTAATGAGAAATACCTTGTTTGAAGCAGAGGGCTTTTCATATAGTGTCACTAGGGTTTTCATCAACTCTTCTATCATTTGTGCTTTAGTAATATTAAATGTCACCGATGGTGCTAGGCATAATCAAATGCTTCCAAGTGCCTTTCTATCCAAAAGATCTCGTTCAACATCTGACATAGTTCCCTAATTCTTGGCTTTACCTTCCAATGGCTTCCATAAATCCTTTCAATAAAGATAATCTTCCATTTGCATCTTCCATAACTAGAAGTTCTACCCATTAAACTAGTCAACCCTCAACTTACCCTCATCTGCCATTGCTCCCACTCAACTATGAGACTCCCACTTAACTATGATACTTTCCTGCAGAGGATAACTGAAAGACAACTTCGCTCTGATACCACTTGTTAGGATAAAACCACAAACAGAAATAAAAACTACATGCAAATATAAACAATAACAAAAGAAATAATAGATCACACATAAATGAACACAAGGCACCAAGATTTAACGTGGTTCACCCAATCCCTAGGCTATGTCCACCAAAAAACAAGTTTGATCTTATTACAATCCAATAATTACAACCTAATTACAATTTGTAATCCCTTACAGCTCAATACTACTGCAAGAATAAATTTCACATCACACTATATTACAATCCCTAATCCTAAGCCCTTTTTTACAAATATTAAACCGCTTTAGGGTTATAACATGTTGGCTTGAATCTACGGATGGCGAATCTATGAATGTCGATAAAATAGGGCCCAAAAATTATGAAGTATGTACAGTACTTTCCTGATTAGTCACCATAATCTAACAATCTCCCACTTGGGGACTGATCAAGCTCCACACTAAATAACAATATATCTCTCACTTGGAGACTAATCCTGTAGCAATACCACTACCACATGGGGCTCCCACTAGATCAAACCAACCTGGACTCTGTTGTTCTTTTATTCATGTTCAGTCTAAAAGAGAAACCAAAGCTGAAGAGGAGTTTAGCTTCTCCCTTGTTACAACCTTTGTCAACATATATGTTGGATTGTCATTGGTGTGTATCTTCTCCAGCTTTAACTTTCCATTCTCCAAAACTGACCGAATGAAATGGTACCACAATTGTATGTGTATATACCCCAAACCCCACTAATTATGAAGTATGTATAGTACTTTCCTGATCAGTCACCATAATCTAACAAAGGTTTCTTCATTGGATTAGATTACTTGTACATAATCTCCCACTTTATAACCCCAAATTTTCTTTAAATGTATTTTGGCATTGAGGGTTACCTCAGTAAGATTAGGGGGGTGGGGGGTACCCATTCCACGAACCTTCCCAAAACAAAGCTTTTTCCCCTTTCCCTATATCCCATGTTGAGAATTTGGTTATGAGGGGCCAACACTTCATTAGAAAATTCCAAGATGATGAACCCTTAGGAGGCTTCCTAGTTCTAAATAGTGAGGTATAGTAAGATGCATTTATGTATTTGTTATATAGGATTCTAGCCCATTTGTTGTCTCGTTCTTGGTAAATTATCCATACTTGTTTAGCTCCTAAAGCTTTCTTTTGCCAATCTAGGTTTTTAATGCCTTGTCCTCCTTCTTCTTTAGGCCCACATATTTTTTCACATTTGGTTAAAGTTGCCTTCTTTTTATCTTCTATGACATTCTGAAAGAAGTCCCTTAATTTCTTTTCAATTTTTTGGTTTATATTCTTTAGTAGTTGTAAGTACGAGAGTTGATAGGTAGGTATAGCTAATAATATAACTTTGATTTTTGTTGCTCTCCCAACCTTAGTCATCCATTTGCCTTTCTAGGCCTTAGTCTGATTGTCAATTTTCCTTAAGGTTTGATCCCATCCTAGTCTATTCTTATTTCCTTTATCCAGGTATATTCCTAGATATTTAAATGGAAAGGTGCCCTTTTTAAATCCTAATTTGTTGCATATATAGTCTTCTCTATCAGCTATCATGTTTAACAAGAAAAAATTGGATTTTTTGCATTGACTATTGGCCCAAGGCTTTCATATAATTGTTCAAAATTGTTTGAATGTAACCTGCCTCTTTCTTTGTCCTTACTCTGGCTAATATTGTATCATCAACAAATTGTTGTTGGGTTGTGTTTTCCACATTCTTAGTGACCTCTACTCCTTTGATTTTGTTTTGAAGTTGCACTATTTTGATTTCTCTTCCAAAGGATTCTACCATGATCATGAAAAGAAATGGGGAGATAGGGTCACCTCATTAGATCCCCCTAGAAATGCTAAAGAATCCTTTTGGAGTTCTGTTGATAGGGAGAGAAATTTTTGGGGTAGATATGTATTGAAAAATGATGTTTACCTATTTTTTCAAAAACCTAAAAGCTTCAAGTGTTCTACATAGGAATCTCCAGTCTACTTTATCATAAGCTTTTTGTATGTCTAACTTTAGTAACATACATGCTTCATTATTTTTGTTTATTGAATGGATTGTTTCTTGGATGATAAATATACCACCTAGAATAGATCTCCCAAGTAAAAACCCTATTTATTCTTCTCATATTAATTTAGGGAGAAGTTTTTTGAGATAGTTAGCTAGAGATTTTGAAAAAACTTTATAGATTGTATTGCATAATGCAATAGGTTTAAAGTCTCCTAGTTCTTCACTCTTGTTTTTCATGGGTATAAGCATTAAGAAGGTATGATTAATTTATGATAAAAGGGATCCTCCATTTTATAGAGGCTTCTAGTGCTTTCCATAAATCTTCACATAAAATATCCCAACATTTTTGAAAGAAAAATGTTTGGAATCCACAGGTCCGAGTGATTTGTCTAGATTAATGTTAAAGAGAGCCATTTTGATTTCTAATAGTGTGAATGGCTCATTAAGTTCTTTATTATCCTTAGTTGTAATCATCTTAGGTATTATTTTTAGCATTTCTTCTTGTTCTATTATGTTAGAAGTATCATAATTATTAAGTATATCTTTAATTTATTCAACAATTTTTTTTGCTATTTTTTTGGATTTTCTGTTAAATCACCTTGTGAATTTTTAATCTTTGATATATTATTGTGTGCTCTACGATATAGTGTGCCGTTGTGAAAGAATTTTGTGTTACTGTCTCCTTCTATTAGCCATTTTTCTCTGGATTTTTGCTTCCAGTATATCTCTTCTTTTGATAAAATTTCTTCTTATTTTAGAAGGTATTCTTTTTCTAGTTGATATGTTTCATTATTCATTCCTTTTTGATAATTTATTTGTTTAATTTTTCCAGTTTCTCTTCTATATCTAATTTTTCTTTAAATATGTTTTTGAATTGTGTTTTGTTCCATTTTAATATATTTTATTTTATGCTATTTAATTTGGATACAAAACAAAACATTTTAGATCCCTGAAAGTACTCTTCTTACCACCACTTTTTATCTTATCCATAAAAGTCTTGTCCAAAAACCACATCTTTTCGAATTTGAGTGGATTCCTATTGGGTTTAGCCTGCTCTTTGATTTCCATTTTTATGGGGAAGTGATCTGATTATCCCATAGGTAGAATTTCTACATTGATCTCTATGCCTAGATTACTTAACTCTCCTTTAAAGAAAAATCTATCCACTCTTCCTGCAATGTAGCTAAAGTTTTTCCTTCTATTTTTCCAAGCATATGTTCCATTATTTGTGGGGATATCTATTAGAGAATTCCTTTTTGTCCATTCTCTAAAATCTTCTATAGCTCTAGATATTGTCTTTATCCCACCATATTTTTCATCTCTCTTTAGTATTACATTAAAGTCTCCCTCTATGACGATATTCTCATCTGGTATTGTGTTAAAGAACATATTGATCTCACTCCAAACTACTTATTTGTTTATTGTTTGAATGGGCCCATAGACGTTTATAACTGTCATCTAAAGATTTGACTTTGTGCTATAGACTTTGCTTCCCATCCAATTAGCATGGGTAATTATGCCTTCTATGTTGACTTTTTGAGTATTCCAAATAATTCCCAGTCCTCTTGAGGCTCCCTATGATGGTAAAAATTTTGATTTCTGTGTTCCTAGTTTCTAGCCTAACTTTGAGCCTTCTTCTTTTCTTAACTTAGTTTCTTGAATTAGTAGAATTTTTGAGTCAAATAGTGTTAGATTACAATTTAGTAATTGTTTCTTGCTAGGGTCATTTACACCCCTAGCATTCCATGTAGTGATTTCCATTGTTCCTTGGGAAGGTTCTTCCCTTTCCCACCTTGTAGGATTTATATGATCTTAGTTTGTTCCTTTGCCTATCCTACAGCCTCCCTCAATTCTTTTAATGATTTTCTTCCTCGCTTCTATTTAAGTTTTCCACAATTAGGTGTCTTTAACCCTTCTTGATTCATTGATATACCCAGATTTTCCAAATTTAGTTGTTTGTTTACTTTTTTAGCTATATCTAATTCTTCTATTATTTGATTATCTTCTGCTAAAATTTTTGTGAGCAATAATTTGTTCATTTGATAATCTTCTACTTTTATTATTTTCCCCTCTTCCTTGAGTCTCTTTTCCTTAGTTCCATTCTCCCAGCTGGGACTTTCCACCATAGCTCCAAAATCATTCCATATTGATTGTTCACTCTGATTTTCCTGTCCTTTTCCTTGATTACTTATTTTCTCTCTAGTTTGTTCTATTTCTAAGAATTTTTTCCATTTATCTATTTCTTTCCTTATTTCTTCTTTGTTCTAGTCAAACATGTCCTTTCCATTGCTTGGTGTCTACCAAAATTTGTAACTCTTCTTTTTTCCTTTTTTCCTGATAGTAATATTACTCTAGTGTGTTGTTTCCACTGGTAGGATACTAATATTGTGTTTAATATTCTCTAGTATTTGAGCCCATTCATGACTCATTTCTTATTCGGGTTCTATTTCTCTAGAATTCTCTTGTTCAGTTTGATTGTTACCATGCTTCCCTTCTTGTGCTGCTGATGTCTCTTCTTCTATTGATTTTCTCTGAGTGTTTCCTCTATTTCTTGATACCTTCTCTGAGTCTGGTATCAACATCTTCTTGACTTTATGTTTTCTATGAACAACTTTTGCTAAAATACATTGATCTACCAGATCATTCTCTAGTAACAAAATCTCATGTGAGAGCATCTTTATTTTTTTGACATTGAGTTCCATTTCTTCTATTGTGTCCTCTATTCTATAGTCTTTATGATTTCTAAATTTGTCTAAAGAATGTTGATAGCATGTGTTTGTCATCCATCCATTTTCCACCTTTTCTTCTCTTTCTAGTCTTTCCTATTGAAGCTCCTTGACTATCTATATTTTTTCCATGGTTTGGTTTTTTTCCTTCTCTGATTTTTTTCTGCCCTATTCTCCTCCATTTTTTTGTACTTTCTTTATCTTGCCCTTCGAAATTATTTTAGATTTTTCTTGATATGAATATTTTAAAATTTGTTCCCATTATTTTACCTATTTCTCCTATATATTAAGTGAATATTAAGTTGTATATCTATCTGTTAGTTATAATTTTTCTATTTATAATATTGCTTAGTTCTATTTTTATTAAGACACTTATCTTGCTTGTTTTAATTTTACTGACTTCAATTCCTATGAGGGTTCCTAATGATTCACCTATTATTTTAATAATGTTAATCTCATTTAGTTCAGATGGTACATTTGCACATTCCATCCATTTGATTGCCTATTTATATTTATTATAATTTTCATTGAAGTTGGGTTGCCATGCTGTGAATTTAATATGATGCCCTTTATAGAAATAGTTTGATAATTCTAATATTTCATTTCTAGATTCTATATCTTGACATTGTATGAACCAATATTGATTTGCATAGAGGGTTATGTTACTTACCTTTTTACCACACATTTTGGCTAGGTTCCATTCCAAATTGCTTCTGAATTTTGCTTGCCCATTCCAATATACATAAACACCTTTCTCAATGTATTCCATCCACTTTGCTTCACTATGTATGTTACTAATGATGATAGTGTCAATATTCTTTATTTTAGCTAAATAACTTAAATTAGGGTTTCTTCCTTCACTTGGATTGTTTGCTTCAAGATGCTTCTTTTGATGTGGTGGAATATATACCTTTGTTGCTGATGGATTAGCTCCCTTTTTGATAAACTTCTCTGGGTGGTTTTTAAAACTAGTGACATGTGATTCATGTTTTTCTACTTGTGCCTATACTCAACCCAAGGATGGACCTAAGGGTATATTTTTAGGCCCAAAAATTAATGAGGGCTAATGCATTTTATTTTTGTGTTTGAAATGCCCTGATATAGGCTTTTGATCTTTGCTACAGAAATATTTCATTTTATTGAAGAAAGCCTTTTGATTCTTCATTCGTTGGTCCATTCCTTCGATCCTATTATGTGATAGTGTGCACTATTTTTTTTCTTTCCTATGTAAACTTTCTCCTATTTTGAATGATCTGTCAT
Organism: Cupressus sempervirens; assembly: GCA_028749045.1. NCBI lineage: Eukaryota > Viridiplantae > Streptophyta > Pinopsida > Cupressales > Cupressaceae > Cupressus > Cupressus sempervirens. The sequence goes on along the minus strand of CM053785.1, from coordinate 26,736,203 downwards.
CCATTTTTATTTTTGCAATTCTAGATTTTATGGATGACAACATTTTGTTCAACATGGAGTTGAATTAGGGTTTTCGAAGTCTTTTGATTTTTTTGGTGATTTGCAAATTCATTGTTTATCCTGATGGGTAAAGAGTGTTAGAGTAATTATTTGTTATCCTTATTAACTAGATCATGTTGATTTAATTAATTAAGTTGTTTATTACTCTAGTGACTTAAGCTTTCTCTTAGGCACATATAATTAATATTTTATATTAATTATAATGCACAAACTTAGTTTTCTTTTCCTTTAGGGTTTTTTTCACTTTTAAGGTTGAACTTTTGTTCTTTTTGTTTTCATAACTTAGAATACAATTTCACTCTTACACTATTGGGATTTTCCAAGCTTTGCTTTTTACATTTTGGTTTCTCTTCAATATAGGTTATTTTCATGGAGGTTTTCTTGGAGATCTATGAAATTGGTTTTCACAACTTCTACATGGTATTAGAGCATCTCTGTTGCTTCCTGTTTCAAAGATTTTTGAATCCGTGATTCAGAGTTAGAAACACTAGTTTGTTTGAGGTTTTTTCCTTCAATCAAGAGGAGAGCATTTTTTCAGCTCACTCTGGGCCAAAATGAATGTTGCCATCATGCTCAGAAGGCCTAGTATAGTCAAAAATCATATGAAACTATCAATTTTTGGACACTGTAGCTTCTAGAAAAAAAATTGGCCTCTCAGAGGGCCATATGAAAAAAAAATCAATATTTTTTTTAAAATACAATTTTTGGACATCTAGGCCATTCCACCCAACGGCCACCTTCTAGCCACCCCAACATCACTGGAGCATAGCCTACACTCAAATTGGGCTTAGCCACCATTGGTCATGTAGCCACAGTGTAGCTAGCACCTTCCCACCACTGATAAGCCACCCTCTAGCCACCCCTGCTTGGTCTAGCCATCATCACTACCAGTAGAGCTACCCTGCCCTGCCACTACCACCATTGAGCTCTACTTGACTGCTACCACCTATTTCCTGGTTAGTGATGTCATCAAGCTGACTACTGACATCACTTTCAAGTGTGATAATATCATGTTCTTTACCCCCTACTAATGTCATTTTCTAGTACGGTGATGTCAATTTTTGGCTACTGATGTCATCTTCCCAGTGGCCAAATATTTTTTCCCTATGATGGGCACAACTATCAAATTTTTTCTAATGACTGTAATTTTCCAAAGAGCTTGATTTTGGAGTAGAAATTTTCTTTTTACCATAACTTGAGCATACAAAGGTCTTTTTCAATTCAAAAGAAGCACCAAAAAATTGGTTCTAAGACAGAGAAAATGATTCTAGTTTCATTTTGTTTCAAGTCTATTTTAGCTTCCATTTTTGGTGTTGAAGTAGAGGCTTTAGTTTCCTCCCTCTCTACATCTGGCATCCAGGTTTCCTTCTCATTTTTTGTGCTTTTAATAGTTGTTTCTTTGGTTTTTGAGGGATATATTTATATATTGTGGGGCGGGGGGGAGCATTTCCTTTTCTATAATTTACTTCAAAATCAACCCTTCTACTTTCGTCTTCTTCTCTCAATGGTGGATTCTTATGTCACTTGCCTTACACCTCACAACTACCATACTTAGAAAGGATAGATGACCAAATTGCTTATGGAAAAGGGGTTATGGTCATGCCTTGATGTGGCTCAGCTAGTTCTATAGAGGCCTTATGAGGTTTTTATGTAGTGCAATAAAATGGATGAGGTAATGGGCCTCATTGTAAAGAATATTTCAGATGGGATACTATTTCACCTACATGGTTTGAATACACCTAGGGCTATGTGGGACAAGTTTTCCACCTTGTTTGGCACAATGAATTAGTTTAGGGTTCTACAAATAGATTCAAAGTTCACCTCCTTGGTTCCTAAATCATTCACCAACATTGAGGATTTCTTGATGAAATTCAAGTCTCTTTGATCTATTTTACAGGCAGCTAGAAAGAAAAAATTAGATAATGAGTGTATCTTTTTTATACTCTCAAAGCTTCAAGTTCCTTATTAGATTTTCACTTCTACCTTCTACTCCACTATGGATGCTCTAGGTGTACAACATGTTATGCCCTCTTTTGAGACATTTTCTAATAGGTTAACTCATGAGCAGTCCAAGCTCACTTAGATGGATTCACTTATAGGTTCATAGTCATAGGCATTGCTTGCCAAGTCACCTCAAGATACACAAAAGTCAAAGCAGATATCAAATTCCTCTTCTTAGCACTCTATTGGTTCATCATCTTCTTCTAAGAAGGAGAAAAAGAAGACTAAGACTCCTACCTATTCCTATTGTTAGAAGGGATCTCAGGATGAGTTACATTGTTTTCAAAAGAGTTTTGATGGTTATGAGAAATAGATTGCAGATTTGCAAGCTCTTCTTCAGAAGAGCATTGTTTCTTCTTCGTCCTCTTCTACCTCATAGGGGTCTATCTTTTAGTCTTCTTCCATATCTTCAACATCTACACCAAATTTTTGATAGGGTCATGTATTACAGGCATCCATTGCATCCCCTTCCCTTGGATACTAGATTCAGGTGGTTCTCATCATATGACATCTTCTCAAGGGGTCTTCTCCACTATTGAGGCTTCTCCCATTCCTCATATTCTCATGAATAATAACACCACCTTAATAGTATGCGAGAAAGGTTTAGTTGGCATTCAGGGTGGCACATTCAATGATGTATTATATGTTCCATCTCTATCTACAAACCTTCTCTTGATTTATCAGATTACACATAGTGGATCAAGAAAGAAAGTTAAGTTCATAGTAGATTCAGTCTTCATTCAGGATAGTACAATAGGAGGCCTTATTGTCATAGAGACAATAGATCCTACCACTCATCTCTACACTTTTTCACAATTTGGTCCACCATCTTGATTGTTAGAGCACAACTCTTCTCTTCCATGAGAGCATCATGTGGTGTAGTCAAGAAACTTGAACCTTTGTATTGTTCTTGAGATCTTTGTTTTGACTACCACACCACATCCAGTTGAGGTTTTTTCTTTCCAACAGGATTTTTCTTCTACTCTACCAAACCCCCTAGCTCCATTCATTGAGCCTCTAGGTGCACTTGTTGAGGATTCTATAGAGGACATTCATCTCCTCCTTCATGACAGTGTTAGCACACCTACATTGGGGATTCCCTTTCTAGATCCTCATGTTTTCTCCTTTGAGCATTAGTTAGGCCTTCTAGTCTTTTAGGGGTTTCCTTGTTCTATGCCCTTATTTCTTTCACATTAGAGTTCCATTGGTTTGCTCATTTCTATAGGGGCTCCATCATTCTTGGGGGCTTTTGTGTCTCTTCTCTCTCTCATGGGGGTTTGTTGTACTTATGGTTTTGAGAGAGTCTCTTGAGCCATTTCTTTTTGGAGAGGAGTTTTTCCCACTAGGTTTTCTCCTTTGTCTCTGGTTTACAAAGATTTCCTTGTTTTGGGTACCTGATTAGGCCTTGTTGCCAGGACCCATTTTCCTGCTTCATAGCTTTGCTAGGTTAGCTTACCTCCCAAGCTTCACTTAAGGGTTGGGGGGGGGGGGGGTGGGTGTCAGAGTAATTATTTGTTATTGTTGGTGTAAATAAGTATTTATTATTTACACTTTAATTAAGTTTACTTAGGTTAATGCATTATTATTTACACTTTAATTAAGTTTACTTAGGTTAATGAATTATTTTTTTATTTATTTAGGTGAAACTCTTAGGAGTTTGCATACTCTCATGAGTTGTCATGTTGACAACATAGGAGTTTGTATAATTAACTAAGTTGTCATGTAGACAACATAGTTATTCACACTCCTAATTTAGCACATGGTGTCTAAAACATAATTTTGTGTGCTACACCTTTGTAGGCTTATCCTCTCATCATCACACTTACTCCCATACTTAATGGAGGATAACCCATATCTAGTGGACATGTGCTTAGTTATATGACTTATCATATTGCTAACTTCTATGCATTCTAGAAGCATTCCAGAGGCCTTTATATACAGGGACTCCTAGTTTACTTTCAATCAATGTTGAATGAATATTATATCATCATTCTAATCATACTCTCTTTAGTCTACTATTGAACTTGTGCTTGAGTTCCTTGATCTTGGGTGAATTCTACCCTAAGGAAAATTCTTACATGGTATAAGAGTTTGGAGAATTTCTCTTCACATATCCATTTGAGACCATTGTTGCTTTAGCACCTTGACCTAGATCTAGACAATCTATATAAATTTGGAGTGTCTAGAGCTAAATCAGACCTCACTATTATATCTAGAACATCGATTCGGTGAAAATTGGCTATGAATATGCCTATGCTAGGCAAAAGTCAATTTTGAGGCAAAATTTTTTTTGCAAACTAGCAACTCGAAGGACTAATTTATAGAATTGGTATGATCATTTTAGATCTCTAAATTTAAATTTCAAATCTTCATTTTTTCCATTTGCATCTCTACAATTTTTTTTGGATCTACATTAGTTTCCGTAAATTTGTTGGCCATCAGGCTAGTAGGAGAGATTTTTGCAAGTGAAGATTGAAGGTTGCTGGTGTAAATTAGGTATTTTCATCACATTCAAAAGGTCAAAAATAACCCAAATCAGATTTTGTTTCATCCAAATTGGATATTTGAGGCAAAATCTAGAGCCATTTGATTTTTGGAGGTGCGATGACAACGATTTAGGAAAAATAATTATAATAACAATTTTCAAATAGCGATATCTCCCTCATACGAACTCCTTTTTGCAATCATTTTTTTTTTTTTGGGGTAGAATTTCATGATCTATACATTGGTGTAGGCGGTTTAAGATCTCTATTCTTGAAATTTTTGTAACTTGCAAATCCCATTTTTTGTAACTAGTATGGGCTCATCTAGACACAATCAAGTTTTATTTTTTTTGAAAGTGCATTTTTTTTGTCTACTCTTTAGATCTGCATTTAGATTATAGGTTCTATGGATAGAAATACTACTTTCAAAAATAGGCCCTAAATTGGCAAGTGGTTATAGGGTGCCCAAATCATACATTAGGGGGGTTAATTACTTATTTCTTCATTTTGGGGGGAGTGCATACATTCATTAATCTCATGGAGTCTTGTCACATATGTTAGTTTGTTATAAGAATGAAATTGACAAAGAGGAACTATTAGAAATGGAATGCCTTAATCATTGCTCATCTAAGAGAACATAAGGAAGTGTTTCATTCTCTATAATCGAAGATACCACCTTCGTTCAAATATCTTCATTTTCTACTTCACTTTATGTATAATACTATGAGTAAGGAATCTTTTGCTCATCTTCTTATGGCAAGTTTTCCTCATGATGTTTGGATGGGTCTTTGGGAAGCATATGGAGATCCATGAGTCTGTCCATTTCCTAAGGACATTCTACCTTCAGTCACTCCTATTATGGTACCTTCAACTCTAGATGAGATCAACACCTACTAATGCTCATATTGATACTACTGATCTAGTTCCAACCATAGATGCTCCTAATTCAGTGTAGTAGGAAACAATATGTCTTCCTACTTCAACTTCATGGGATGACTTCCTTCTAGATATTGTAGGTTTTTTTGTCGAGTCACACATTAAAGATGTGGGAGACATCATCGATATCATTCATCTTCTCTTTGTTGAGGAGACTACTTCATGCATTGTGGAAACTGATCATGACACCAATGATAGTGCTTCAACGGATTCAAATATGTGGGGTTCTATCGACAGTTACAGTGAGAGATCACGAAATTAGCATACTCCACATGCATATATTGCCATAGTGATAGGTCCAGAATAGAACAGTACACTTAGTCTTCCTACTCCAACATTAGAGGATGACTTCTTGGAAGACATTTTAGTTTTTTTTGTGGAGTCATACATAGTGGATTTGGGGGACATCATTGATGATATACATCTTCTCTTTGATGGAGAAGATCCTTCTTCAGTTGTTGTGAGGGCTCACTCTATCCCTCCTGACCATTCTCTACACAATTAGTCTTTACAAGTTGATGTGATTATTGATCATTATGTATAGAAATTGTAGGAGGTCTCTTTATCATTTAAGGAGACAATTGGTTCTTTGGCACAAGTTCTACATCCATCCTTGCTAGATTTGCACTTCTTCTTTTTGGTAGTATTGGAAGGGGCAGCCATCAGTATTGACACAGTGATAGTTGAGCAAGTTTTAGATACACCATTCATCATTGAGACTCTTTCTACACATAGGGGAAGCATCTTATTTGTATCTCTTTTGACTCTTTCTTCCAAAGGGGAGGAACATTATTTAGCACTCATGGATAAACTTATACATTGGAGCAGCTCTCACTAATTGGTACACTATATTTAGGGTGGGGGGGACTACCTTGTCTCCTTCTTCTCTTTTATGTGGGGGAACTTTTTCCTCTTGTGGCATTTTGTCCTTCTCCTTGTCATATTTCTCTTTTGTATATTACTCCATCCATCCATCCATCTAGTTTTTTCAACTCTCTTTTTGGGAGAGGGTTTTTCCCATGAGGTTTTCCCTCTTTCTCCACTTTATGAGAGATTACATTTCATTATGTACATGGGTACCTAACATTTCCTAGTACCTAGGACCCATCTTGCATATTCATCCTAGTTCTTGTGAACTTAAGTGCATTCCCCTAAGTTGCACTTAAGAGAGGTGTTGTTGTAAATAAGTATTTACTATTTACACTTTACTTAAGTTTACTTAGGCTAATGCATTATTTTATTATTTATTTAGGTGAGCCACTTAGGACTTTGTGTACTCTCATGAGTTGTCATGTTGACAACACTAGAGTTTGCATAATTAACTGAGTTGTTATGTAGACAACATAGTTATTTGCATTGCTAATTTAGCACATGGTGTCTACAAAATAATCTTGCATGCTACACCTTTGTAGGATTATCCTCTCATCAACGCACTTACTCCCATGCTTAATGGAGGATAACACATATCTAGTGGACATGTGTCTGGTTGTATGACTTATCATGTTGCTAACTTCTATGCACTCTAGAAGCATTCCAAAGGCCTTTATATATAGGCACTCCTAGTATACATTCAATCAATATTGAATGAATATTATATCATCATTCTAATCATACTCTCTTTGGTCTACTGTTGTGCTTGTGCTTGAGTTCCTTGATCTTGGGTGAATTCTTCCCTAAGGAAAATTGTTACAGTTACGCTTATTAATTAAATCATGTTGATTTAATTAATTAAGTCGTTTATTACTCTAGTTAGTTAAGCTTTCTCTTAGGTGCATATAATTAATATTTTATATTAATTATAATGTGCAAACCTAGTTTTCTTTCCCTTTAGGGTTTCTTTCACCTTTAAGGTTGTACTTTTTGTTTTCATAACTTGGAATACAATTTCACTCTCACACCACTGAGATTTTCCAAGCTTTGTTTTTTCCTTTTCTAGTTTCTCTTTAGTATAGGTTATTTTCATGTAGGTGTTCTTGGTGATTTGTGAAGTTGGTTTTCATAACTTCTACAGAGAATGCTTCAAATTAATTTTTAATCTGGAAATAGCTTTCCTCCTTTTGGCATTGATTCACATATTGGAATAGGGGAGTCTTGTTTCCAGATCTGAGTATCTTTCCTACTTTTTTTTGGGTTATTCGTTGAATTCATCATTTTTACAAAATAGAGCATTTCATTTATTAATGTTAGTAAACCTCTTTATTATGATTATTATTAGTATTATGTTTATATTATTATAAACTCTAAACTTTTATGTATATAATATTAAAAAAAGATATCCAATTTTAGATAAAATATAAATGTTATAGTTAAGTTTTTAGTGATTTTGAATAGAGAGAAAATACTAATAAAATGATCTTTTTATTTTACCTAAATAAAATGCATTTGAGAAACTCAAGTATCAACATAATTTTTAGTGTTTAAAATTTATTGTGTTTAAGTAATTTTAGTTTTTTTTATATAAATAGTAAAAGAAGTTAATTAATTAATTATTTACTAATTATTATGTTATTTATCTTTTGTATATAATTATAAAATAAGGACAATAAAATTTAGCTTAATAAAATAATTAAATTTGAGATATCCAAAGATAAATTCAAACTTTATTTTGTAATTGATTTAAATTTATTTGTAGATTGTTTAAGTTTTCAAAAGTGTATTTTTTCCACATTTTTAAGATTATAAGTTTTTGCTTCAAAAAAATAGTTTATTATTAATATACATATAATTATAATAATATAGAATAATACATAAATGAATATTTTATCTTATTAAAAATATATTTTAATATAAATGTTGTAAAGTGGCATGAATATAATATAATAAAATATTCTTATTGTTCAAAATGTTTGCAATAAGAATGGTAAAAAATAATTCTCAAAATTATTAATGTTAAATATTTGACATTTACTTATGAAATACTATTATGAAAATACTACACTTATGATGTTAAAACTAAGAAACTTAATTACTCATTAAGATCTTGTTGTTTCTTATAATTCCATTTCCTATGGCAATAACTAAAAAATGAAAAATAAATTAAAATCAAATTAAAAGCTATACAGAAAATTTATATTTCTTAAAATAAATTAAAATGTATTGTAAATTTATTATATTATATATGTTTAATATTTATTAATCTATAAAACTATTTCCATAGATTTTATAGAATAATGATAATAGTATTTATTTTTATTATTATATTTTAAAATTTTCAATTAACATAAATATAAACATCATACCAAAAAATAATCTAAAAATTGTCTAATTTCTGAATTGAAATTTAAAAAAAATATATATATATACCAAACCTTTTACTTTCTAAATTAAAAATTAATTATTTTACTATTATATATTAAAAACAAAAAACACCGAAATATAAACATAATAATAATAATAATAATAATAAACTCTAAAATGTATATAATCTAAATAAATATAGAAGTATAAGATTTGCCCTTGGGTAAATAGCTAAACATCAACACCTCATATGAAGATTTTTTAAATTTATTACTTCAATAATTAATCTCAAAAAAATGAAATATGGTAACCAATGGGGAATGAAGTGTGGTACTGTGCCAATACAAAGATGTTGCACCGTACCTAGTGGCCAAAATAAAGGGTGCACATACTATTTTTAATATTTTCTTTATCTTTTTTTATGGAGGGTTTAGACCTGTGAGGCGAGAGGCCTACGAACTACCACCCAACAAAGGCCACCACTGAAATGATTTAGGAACCCAATACGGGCCCACTCGTTCTTGAAACCTCTTCACCTTAGAACCAAAAAGTGAAGAGCATCCAAGTCATCAAAATCTCCCAGGGCACTATCCTTGCCTCATCCTTTATGATGTTAGAGTCTTGCACTCAACAAGACATAACAGGTGGACTCTTTGTGAGCCTTTAAACATCACCATTAGACCAAGGGCCCATTCATGATTTCTAATATTTTAAGTTTACATTATAATTTTAGTATAATTTTACTCTTTTGAATCCTACCAATATCCATATGAACATTGGATGGTTTAAACATCACACATTAAGGCTTGATTTCTAAGGTAAAATGTTAAATAGTCAAAGCTGACTTATTTTTTTAGGCTTCATTTGTTCCTTAGTATGCGATGTTTAAGGGAACACATGCTTTTCTAATGTATTTATCATTTACTTAGATTTAAAAGGATTTTATTTGAATCTATGTGAACGTTTTCATATTTGATTTGACATATTCCTCTTACAATTATTCTCATGATTACCACTAGTTGTCTTTCATCCCTTTACATAGTTTTCAAAGGGTTCAATTAGGAAAACGAGTCTCTTAACAATATTATTGACAAGAAAAAAAAAATTGTGTAAATAATATGCTTCTTTGGAGTGGAGTGAAAACAAAATTAGACAACAACAAATTAGGGAACCTACATAGTTGAAGTGCATATCAAGTAGGATAACAATCATGCAATAAAGGATAAATATATAAATGTTAATGTAATTTTAGCTTCAAAGAACCACCCATGTAAATTTGATTGTTTGGGTTCTAAAGAAAGATAAAGATATAAAGAACAAATTTAGACTTGGCATATTTGCAAATTTTATGACAACCAACAAAATAATTTATTGTAGTCGTCTTGATGATTTCAATGTGATTCCATGAATATGAAATGTAGTTTATATGATAATCATATGATCCAACTTATTTGTATGGTTATTCTCTCTTGATCTTATATGATGTTATAAGATTTTGTATGCATATGATAGTCACTAGGTGTGGTATTCTGATGCAACTCTAAATTACATGTTAGATTATGTTTCTATGCTGACTCATGCAATGCATACTAACATGTGATGGATGCAGGATATGATATGATATGGGTATTTGTAAGTTTAAGAATCTACTAAAAGTATAAATAACTCTTAATCCAATTGAATGTGTTAGATCAACAATAAAAAAATGAAATAAGCATAATTTAACAATGTTAGAAAATCTTGATATAAATGCTCATAGGCATAATAACATCAAGGATAATCTCTACCATTCTACCCTAGAATATCTAATGCATCTCCAATATATCAAATACATGCAAGATAGCCTATTTGTATAGGAAAAATCTTGTAGGAGCCGTAGACAAGCTTCATACAAGTGTCTAAACCTGAAGGAAGTAAAGTCATGATGAAAGTCAACCACTTCCTTTCTAGAAGAGTGGAGTCAAAATTGGACATATCCATATCTTATGAGTAGTTAGAGTCAAAGTACAAATAAAAAATAGGATCCTAATAATAATAATATCTAAAATTAAAAACTTTTCCTAATAAACAAGTTCACCTAAGTAAATGTAAGTCAAGAGTGAAAAGGGAAAGAACAATTTACTCTAACACCATCCCCTTATGTCCAATTTAGGGAGGAAAATAATGCTTAAAATATGAATCCTGGGCAAAAGGAAATGTTAGGTACCCATGAAAAACTAAGATTCAACCTCTTATAACCATAGAAAAGGAGAAAATGTGGTAGACAAATCTCATCTTCAAAGGAGATTTAAAAAGAAGCTAAAAATCTCTAGTAGAGGAAGACACGTCACACCCTAAGAAAATAACATAAATGAATGAACTTTCTCTTAGTGAAGGTGTTGGTGAATATGTTTATAGTCTTTTTAGATGTCTTATAGTATTGATTTTTAGAGACTTTCTTAGGAATCAACTCCTTAATGTAATGAATGTAAATCAAAAATTGCTTAGTCCTCTAGTGATGTACTAGATTGTGATAAATATGAATGTTACTTTGATTATCACAAATGATGATTCTTGGATTTTAGAAAGGAATAAAAAACTCATTAAGGAATTTGTGAGCACAAATAGCCTGAATAGTTTCATTAACTTAGCTATGATACTCAGACTTAGTGGATGAAAGAGAAATAGAATGCTTTTTCTTACTTGACCAAGAAATTAGACCTAAACCAAGAGAGAAGCAATACCTAGAAGTAAAATCATAATCCAGATAATTATCTTCCCAACTTGAATTTTTATATCATATTAAGTCAATATCCACACATGGTGCATAATGAATCTCATAACTATGAGTACTCATGATTTGACAAGGCTCATGTGGCTTCTACATAAAATGAGAGACTATGCCAAAAACAAATCAAATATTCAACCTTAAGAGACTCAAGTATGTGAGGCTATGAATCAATTGATTGTACATGGTACCATGGACCAAGGGTGAAGGAAAAAAGACTCAATTTTGACCCATAAAAAAAATGGATTTGTTGTAGACTTATAGTTATCCATACAAATCTAAATAGCATATCCATAGTATATTAGGTTAGCCAATAAATATACTAGAATATGACAAAGTGATCTTAATCCCTAAGAATTAGTGGAGAAGGCCTAAGTAAAACATCAAGAAAATGTCATGAAATTTTTTCTTGACTTTCTTGATGTGAGATGAAGTGACTCCTAGTGACAAAAAGTCATCAACATAGAGGAAACCAAAAATGAGAGAATTGTCATACTAAAAAATAGACATTCAGATCATAATGATACAAAGTGAGCCCAACTAATAAGAGGAAGGAGTCCATCTTGGCATACAGTTCTCAAGGAACATGTGCTCAACCATATTCCATTTGTGTTAAGAAAAGTAATATGAACATTAGAAACTACTTCTCAAGAACTTTTTCTGCAAATTGTCTTCTGTAAATCTTGAATGACTCTCACCAATCTTCAACTTTCTCCATGCACACACAACCTTACTAAGTAGAAACTATGTAGAATATTAGGTTAAATGTGCACAACATCATCTTCAATCATTGATCCATAAAATCTTGATCTTTGTCTGCTACTCTACCAATCGTGATAGTATGTTGACATCAATGAAAAACATACTCATGAACGCAACATAGAGTCATGTTGTCAATCTCTCCAAAGCGTCAACATTGGTAGGATAATCCCCCATATGTGTATTTTCAGCATTCATTTTAACATAGATGATTGACAAAATCATACTAACTGAAAAAATCAAAAGGCCATTCCTTGAAAAAAATGGTTTCCAAATTGGAAGTGGCTTCAATGTCTACATTTGTACAAGACAACTACTAAAATAGGAAAAGTTGAGAAAATTAGGTAATGCAGGTAAATCTAATAGGCTTATGGATGCCTAACTGGCAATAGAAAAATTACATGTGGAAGCTAAGACATTATCATCATTGAACCTATAGATGGCTTTCTAGTAATAAGGGACTATTTGGTTTGATATCATGAATGACCAAGCTATCTAGCTTACTTTGAAAATAGAAATTTGACCACCCTCTCTCCAAAGATGAATGCTTAATTTGCATTCACACACTAGAATGGATGTTCCATTCAACACCTCTAATGGACTAACATATGTAATCTACCTCTTGATCTATGAATTTGTAACTTGGCAATGTCATTACTAACATTACCCATTGGGCTTCCCAAATATTATGCACTGTAGTTACCACCACACTTTTCTCCTTATTTATACAACAATTTATCTTTTCATTCTATGCTAAAAATCTTGAACTTTCTTGATTTTCCATTAATGCATGTACTTCTTTCTTCCAATCCTTGCACCTCCCTTTCAGACCTCATATTTCTCCATCAAAGCCCAGGGCTAAATCAATATGTAAGGAAAAAAATATTTTTTCAATCTATAAAAGGTAGTCCTCATTGATACATTCTACAAACATTGTGTACAACAACCCTTTGTAATGCAATTGTTCACAAACTTCTTATTTCATGATGATAATATTATGTGTATTCAATTAAAATATATACAAACTATTACTCTAAGATTCAAGGTTATTGCAAAATCTAGTAGGTAATAGTAACTATATGGATTTATATTTGATAACAACATAAAATGTCATGTCCAAATATTATAATTTCAAAATTGCATTCAAATTACTATTACAAATGCATTGATATTAACTTAATATTTAATAAAATTGGACATGTGAGCAAAAAAATTCTCACAAACCCAAATGATGCTAACTTTTGCAAAATCATGCCAAACATTATAATAGGAAAAAAAATCAATCTAATTATATAACAATGTTTCCTTTCAAGTTGTATATAATTAAATAACAACATCAATTCTATTAAAAGAACAAAAAAATTACTTCAACATGACCTTGACCAATGAATGAATGTTTACATATTGATCACACATGAAAAAAGGTTTATATAAAAAATTAATGTTAATTATTTCAATCATTAAAACATTTTCAAAGGGATTCAAAATTTTAATAAGTAAAAAATTATTGAAATCATTAGATCCAAAGTTGCCTATTGGTTGTTCCCTTGCAAATCCTATGGCACAAGTGTTAGTAATATACAAAGAAAAACTTCTATGTGTGATAGAAATTATATAACATTTATTAAAAAAAATTAATGTAAAAATATAAAATAAATTAAAAGAGTTTCTAAATTCTTATATTTTATTTTTAGAAAAATCTACCTTAATATAAATATATAACAAATCATATAAAATATTTATTCAAATATATATATATATATATATATATATATATATATATACATACATATATATATACATACATATATATATACATACATATATATATATATGTATGTATATATATATGTATATCTATATATATATATATATGTATGTATATATATATACATATATATGTATGTATATATATATACATATATACATATATATCTACATATATATATATATGTATATATGTATATATATATGTATATATATATGTATATATGTATATATATATGTATATATGTATATATATATACATACATATATATGTATATATATATATATATATACATATACATATACATATACATATACATATACATATACATACATGCTGTTGTGGTATCCAAAACACACACCCTATTCCTCACTAGGAATGGAGACCCCCTACTTTCTTTCGACTCTCAGACTCATAGTTCGAGAATCGGAAGAAGGAGAAAGTCTCAATAAAATTAGTTAGAAAAAAAAAAAATTGAAAATCACAAAAAAATCAAAATTTGAAAATCACAAAAAAATCAAAAAATTGAAAGCCTTAAAAAAAGTTATTAAAAAAGAAAAAAAAAAAACTCGCACATGCGCATACAGAGGCACACGCGCATGCAAAGAAAAGAGGGGAGGGAAGTTATAAAATGCCCCCTCCCCCCTTCTGGGCTGTGCGGCGGCCGCTGCTGACACCCCTTTTTTTGGATGTGCGGCGGCACGCCGTTGCGCGCCTTCTAGGTCGCACAATGGCCATTGCCGGCATGCCACTGCGTGCCTTCTGGGCCACGAAGAGGATGCGACTATGTGCAACACACACGCTCCTTTAGGGCTGCGTGGCGATGTGACACATATGTGCGCCTTTAGGGCCACGTGCAGCCGTCGTGGCACATGCCTTTTGGGTAGTGTGTGACCACCGTCGCGGTGCCCTTTGGGATGCACGCGTGCGGCCACTATCGTGCCCCTCTTGGTGTGTGCACCGCTGCATTTTCAAACCCCAAACCTCTTTTTTTTTTTTTTGTATTTTTATTCTTGATCTCAAAAAACCCCAAAAAAAAGAAAAAAGATTTAAATAAAATAAAAAAATCACAAGTATAATAAATTCTAGAATATCATTTTTATTTATTTATTTTTTAATGTTTTATATGTATCCAGTGATTAATCATTCTTTTTATTTGTGATGTACAGGTAATATAATCAAATGGCGTCCATATCTAGATCAATAGCAAAGCCAATTGTGTACAAGTTCCAAGGCGTAACCCCGAAGTCACGATTGCACAATGAACACTCTAAGATCAAAGACACAGAACTTGGACACACGGACTTGGGAGAATTTTTGAGGGTTTGTAACAACCCAATTGAAAGATCTTCTTTGAGATCCACCTTAATCCGGTCTAGATTGGTAAATGCAGCATCACATCCTAGGACCATTCAGTCAGCTAAATTGATTTTGACCTTATCTCGACATTTTGTCCCCGAGGAAAGGGTGGTAAAGAGCGTCATTGGGGAAGTGGTCTTAGATCTACGACCTGATAATATCGAGAGAGTTTTTCACTTACCTAGAGCTGATCAGTTTATCAGACTTTCATATGAAGCAGCTGAGAGGTGGCATAAGGATCATCACCAGGAGGCCATGGACATCATATACTACTCACACTTCATTAAGAAGCCATCTTGGGGAAAGACAATCAGCAAAGTAGATATGGTGCGAGGATACATGAAGGATGACATTGGATATTCAATCATTCTTCTAAGTAGAGTTATGGGATTGCCCGCAGCAGGTCATCTCACTCCATTCATGGTTAACTTCATTGAAACCATCAGACACGCGAAAATGCCACTAGATTGGGCCACCACACTTAGTGAGAACGTGTGTGATTAGTTGTGGATAGTAAAGGATATGAAAAAGTTTTATATGACTTCCTATGTGGTATATCTACTTGTAGCAAGAGCCACCGATTCTACAAAAAGGGCAGTATGTAGGACCCTAATGCATGGCTGTATATAGTTTATCCTCAGCTAGTTAAGAAGAAGCTCTTGCCACAAAGCAAAGAGTAAAGGATTGTGAATGATGCCTTTATCTTTGCCATCATTCGATTCATTGAAGGTGATTATGGAAAGAGATTTTCTGATGAGGCCAAGGCACAGATCATAGGTCTCGGTGCATATTTTATCCAGTTCTAGACATTCACATACATTTGGTTTGGTGGTGCATCTATCCATCCAAAGAAGCTCCCAAGTTACCCAAGTGACAAGTTGGTTCTAATGGAAATTTCTCAGAAGATTGAGTTAGCTAATGAGAGGATCAACAAACAACGAAGACCTTGTTGGGATTGGCCATTTGTAATAGGAGCATACCAGGTAAAGAGAAAGCAGGATATCTTGACTTTCGAGTGGGAATGGGAGAACTATCCCCTCAAAGAATATAAATCTCCCTAGCCATTCTTCAACAATGTTGGTAAAGTGGAAAATCTGGCAAGAAAAGAGTTCCACCATGAGGACGCCATTGAAGATCATTGGATGAATGCCACAAATGACTATGATGTCCGTATCAGGGACTATTGTAGAATGACTTTATATTTAGCAGAGAAGGCTCTCCATTTGACCATCCCAGATGAGATAAGGCTACAAGATTCACAAGAGCTACTAAATCCCTTATTCAATACAGATAAGGTTGGCGAGAGGCCCATTCTGAATGCAAAAGTTGATAGGGAGGAAGGAGATGATATTAATCATTGATCAAGACATGTCATCAGAATGACAAAGAGTTGGATCAAGAAACCCTTTCCACTTGATCCAATTTTGAACACAATGATATTCCATGCACATGCTCACTGAGAAAGGGTAAAGGGTAGGAAGGTCACAGTTCCTATCTTTGCACTCCAGTCTCCTATCAGGCCAAAAATAGTCTACCAGCTTGATCATCCAGTGGGATATTACCATCCTTTAGAGAAGAAGAAAGAAAAGAGGAAGAGAGCCTCTCCTCAGAGGATCCAGATAGAGTATGTTGAAGAACAGGCCCCTGTGCAACAACATGAATCTACTTCCCAAGACCCCCGAGACCCTACAATTTCTCATATCCAAGTTGATTTTCCATTGCCTCCTATTTTTTCAAGCCAACAAGAAGAAGGAGAGATTCTAGAGACATCCATTCATCTGATGCATGAAGAACCTGCTTCTCCTATGGTTCCACAGAAGCAAAGGAGGGTTTAGGTTAGAATGAACAAGAGGCAGAGGGTTCGTAAAAGATTAGTGCCTAATCCATCTGTTCATGAAACCATTCTTGAGAAATAATTAGATGAGGATGAAACAAAGTCAGATGGGGGGGAAGAACAAGTGCCTTTACAAGGGAGAACTTGGTTCAAGCCAAAGCCACAGAATTGGAAAGAAAGAAGAATGTCACAAATACCCCACCACCCACCCAAGCTAAAACGGTAGAGCTCTCTTCTTTGAAAGATGAAGTACAATGATAGGTGAATGAGCAAAGAGAGCTAGGTGATGATATTCTCTCCATTCCAGATTTTGATTTCATGCTAGTGGGTATAGAATTGGTTGGAGATAAGATTAGAGATACTCCTACAAGTGAATCTCAACAGCAAAGATTGGACGCAGATGCCATCTGAGACACAAGGTCCTCATCCAACATCCCCATATTCACCTCAAGCTATGGTGGTAGATAAGGTATCAGTGACACCTCCACCTCCAAGTTCAGAGGAACATGTTCAGAAAGGATCATCATTACAAGGAGAAACAGAACCAAGGACTACTAATGAGCCACCAAAAGAGGCACAAGTAATGGAATGTATACAATAGCCTTCACAAGAAGTTGAGGATCAAACTACAGGATCTACAGAAGAAGAACCCTCACAATAGGAAACTCCAAGCAAAAGCGACAGAGGGAAGGAGGTAGTTGAACACATCCCTTCATAATCTAGAGCCAAGGTTAAAGAAAGACATACCCCAAGATGGTTCCAGAAGGAAATAATGAGAAGTGCTAAGCATCAATTCCTTGCTTTAGAGGATGATATTTGTGACATTGTAGAGATTTTGAACAAGCCCGACTCTCCATTATAGGATGCAACACCATTTGAATTCATTACCACTACTTGGAATTAGGACTTATTTGCACAAGTGGCTCATCCCCTGAAAGGTACAAATGAAGAAGCTATCAACCTTCAGGACTATGAAGTAAAGGATATCATGTTAGGGAAACCTACATGGGATACTTCTCAATAGATGATGACTATGGGAGTAAAAGAGGTTCTTAACCATATGGAACGTGATGAGATTGAAATTAGAGAACTTCGAAGGCAAGTTGAGATCTTGAAAGGATATCTAGTTGAAGTTATTAGTCCTCTTGATTTTGAACGCCTCGAGGAGACTTTGACTACCATTCTTAAAGAAGGGGAAGGTGTACAGCTCAATCCATTTCTGAGAGCTTGTCAGGATTGGCGAGACAACCTTGAGGATAGGGGTATCACTATAATTACAGGAAGTCTAAAATTATTGCATGCTACACAAGATAATGTTGATAAGATCATGGCAATTTTGAGGCACGACTTCAGCATTATGGATGAGGTACGGGTTTGGAGCAAGGATTTGCAAATTTTAGAGGCCATAAAAGGACAAAGGTACCACATTCTGATTGATGTATATACCGGCGAAGAGCTAGACATGATAGATGATTGGATAGAAAAGATTGCAGAGGGAAATAAAGTGATGGAAACATTGCATGATGAGATACATAGGCTCAAGGACCAAGCTCGAGAGCGAATTTTGGAAGCAGAAAAGTTATATAGTGATGCATGCTTGGATATTTTTGAAGATGAAGAACAAGAGAAGCTTTTACTAGTTGAGGTAGTTGTAGAAAATTTCAGAAATACTTTAGAGGAAGCATCTAGTGATGAAGACATCAGGCAAGCCTTCAAGACAGAAGAAGCATTGTTAAAGTTGGATACCAAACATGGGGATTTTGCAGAAACTCGAATTGAGGAGGACAACTACAGACAGAAGGTTGAAGATAAGTATGAGGCTTTGGATCTCCCCGATGCTGCTAAGATTACTAAGATTATAAAGAAATTCAAGGGCAAATATCCAAACATATCTTTAGGATGAAGATGAACAAAACCCAGATGCTAGAATTTCAATTTTGACACTAGAAATTTTTTGAGATTTTTGACTCAGTCGAGGTCTGCAGGTTTGTAGCTCTGCAGCTCTACAGGTCTGCAATTCAAAGATGCACTGACAGTTGACTGCCAATTTCAAAAATAGCACTTTCCATGCATTGAAAACACATTTTGATGGCAAGTTAACTCCGACACACATCAAGTGAAGGGCCAACTTCTATTTTTGGTGTCTCCATGCACTTCTACTTTGACTGATGGCTTCCTCCTACTTTCTCTCTCATGCTTTCATTTTTTTTGACATGTAAAGGGCTCATGCATCCAATTAATGAATAAAATATAGATGAGTCCCTCTAAGCACCAGTTAGATTACTAGTTTGTATATATTTAGTTTGTTTTAATGTTTTAAAAGCATTTTATTGCATCAAGATATCTCTCACTCTCAACACAAATTGAGGAGATGATTTCTTATAAATACCCCATTGTAAAATGTAACAAGGGCCACCGTTATTATGTAATAAAGTTATGCTTTTGGTGCTAGCATTCAGAGTGTAGTAATTCTTGCCTGGATGTGTCATTGTTTTATGGATTTTATTCATGAGATTGGGATTGAGCCAAAGGTTTATTGCGTTGTTTTTGGTTGTGTGATCTTTTAGTTCTAGTGTTTGCTACATATATATGAATTTCGTTGACATAATGAGCTTGAGAAGAAATCACCCGATTGTGTCTACATAGCTTTTTGTCTCACGTGAGCGCACTTTCTGTGGCCTTGCGATTTGATGAAGAGTGAAACATCATTCAATTTGTTAAAGATTCTCACTGGTGATTGCACCAGTGGATTCTAGGAAGCACTGCTCCTATTTTCATTGGTTTCCTACCGATTTCTTTGAAGGTTTAACTCGCAGCGTGTTGTGTTGTGTAGCTTATGTTAGTTTAGGAATTCAATTTCAAGTTATTTGATTTCAAGTTATTTTCTTTCAGTTTCATTATTTGCTTTGCTAACCCCCCCTATTAGAATAAGACCTCATAGTAGCTGCATTGTTAGAGTTGCATTCATTGAAAAATAGAAAATACAAAAATATTGTTCTTTTGGTGTGATATTTTGAGACAGCGAACAGATTTTACTTGATTCCAAGGTAAAAGAGTTTCTGGAACCAGCAAAGGCCTCCTCATGAACATTCACATTTATCTTCTACTGAGCAGATTTTGGTACGTTGCAAGACAAACACTGAACCTTGGAGTGGATCCTTAAAAATATTTTCTTTTCAAGAGAGGAATTACACTATGGATTCCCATTGTTGACCTTGTGCAAAATGAATGCCCAACACATACATATAATTATTCATCAAAAAAGCATTAAAGCAAAAGAAAGAAAACCCACAGGCTTTAAGAGCAGTGCCAGTAGAGGGAGGGTCTTTATCATTATAACCCAAAAAGTCTGTGGGGTTGGTAGATGGCTCAAGGGCAGCCCAAACATCAATAGGGGTAGCAAGAACATCATCTTTTTCTTTTTCTCCCTTTGGCCTAGGTTGAGAGATAGCTAAGTCCAGCTGAGGGAATGCTCATTTAGGGCATCTATGCACAGAGGGCCAATCCACATCAAGGGCAACAAGAGGAACTAGTGGGGACCAACCTGAACCTGTCCTCTATGAAGGTGAGGCCAAGTGGCAATAACCATCAAAATTGCCATTGGGAGAGCAGTGAAAGGATTGCGACCTAGACTATGTGAGTGGTGCGTTGAATTGCTCTGGCCTCTCTAGTGATCATGAGTAGTATGATCACCGAATAAAGTATTAGGTGACACATGACGACCATACTTATTAAATTAAAGAATATCTGATTTGATGCAAATTCAAATCATATATTCTTTAATTAAATATGTAATTATTAATATAAAAACATATATAATAATCAAAATAGAAACACATATATTATAAAATAACATAATTTATGACATGTATGGTTTAGTCCATTATATATCATCCAAAAGTGCAAAAATGGCCAACCATCATCATGTAAACTTTCAAAGTAACAATTGTACATTTGAAAATTAAAAATTCTTAAAGATAGTGCAAAGCCTAAAATTCCTTAGTAGAAATCTACTTTCTAATCTCACCAAATTTGTGAAGATTACAATCTAAAATTGAATAATTAAATAATCATTAGTTTGTAAAACTTTAGAATATACTTACAAAAACTATCAAATTCATAAAAAACAATTATAATAATAAATCTTAAACAAACAAAAAACTTACATTAAAAAAAACTAGTCTTATCATTTAATTCTAGACTTTCAATTAATGCAATAATTTATAGACCCCGAAGTGTCATGTCAACTAAGTTTATTAAAAAAATCTTTGGATTTGGGAAAAACCTAAAATCTAGCAAATGAAGTGGAATAAACATATGTAATATAAATAGATGGGTGTTGTAAATACTTTTGATTTATTTACAAAATAAATTTAAAAATAAAATTGACTTTACAAATATTTTTAAATTTTATAGACATTTCAATAATATATTCTCATTCATGCCCTCATCTATAATCCTTGTAATAATTGTTAGGAATGACTACTATTTGAATCATCTAAAAATCCTTGGAAGGTGAAGGAAAGCCTAAACTTTAGTGATAAATGAAACAATAGTTTTTTAATGTTGTAGGTAAGAGAGAAAAGATTTAAATATAATAATTAATAGTATCTTTGAAAATATGCAAAAGATGATGTTTTTCTAGTACAATATTTTGTTATATTGGCATAGATTAATCCCTTTTTATTATATTGGCACTTAATTATTATATTTATATTATTATGTTGAGTGCCATGCCTCATGTTGCATGGGATTTGGGATGTCATACTCCCATTAAATCCAGATCTATCAAAAATTTAACTTCTCCCAAATTTCGAGTAAATGTCCCTTATTATGATTATTATAACTATTATGTTTATATTATTATTAATTCTAAACTTGTAAGTATATCATATTAAAATAAAAAATTTAATTTTAGATAAAACATAAAAGTTATAGTTACATTTGTGCTAATTTTAAACTAGGACAATATATTAAAATAATAATTTTTTATTTTACTTAAATAAAATGCTTTTAAGAAAATCAAGTATTGACATAATGTTTTAGGGTCTGAAATTTATTATGTTTAAGTAATTTTAATTTTATTATATATAATAAAAAATAATAATTAATTATTTAATTATTTATTATTATTATTTTAAATTTTTAGTATATAATTATAAAATAAGAATTATAAAGTTCCACTTAATAAAATAATTAAATTTAAGATATCCAAAGATAAATTGAAACTTTATTTTTTAATTGATTTAAATTTATTGTTAGATTTGTTAAGCTTTAAAAAGTGTATTTTTTATCACATATTTAAGATTATAAGCTATTTAGTCAAAATTTTAGTTTAGTATTAATGTAAATATAATTTTAATATAATATAATATTCTTATTGTTCAAAATGTTTTAGCCAATGAGAATGCTGAAAACTAATTCTCAAAATTCTTAATGTTAAATATTTGACATTTTCTTTATAAAATACTATTATATAATGTTATTACAAAAATACTACCCTTATGTTGGGTAAAACTATCAAATTTAATTACTCATAAAGATCTTGTTGTTGCTTATAATTCTATTGCCTATGACAATAACAAAAGAACGAAAAATAAATTAAAATCAAACTCAAGGCTATAAAGAAAATTTATTATTTATAGTTCTAAAATAAATTTAAATCTATTGCAAAATTTATTATACTATATCTTTCAATATTTATTAATGTATCAAATTATTTCCTTAGATTTTATAAAATGATAATAACAGTATTTATTTTATTATTATAGTTTAAACTTTTCAATTTACAACAATATAAACATCATAATTAAAATTATCTAGAAACTTTCTAATTTCTAAATTGAAAATTATTTAGTTTACTAGTATATATTACAAAATTAAAGCTTTGAAAAATATAAACATAATAATAATAATAATAATAATAATAATAATAAATTGTAGAATGTATATAATCTAAATAAATATAGAAGTACCAAATTTACTCTCAGCTAAACAACCAAAACTCAGCACCTCATATGGAGATTTTGTAAATTTATTACTTAAATAATTAATCTAAAGATAATAATTTTGGGTAGTAAAAGTTTGCCAGTGCTTTGTATATCAAAAATGATAAAACTATGGTAATCGATAGGGCATGAAGCATGACACTGAGGGCCAGTCTAAATATGTTGCACCATAGCTAGTGCCCAAAATAAAGGGTGCACATACAATTTGATTTCTAATATTTTCTTTTTCTTTTTCTATTTTTATGGAGGGTTTAGACTGGCAAGGCAACCTAGGGAGGCATGAGGCTTGGGAGCTACCAACTATTGAAGGCCACCACTGAAACAATTTAGGAACCTGATACAGGCTCACTCATACCTGAAACCTCTTCAGTTTAGAACAAAGAACCAAGGGGCATCAATGTCATCAAAATCTCTTGGGGCACAATCCTAGCCTCATCCCTTATGGTGTCAAAGCCTTGCACTTAGCAAGACTTACCTTGGTGGACTCTTTGCATGAGCCTTTCAACTTCACCAATTAACCAAGGGCTCATTGATGATTTCTAATATTTTGAGTTTACATTATAATTTCAGTACAATTTTAGTCTTTTGAGTCCTACCAATAACCGTATGAACATCGAATGGCTAAAACATCACACACTAAGGCTTTATTCCTAAGGTAAACCTATTAAATAGTCGAAGCTAACTTATTTTTCCATGCTTTATGTGTTCCTTAGTATGTGATGTTTAAGGGAACATATGCTTTGCTAATGTATTTTTTGTTTACTTGCATTTAAAAGGATTTCATTTGAATCTATGTGATCATTTTCATATTAGGATTGACATATTTTTCTTACAATTATTTGCATGATTACCACTAGTTGTCTTTCATCCTTTTACATGGTTTTCTAACGGTTCACTTAGGAAAATGGGTCTCTTAAAAATATTATTGACAAGAAAAAATACTATCCATAAATAATATCCTTCTATGGAGTAGAGTGAAAACAAAATTAGACAATAACAAATTAGGAAACCTACATAGTTAAAGTACATATAGAGTAAGATAAGAGTCATGCAATAAAGGATAAATTTATAAATGTCAATGTAATTTTAGCTACAAAGAACCACCCAAGTAAATTTGATTGTTTGGGTTCTAAAGCAAGATAAAGATATAAAAAACAAATTTAGACTAAGGCATCTTTGAAAATTATATGACAACCAACAATATAATTAATTCTAATGGTCTTCATGATTTCAAGGTGATACCACATAAATATGCAATGTAGCATATATGATAATCCTATGATCCAAATTATATGTATGATTCTACTCTCTTTATTTTATATGATGTTACAAGATTTTGTATGTATATGGCAGTCACTAGATGTGGTATCTAGATGCAACTCTAAATGACATGCTAGATTATGTTTCTATGTTGAATCATGCAGTCAATACTAACATGTGATGGATGCAAGATATGATATGATATGGGTATATGTAAGTGTTAGAGTCTACTAAAAATATATTCAATTGTATGAAAATGTTTGTAGAATACTAATTCAGCCCCTCACCACCCACCACCTCCCTTTATTATTATCTATTTCTAACAATTGGTATTAGAGAACAATTATCTTGAAGATGCATAATAGCTTGAGTAAGATCCCTATAGACATAGAATAGTTGAAGAGAAATAATGAAGGATCTCTTGAACAAATTGATCTTCTTATAGATGAAAGAGATGACCTGAAAGATAGATATGAAGATGCAAAAGTATACATTGGTAAATTGAAAGAAAAGATAGATGATTTGAAATCTAGCAAGGAATCATATGTGTAGACTAGTAACAATGACAATGTAGGAAATCTCAAGAAAGAAAGTGAGATCCTGAAGCATGAGTTGAAAATTGTTGAACTTAAGTTGAGTCTTAAGAAAAATGACAGTAAGAATGAACCTATTCTAAAATCTGAGAATATAGACCTTAGATCCCAATTAAGTCAAGTATTATCTAAACTAGATTCTATTAAGATTGAGAATGCATGGTTAGAAAAGTACAATTCCATTTTTAAAGGAGAATTAACTCAAGCTAAGCAATAGTTAGAGAAACTTTATTCTGGTAGTGAAAAAATTCATGAATAGATTTTTCACCAGAGACCTTCTTATGATAAGATAGGCCTTAGTTTCCTTATTAGAGAGAAATCTACCAAGAAAGTTGAAAATAGAAAAGAACCAAATCTAGTTGTTGAATCCTCTAAAGAATATGATATAAGTAAGAATGAATTGAGCATTACTACTGAAGTATCTAAGGAGATTAAACTAGTTGTTTTTTTTGTGAAACATGATGAGCCTAAGAAAATAGACCAAGTTGATAAACTTAAGAAAGATGAATCACTCAAGGAAGTTAGACATGAATTTAGAGGTAGATGTTTTATATCCAATGAAGTTAGTCATATGAAAATTGATTGCTCTAGTAAGTCTTTCAAACCTATTACTAATTTCTATTATTATAATTGTCATGGTTATGGACATAAAGTAGTAGATTTTAAGAAACCTAAGTTTGATAGTAATAATGCAAATAGTAGAATGTTTAGGAACACTAGCCTTGTTGGTAATGAAAGAGGAAGATCACAAAGTAGATCTAATGATGGAGAAAAATCTAATGGAGAAAGGAAATAGTGTGTACATTACAAGTGTAACAATCCTAACACATTGCAAGGAATTGTAGAGCACCTAATAATCAAAATAGAACCAATCAAGTGAGGAATACACCTATATTTCAGTTATGTAATAACTTTGGATACACAAAAAGGTTTTGTAGAATGGACAAAATAAACTTGAACACATGAATCCCAATCATAGAAGGAACAATAACAAGAATGATAGAAGGAATGATAACAACAATGATAATAGTCATAAGGAAACAATCGAAGAACATGCTGATGAATTCAAAGAATCATTTGTAAAAGCTAAAGATCCAAAAAGTTCTTTTATAGTTTTGGAGAAACGATATTTTGATGCACCTAATGAGAGATTGAAGTTAGAAAAATTTTTAAACCCATCCTATTTGAATTAAGCATCTATAGTAGAGGCATAGTGTCAATAAATTAGAATTGATGTTAATGAGAAAATTAGAAGTTACACAGTTAACGAAAGGTAAAAGACATAGAGAGGAATCTAAAGGATTTGAACAATACAAAATACAAATCCATAAAACCCAAAGAAAACATGTTTATAGAAACCTATCACAGAGAAGAAAAATCAAAGGAAAGGCAAGGGTTGTGTTCTAAAAATATCAAAACTAAATTATTAGACTGAAAAGATGAGAGATAATTACAAAGATCAATCCTTATAGAAGGAGATGGAAAACCTAAAAGTGAAACCCTAAGAGGTAAATTACATTTAATAATTACTAATTAATTATTAATTAGAAATGCAACGAGAATAAAGTGAAATCTTAATAAGGGAGCAAAGGTAATTTAATAAACGAAATGAAATTAATCTTTTACCCTAACACCCCTCAAGCTGAGCAACAATGCAGCTACAAACAATGCAAAAAAAGCAAGGAAACTACAATGCTAAAAGAAAACTTGGGTCTTGATAACAAGGCCTAATGAGGTACCCAATCACAACCAAATCTCTATGAAATGGAGAAATAGTAAAAACATAATGGGAAAAAACCTACTCGAAAAAGAGATAGAAAAGGATGCACAAATGAAATATCTCAAGAATTTCTCTCAAGACCATAAGTACAATAAAACTCACTATGATAGAAGCTTGAGACTCCATAGCCCCCCCCCCCCCCCCCACCCCCCACACACACACACACAAAATGGAAGAACTCCTATGTCGATGAACATACCATTATGGCTCCAATATAAAAGAAATAGAGGCAACGGACGAGGAGAGTAATACCCCTGAATGTAAGGTGAGGCTAGAAGTTCTAGCTGATGCTCAAAGGACAATACATGAGAATCTTGAATGGATGTCAGATAAAAAGTGTACTAAATCTATCATCTAAGAGGAGATGTATGTACTCTAATATATTCTTAAGAATTGTAGTAGGTGGCTTGATGACTAGAGCTACAATGGTAGGCAATGTTGAAGAGTAATTATGTGTGATAAATAGAATCTAAACAAGAGGTGGAGGTGTATAAGTCATAACACTAGTCTTAGGAACAACACATAAGTTCAAGTAACTTGACTTCACCTCAAGAGACTCTCATGAAGAAGGAGAATGAGTCTTCTATAGTGGAGATGGTGGACCAAAGTACGAGAAGGAATATAAGTGGGAAGCATGATCAACAATTCCTATAGCAATAATATTGCATGTCTCACTAGCTCTGATGTGCACTGAATCTTATGCAAATTCAACTATCTTCCCTATGCCATAATGTGTAATTTGATAGATAGAGATAAGGCTAGAGGAAAAATATGGAAGACAAAATACATCATGAAATGTACCATAATCAATGTCAATAGAACCTTTCCCACATACAATCATAATAGTGTTGTTCCCAATAAAAATGTGTGGAGTAGGAGAAGCCTCAAAAGAATAGAAAAAATCCTAAGAAGATACCATATGGTATGAAGCACCTAAATCTAGTAACCATCTAGAATAATATTAAGTGGAAGTTGCCCATAGTGCATGACCCTTTCCTATATCTTTATCATCTAATTGAAATGATGATGATGAAGATGATCTATGAGAAGTATAAGGAATATCAATGTTGCTCTTCTCAAGGAGAGTAGTAAAATCTAAAACCTATTTGGCATAGTCATCTAACATCTTCTCATAATAATGTGATTTAGCATGATTATGCTTATTACAAAAAGCACACCTTGGTATTTCTAGATTTGGTTTTCCTCCTTTGGGAGGAGGTGTCCTTGATGAACTATGAGTACTAGAATCAATCTGAGACTCTGTAGAATGAGATTTATGTGTCTTCTACTTTATCCCTAAAGATGGTTGAGCTACCAATGCATAATTTTTTGAGCCTATGAGAGTATCTAACTAAGAGAGCTTAACTTTCTCTCCAGTCAAAAAATCACAAAAACCTCAAAGGATGGAATGGTAAATCTATTACCCAAAGCATATTTGGTAGAATAGAAGGTAGATGGAAAAATCTAAAAGTTTCCATGAAGCTTAGATAGAATCAGGTTGATGGACTCAGTGTTAGTCTTGGCTTTCCCACAACGCTGCAATAAAGATCTCTATTGTCTAAACTTCATCATGAAGTCCTCAATGGAAGGAAAATAATTTGGTACAAGAGAGGTAATCTCTACCTCGATCTAAAGTTCCCTGATCTCATTAATTGTACCAAACAAGCTATCAAACTTGGTCAATACATCTAGAGGGGTATTGCACCTATCAAGATGAAACTATAGACTATTAGATACCTATAAAGAAATCAACCCCATTTCCTCATCCATCTTGTTCATGTGTGACAAAGTTAGATATTGACTCTAAAATACTGGCTACATTGTCTCTAAATAGGACCACAACCCTTTTGATACAAGAAGTCATGTCATTAAGGTCTTCCATGTGTAATAGTTATGAGGGATCAAAGTTCTAGAAAAGTAGAGGTCTTAGTGATTGTTTTAGAAGGTGTTGAATTGGTTTTTGGAAAACTTCTAGTTTATTAATGCAAATAATAAAAAAGGTAATACAAAACACCCCCCACAATGCAAAAAACTAAACCCCAGCTACTAGTAGGAATGCGTAAACAAGAAGAGAGAAAGAAGGATTTAATTCAAGAAAACCATGTACCTCTTAGAAATACTAATGAAAATAATAAAGAATCTAGATAGAGCTTGAGAAGAGCTTTTTGGTAGTTCTTTTAGATTAAAAAATGGAGTTCAAACGAGAAAGTTATGTACCTAGGGGGATCAAAAGCATTATCTGACTTTGACCAAAAAAATAGGGCCAAATGCCTTAGGACCCATGCAAAAATAAATTGATTTTTCAGCAAAAGTACCTCAATTTACATGCTGAAAATCTGATTTGCATGCCAAAAATCTTAATTTTCATATCCAAAAATCTCAAATTTTTACCAAAACAAATCTTGATTTGTATAGAAAAAATTTCGATCCGCGTGCAAAAAACCAATTTATGTGCCAAAAAATTTGAATTTGTGTGCCAATTTTTAAAAAAAATTATTGCCTCAAGAAATGTGCCAATGTGCAAAAAACTAATTTATGTGCCAAAAAATCTGAATTTGTGTGCCAATTTTTTTTTAAAAATATTGCCTCAAGAAATGTGCCATTACATAGATGTGTACGGACAATACATTGCAAGTTACAGTTGATTTACCAATTCGAGGATTCAATAGGACAATATAGAGCATATTAGAAATATGAGTTGTATGACTTAAGAAATTATTTAGGTGAAAAAGTAACTACTAAGTCATGATTGGCCAACATTTTAGATATTAATCCAACTAATTTTATATCAAGTCAAGCATGTGAAGAAATGAAGGTCAACCGAGAAGAGATTTGTTAACTTGTGAGAAATAAGTAAAGATCTTATCTTGCACAAATAGTGCAAAGATAACTTGAAAGATATGCAAGCCTTATGTGATATGAAATTTGATGTATGATCAAATCAAGTGTGAGTTTCAATAGTGAGAATGTATTGTATCTATACCTATACTTGTGAGGAATTTTATTGCTTATTGCATACACCATATTTGATCTACCAACTCCTAACAGGGTCTAGTCCTCTAACAAGGACTCGAGACACTATATATACTTCACATAATCCTAACATGGTCAATATCATTAACAAAATTCTTTTGTTTAGTGAATCATCTAGTGGGTATCATCCCCACCACGGTTTTCCCTAGCTTAAAATAATGGTGTTATGAGTTCACTTTTTGTATGGTTATATTTACTATTTAGCATTGTTGGTTTACTTTCATATGCAAGTTATAAAGTAATTAACAATATTCAGTTGTGGGCAAAAGTTTGCAGAATATTAATTCAACCCACCCTCCCCTCTTACTATTATCTATTTCTAACAAAGATAAGAATGTTATGCAAAGGATACTCATAGCAAGAAGGTCTAGATTATGAAGAAACATTTGCCTCTATAGTTAGAATTGAAGGAGTTAGAATGTTCTTAGATTACACACCAAATAAGAAGTTCAAAGTGTATCAGATGGATGTAAAGTTAGCATTATTTAGTGGAGAAATTGAAGAGGAAGTCTACATTGAGAAACCTGAAGGATTTCCTTTGACAGAAGAAAAGGACATGGTTTGCAGATTGAGGAAAGCATTAAATGGTCTAAAGCAAGCACATAGAACCTAGTATGCAAGGTTGGATAAATATTTGGCAAAACTAGTTATAACTAATGGTAATTTATATTTGAAAGAAATTGAGAATGGTTTGTTGATCATTGTGATATTTTTGTTGAATTTTATCAAAGATCAACCCCACAACTCCCAAAAAATCACCTCCATGCAAACACCTATCATAGAAAGAAAGAAGCAATAGCTATGGAGGTTATAATTCCTAGATCCACAGATGAGACATAATATAAATTGGTATTATCAAAAGTGAATAAAATAAATTACAAAGACTATCCTTATAAAAGGAGGAAGCTAAAACCTAAAAGGTAGAAACCCTAAAGAGGAATACCCTGGGTTGCATTATAATAATTAATAAAATAATTAATTATTTTTATGCCTAAATCTTATCTTAAGTGAACTAGTGATAATAAGTGACTTAATAATTAAATAAAAATGATTTAATTAATAATTCAATCTCTTATTACTCTAACAACCCCCCCACCCTTAAGATAAAATTAGGGTCCCAACAATAAGTCTTAATAAGGTACCCAAGCACTGTCAAATCTCTTAAAAGAAGAGAAATAGAGAAAACCATGTGGGAAAAATCCTACTCCAAAAAGAGATAAAAATAATGCTTAAAAATGCCTAGTGAAGGACAGAAGAAGCCTCCAAACTAGGGAATATCCCAAAAGATATGAACAAAAGATGATCATGAAGAGCAACACTAAAGAATGAAGCTACAAAAACTAGCAAACTATTGATTTGAAGAACCTCCACTATATAGAACATGACCATGTAGAGAAGATGAAGTATGAAGAGCTCATCAATTAAAGATGGAAGGAATCTTCATGGCCTCCAAAAATAGGAATCAATAAATGTCCATATGGGGGTGAGCCCACAATAGTGGGTGTCACTTTTGTGGTACAAATAAAACATGCAATGCTAACAAAAATTCAAATTTTGGGAGTTCACGTGAACCTTAAGGTTCACACGAACCCATAAATTAAGTTTGCATAGACCCTGTTTCAATATATATTCATGCGAACATAATTTATGGGTTTGCACAAACCCTAGGATTTACATGAATGTCTATAATCATTATTTTTGCCTTGAAATTGATATCTTTTTTGTTAGACTGTTCGTGCAAATTTTTTTTCACACGAACATATTTATTTATTTATTTTTTAAATCTTTCTTAGAAAAGAAGAAAAAAATACCTTTTCACCCTCAATTCTAGGATCAAATGAACTCATACTATAAATATAAAAATGTCAAATCATGTTGCTTGGAGAAAGCTTTCCAAAGACTATAATTTTAATAGGTCTTATATTCATTAAAACTTTCAAATATGAGTTTAACTCATTATAGGTTGATTAATGATAGAACATTGATTGACTTCAACACTTTGCTAAAAATTGTAAATTAGGTGAACTTTTTTTTGAAAAATCTCTAGGAAATGGGTTACTAAGTTAGCTTTGTATTGAAAAAATAGAAATTGATTTATGATACATTGAGTTCAAGTTATGCTTGTCAAAATGAACGTATGTTTGAATTATGATTGATGTCACTTTAAAACTTCATAAACTATCCAATATGAAAATATATCCTCTAGAAATAGATGTTGAAAATCTAACATCAAAAGAATTAACTCATTATCATTTGTAGAAAAAAAAATGTTATGCTTGTCACTCTTTAAAAATATTGATTTTTCATATAAACCACTTTTTGGAGGAGAAGAATTTTTCACTTAAATATTTTTTATTTTTTATTTTTAAGTATGGTTACAAAGTAGGAACAAAGTACTAGAAATTATTAGCTTATTTCATCTTCAAATTCTTAATACTTTTAGAGATATAGTCACCCAAATGTGAGGTTTCTTTCAAAAATACTAATTTCGGTGTCAAAATTGGTCAAAAAATGGAACCCATTATTGTGGGATCACTCATGGAAAATGATCCATCTCACCAAAATGCATAGGTATCCAACCACTAAAATCACCTAGTGCATAGGATCAAATACTAAATACATATCTCACTCCATTAAACCAAGAAAGAAATAGAACCAACATAACCCCCTATAAAGCTAAGAGGTAAGACATGAACACTAAAATTGAATGCAATATCTCCTATAGAAAGAAGAACCAGGAACATTGAGAGTGAAAAAGAAGAACAAACACCTATAATGGCATGTGTTATCGACACATCATGATGGTAATATCATGGAAGGAGCACTCATTTGACAAAGGAAGATGGAGAAAATAGCCAACATGAAACCTATTGGAAATGATTGAAAAGATCATAAGGAAGATTGTTGGAATGATCATATGGAACTGGTAAAGAATGTTCTCAATCATTGTTTTGTCATTGATGTCAAACTTGCTACTTGCAGGAATGATAATTGCTTTAGTGATCCAAATACTATCAATTAGTTGATTAACAAGGAGGAGGAAATCAATAAGATGTAACTAGAACACCTAGAGAAAGGTTGAATTTATGATGTTGGAATGAAGTAGAAGGATCAGTCAAGCCATTGATGAAATAATGTACTGATGACATACTCTAAGACACAGAGAATGGGCACACTGAAACATATCAAAGATATAAGGTTTTACCTAAGACATCTGTAAAGCCTAACTAAAGTTCATTAGAAAGAAGGAGCCGAGAAAGCTAGTAGGTGCTGAACAGATTCCTAGTTAAAGCCGAGGAAGTTCAACTTCAAGTGCCTAGTGAACTCTAGATGCCGAGTGATACAGAGTTTATCAAGTGCCGAGTGATCTAGAGTAATCAGGTGCCAAGTGATACAGTTTTATTTAGGTGCCGAGCTATCTAGGAAACAGATGACGAGCATTAGAAAACCAATAGTGCCGAGTAACATAGAGATGTCGAGCATCAGTAAACCAATAATGCCAAGTTTTTGCATTATTTTGATAATCAAAGATTTTCCAGATCTAAGCTGACAAGGTTGTTATCTAGAAGTCTGTGAATTAAATGGAAGATAAGGATGATGAGTTGGTGGCACAAAACACCATGTAGAACATTTTTGAGGTTACAACTGGAACCTAGATGAAGTCTCTAGATAAGAACGAGATATATGGTAGATACATTGTATCCTACCTAATCCTTTTGAAACCATAAAAATTGGAGAGGGAGAATTGAGCGAAAAAGAAAAATTAGATTTCTATTTAAGGAGTCATAAGGTCATGAATCAAAGAGAGAGAGGTGGTCAAGCATGAAAGCATAATTGTTGAAGAAGGTGCTAAGGAGAAGAAAGCACAGAAATACTATTTGGATAGACAACCAAAAGGATGATTGCATTGGCATGATGAGTAAGAAGACTCAAAGAGATGAAGCTTGAGAGGAAGACAAGCTGTCAGAGCTGAAATGATTAAAGCCAAGCAATAGGACTGAACTGAAGAAGTGATCTAAAATCTGCAAAGTATGTTGTAAGTTGTATCAGATCAAAAATCCATTATTGTTACTCTCTAGCAATTGTAATAGAGAGTTTAAATCCTATGGACTTAGGTTGGTTTAATAGCCATGAGGTAAATCCTTTAATAGGGTGACATTCCAAGTGAATGTTCAGAAGTCCTGTAACCAGGCCCATTCCTAATAGTTTGGTGAAATCCTCTAACAAGGTCACATTTAACAGTGTGTTGTAAGATTTTAATAGGGCATCACTTTAGAAGACTGAAAATCAAGTAGCATGTTACTAGTGGTTTTTCCCAAATTGGGTTTCTACGTAAATCATTGTGTCATGTGTTGATCTTGCATGTTTTATCTCTACATGTTGATTTACTATAACGTGCTAATATGGTTGGTTTAAGTTTGGATGAATGAAAAGTGGATGGATTCATTAAAAGTAGTGAAAAAGTGTTATTAGGGCATTTGGACCTTGGATAATTGATTCACCCCCCCCTCCTCTCAGTTATTCTAAAAGAATTCTAACAAAAACCCCCTAGGCACTTTATAATGTAATGTGAGTACAACACAACAAAAAGATGTGTAAGATCTTGAAATGCAATAGATTAACACTTTATCTCAATGTGTTTGCAAAAAATACTACAAAAGAATGTCATAAAAGATCAAAAGAGACATAAGGTTGATACAATAGATAGTACAACCCATGAAAAATCATCTAAAGCAACAAAATCGATCTTCAAACCTAAATCAACCAAGATATCCACCAAAATCAAAAAAAGCCAAAAACTAAATGGGATGTGCCTAGAGTAGAATCTAGAAAATACAATGTCTCAAGAAATGTATACTAAAGTGCAAAAATGAACCATTGACTTTCATAGAAAAAATAACCATAAAAAAGCACCAAAACTAAACATAACCTATACTATTGGGATGGGCTCAGACCTAGCTTTCTGACAATATTTTGTTTGCAAAACATAGAGTCTATATGAGCAAGCTATGACCAAAAACCAACACGTATGTAAAAAAAGAGTTGGAAGGGAAAAAAAAAATTACCGCCTTGAGATCCATGCAAAATACCTCAGGAAGGTACCACCAGTATAAAATTACATCAGGAAGCATGCCAATTTTGTATCAAAATATGTCTTGATTTACATGCCAAAAATATCAATTTACATACTAAATATCTGGATTTGTGTGCCAAAAATCTAAATTTTCACACTGAGAGAGTTCAATATCTATAACAAAAATCTTGATTTTTGTACAAAAAATCATCAAATTGTCACCTCATGAAACACACCCAATCTAAGAGCAATATTTTTTAGCCTTAGATTCCAACTTTGTCCAAATTGGACAAATTTTGTATTAAAATAAGATTTTTCGAGTGCTCTAAGCTCAACAGTGAGGTCCATTTGGGCTAAAACTGTACCTAAAAAAGGTGACCCCCCAGATCCAATTAAAAAGAAGCTCTAAAAAATGAAACCCTCTAAAAGAAAAATCTAAATAGAACAAGGGCTTGACAAGAAAAATCTATGGAGGCTGGAATTCCCAGATCCATACAAGAGGCATTTTTAATGAGCAAAAAGATAAATTGCTCTTATAAAAAGTGAATAAAATAAATTACAAAGACCATCCTTATAAAAGGAGAAAGGAAAAACTTAAAAGGTAGAAACTCTAAAGAGGAATATCCTAGGTTGCATGATAATAATTAATAAAAGAATTAATTATTATATGCCTAAAGTTTAAGTTAAGTAAACTAGAGATAATAAGTGACTTAATAGTTAAATCAAAATGATTTAATTAATAAGATAATATATTATACTCTAACAATTTGTTAATAACATAATATTTGGAGGTAATGATGAAGAAAGTGATAAGTTGGCTCATGAAATGAAGAATGAGTTTGAGATGAGTATGATTGCAGAAATGAAGTTTTTGTTGGGATTGCAAATTGTGAAAAACAATGATGGTATCTTCATATCACAAGCTAAGTATTTGAAAGACTTCTTGAGAATATTTGGCTTGGAAAGTTGTAAGCTTGTTGGTGCACCTAGATGGTAACTAGTCACAAGTTATCTAGCAAAGATGAGACAACTACAATTGAGAAGAAGTAAAAATCTATGATTGGAGGTTTACAATATCTAACTCACACTAGACTAGATACACAAAAAGCACTTGGGATAGTAGCAAGATTTCAAGATGATCCTAAGGAACCACATTATGTAGTGCTAAAGTGGGTATTTAGATATCTAAAGGGTACAATTGATTTTGGACTATGGTTTGATAGATCAAGTGATTTTACTTTATGTTCTTATACTGATACAGATTGGAAAAGAACCATGGATGATAGAAAAAGCACTAGAAATGGAGCATTTTTCCTTAGAGGAAGATTGGTTTCTTTCCTAAGCATTAAACAATATCTCATTGCACAGAGTATTGTTGAAATAGAGTATGTAGTAACATCAAACAATTGTAATAAGATCATGTGAATGAAGCAGATGCTAAAGGATATTGGAATAGAATTTTTAGAACCTGTTATCATATATTGTGATAACACAAGTATAATGAGTATGTCTATGAATCTTGTGTTCCATTCTAAGACTTAGCATATATCTATTAAGCATCATGTTTTGAGAGATGAAGAAATCATATTGGAGTATTTATGTACTAAATATCAGATCACAAATATCTTTATGAAGCCCTTGCCTAAATATAGATTTGAGTACTTGCAAGGTATACTTGGGGTTGTGGCCTTGCCTACTTTTGAATATATGATGTAGAGATTGCATCAGTATAGTGCTATAGAGCACTATTGTTTGATTGGACTGAATGTTGATAGTTCCTATATAGGGGAGTATTTGAGTTGAGAAGAGCCATCTAGGATTCTTGGTAGTTGGTCTAGAACAATGTCTTTGGGAACTCAAGATGAGTGAAAACTTGGAGTAGACGATTGGCATAATGAAGCCTTTCTCATTTATGTTAATGGGGGAGTGATTTCATAAAAACATGTCCTATGAATGGGGAGAAATAAGTATTGTGAATGGGGGGGAAGATCCTCTAATGTGGGAGATAATATTGTTATGTATATATGTGAGAAAAGTATTGTTAAGAGTTGTTCCTAAGAGCCAAAGTGTGAGTGTGAACAAATGATGTCCATATTAAAGAAGAGAAGTAGATAGAGTAGTGTTCTACAAGATTTTTGATTTGATTGATGAAGAGGATTTGAAAATATGAGAATATAAGCAACAGTTGAGTTTGATTTTGTGTTCTTAGAACTTAGATGCTTTTCATCTATGTTTCCATCAATACCATAGGGGGACCTTGTTAGCATGAAATTTGATGGTATTCCTTTGGGGGAGTATCCTAAGAATTATGACAACATACAAGAGATTTTATAACATTGACATGTTGTATTCATGACTATATTTGTTGTTGATGTAATCATGCATTATTTTTGTAAAGACTACCAGAGTAGAAGATAGAGATCGAGGTTGTACAGATGAATTATTTATGATAAAGTGAATAACAGTTAAGGAAATGATTTACACAATGTCTTGGTGAAGTAGTTAAGTGTGCATACATAGACTCAAAGACCTGCAAAAGATATGATTGAATTATAGAGAACAATTTGTAGGCAAAGTACTTAAGAAGTGGTTTTTTATGCTTGGATTGTATCTCCTAATAAAGATCGAATCATGTCATGTGAAGTTAGACATTGACAAAAGATACTCTGATGATGTTGTCAACAAGTGTGCAACATCTGAGGTCACATGTGTGAGAAGTTGTAAAGACTATGAGTCAACAATATTGAGTAATTGTAAAATAATTAGTTATCTTAAAGAGGTCCCATTATAATTAATTGGGAAAGGCTCAGGGATGACTCAAGGAATTCTTTTGAGGACATGGTATAAAGGGAGGATATTCTCCTTGTTTAAAAATATGAATAAAGTGTGTGAAGTATGAAGTGTGCAAACAAGAGTGAAGTATTTTGTAAATGTGAGTATGCAATCCAAGGGATTATTGGATGTGAAGTCGGTGATCTAGTATTGAGATCAAAAGAGGAATTCTAGTTGACAAGATAGAGGAAGTACAAGTAAAGGTTATTCTATTATTCTACAAGGAATAATATGGAGATAAGTTGGATATTAAGTTCAATCATATTACCCTTGAATTGTTGGAAATATAAGAAGAGTAACTAAGAGGGGAGGGGTGAATCAATTACTAAAAAAATATTTCTCAGATCCCTTAGATATCAGTAAAGTAATTCTATCATAACTTAATTATGCTAATGCTCAACAAACAAAGAAATGTTGTAACTTGGTAAACACTGAGAATGTTTGGTAATTAATTAACACGTAGATCTTGAGATGTTATCTATAATTATTATTACTTTAATGTAGTTGCGAACATAGAAAAGAAAAGAACACATTTGACATCAATATTTAATGTGGAAACCCAATTTGGGAAAAACCACCCATTGCAACTAGTTACTATTTTCACTCTTCTAAAGTGAGCCTTATTAGGAGCCAACCTTGTTAAAGGTTACAAAACACACTATTAGGTGTGACCCTATTAGAGGATTTATCACCTTGTTAGGAGTGGTCTTGTCCGAGGTCTTTAGACAATTCAATAGAACTGCCACCTTGATAGAGAATTTACAAATGGCTATTAAACCAACTTTGTTAAGAGATTTAGATTAGTGCTACAATGGTTAGAGAGTAACAATGAATTGATCTAATTTGGATGAAACTAAATTACTAATTAAAAATCTCTATTCTAGCTTGTACTTGATCCTTCCTGATCAAATGTATCCTTTTAGCTCCACAAGAATATTCTACTTATCCTTTTGATTCACTTCCTCTTAGCATTATCAAATCTTTAATGGATTCTCATACCATTGTGCACACTCTAGCCCACAAATTGAACTTCTACTTATATCTTTCACATTGTCAAGTTCACTAAAATACAACTTAGAGTAGCTAATATTCATTTTTTGAGTAGGCTAGAATTAATAGAAAAATCAATTAAACTTAATATGAAAAAATAAGAAAATCCTTTGATAGCCAACCCTGCTTGGTAGATACTAACTCAAAAGTGATTTTCTTGTGTTAACCAAGTAAAGCTTAGTCAACACTACATACTAAAAAATTCCTTTGGTAACTAAGTGAGCTCGGTTAGCACTAGGTCCATCCAACATTTCTTTCATTAACCAAGTGAGCTCGATTAACACTCATTATCCGTAGACTTTCCTTTGGTGCCTGAATGAATTTGGTAGATTTTTTCTTCTAGACTAGGTAAACTCTAGATTGCTTAGTAACCACAAAAAAATGTCTTCAATGCCCAAATGAGCTCAACATGTACTGACTGGTAATGATATGACATTTGTGTGACATCAAAGACAATACACAATTAATCAATTGTATCAAACAATCTCCCTCTTTTGCATTGATGGCATCACAACATGTCATAATACAATAAAATTTTTGGAACAAGAATAAAGTAAGGAACATCTCCTTAGTTTTTTAATGATTCATATCCATGAGAATTTCCTTTGTTAGTGTGAATTCTTTCTATCCTCAGTTTCTCCCTTTGTTAGAAATTTTTTCTCTATAGAAACTTCTTCTGATAGCAGAGTTCTCTCTCTTACAACAAGATTTTCTTTAAAAAATTATGAGATATGAAAGTAAACTTCTCCCTCTTTGACAACACATGCCAAAGACAATGTTCAATAAATGTTAGTGTACCTTAAGTACTAATTCATTTGCAATATGCCCTTATCAATATTGCACCAACTAATAGATTTTCAACATGCTCTTGTTGATGCATCGATAATCTTCATTTAGTGAGCTTTAGATAGGGGAATGACCCCTAGCTTACCTCTTAGATATAGAAATACATCCTTAGGTAATGGCTTGGTGAATATATCTAAAATTTGTTCTTTTTTATTCACATATTCTAATCTGACTTCTTTATCTTGCACTAATTCTCTTAAGAAGTGATATTTTGTAGCAATCTATTTTCTTTTGGTATGCATCACTAGATTATTTGATATATTGATTGCACTAGTGTTATCATAGTATATGACTACTAGATCCTTAATTTCTACCTTCATTCCTATAATTAGTTGTTTAAACCAAACAATGTTTGCACAACTAACTACTGTTGCCACATATTATGCCTCTGCTATGGATTGAGAGATGATATTTTGTTTCTTTCTTATTTAAGATACTAGTCTTTTTGATGTAGGAAAAGGGTGAATAAATAGGGCCAAAGGCTCACCCAGCTATCCAAACCACCCTACAAGAGTTAACACAACAAAAAAAAACATAATGAAAAACAACCAAAGGAGGAGAAATACTTTTATTGATTCTCCAAATATTCAACATAAACGCCTAGCTACGAGGCCTTCTAGGTTACGACCAATTACAAATACATTCACATTCAAAGATCCAACTACAAACTCACACTTTTAGTTCTACTCTCCAATCTTCTTCTCAAAAACTTGCCTAACTCTAAGCCTAAAGACTCTATATATACTTGCCAAAATGGCTTACATATTATTCTAGAACATTACATAAGAGGAGGGCCGACCCAACAATGATCTAGACACATCCCAAGAAAAGATCTTAACATAAATGTCTTGATCAAAAATAAATCCTGCAAGTCAGCTCGCAAAAATTGTGTCCAAATACTGACACTCAACATACACTGGGTAACTCAACACATGAAGAAACACTTAGCATACACTAGGTAACTTGGCACATGAAGAGTCACTTGGCATACACTGGGTAACTTGGCACATGAAGGAATTGCTACAGTAACTCAGCTCCCACTAAGTGTTATAGTAACTCAGCTCCCATTGAGTGCTATAGTAACTTGCCCCCCATTGAATTCTACAGTAACTCGACTCCCAATGAGTGCTACAGTAACTCAGCTCTAACTGAGTGCTATAGTAACTCGGCTCCAACTAAGTGCTATAGTAACTTAGCTCCAATTGAGTGCTATAGTAACTTGGCTCCAACTGAGTGCTACAGTAAATTGGCTCCAACATGCAGAATGAGCAAAAATGAGTAGGATAACAAGGAAACCCAGGATGCTCCTGCATTAGACAACTGGGGTTGAAAGAAA
This sequence comes from Cupressus sempervirens, assembly GCA_028749045.1. Taxonomy (NCBI): domain Eukaryota; kingdom Viridiplantae; phylum Streptophyta; class Pinopsida; order Cupressales; family Cupressaceae; genus Cupressus; species Cupressus sempervirens. The sequence goes on along the minus strand of CM053785.1, from coordinate 26,695,187 downwards.
TGATTCTCTTGAATCATTGAGAGGTAGCAATCTAAGTTGAATCCAACTCATATTGAGAAATCCATGAAGTAGCTTCAATAGGCTTGTTCTTCCACTTCACCAAATATTCATAGTAATCTTTTCCTTTTGTGCTCTTGCCAACTCTCAAATCCAATATTTGTTCAACTTCATCAATTTTCTTCTTAGGATAATCTTCTAATAAAAAAACTTCATTCTTTGACTCATGATACTTATAGAAATCAGCAATATAGAATATAGGAGATATATCCATGTCATCAAGTAACTGAATTTCATAAGCATTACCACTATCAAACTTCTTCAAGATCTTACAAGGTCCAACTTTCTTCATCTTCAACTTACTATATGTTCCAACTAGGAATATTCCTTTCTTTAAATGAACCATCACCTCATCACAAACTTGAAAATCATGGTGTCTTCTAGATTGATCAACATTCTCCTTGTACTTCTGATTACTCTGTTCCAACCTCAACTTCACTTCCTTATGCAAAGACTACATAAAATCAAAAAATTCTTCTCTTGCGGCACTTTTCTTTTCTTCACCAACAACATCTATCAAATGTGATATACCTCTAGAATGCATTCCAATAACAATCTCAAAAGGTGTCTTCTCTATACTCCTATTCAAAGAATTATTATATGCAAATTCAACTTGTGCCAATACCATCTCCCAATTACTTGGCTTATTCCCAACTAAACATCTCAGCAAATTACACAAGCTTCTATTCACAACCTTTGTCTATCCATCTATCTATGGATGGAATGTAGAACTAAACTTCAGCTCAGCACCCATCTTCTTCTACAAAGTCTTCCAAAAATAAACAACAAGCTTACTATCTTTGTCAAAAATAATAATTCTTAGTAATCCATGCAATCTCACAATCTCTTTAAAGAAAAGTTTAGCAACATGCTCAACATCTGATGTCTTCTTACATGGTATGAAATGAGCCATCTTAGAAAATCTGTCCACTACAACAAATATAAAATCATACCCCTTTACTGTTGTAGTCAATCCAAGAAAAAAATCCATATTAATGTCAATCCAAGGTTTCTCGGGAATAGTAATAGGTGTATACAAACTAGTATTTTGACTCACCCCTTTTGCAATTTGACAAACTCCACAACTCTTTACAAATTTTAGAACATCCTTATACATTTGTGGCCAATAATAATTCTCTTTCAGCAAACTCAATGTCTTATCAATTCCAAAATGTCTAGCTAATCTACCACTATGCTTTTCCTTGATCAGATTCAACCTCATAGAACTTCTAGGAGTACACAACTAAATACCTTTGAAAAACATACCTTCTTGAATGAAATACTCATCATACGTACTTGTGTGATTTGTTAGATTTGGTGCTTTGCACTCTCTCCACACCTTAGAAAAATTAGGATGAGCATCATACAACTCTTTCATTTCATCAAAACTAAGAACTTCAACCTTCATTTCAGTAAAAAAAGAAAGTCTTCTACTCAATGCATCAGCAACTCTATTAGTAACTCCAGTCTTATGGTTGATCACAAATGTAAAACTCTGCAAGTACTCAACCCACTTCATATGTCTCTAATTCAATTTATGTTAACTTCCCAAGTATTGTAAAGCTCTATGATCAGTATATAGTACAAACTCCTTAGGAATCAAATAATGTCTCTACTATTTCAATGCTTGAACAATAGCATAAAAATCTTGATCATACATAGAATACTTTCTTTTAGCATCATTCAGCTTTCCACTAAAGAAGGTAATAGGCTTACCTTCTTGACTCAATACAGCTCCTATTGCATTACCACTTGCATCACACTCAACTTGAAATACTTTGTTAAAACTAGGTAAAGCTAATATAGGTAATTCAATAACCTTTTGTTTCAAAGTCTCAAAACTCTCATCAGCTTTGTGTTTCCACTTGAATTCATTTTTATCTCCCCTCATTGTTTCAGTCATAATATTACAAACATCACTGAAATTCTTTATAAACTTTCTGTAAAATCTAGCCAAACCATGAAATGATCCTACCTCACCCACATTCTTAGGTGTAGATCATTCCAAAATTGCTTTAACCTTCTTAGGATCCATCTTCAAACAATCAACTGAAATCACAAATTCCAAACACACAATCTCCTCTTGCATAAAAGAACACTTTTTTCAGATTAATCAACAACTTTTCCTCTTTCAACCTCTACAATACTTGTCCAATATGCTTAAGATGTTCTTCCTTAATCTTACTAAATATTAGAATATCGTCCAAATAAACAATCAGAAACTTACCCAAAAATCTTTTTAGAACTTCATTTATCAACCTCATGAAAGTACTAGGTGCATTAGTCAAACCAAAAGGCATAACCAACCATTCATACAAACCATCTTTTATTTTGAAAGCGGTCTTCCATTTATCACCTTCTTTGATTTTGATCTGATAATAGCCACTCTTCAAGTCAATCTTAGTAAAATACTTTGCTCCACTCAAACAATCCATTATGTCATCCATCCTCGACATTGGAAACCTATATTTCACTCTTATCTTGTTAATGGCTCTAGAATTAGTACACATTCTCCATTCTCTATTCTTTTTAGGTGCTAATACAATAGGTACAGTACATGGACTCAAGCTTTCTCTAATCAAAGCTTTCTACAACAACTCATGCAGTTTTTTATTAAGTTCTTCATTCTTTGTAGGTGTCAATCTGTATGGTGCTTTGTTTGGAAAACTAGCTCTAGAAATCAGATCCATTCAATGACTTATACTTTTTAGTAGAGGTTAACCATTACAAATATCATTAGCAATAATGTCTTTATACTCATTCAACAATTCTATAATTTTTACTAGTACTTGACTATCACTATCTGTTGTCACTTGGTCATTACTAGCTTCTACTGCTTGGTCATTACTACCAACATTCAGTCCTCTAGGAACTATGGAAAAATAGACTTGATTCTTTTTCATTTCCTTTTCAAAAATTTTCCCATTAACCATGCAAAATTTTACAATAGTACAATTAACCTCATCTAGTCTTTCAATTAAAGGCAACAATATTTGTTTCTTTCCATTTACCCAAAGAGTATATTGATTCAAACTTCCATCATGTAGAACATATCTATCATATTGCCAAGGTCTACCCAACAAAATATGACAAAAATCCATGGGCATAATATCATACAAAACTTCATCAAAGTAATGTCCAAGTTTGAACTTCAAAAGGCATTTCTCACTTACCAATATCTTATGGTCATCTTTGATCCATGAAAGATGATAAGGTTTGGGATGTTTTAGCCTCTGCCACTACAACTTGGTAACTAGCTCTTTTGATGCTAGGTTTGTAGAACTTCCACTGTCAATTATCACTTTGCAATAATTTCCAGCCATCTTAAATCTTGTCTTGAAAAGAATTCTCCTTAAAACAAGTTCCTCATCGCTTCCCTTATTACATAAGGTTCTTGTCACCATCAAATTTTCTCCAACCTCAGGTCCACTTGGTGAACCTTCATCGTCTTCTTGAATCACAATATTTCTATTACTTTGCCTACTTTTAGAGGATCTACATTCAAAAGATCTATGTCTCTCTTTATCACACCAGAAATAGTTACCATGAAATCCACCTTTATAATAGGAATTACCTCTTCCTTGGTAAGAATTACCACTTTTCCATTCAGTCTTGCCTTTTTCATCATTCTTCCATTCAAATTTTCCTTTATCTTGCATAGAACTATCAGATCTACCACTTTCTCCATAAGATCTACCTCTACCTCTTTGTCTTTGTTCATGCTTCTTTGTCAAGATCTCCTCAGCTTTCAAGGCATATTGATATGCTTCTTCTACACTTTCCAACTTCACAAAACTTATTTCATCTTGAATATAATATATCAATCCATTAATGTAGCTTGCAATTTTCTCAACATCATCATCCACATGTCTAATTTTGATGTCTAATCTATAGAATTCCTTGGTATATTCTTTAACATTCATGTCCTTTTGTTTCAAATTTTGCATCTTTCTCAACAAGCTAACTTGGTAATCAGTAAGAAGGAATTGTTCTTTACCTTGTTCACCATCTTTGGCCAAAATCTGATCTTCTCCTTTCCTCTCCTTTGTCTATCCATTTGCAAGTGTTCCCACCATAGTGATGCATGACCTTTTATCCTAGTGACCATAATCTTCACCTTTCTATTATCAGGAGTGTTTTCATACTCAAAGAACTTCTCCATATTAGAGATCCAATCCAACACAACATTAGTGTCCAATTTTCCATCATAAGGAACAAATTCTACAATAGGCTTTGAATTTTCCCTAGACAACACTCTTAACAATCTTTCCTCATCTTGATCTTCTTCAGGTTTTAGATTATGGTTTGGCATTGCTACTTCATCATCACTTACATCATCAAGATGTACTCCTCTCCTATGGGTTGTCTTCAAAACATCTAATTTGGCTATAATTTGTCTCATCTAATCCAATATAGCATCATTAGCATTTGTTCTACCGTGAACCATCTTTACAAATCAAGTTTTTGCAAAATCATAACCCTCTACAAGTTCTAGGTCAAACCCGTAGATCTGTCACCCTACAACTAAATCCAAATCAAGATTCTACATGATCCAATCTGCACAAGGATGAACCTCAAGCTCTAATACCAATTGATGCAGGAAAATGGTGAATAACTAGGTCCAAAGGCTCACCCATCTATCTAAACCACCCTGCAAGAGTTAACACAATGAAAGAAAACATAAGAAATAACAAACAAAGGAGGAGAAATACTTTTATTGATTCTCCAAATATTCAACATACATATTCTTCTCTCCAAATACTACAAATTTGCACTTTTAGTTCTGCTCTCCAATATTCTTCTCAAAAACTTGCCTAACTCTAAGCCTAAACACTCTATATATACTTGCCAACATGGCCTATAGATTATTCTAGAACATTACATAAGAGGAGGGATGACCCAACAATGGTCTGGACACATCCCAAGAAAAGATCTTGACATAAATGTCATGATCAAAAATAAATCCTACAAGTCAGCTCTCATAAATCACATCCAAATACTAACACTCGACATACACTAGGTAACTTGGCACATGAAGAAACACTTGGCATACATTGGATAACTTTGCACATGAAGAGTCACTCGGCATACATTGGGTAACTTGGAACATGAAGGAATTGCTACACTAAGTCAGCTCCCATTGAGTGCTACAGTAACTCAGCTTCCATTGGGTGCTATAGTAACTTGGCTCCCATTGAGTGCTATAGTAACTTGGCTCCCATTGAGTGCTATAGTAACTTAGCTCCCATTGAGTGCTATAGTAACTTGGCTCCAACTGAGTGCTATAGTAACTCATCTCTCATTGAGTGCTACAGTAACTCGGCTCCAATTGAGTGTTACAATAACTTCGATCCAACATGTAGAATGAGCAAAAATGAGCAGGAGAACAAGGCAACCCAGGATGCTTTTGCATCACTTTTACCAAGAAAGAATGCTCCATTGCTAGTGCTCTTCTTGTCATCAATACTTCTTGCACAATCAACATCAATAAATACTTTCAAGTCCAAATTGCCACGTTTTTCATACCATAGGCCATATTCTTTAGTACCTTTCAAATATCTCATAATTCTTTTGATTGCCATCATGTGATTTTCTTTGGGATTTTCTGAGAATCTTGCCACCATACTGACTGCTAATGCAATATTAGCCCTTGTATGTATTACATACTGCAATTTTCCAATTATTGATCTACATGTGGTTTGATCTACCCCTTTGGAATAATCATTTTTGGAAAGCTTATGTCTAGTAGACATAGCAATTGTAACTGTTCTTGAGTCTTCCATTTCAAATTTCTTTAGTATCTCCCTGCTATATTTGGATTGAGTAATGTAGATTACATTACAATCTTTCTTCTACTAAATCTATAATTCAACAAAGAATTTTATCTCTCCAAACATAGACATCTCAAATTCCTTTCTCATTTCTTCTAAAAATACTTTGCACAAGTCATCATTTCCTGTGAATAATGTGTCATCAACAAATATTTCAGCCAACACAATCTTCTTGTCTAGTTCTTCTTTGATATACAAATTACTATTATCATTTGTTCTTTGAAAACCAATATGTATCAAGCAATTATGAAGTCTTTCATAACGAGCTCTAAGAGCTTTCTTGAGACCATATAATGTCTTCTTTAATTTACAAACCATGTCTCTTTTGGTATGATCTACAAAACCTTTTGGTTGTTCAATGTAGACTTCTACGTCAAGAATTATATTCAAGAATGCAGATTTAACATCCATTTGATAAACTTTAAATCCTCTGTGAGCTGCATATGCAAGTAAAGTTCTAACACCTTCTAATCTTGCAACAAGGACAAAAGTTTCACCATAATCAATACCTTCTTCTTGAGAATAAACTTTACATACCAACATTTCTTTGTTTCTAAATACTTTTCCATCTTCATTTAGCTTGTTTTTGAACACCCATTTTGTGTCAATTACATTTTTATCCTTGGGTCTAGGAACTAGAGTCTAGGTTTTATTCTTTTCTATTTGTTCTATTTCTTCATTCATTGGTTCAAGCCAACTTTCATTATTCAATGCATTTTTAATATTTCTAGGTTCAAATTTAGAAATTAAACATGTACTTTTCATTTTGCTTCTTGTCATTGTTCCATCAGATTTGTCTCCAATGATCTGATTAGGTGCATGATACCTTTTGACATGTCTTGCTAACAAAGATTCTTTGGATTTGGAATGATTTTCACTGATTTCATCAGGTTCGGGTCCCATTCTCTATGACTCGGGTCCATTCAACTTAGTTTGTTCTTAAGGTAGCTTGGTAGCCACTAATTGTGACTCAGGTACTTCACACTATGACTCAGGTTGCACTATTTGCAACTTGGTAACTGTTGGAGATTTTAGGGACATGAGAGGTGAAGCCTCTTTTCTTTTAGATAGATTTTGCAAGGTATCAGGTTCATAGTAAATAAATCTTCTATAATTCTCTAGCTCTTTATTACTTTCTTCTTCACTCTTTTCTACAAACTCATCAATTCTCACATGTGCACTTTCTATGATTTTATGAGTAGACAAATTCAAACATTTGTATGCTTTACTTCTATAGGAGCATCCTAGAAATATTCCTTCATCATCTTTGACATTGAATTTTACTTTTCTATATTTTTTCATGGTATAACATCTGCTACCAAATACTTTAAAGTAACTTACATTAGGTTTGTAGCCATACCATAATTCATAAGGAGTTTGATTGGAGTCTTTCTTCAGCTATACTTGGTTCAAAGTATAAACTACAGTGGTGATAGCTTCCTTATAGTATTTGATTGCAACATTCTTTCCTATCATCAATTTTCTTGCACAATCCATGATGAATCTATTTGTTCTTTCAGCTATACCATTCTGCTCTGGTGTACTAGGGACTGATACTTGTCTTTTGATTCCTCTTTCAGTGTAGAATCTATTGAATTCATTTGAGTTGACTTCACCATCTTTTTCTGATCTTAAGCATTTAACTTCTTTCCAATTTCTTTCTCTACTCTTTCCAAGTACCACTTGAATTTTTGAAAAGCTTTAGATTTATCTTTTAGATACATTATAGTCATCATTCTAGAATAATCATCAACAAAAAGAATGAATTTTTTTTCTCCATTATAACTTTGTATTCCAATAGGTCCACATAAATATGTATGCACAAGCTCTAATACTTCTTTAGAATGATAGGTTTTTCTTTTGAAACTAATGTCTCCCATCTTACCAATTTGGCAATTTTTGCATAGACCCACATTAGGTTTCTTCAAACTAGGTATACCTCTTACCATTTGGTGTTTTCTTATCTTGGCCAGATTATCAAAGTTTACATGACATAATCTTTTGTGCCATAGCCAACTTTCTTTCATATGAGCAATCAAATATGAACTTTCACTAAGATCAAGATAAAATAAATTACCTTTTGTTTGCTTGCCCAGATCCAACCAGATTTCCTTTTTCATCTAGCAGTTTGGCCTTTCCATCCATGAATTCTACTTTGAATCTAATATTATTTGACCTACCACACTCAGTAGATTATGGTTTAGTCCTTCAACCTAATAAGCATTATCACATAGAATTTCATTTGTTAATAAGATACAACCTTTTCATTTTATGCAACAAGGTTCATTGTTTCCAAATCTTACACTACCTCCATCATAATGTTCCAAATGTTCAAATTTTGTTTTATCTCTAGTCATATGATGTGAACATCAACTATTAATAATCCATGTATCATTTTTTCTAAGGTGAGAGATAAGTGTCATCTTATCTCCTTCATTATCAAATTCATCTTTATAAGCAATATACACTATTTCATCTTCACTGTTATCAAAATCTTTAGAGATAAATCAAGATTTCTTACCTTTGTCCTTGTAGTTCTTATAAATTTTTAACTCCTTCTTGCCTTTGTACTTATGGATTTTCTTTTCATCCTTTCTTTCTCTATTTGGACACCTAGTAGCAATACGACTAACTTCTTCACAAGAAAAGAAGATTAGAGGAATTTTACCTTTGTATTTTCCTCTGCCTTTGGAATATTTCTTTACAAGTAGGGCTTCAACAATTTCAAGATCACTGTTAGAACTATGTTCAGTTTCTTCTTCACTTCTTTATTGATTGGTCTTTGATTTATTGCTCTTTTCCTTGATTGAGAGTTTGGCATCAAATGCAAAGTAAATGTTTGTTGGAATTAGGAACATAGTTATCTAATTCAAAAGCTATCAATTTTCCAACTAGAGCATCCAAGGTTATTTTGTTATTTGGATCACATCTCATTTCTTATATAGTAGACACTCTAATCACATAAATAGGAAGAAGGGTTTTGATTACCTTTCTTACAACAATTGTGTCATCAATGTCTCCTCTAGATGCTTTCATTGCACTTACACTAGCTTTGATTCTTTCCATATATTTTGCAATGTTTTTGTCTTTTCTCATTTTCATTTGATCAAATTGTCCTCAAAGACTTTCTATTTTGGCTCTTCTTACATTTTCATCTCCTCCATAGATCTCTTTCAAGATATTTACAACTTGAATCACTGATTCTAGCTAGGTGTAACCTCATAAGTCCTTACCATGCTGCAAAATTGTCTTTGTTCAACTTGAGAATCTCTCTTTTGTAAGGCATCCCGATCTTTAGCTTAGGTCCTTGAAACCTTCTCTACAAGCACCAAAATATTTGATACTAATTTTTGAAAATATAAGAGGAGTAATTGAGAGGGGAGGGGTGAATTAGTTACTAAAAAAATATTTCTTAGATCATTTAGAAGTCAGTGAAGTTATTATGTCATAACTTAATTTTGTTGATGCTTGGGAAATAAAGAAATGTTGTAACTCAGTAAACACTGAGAATGCTTGGTAATCAATTAACATGAAAATATTAAGATGTTATATGTATTATCATTACTTTAACTTATTTACAAACATAGAAAAGAAATGAACACATTTGACATGAAGATCTAACATGAAAACCCAATTCAGAAAAAACCACCAATTGCAACTAGTTATTGTTTTCACTCTTCTAAAGTGAGCCCTATTAGGAGCCAACCCTGATAAAAATTACAAACCACACTATTAGGTGTGACCCTATTAGAGGATTTAATCACCCTATCAGGAGTGGCCTTGTCAAAGGTCTTTAGACAATTCAATAGAACTTCCACCTTGTTAGAGGATTTAAAAATGGTTGTTAAACCAACTCTCTTAAGAGATTTGGAACACTGCTACAATGGTTAGAGAGTAACAATGAAATGACCTGATTTGGATGCAACTGAATTGTTAATTATAGATATCTATTCTGGCTTGTACTTGATCCTTCCTAATTGAATGTATCCTTCCAACTCCACAAGAATATTCTACTTATCCTTCTAATTCACTTCCTCTTAGCATTATTAAATCTTCAGTGTATTCTCATACCATTTTGCACACTCTAGCCCATAACTTGACCTTCTACTATAACTTTCACATTATCAAGTTGGCTAAAATACAACTTAGAGTAGCTAATATTCATTTTCTAAGTTGGCTAGAATCAATAGAAAAATTAATTAAACTTAATATGCCAAAATAAGAAAATCCTTTGATAGCAAACCCTGCTTAGTAAACACTAACTTAGAGGCAATTTTCTAGTGTTAACCACGTGAAGCTCGGTCAACACTACATACTAGAAAATTCCTTTGGTAACATAGTAAGCTTGGTTAGCACTAGTTCCATCCAACATTTCCTTCATTAATCGAGTGAGCTTGGTTAACACTCATCTTTCATAGACTTTCCTTTGGTGCCCAAGTGAATTCAGTAGATTCTCTCTTCTAGACTAGGAAAACTTTGGATTGCTCAGTACCCATAGAAAACTATCATCAATGCCCAAATGAGCTCAGTATATACTAACTAGTAATGATATGACATTTTTGTAAGATCAAAGATAATACACAATTATTCAATTGTATCTAACAATTTTTTTGAGGACATGGTATAAATAGAGGATATTTTCCTTGTTTAGAAATATGAATCAAGTGTGTAAAGTGTGAAGTGTGAAGTGTGAAGTGTGAAGTGTGAAAACAAGAGTGAAATATTTGGTAAATGCGAGTAAGCAATCAAAGGGATTATTGGATGCAAAGTTAGTGATTTGGTATCAAGATCAGAAGAGGAAGATTGATTGATAGGACCGAGGAAGCACAAGTAGAGTTTATTCTATTATTCTACAAGGAATAATACAAAGATAAGTTGGATAGTGAGTTCAATAATCTTACCCTTAAATTTGTTTGGATGGTGGGTCCATCTTCCTTCTAAAACTCCTAATAGGGTTTAAATATCCTAACATGGATTCAAAGTCTCCTAATAGGGACTAATATATACTGAATGTATTCATTGACTCCTAATAGGGTTCATCCTCTAACAAAGAACATTTATATTAGTATATCATTTTGTGGGTATCACCCCCACTGGGGTTTTCCCTCAAATCAAGGGTTTCCCTAGTTAACATATCTACTATTATTATGTATGATTATCCTGTTATGATTGCTAATTATTTTGTTCACATGTTTAAAATGATAATAAATTTGATAAGTGTTTTAAAAGTCATATAACTAATTCACCCCCCCTCCTCCACTCAGTTATATTCGTGGACTATATTTTCTAACAAATATAAGGACAAAACCTATCCTAGAAAGAACTTGGGATTATATAAAAAAGAGAAAAGGGGAAGGGAAGGATATTACACTATTGTGAACATTTATTTCTCCCATTTAGTATATAACACCCCTACCAACTAAATCTATTTTAATAACAAGAACATTAATCATAGGCTCATCAAGTGGTTCTAGAGGATTTGATGAGAATCCAATAGAGAAGGTACCGAAAACTACCTAACTTGTGAAGGAAGTCCCTTTCTTAAGAATTATCTCATAGTCAATGATATGGCGCTATAGAAAGGAAACCAAGGAAATAGGGAGAAGGACGTATAGGCATTGTAGAGGGATGATAGAAAAGGAATGATTTGGCATAGGATCTTGAATGATCTAGTCTTGAATTTGGTAAGGTATTCAAATTTCCTTTTTCTACACAAGTTTTGGGCACTACCACCCACTAATGAAAAGGGTAATTTATTTTCCTACTCATGACTTAAAAGTTGCATCTCTATGCAATGAAACCTAGATATGAAGATGAAAAGAGAAGTAGGTAAATGCCCCTAAAGAATAATATTTCTCAAATTTTGCAAGTTTCCCCTACCCCTAAGAAAAGAAATTAAACACTACTTCTATACTTATAAAATATGATAAAATCGTATATGTCTTCCTAGAGATTACTCACACTACAATCTAAAACAATCGAATAGAACTACCCATACTAATTTTAATGTAACAAAAATTGACATTAAATATCCATCTTTTGTTCAATATATGAAAATTTAGCGACTTTCCAATGTTAAGATGCACAAGAGGATTCAAGACCTAAAGATGGATAAGAAGTAGTTGAAAGTAAAGGTAGAATTATTCTAAGAGAGCCTTAGGTCACTGTTAATACATATATCTTCCCAATTGGAAAGTTCCTCTAATACCATTTTGGATCCAAATTTTTGACAAGAACAAGGAGCATATTTCTCAACTACAAATAGATTGACAATTTAGAAAAATAAGTAGAAAATTTTGAAGACTAGATAAATTCCTTCTATTAGAAGATTGATGTTCTAATGCTATCCAGGAATTCTTTAGTTTCAAAAATTAGAGAGGGTAAGATGTATGGAATAACACACAAGCAAAGTGTGAAACAAACAAAGGAGGTGAAGGATATGAAAAAAAAAATAGTTGCAAGCCTTAGTCCCTACAATCATCTTATGAACTACAACAAAGGATGTTCAACATGGGGTACAAGTGGGAGTGTATTAAAAAAGAATGGCTAATTTGAATAATCTTTTAAAATATGTCAAAGGAGATACCATTAATGATCGCTATGTATTTTGTAAATTATGATAACCAACATTGGATAAAATTGATATTATACTGATGTGGTGTCGAAAAATTCATCAAACAATTCATTGTGAAGACTAAGAATATTAGAGCACTATCGGCATACTAGACTATCAAGAATACGATGTTACTCTTTTTGAACATGATGCAATTCTAGTAGTTGTGAATTCTCCGCATGTGTACAACGAGAAGAGAGAATCTCAAAACCCACTTGCAAAGGAAGGAGAAGCAGAAGCTCCATGACAAGTAGTGATTTCTTTTCTATTTTTAGTCTTTATTTTTTTCTTTAAATGCCTACTGTTCAAACATTAATTTACGGTATTCAAAAGACATATGTTAAGTAAATAGTGACAATTTCCTTTTGGAAGTTGAAACAACTATTTATATTCAGGCGAAAGGAAATGCAAAGCATTGGTACTTTGTTTTCAATTCTTTGGTAATTTACTTAGACTCAATTTTTTTATGACTATTGCTCAAATTATTAATTTTCTCTTCTTTTGTTGAAGTTCATTAATGAATGCTATACATTGAATGAATGGTTATTGAAGCACAAATTTATTTTTGTGCAAATAGACTAGGTGTCTTTTGTGATCTTCTTTATTCCTTATGCATTTGATTGAAGGTGCAAGTAGATGAAATTTGTTTTCCATTTGAAACTAATATTGGTCTTTAATCTTTGTGTAAAACATTACTAGTGGAAATTGATTTTACATATATATAGAAATCTAATGAGAATATTTTTGTTTATTATTCCCAATTATTCCATAGTGATGGGCAATTGTTAGATTTTTCCCAAGTTATCTAGTTAAAAGAATATCTATTAGTTTAGTAAATTAGATTTATTCATTGCATATTAGTATAAAAGTGTTAGCCTTTAATTCCAACTCCAGATTTCCAGTAGTAGAATAAGACTCCAGCGAACATGCAGGGAGAGTTTGTTTTACACTGATTCACTATTCCAAAATTGCCAGTGCATCTTTGATTGTAGCATACATGTAGGGAAGAGTTTGTTATTCATCTTATATAATTATGATAACTATTGTAAATGAATATAGAGATTTTTTATTTTCAATAGCTCTATTTTCTCTTTTTATCTGTGCAATTTGTCTTCTTTCTTCTATCAAGATTCTTCTTTTTATTTTTAGACTTAGCTAAAAATATTACATGGTCTCAAAGCCTAGTTGGCTGGAAGAAGAAGCATTATTTTTGTTGCAGGTATTGTAGATTAGAGCTTGTTTAAAATGAAAATTTTTCATTACATTGGGGGTAGTTAATGTGTTTCTATTTGTAATCATGAACTAAGATAAAGTTCCATTTTGAGGGAGATCAATGGTGTCTAGTATGTATTTTCATCCATCTATTGTCAAGCTAACATCAAAAAATTATTTGTCTTGGAAAAAAGGGATAAATGATCATTGCATTAAGCAAGATCTAATGCCCTATCTCCTTGGACACATTTCTGAGCCAAGCAAGTATGAACAGAAAATTGCATGGTTTAATAAAAATGATATTGTTTATGGAATAATATGTCTTACTATTTCTGAGGATATTTTATATCATATAGAGCATACAAAGTGCCCTTTCATTGCTTGGACCATCATCCAACAGTTATATGGAGATGTTGATTCTTCATCTGAAAATGATGATTCCTTGGATAACCAGACTTCTATGGGTGATACTAAGATTTTAGTTGCCTCATCTTGTCTTAACACATCCTTTGTGAATGATTAGTTTATTGATGACCTTGGTGCTTCTGTTGTTTCTTCAGATATTAGAGTTGCTTCATTGAAAGCTTCCAATGTTTCTTTGCAACAGGATCATTTGTGTCTTTTGCATTTAGTTCATTGGGATAGATTTCTACCAAACATATCATTTTGTTTGTAGAATCCCTCATTTTAGATCTAGATGATAGCATTGATTTTATTCATCTTCTCTTTGATGAAGGTGACTCTTCTTTAGTTGTGAGGGAACCTCTTGGCCCTCTTCTTCCTTCTCTACATAGTTATTCTTCACATATTGATACGAGTTTGGATACATTTGCACAAAATTTTGAGGAGATCTATTTGTCTTTTGAGGTGAAAAATGTGTCTTTTGATTATGCTTTACAATAGTTTCTAAAAGATTATAGCCATTTCAAGATCTATATAGAGACTATGGAGTAGTTGTAAGAGGCATCATACATCTTGAGATTTCTTCCTTCATATTCCTTTCAGGATTGGGGAGACTTCATTAATACATCTTCAGTTATGTTTCTTCCTAAAGGGAATAATGTTGTTCGAAGATCATGGACCACCTTCTGCACACAGTTTTGAGCATCTACCATTCACTACACACCATGGAGGGACATATCTTCTGTTCCATTTCACTTTCTTCAGATCTTCTTGGGGTCAAAGAAATTGTAGTATGGTAGCTTTATTACTTTATTAGCATCTATTTTGAGGGGGGGTTTTCATCCCACTAGGTTTTCCCTCTTTCCTCATTATCTAATCTTTAGTTAGAATTAAGGGGGGGTGTTAGCATTTAATTCCAACTCCAGATCTCTAGCAGTAGAATAGGATTCCAGCATACATGCAGGGGAGAGTTTTTTTTACACTGATTCACTATTCCAAAATTGCCAGTGCATCTTTGACTGCAGCGTACATGCAGGGGAGAGTTTGTTATTCAGCTTCTATAATTATGATAACTATTGTAAATGAATACAAAGATTTGAATAAAAAATCTCTCTATTCATTTATAGCAATTATCATAATTATATAAGTTGAATAGCAAACCTTCCCCCTACATACACTATTGTCAAAGATGCATGACCATCTAAACTCAAAGTTAAAACCAATGCTGGTAGTTAAAATAGTGAATTAGCATTTTGGTTTGAACATGTCTATTCTATAGTTGGAGTTCTATTTTGCCACTGGAGTTGGAATTAATAACATTGGAATTGAAATTATGCACCAACACCCCTCCTTAATTCTAACTTTGGAGAAAAGAAAATTTTGACAAAAATAAAGAGGAGAGAGGGAAAACCCAGTGGGAATAAAATCCCCCTCAAAATAGTTGCTAATAAAGTAATACAACTATCGTCCAAAAAAATAAAAAAAAATCAGACTTAGTTGAAAATCTTACATGGTATCAGAGTCTACTTGGCTAAAGAAGTATTATTTTTGTTGCAAGTATTGTAGATTAGAGCTTGTTTAAAATGAAAAATTTTCATTACATTGGGGGTTGTTAATGTTTTTCTATTTGTAATCACAAACTGAGAAAAAGTTCCATTTTGGGGGAGATAAATGATGTCTAGTATGTATTTTCATCCATATGTTGTCAAGCTAACCTCATAAAATTGTTTTTCTTGGAAAAAAGGGATAAAGGATCATTGCATTGAGCAAGATCTAATGCCCTATCTCCTTGGACACATTTCTGAGTCAAGCGAGTATGAACAAAAAATTGTATGGTTTAATAGTAATGATATTGTCTATGGACTAATATCTCTTACTGTTTTTGAGGATATTTTATATCATATAGAGCACACAGAGTGCCCTTTTATTGCTTGGACCATCATCCAGTAGTTGTATGCAGATGTTGATTCTTCATCTAGAAGTGATGATTCCTTAGATAACCAGACTTCTATGGGTGATACTAAGATTTTAGTTGCCTCATTTTGTGTGAACACATCCTTTGTGGATGATTAGTTTATTGATGACCTTGGTGCTTTTGTTGTTTCTTTAGAGATTAGAGTAGCTTCATTGAAATCTTCCAATGTTTCTTTCCAATAGGATCATTTGTGTCTTCTGCATTCAGTTCATTGGGATAAATTTCTACCAGACATATCATTTTTGTTTGTAGAATCCCTCATTTTGGATCTAGATGATAGCATTGATTTTATTCATCTTCTCTTTGACAAAGGTGACTCTTCTTTAGTTGTTGTGAGGGAGCCTCGTGGCTCTCTTCTTCCTTCTCTACATAGTCATTCTTCATAGATTGATATGAGTTTGGATACATTTGCACAACAATTTGTGGAGATCTATTTGCCTTTTGAGCTGAAAAATGTGTCTTTTGATTATGTCCTACAACAGTTTCTAAAATATTATAGCCATATCAAGATCTATATAGAGACCATGGAGCAATTGTTAGAGGCATCATACGTCTTGCGATTTCTTCCTTTATATTCCTTTCAGGATTGGGGAGACTTCATTCATACACCTTTAGTTATGTTTCTTCCTAAAGGGAAGAATGTTGTTTGAAGATCATGGACCACCTTCTGCACTTAGTTTCAAGTATCTACCATTGACTACACATTACGAAGGGATCTATCTTCTCTTCCATTTCACTTTCTTGGAGATCTTCTCAGGGTGAAAGAAATTGTAGCATGGTAGTTGTATTATTTTATTATCAACTATTTTGAGGGGCGGTTTATTCCCACTGGGTTTTCCCTCTTTCCTCTTTATTTTCCTCAAATTTTTCTTTTCTCCAAAGTTAGAATTAAGGGGGGGTGTTGCATAATTCCAACTCTAGTGGTAGAATAGAACTCCAGCTGTAGAATAGACGTGTTCAAACCAAAACACTGATTCACTGTTTTAACTACCAGCACTAGTTTTAGCACTAGTTTTAACTCTAAGTTTAGATTGTCATGCATCTTTGACTGTAGCATATGTAGGGGGAAGGTTTTCTATTCATTTTATATAATTATGATAACTGTTGTAAATGAATAGAGAGATTTTTTATTTTCAATAGCTCTATTTTCTCTTTTTATCTGTGCAATTTGTCTTCTCTCTTCTATCAAGATTCTTCTTTTTATTTTCAAAGTTTGCTGAAAATCTTATAGAGAGAGTTACACCTTAAAAATTCAGAGAGGTACTATTGATTTTATTTAGTTGTTAACTAATAGATAAGTTTTAAGGGAAATAGTCAAGAATTTTATAAGATCTCAATCTGTTTGTCAACAATGTTATCAGATGGCTTAAGCTCCACACACTAATGCTTGATTCCAAGTCTAAAAGTGTTAAATAGTAAATATTGACTTATTTTTCCAAGCTTAATTTCTTCCTTAGTGTGTGATATTTAAGAGTGGCCCAATATTATAATAGAAAACCACAATAGAAATTCTTATGATTGTATCAAAACCAAATTATTTTATGTTACACCACCCACCTCATCCTATTATAAATTGTAAATCTTCATAGTTACTCTTTATCTCTCTATTTTGTTATGTTGCCCCACTTTTCCACCATATAAATTTTTTTTCAAAGTGGAGAGTAAACTAATGTCACGTTCTATCAAGTCGGGTCACTAGGTCTTTCTTCTTAAGGTGCTGAGTTTCTCCATCGGGTTTTCATCTTTTCCTTTCTCCCATATCACATTTAGCCCAGGTGGGTATTTCTTTGTTGTCATGAGTCTTAGGGGTAGTTTAGAGCCATCCTCAATGGAGATTCTCGATTTGTGCTACATCTTTTGATTTCCATGCAGCTCATTTGACCTAGAGTTAGAGAAAATTGAATTGGCAAAAAATCAAGCTCCAGGTTCATCTTAGTGGGTTTTCGCACCCTGAAGGAAAATTTTTGCAAAGACTAGAAAATGCTATTTATAAGCTTCCTTGAAGAAAAGTGAATCATGATAAGAAAAGATCGTTCAAGTGATATCATGATCTCACAACAAGAACCATTTTAAAGCTTGGAAAAAGCATCGGCAGAAAACTAGAAAAGAGCTTCTCTGTGGTGGACTTCGAAGTCAATAATCAATTTTCTGAAAAGGTATATGTAAAGGAATTAAGAAAGCCAATGGGCCCCATCCATCACTTTCGAAGTTAGTTTTGCATTTTTCGGAGGCTTAAAATAAAGTGAATAAGGCAGAGGAAGTAAAATAATGAGTATTGGCGAAAAAACAAGTTTCTTCTTCTCCATTGCGGGTTTTCGCACCTAGAAGGTAAAACTTTGTAGAGATCCATAACTGCTACTGGTAGGCTGAAACAAGGGTACATAAGCTGCATAATGGTTAGATCATTCAAATATCATCGAGTTTGCATAGAAAAAATTACTCAGAGCTCATTAAGATGAGCAAGATAAGTATTGGCAAAAAATTCAGAAGTGGTTTCTCTTCTAGCGAATTTCGAACCAAGAGTTAAATTTTCCGCAAAGGCCCAAATGGAGAAATAGAGTTACTAAGTGGGCCCCATTTTTTGCCCACGAGGCCTCTTTTATATTTCCTGAAAGTTTTTATTAAAGTTCTTATGGTTGAAAGGTAAAAGCGAAAGTTAAAGGGGAAAATCAAAAATTTGCTTCTCCATTGTGGGTTTTCTACCTTCGAAGGCCATTTTTTGCACTTCAGAGAAAGCCATTCCTGCAAGCATGGTAAGTATGTGATTTGGTTGCAGATTATTTTGGGCAAGTAAATAGGAGCAAATTAGTGGATTGATTAGGTTTTTGCAAGTAGAATTGACCTAAGTGCATTTAGCCTAAGGGAATACTTCGTTCGTGTTTTTTTGAAAGATGGATGAAATGGGAAGTAAATTTGTAATTAATGCAAGTTACCGTTGAGCCAACAAAAATAGTAAAAAGACAAAGATAAATCTGTTAGAACCTTTACATCCACCAATCCAATGGATTTACCCTTAATTTCGCTCATGTGTAACAATTTATGAAATTCAATAGGCAAATCTAGGGCTATTTTATAAAAAGGGAAGTAACAGATTTTCAAACTCCTATTTTACTATTATACTGTTATACTAAATAGTGCTTTCAAGTAATTTTTGAGTTACAGAGTTTGCTCCTTGTATCAACTACAATTTTTTGAACTGTTGCTATCATACATCAAATAAAATGGCAACAAGATTTGTGGGCTTCGATGTATTGGGTGGAATTAAGTTGGCGTGGTCAACTATCACAGATAGTTCACTCCATTTCTATGATATCGAAGATTTTCAAAGGAGATTGAGAGTAGAGCCAATCCATCCCATAACAAAGAAACATCAAGGAAGTGGATTAGTGGAAGTAGCTAGGTTTCCTATGGCAGTGCTGTTGGAAATGAGAATGGAGTAACTGAGAGGGGAGGGGTGAATCAGTTACTACAAAAACTTTTCCCACAAGTCCCTTAAGATGTCAAAGGAAATACTCATTACTGATACTCATATAATCAAACTGAAAACACAAGAAACAAGAGACAAGAGACACCAGTTTTAACGTGGAAACCCAATATGGGAAAAACCACCAATGTAACTAGTTACTTTTCACTCTTCTGAAGTGAGCCCTGTTAGGAGCCAACCTTGTTAAAGGTTACAAAACACACTGTTAGGTGCGACCTTGTTAGAGGATTTAATCACCCTGCTAGGAGTGGCCTTGCTAGAGGTCTTTAGATCAATTCAACTGAATTGCCACCTTGTTAGAGGATTTTACAAAAGGCTGTTAAACCCACTCTGTTAAGAGATTTGAAAACATTGTTACAATTGTTAGAAAGTAACAATGAGTGATCTGAAATAAATACAACTTATCTTTGCTGATACAGATCTCTGTTCTGTTCCTCTGGATCTTCTCTGATCAAATGCAACTCTGCATCACTGGTCCTTCAAAAATTTGCTCTGACCTTTCTTATAATTCACATATTAGATATTCAATCATATCTGCTAGCTTGTTCACATTCGTACATCCATACTTGAATTCGCAACTTGATCCTTCATATATACCTTTCAGATTATTAAGTCGGCTCAAATACAAGTTACAATTATAAATAATTGTGCTATAAGTCGACTTCATACATTACATAAAGTAATTAACTTTAATTATTTAACCTTCGAGAAATCCTTCGCTGGCCGACTTAACTCGGTAAATACTGCACAGAAAATAATTCTTGTGTTAACCGACTGAGCTCGGTTAATACAGAGAATTTCATGAAATCCTTCAGTCGCCGAGTGAACTCGGTAAACACCGATTTCTCCGACTTTCCTTTGATCACCGAGTGAGCTCGGTTAACACTGTCTGTTGCTTTTCTTCGATGACCGAGTGAGCTCGGTTAACACTGTCTGCTATTTTTCTTCGATGACCGAGTGAGCTCGGTTAACACTGTCTGCTACTTTTCACTGTTTTCTACTTTTCTTTGATGACCGAGTAAACTCGGTAAATACTGTCTGCTATTTTCTTCGATGACCGAGTGAGCTCGGTTAACACTGTCTGCTACTTTTCACTGTCTGCTACTTTTCTTTGATGACCGAGTAAACTCGATAAATACTGACAGCCTATCTCATATCCTTTGTTTATCGAGTGAGCTTGGAAAACACTGAACTTCCTTTGTTTACCTTGCAAGCTTGGTAAACTCTGTCAACAGCTGTACTTACCTTCTGAGCTCGGTAGACTCTGTCTGATGACTGATATGACATTTGTGTAACATCAAAGACAATCATGCAATTATCAATTGTATCCAACAATCTCCCTCTTTGGCATTGATGGCAACACAATATGTCATAGCAGAAATGAAATTTGAAAACAAGTCCTTATCAGCACAATGTGTCATCACAACAATTCTCCCTCTTTCAGTAATCTCCCTCTGTGAAGGAATTACATAAGAACTTTCTTTTTCACACAAATTTCAGAAAGATATGACAGTAAAGGAAATCTCTCCCTCTTTGATAGCAAATGCCAAAGACAATAGAACTTAAATGAATTGGAATGTACCTGTAGTACTAATTCATATGCAAAGCTTTTCAGATTTGACTGCATCAACAGATAGATTTTCATTTTGGTATGCGTTGATGCATCACTAAAACTTGTTTTTAGTGAATTTTGGATAGGGGTGTAACCCCTAACTTACCTCTGAGATACAAGAATGCATCCTTAGGTAGTGGCTTTGTGAATATGTCAGCAATTTGTTCCTTTGAATTGACATATTCCAATCTGATCTCCTTGTCTTGTACCAATTCTCTGACAAAATGATATTTGATTGCAATATGCTTGGTTTTAGAATGCATCACTGGATTCTTTGATATGTTGATTGCACTAGTATTGTCACAGAACATAACAACTGGTTCTTTGATTTCCATCCTCATTCCTTGCAATAACTGCTTAAACCAAACAATATTTGAGCAATTTACTGCTGCAGCAACATACTCTGCCTCTGCTGTAGATTGGGATGTACAATTCTACTTTTTGCTTGTCCAAGAAACCAATCTCTTTCCAAGAAAGAATGCTCCTCCACTTGTGCTTTTCCTGTCATCAAGGTTTCCTGCCCAATCAGCATCAGTAAATACTTTCAAATCCAAATTACCTCCAAATTTATACCATAGCCCATAATCTTCAGTTCCTTTCAAATATCTCATTATTCTTTTGATTGCCATTATATGAGTTTCTCTTGGTTTTGCTGAAAATCTTGCTACAATACCGACTGCAAGGGCAATATCTGGCCTAGTATGTACTACATACTGCAACTTTCCAATCATAGATCTATACAGTGTTTGATCCACTTCTTTGGATTCATCTTCCTTGGTAAGTTTCAATCCAGTACACATAGGGGTTCCAACTGGTTTACAATCCTCCATACCAAATTTTTTTAATATCTCCTTGATGTATTTTGACTGTGTGATGAAGATGCCATTCTTACTTTGTTGAATTTGAAGACCTATAAAGAATTTAATCTCACCAAACATAGACATCTCAAACTCCTTGTTCATTTGTTCTGAAAATTCTTTGCATAGATCATCATTGCCTGTGAAAACAGTGTCATCTACAAATATTTCTGCCAAAACAATCTTATTATCTAGACCTTCTTTTATATACAAGCTACTGTTATCATTAGTCCTTTGAAAACCAATCTGAATAAGATAGTTATGCAATCTTTCATACCATGCTCTAGGAGCTTGTTTTAGACCATACAGCGCCTTGTGTAATTTGCAGACCATGTTCTTCTTATCTGGATCAATAAAACCTTCAGGTTGTTCAATGTAAACTTCTTCATCCAGTATTCCATTGAGAAATGCTGACTTGACATCCATCTGATGAACTTTGAATCCTTTGTGAGCAGCATATGCAAGTAAGGTTCTTACACCTTCCA
The DNA here is from genome assembly GCA_028749045.1 of Cupressus sempervirens. Taxonomy (NCBI): domain Eukaryota; kingdom Viridiplantae; phylum Streptophyta; class Pinopsida; order Cupressales; family Cupressaceae; genus Cupressus; species Cupressus sempervirens. Next base: position 26,672,659 of record CM053785.1, on the reverse strand, counting down.
ATCTTGCAACAGGAGCAAATGTTTCTCCATAGTCTATACCTTCTTCTTGAGCATATCCTTTGCATACTAGTCTAGCTTTGTTTCTTGATACCTTGCCATCTTCATTTAGTTTATTTTTGAATACCCATTTTGTTCCAATCACATTCTTATCTTTGGGTCTAGATACAAGAGTCCATGTTTTGTTTTTCTCTATCTGTTCTATTTCTTCATTCATAGCCTCAATCCAACTATCATTTGCCAATGCATGTTTGATATTTCTAGGTTCAAAATCAGCAAGTAAACAAGTGCCTTTTAACTTACTTCTTGTTAGAGTTCCTTCAGATTTGTCTCCAATGATTTGATCTGGAGCATGATGCCTTCTGACATATTTAGCTAACACAGGTTCTTTACTTCTTGAATGAGTTTCATTGTTGTCCCTTTGTACTTCAGATTCTTGTTGTTCTGGCTCGGTAGTTTTAGACTCGGTAGATACTTGCTTGGTAGAGTCTGAAAGTGACTCGGATTCTTTTAGCTTGGTAAAAACTTCCTGTATCTCGGTTTGAACTTCCTGCAACTCGGTCATTGATGACTCGGGAGTTGAGGATTCCTGATTAACTGGAGTACTTGGTATAGTATCAGGTTCAATGTAAATAAATCTTCTGTAGTCTTCAGGAACCTTCTTGCTTTCTTCTTCTGATTTCTCTGCAAACTCATCAACTTTCACATGTGCACTTTCTATGACCTTGTGAGTAGATAGATTTAAACATCTATATGCTTTGCTTTTACAAGAGTAACCTAGAAATATTCCTTCATCTCCTTTTACATCAAATTTACCTTTTCTAGATTCTTTCAGAATATAACATTTTCTTCCAAATACTTTCAGATAACTTACATTGGGTTTGTAGCCATACCATAATTCATAGGGAGTTTTGAATGAGTCCTTTTTCAGTTGTACTCGGTTCAAGGTATGAACTGCAGTGCTGATAGCTTTCTTCCAGTATTTGATAGCAATGTTCTTTTCAATCATTAGGGTCCTTGCACAATCCATAATGGATCTATTTCTTCTTTCAGCTATCCCATTTTGTTCTGGAGTTCCTGGTGCTGAAACTTGTCTTTTAATTCCTCTTTCAATGCAGAAGTTATTGAACTCATGTGAAATGAATTCACCACCTCTGTCTGACCTTAAGCATTTCAATCTTTTCCCTGTTTCTTTTTCTACTCTTGCCAAGTACCATTTGAATTTCTCAAAAGCTTCTGATTTATTCCTTAGATACATAACAGTCATCATTCTTGAATAATCATCAACAAAAAGAATGAAGAACTTTTCTCCAGTATAACTTTCAATTCCAATGGGTCCACATAAATCAGTATGCACAATTTCTAATTGATGAAGGGCCACACTACCCGTACCAATTCACAACAAAAAAATGCAACAATATGGAGATAGAGAGAGATGACAAAATGCTTCATAAAACTTCCATTAATACTTGAAATTCATTAGAATATTCTCCAAATGGAAAAAACTCCAAATTCTTACAATATAAGAGAGATTGCTCGCTAAGAGCTTCTACAAGAAATTACATCCGAAGAGCTTCTACTTGAAGAGCTTGTCTTGAAGAGCTTCTATTTCTCCAACTTCCATTAGAAGAGCTTCCATTTCTTCAACTTGATTACAAATGATAATAGGCCTTTCTTAAATAGGCACTTCTAACCCAAGACATTACAAACACAACCAATGTGGGATAAAAGGTAAATACAACTACCTTTAAATAAATATTAAATTCCCACCCAACTACAACTAAGCACCCAACAAATATTAAATACATGATATAAGGATCTTTCCACAAACTTCTAAATTGCCACCTATACACCTTGATTAATGGAATGACAACTATTTTTATTATTTTTCTTTTTATGCCACTTATGCGCCTCGAAAATAGAAATTCCTCTTTTCTCCACTTTTCCTATTTTCTATTTTTAATTATTTTCCTTCCATTTTCGTCACTTTCTCTCTCCTCCACAATTTTTTTTTTTCTAATAATTTAATTTTCCCATGTAAGATGCTCCTGCATCAGACTCCCTTGGTAGATAGAAAAGTGTGTCCCACACTTTAACGCCAAAAGAAAGATATACAACCATCTTCATCTTCACCACAAGATTCCACCTCAACAGGACAAGAAAACCAACATGCAAATCTTCCACATTTTTTTTGCTGATGCATGATGCTCCTGCATTCGACTCCCATGGTAGGAAAATTTTGTGAATATGGATTCACAAAATGAAGTAGCCACTGTTGACATATTTTTTTTTTCTCTTCCTCCAACACATAGTTGGAACAAGTATCCGATGCTGAAATTTCTCCTTTGCAATGAACTCTATCCAAGTATAAATCTCATCCTCATTCAATCTTGTTGAATTAATCACACCTGTAATAAATCCAGCAACACCATACCAATCTTCCTTTGCATACCATACATCATGAACAAGATCCTCATACAAACCATCATTAATATCTTTTGAACTCATATCAAAGACAACATCCCATGATTCATAAGAATTTACCTGTTTGACATCTTCATCTTTGCTTGCCTCTTTTATGTCATCAACAATGCATGTAACTACTCCACTTGCTTGATCTCCAAGTAAGGCACTATACTTCTCCTCCATTGCTGCAATCTTCAAATCATCTTGATCTACTTCAGGTTCGTAAGTCTTGTCATCTTTGTGCTCTTCCTTGTCTCGTTCATCTTCTTCAACTTTAGGTTCACAAATGATTTCCTCTTCATCTGCTTGCTCTTCCACTGGATCATCTTCCTTTTCCACATCCAAGGAATTATCAACATCTCTTTTCTGGTGACATGCTCTTTGTTTCTGCAACTCAGCTTCTAATTCATTCACTTGCTTCTGCAAATCAACTAGCAATGATTGTTGATTTCTTGCTCTAAATTTCTCAAGTTGAGGAATCCTAAGAATCCATCCAATCACAAAAGTCATCTTCGTCTGTCTCTTCTCCATAATCAAGTCTTCAGAAGACAAATCTTGTCCAAAACAAGAACCTCGTGCAAACTGCCTCACAGTCGGTGCTCTGTTTATGATCAAGAGTTCTATGCAATAGTTCAGGCCTTAAAGAAATGGAGGCATTATTTATTTCCAAAGGAATTTGTTTTGTATACTGATCATCAGGCATTACAGTACCTAAATAGCCAAGGTAAATTGAATCAGAGGCATATGAAGTGGGTAGAATTCTTGCAGAGTTATACATTTTTGTTAAAGCATAGAAGTGGAAAATCTAACAGGGTTGCAGATGCATTAAGTAGGAGACAATTGTTGCTTACAACAATGCAGGTTGAAGTAGTTGGGTTTGATGAACTCAAGAATTTGTACCCTGAGGATCCTGATTTTGCTGAAGCATGGAAAGCTTGTAAAGAACCTGTTGCTGTAGATAGAACCAAGTGGTTAGACTATTTGATTCAGGATGGCATGTTGTTCAAAGGTAGTCAATTGTGCATTCCATGGAGTTCCATGAGGGAAAATCTGATTAAGGAGAAACACAGTGGAGGGATGGCAGGACATTTTGGTCGGGATAAGACCATTGCCATTCTTAGAGAACATTATTTTTGGCCTCAAATTACACAGGATGTGAAGAAGTTTGTACAGAGTTGCCAGGTTTGTCAAGTGGCCAAGGGGTTTAGTCAAAATACTAGCCTATATCAGCCATTGCCTGTTCCATCAAGGCCATGGGAGGACATAAGTATGGATTTTGTTCTTGGATTGCCAAGGACCCAAAGGGGTAATGACTCAGTATTCGTGGTGGTTGATAGGTTCTCCAAAATGGCACATTTCATTCCATGCCACAAAACTCATGATGCTGTCCATATTGCAGACTTGTTTTTCAAAGAGGTGGTAAGACTACATGGTCTTCCAAGAAGTATAGTTTCTGACCGAGATACTAAATTTGTGGGGTATTTCTGGAGGACATTGTGGAAGAAGTTGAGAACAGACTTGAAATTCAGTTCCACGCATCACCCACAGACTGATGGCCAAACAGAAGTGGTAAATAGAAGTCTGGGCAATTTGCTGAGATGTTTAGTTGGAGATAAGCCTAAGGGATGGGATTTGATTCTACCACAGGCAGAGTTTGCTTATAATAACTCTGTAAATAGGAGTACTGGAAAATCACCATTTCAAATTGTATATGGAAATAGCCCAAGGACTGCACCAGAATTGAGGAAGATAGAACAAGGGGAGAGAACAAGTGCTGAAGCTGAGGAATTTGCTGAACACATCAAGCGTCTACATGAGGAGGTCCAAGCACACATTATCAAGATGAATCAAGAGTATAAAGCTAGGGCTGATGTAAGGAGAAGACATAAGGAATTCCAAGTAGGGGATCTTGTCATGGTGCACTTACGAAAAGAAAGATTTCCAGTTGGTACCTACAACAAGCTGAAAATGAAGAAATTTGGCCCCTGCAAAATTTTGAAGAAACATAACTCAGGAAATGCATATGAGGTGGAGCTGCCAGATGGTATTCACATTTCTCCCATTTTCAACATTGCAGATTTGACAGAGTATCATGATGATGGTGCAGATGAGGAGCTGGTTTTAGAGCCGTGTCCAATTCCTGCTTCTAAGAAGGAGGAGATAGAAGACATTCTAGATCATCGTGTGGGTAGGAGTACCAGAAATAGGCAGTATGAAGAGTATTTGGTCAAATGGAAGGGACGACTGATCGAAGACTCAACTTGGATTTCAGCAGCTGAGGTTTCCCATTTGGGATTTCCTCTACCATCCATAAAGTGACAGGGTCACTTTTCAATCTACCCTGGGTGTCTGATGCAGGAGCATCCAGAGGTATAAGGGCAATCCTGTGTCACCCAAAAAAAAATGTACTTAGACTTAGTTTCTATTTTATGTCTTTGCATTTTTGGATACCCATTTGGCTCAAATAAAGGTTCCAACTCTCATAGTTCAACTATCAGTGCATTAAAAAATCTCAAAAAAATAGGAGCATGCAATTTCACCATCATTTTGGTGACCTAGAAGGTGTGACTTGGCCAGATGAATGTAATCGAGATTTAGAGCATTCCAGAAAAAGAATCAGGTCAAAAGGCCCCACGGTTTGAAAGTTATTGCAGTTTTTCGGGTTTTGGAGACCCCCTAAGAATGCTTCAGAGTCAGGTTTGGGGCATTAAATGACCTCGAAAAGGGTCGAAAAATGGGGGACAAGCAAAGCTTGTCCATAGGGCTATAGAGCGCTTCGAGAGCTTTCCGAAAATGTAAACGGTTCGTCAATCGGAGTTACGGTTCAAAAGTTATGCCTCCCGAAAGTTCGGCTACCGTTTCTGGATTCTTCTAGAATTGCACCGACTTCTAACGCAGCTTCCGGAACCTTCTATTTTGTCGGTGGATGCCTACTAGCACTTTCTAGAATGTACTCCTAGTCCTTAACCCTCCGGGGTCTATTTAAGGAGATTTCTAGCATTGTAAAAGGCAGTTCGGATTGGAGCTTCAGAGGAGGTGCTAAAAGGAGAAATATTCTCCAGATTTATGCTATTGTAAGCCCGCAGGGCATGTTTTGAGTTTATTTTCTCTGCACTGTTTGTACCAGCTTATTTTCTTAGTTAATATAATTTCCCCTTTCTATTGTGTCTATTCTGGTTGTTGGGTTGTGTCCCCATCAAGTGGTATCAGAGCAGGAGTTCCTGAGTGTGTGGACAGATCGCCGAACGTGAGGCAGTTTGCACCAGGACCTTGAGTTGGGTGAAGTTTGTGAAGAAGTTCTTGATTGTGTAGACAGAGCGCCGACTGTGAGGCAATTTGCACGAGGTTCTTGTTTTGGACAAGATTTGTCTTCTGAAGACTTGATTATGGAGAAGAGACAGACGAAGATGACTTTTGTGATTGGATGGATTCTGAGGATTCCTCGACTTGAGAAATTTAGAGCAAGAAATCAACAATCATTGCTAGTTGATTTGCAGAAGCAAGTGAATGAATTAGAAGCTGAGTTGCGGAAACAAAGAGCATGTCACCAAAAAAGAGATGTTGATAATTCCTTGGATGTGGAAAAGGAAGATGATCCAGTGGAAGAGCAAGCAGATGAAGAGGAAATCATTTGTGAACCTAAAGTTGAAGAAGATGAACGAGACGAGGAAGAGCATAAAGATGACAAGACTTACGAACCTGAAGTAGATCAAGATGATTTGAAGATTGCAGCAATGGAGGAGAAGTATAGTGCCTTACTTGGAGATCAAGCAAGTGGAGTAGTTACATGCATTGTTGATGACATAAAAGAGGCAAGCAAAGATGAAGATGTCAAACAGGTAAATTCTTATGAATCATGGGATGCTGTCTTTGATATGAGTTCAAAAGATATTAATGATGGTTTGTATGAGGATCTTGTTCATGATGTATGGTATGCAAAGGAAGATTGGTATGGTGTTGCTGGATTTATTACAGGTGTGATTAATTCAACAAGATTGAATGAGGATGAGATTTATACTTGGATAGAGTTCATTGCAAAGGAGAAATTTCAGCATCGGATACTTGTTCCAGCTATGTGTTGGAGGAAGAGAAAAAAAAAATATGTCAACAGTGGCTACTTCATTTTGTGAATCCATATTCAAAAAATTTTCCTACCATGGGAGTCGGATGCAGGAGCATCATGCATCACTAATATATCTTCAGAGTGATAGCTTCTACTTTTAAAACTAGTCTTTCCCATTTTACCAATCTGACAATTCTTGCATAAACCGACCTCAGGTTTCTTTATATTAGGAATGCCTCTTACCTTTTTGAATTTGCTTATCTTCACCAGATTATCAAAATTGACATGACACAACCTCTTATGCCATAACCAACTTTCTTCAATTTGAGCAATAAAACATGAACATTCACCAAGTTCTAGGTAGAACAAGTTACCTTTAGTTTGTGTGCCAGATCCTATCAACTTTCCTTGCTCATTTAATAGTCTTGCCTTTCCATGCATGAATTCTACCTTAAATCCAGTATTGAGTAACTGTGCCACACTTAGCAAGTTATGTTTAAGACCTTCAACCCAATAGGCATTGTTGCATATAAGTTCTTTGGTTAGAGAGATTCTTCCTCTTCCTTTTATGAAACGAGGTTCATTATTACCAAACCTTACACTGCCACCATCATAATCTTCAAACTGATCAAACTTAGTTTTATCACCAGTCATATGATGAGAGCAACCACTGTCAATAATCCATGTATCATTCATACTTATATGAGAGATAAGAGCCATTTTATCTTCCTCATCACTATCAGAATCATCTTTCACAACAATATAAACAATTTCATCTTCACTATTATCAGAATCCTTAGAATTTTCAGCCATGAAACATGATTTCTTACCTTTGTTCTTGAATGATTTGTAATCTTTCTTTCTATTCCATTTATGACCCTTCTTTTCATCATTGTTCTGCTTGTTTGGGCACCTAGCTGCAATATGACCAATTTCTTCACATGAAAAACAGATTAGAGGAACTTTACCTTTATATTTTCCTCTGCCTCTGGAGTATTTCTTTGCCAGTAGAGCTTCAATTACTTCAAGATCACTGTCTGAACTTTGGTCTGATTCATCATCACTTTCTGACTCTGATTTCTTTTTGCCTTTATCCTTGAATGAAAGTTTGGCCTCAAATGCTGATTCAGTGTTTTTGGAAGCTGGAACATAGTTGTCAAAATTGTCTAGTTCAAATGCGGTTAGTCTTCCAACTATAGCCTCCAAATTGATATTATGATTTGCTTCACACCTTCTTTCTTGAATTGCAGAAACTATGATTGCATAGATGGGAAGCAAGGTTCTGAGAACTTTGCTTATAACCGTCTCTTCTTTGATATCACCTCCAGATGCCCTGATTGCACTGACACATGCTTTGATTCTATCAACATATTTGGCAATGTTTTCATCCTCTCTCATTCTCATTTGGTCAAATTGTCCTCTTAGACTTTTTGCTTTTGCTCTTTTCACATTGTCATCTCCTCCATAGATTTCTTTCAGCTTGTTCCACATGTCAAAAGCGGTTTGGCAATCCTTGATATCATCAAATTCTTCATAGCTTAGTGCAGATGCAATGTCTATCATCATATTGTTATGAGTCTTCTTTTCAGCAATATCATTGACAGATAATGTGCCGGAAGGTTCTTTGTATTTTTCATCAAGATATTTCAGTCCTGTATCACCAATAGTAGCCAAATGAAGTTTCATCAATCCTTGCCATGCAGAGAAGTTATTTTTGTTGAGTCTTGGAATTTCTCTCTTGTAAGACATCTTGATCTTTGGCTTAGATCCTTGAAATCTTTTCCTGCAAGCACCAATGAGCTCTGATACCAATTGTTGGAAATGAGAATGGAGTAACTGAGAGGGGAGGGGTGAATCAGTTACTACAAAAACTTTTCCCACAAGTCCCTTAAGATGTCAAAGGAAATACTCATTACTGATACTCATATAATCAAACTGAAAACACAAGAAACAAGAGACAAGAGACACCAGTTTTAACGTGGAAACCCAATATGGGAAAAACCACTAATGTAACTAGTTACTGTTTTTCACTCTTCTGAAGTGAGCCCTGTTAGGAGCCAACCTTGTTAAAGGTTACAAAACACACTGTTAGGTGCGACCTTGTTAGAGGATTTAATCACCCTGCTAGGAGTGGCCTTGCTAGAGGTCTTTAGATCAATTCAACTGAATTGCCACCTTGTTAGAGGATTTTACAAAAGGCTGTTAAACCCACTCTGTTAAGAGATTTGAAAACACTGTTACAATTGTTAGAAAGTAACAATGAGTGATCTGAAATAAATACAACTTATCTTTGCTGATATAGATCTCTGTTCTGTTCCTCTGGATCTTCTCTGATCAAATGCAACTCTGCATCACTGGTCCTTCAAAAATTTGCTCTGACCTTTCTTATAATTCACATATTAGATATTCAATCATATCTGCTAGCTTGTTCACATTCATACATCCATACTTGAATTCGCAACTTGATCCTTCATATATACCTTTTAGATTATTAAGTCGGCTCAAATACAAGTTACAATTATAAATAATTGTGCTATAAGTCGGCTTCATACATTACATAAAGTAATTAACTTTAATTATTTAACCTTTGAGAAATCCTTCACTGGCCGACTTAACTCGGTAAATACTGCACAGAAAATAATTTTTGTGTTAACCGACTGAGCTCGGTTAATACAGAGAATTTCGTGAAATCCTTCAGTCGCCGAGTGAACTCGGTAAACACCGATTTCTCCGACTTTCCTTTGATGACCGAGTGAGCTCGGTTAACACTGTCTGTTGCTTTTCTTCGATGACCGAGTGAGCTCGGTTAACACTGTCTGCTATTTTTCTTCGATGACCGAGTGAGCTCGGTTAACACTGTCTGCTACTTTTCACTGTCTGCTACTTTTCTTTGATGACCGAGTAAACTCGGTAAATACTGACAGCCTATCTCATATCCTTTGTTTACCGAGTGAGCTCGGAAAACACTGAACTTCCTTTGTTTACCTTGCAAGCTCGGTAAACTCTGTCAACAGCTGTACTTACCTTCTGAGCTCGGTAGACTCTGTCTGATGACTGATATGACATTTGTGTAACATCAAAGACAATCATGCAATTATCAATTGTATCCAACAAGTGCAAGCCCCGGAGTTGATTTTGGAATGCATCCATCATTACAACCTGGTTACAAAGAAAATTTTGTTGCCTGATCAAATGGCATTGATTTCAATTGATTTCCAAGCCATAGTGAATTGCTTGCAGATTCTAGAATGAGAGGAGTTCTCTGATTTAACAATGAGTGAAGCCATGTCGAGTACTCTTTGAAGAAGATGGTTTGGAGGAGGGAGATCATGCAGTCTTGGTTTCAGAAGCCAAGGGGAGCTAAGAGTAAAGTCTCTAAAACTCTTTTCGACACGGACCTCAAACTAGAAATTGTTGACATTTTGGTTCTGTTGCATCAACTCAAAGGTGAGGTAGAAGCTTTTAATTTTGTAGAGTAGTACTTCTTTTTGGTGCAAGTTATTTGCTCAGACACATAGTATATTGACTGGGTGTATGAGGTCAGTGAGCATCTTTCTAGGGCTCTCAATGCAACCAAGTTTTATAATTTATTTTATATGTCCTCTTTCTTGATATACATGTTGGCTTCTCTTCAATTGTGGTCGAGACTCCCTAGAATTGAGAGTTTTCTTGATAATGTAAAAAGCTATGAGTTTTACCCATGCTTGCAATTACAGAATAGTTATGTAGAATACATCCGAGTAAATGATGCATTCACCATGAGGATTTGCAGGGAGCTCCAAGGGTGTCCAAAATGGAGATTTAGTCCAGAAGCGATGGCGACCATCGGTCAATTTGGTAGTTATTTTATTCAATTTTCATCATTTTCTTATTTGAGTCTTGCAACATTTGATTTATTCCCATGGAAGCTGCCCAGGTACCTAGATGATATGATCGTGCTCGTGGAGATCGTGAGGCAAGCAGTACAAGTGAATGTGTTGAGCGCTAGCTTGAAGAAGAAAGGGTATGAATTCCCTATAAAAGTTGGAGCATACAGTTGCAAAACCAGATCAGATGCAAAGAATATACTCAAAGAATTTGAGAGTAAATAAAAATTGGAAGAGTATGAAGCAATAAGGCTCCTGTTTGATCCTAACAGATATGTCAGAGATGTGCTTCAATTTGGAAGCATAATCAAACATGTAACAACCATGGAGGATTATTGGGCAGATTGTAAAGATGAACTGGAGAGTCGAGATCATACCTTTGCCAGATTTACAATTGATCAGGTAAAGACATATGGTATAAATTTAGACGTGGAGGGACTGGAAGATGATGGTCAAAATATGTATAGCAATACATATTTGACTAAGTTGAGGAATACTCCCATAAGTTCCATACCATATGTTGACATAGTAGAAGATTTCGATGTCATGATGGCAAGAATAATCAAAAGGACTAGGAAGTGGGTTGAATGGATAGCTAAGAAAGGCCGAAGTAGGAGTAAAACTACTCAAGCTTCCACATCCACAAATACCATAGCTTCCTCTCAGAGTGCCATTCCTGGTGCTACTGCCATAGCTGCTCAAGCTCCAGATCAATTTGCAGGTAGAGGTGATCAACCCTCAGAGAGGAATGTTCCAATAACCCCAACCTGTCAAGGGGGATCACTACCAGTAATCAAAACTCAAGCCAAAGTTGAAAAAGAAACAAAGGAATAGAAAGATGGATCTTCTGCTCCAGTATCACCTCCACATGCTGCTCTTCCCCCATCTCCTCAAGCTTCTCCAACTCCATCTCTTCATGTTGCCCCTATCTCATCCCCCTGTCATATCCCTACTCCATCTGTAAGTGCTCCTATTCTTAAACCTACTGGTTCTCCTATTCAAATAGTAGAAATTGGAGAGGATAAAAGTAGTAGTAGTGAATCCACTAAGTCTGATGAAGCTGCCCAAAGATCTCTAGAAGAAGAGAAAGCTCCAGGTTCATCTCGGCTCCTTTCTCGAGATCCAAAGACCCCTTTTTCTATAGCTATAGCAACAATGACTCCAATAAAGAAGAAAATGTTCAGCATTGAATCACTTGAAACAGCCTCCAAAGTGATTAATACAGAGTCTTGGCTTGAAGATACTTTGGAGAAGAAGAGGAAAAGAAAAGATGAAAATTTTCCTTCAAAGGATGTTGTTTCTCAAGTGGTTCGCTCAAGATCTGCCTTAGTAAATACTAAAAAGCAGAAGACCTTGTCAATATTGGGATGAGATCCAGAAACAAGGCACCTAACTATGGAGGTAGCAAAACCAAACAAGGTGAGGAGAATTGAAGATATGAGGCCAGAAGATTCCACTCTGCACTTAATTGACCTTGGGGAAGCCAGACATGATACAAAAGTAGGCCTATGGAAATCAAGTAATGAGGTGATAGAAGAGCAACTGGAGGATCTCAAGTCATCAAACGTCAGAATGAAAGAAAAAATAGAGGAGTTGAGAAGATTCATCCGACAATTACTTGTTCTATTGGCAACTATCACTGGTGTGCCTACCACTAAAAATCCTTCAACAGAAGAGGTACAAGCCTTCATATCATAGCTCTAAAAAGATAGGCATTTTGTTCAGATTGGAAAAGAATGGATTGAGAAGCTTAGTACAGATGGAGCTATTCTAATTGATCAAATTGGGAATGTTATCCTTCGGTTAGAAATTGAGAAGGATAATATCACTTCCAATCACAACACTTTGGCTGCAGAAAAGGCAAGGTGTGATGAATGCATTTCTCTCCTAAACATGATCATCCAAATGAAGGCAAAAGAGGCAGTTGAAGCAAATATTTTGAAGAAGGGAACTGAGCCTCTATTCAAATGGCTTCAAAACATGCAATTCAAGCAGGAGATGATTCAAGAGGCAGACGAAGGACTTAGAGAAACAAAGGAAAAGGTGAAGAAGATCCAAGACAGAGCATTTGAGCTCATGCAAGGATTACACACTGACTCACAAAGCAGTGGGCAAGGAAAGGCTCTCATTGAGATAGAAGTAATGAAGAATAATTTCTCTACATACTTGAGTAAACTATCTGGGATGACTTCAATCAGTCAAAACAGAGTGATAGAGTTGTAGGCACTGAGTGGATGCGTGCATGTGGTAGCTGGAGAGTTAACAAGTCAGCTTGGTGCAGTAAAGGAGTTAGCTCGGGAGCATTCAAAGTGGCTCTTAAGATTCACCAATGTACATGTGCCTAGTCACGAGGAGATGATTCCAATTATAGTGGCTACCAGAACATATAGGGAAAAAATTGAAAAGGGAAAGAAGTCTAAATGACTTATTCAATACTCATTTTTCTATTTTTTGATGTAAATGTTGCAAATTTTTGTAAATTTTGAAATCCGACAAACTAGCATCTAGCTATTTGTCATTTTCAAAAGATGAACCGATTGAAATTCCCATTGTAATGGTCATCTCTCAAAACCTATATGTATGAAATTCAATGATTAATCAAGGGTCGGCAAATTTTGGTGTGAAGTACTATCTATTGCAGAGACAATTGAATGACACTTCGTTTCAATCATTTTCCATTCTAGTAGGTACTGTAATTTGTTAGTATTTCCTTTCTGCGTTACAGGGAACTAAGAAAGAATAGAGTTTCATTTCCCCTGTTTTCTGGAATTCAAATGGATGTGATAAGTATTGTTATATTTCATTTGACGAAAGGATTCTATTATTTTTCTTGATTCATCAATTGTAGTTTAGATTTAGATTTCAACTTATTTTAGTCTTGCACAGATGGATTTATGAATTCATAAGAAGTGTGGATACATAAATTTGTTTTGATATTGAGAAATTTTTCTTGCCTGAATTAAGTTCTAGTTAGGCTTAATTTGGTTTGCCTCTCCTGCTCTCGGGTTAAGAGCATACCCCAATTTAGATAAGTAGAAACAAACATAATTCATTGAAGATTATTCATATAGGGAGTTGTACCTACCAATTCAGAGAAAAGCCGATAACCATAAAATGGCTTTTCAACTATTGTGAATAGATATTGTTCATAATCTGGGCATTAAGAGTCATAATTTCATGAAAGATAAAAGAACAAATCTATTTACCAACATGTTAGTAGCACATAAGTACATGTAATGTTTACAGCCGTAAATGTAAGTGGAAAGACGCTAATGTGTGGGGACATACATCCACACAATATTAGAACTATAGTAAACCCCACACATCCACATGATATTAGAACTAATAAAAAGGATAGTCAGTGTGACTATGGTGATGGAAACAAGAAAAAGAGAACATACCAAGAAAACCTAATCCTATTTTCCAATTTGTTAAAGCCTTTAGAAAACACATATATAAATAATAGTAGCCTCAAAAATAGAAAGTAATCAAGTATCAAGGTAGTTTATATTCAATAAGAATTGAAGAAGAGTGACAATATGACTTCAATTTACTTCCCTACCAAGATTGGCAATAAAAATAAATTTGGATGCATTCTGAGTACATTGCTCAACTACGACCACTTAGTTTTACATCTAAGCTTTATTCTTCTATTGTGTACTTAATAATGAAATAATTATAGAGTTTTCATGAAGAGGGTGTAAATAGGTGGGATAGGCTGATCTTCAGACAAAATGCACTAAAGACAAAACAAAGTCAAACTTTTTTTTTTTTCCAGATTCACGACACGTAGTGATTTTTTTCCAAATTTTTTATTATTTTCGACTACAAACTATGCAGATCATGAAGATCAAATGCTGAAATTTTTGGAAAAGTCCATTATATTTTTTATTTTTTTGATAAGTGGTCAACTGTTTGTAGGGAGGATAGCCACATCCCAAATCAATCAACAATTGATGTGCATGCAAATTCAAAGTGGGATTCTCTTTTTTATTATTATTATTAAATAAATAACTAATTCAGCAGAAAATACATGAGAAAAGTTTTTCTCATCTATGAGTACCCACATTGAGATTGCGAAATATGGAGGGAGAGAAGGGGAAAGACATCATCCCTAAGTATGTTAAGTATATTAACCTAGCAACTAGCCTATTAATTGCATTTTATACTTTCCTATGATTGCAAGTTTCTCAAATATCTGAAGAAAGTCATCGTGAATATGAATAAGTATAAATAAGCATGAGATTCGAGGTGTTCCTCATTGATCAAGGATGCCCACCTCATTAACTAAACAATAGCGATGATCAAAAGAAGTAGGAATATCCTTCAGCATGAGACGATGAGAAAAGATGCAAGATGAAGGAACAATATTGTAAAGTAGTATGTGGACCATAGTTGCAAGAGCAGGCACATGGAAGCACATGTATCCCAGTACGCCATTATTATTGTTATCTTCATTATTTATTCCAATTCTACTAATCTTTCAACCACTACTCACAGATAGCGACTCTCTTCTGCATGATATCACTTCACCATACGCGACTACTTAGATTACAGTTATGTTGCCTTCATAATACCATCACAAGCACCAGTATATCCGAATGTCAACTCATATTTTAAGATGAGTTTCTCAATAGACTATATCTGTCTTTAGGGTTCTCCTTTTCTCTTTCTTTTTTCATATCACAAGGATGGCCCACTATGAATTGACGTTGTCTTAAGTACAAATCACCAGTTTTTTATAATGTTCTCGTGTAGGAGCCCGCAAATTGATTTTGAGTTTCTATTGGCGATGGAGTTGGGCTATGTAAAGCCATTATGAGGCAGGACATGACATCATTAGATGCTTTGACGGATGAACTTTGAAGTGGTGCATTTGGAGGTTTGTGATTTTTATTTCCCTGGTCCCAAGCGTCCCTCAAAGTAGATGGCATCACTAATCATGGGGCAGTTTCCTGGGTGTGATTATAATTAGGTCTCTAGTTACCAAAATTCGGTATAATAAAAAATCTTCAATCTTGTCTATAAAGATATAGATGGTCCTTTTATAAATGTAGCATAGTGATAGAAAAAAAACATTCTATTATTGATCATTTATGTGATCAACTCTAGAAATTGTTCTCTTTTTTTTCAGCAATTGCATTGCAATTGGTATGTCAGAATTGTAGATAGATACGTCAAAGTAGTGTACATAGATGATAATTAAAAAAATGGTATTTTTTTTTCCAGATAATTAGTCAACATGGTGATAAGAGAGATATAAGCGAGAAGGTATAGGAATATATAGAGATCGGACATACTTATCAATATGTGTTGATGCATGCTCATCCTAACTTTGAGCTTCTCAAAATTTGTTGTTTCAAAGTATTCTCAATTTTTTTACATCAATTTACTTGTCAACTCCCCTACTAAAAAGCAAAATTTCATGTCTACATGGTCAATTATGATGTCATATTAGCATGCATTTTCATGATGGTCTCCAAAACTGTCTCAAAAAGTAATAAGACCAATATGTGTCCACTAAGTCATGTTTAATGGTGAACTAATGTGGCACTACATGAGTACTTGTTTCTTTGCAATTTAGAAGGATATTTTTTAGGATATGCATTGATGGGACATTTTTTGTGCAACACTTTAGAGGGTGCATTTTGTTGAACTACCATCTTGCACATATTAACTCTCCTCCCATTGTTTCTCTTTTTTTTCCTCTTTCTTGCGCTTTGTATCCCTAATGTTTCTCCCACTCATGTTAGGAGTCATCTATCCTAACCCAAAAAGAGACATGGATGGTCATTTTATATGTCACAGGGCTAGATTTGGCTCACACCTAGGATGAGCCTTCTCCCTTAGAATCTCCAACCATGTGTGGCACTAGCGATCACTAATTTTGACTCCCCTTTTGGTCATGTTGGCTCCTAAATTAATAGTTTTTCAAAAACCCAGTGATAGGAACAAACACATCTAGGGATAGCTAATTCCCATCTACAACAAACCCTCAGACAACAAGGCCAACTATAAGGCTATACTCCTTCTTCAGGCTATGCAAAACCTAAGTGGGTGAACCTATATATTCTTCATATGGTAGCAGTGTCAAAAGCATACAACTGAATCTAGACAAAGTAAATAAAACCCTTATTTCTCCTATACTCATGCAATTACAAAGATGTGCAGTAGCAAATTGCAAATCCTATGAAATCCACAAGTTGATTGAGGGCATCCTTTCAACTTTTAAATAGATTAGGAAATTGATAACTATAAATTTGATTTCAGCAAATCCCAAGTATGCAATAGCAAGAAACATGTTGATCTTGTAGTTAATCCGTGCCTTATCTATTGGGTAGTTCCATAAATTAGATAGATACATCTATGGTACCCATGGCATATTCTATATATCAAGATATCAGATCTATCCTATCACTTTGTGAATCAGACATTAGTGTTCATAACGACCTCATTCCCATAAAATATCCTTCTCAAATAACAAGTAACCTTGTCAAATATATCAAGCATTTACTTGGCTCTTTATTCCAACAACAAAATATACAAGATGTACAACCATAAGGGGCTACAATAGGGTTCAAGTTCTTTGTCCCTAAACCACAAAATATTGCAAATTACAAAGATAGGAGATGAGAATTAGAATGAAACTAAGAAGTTTGTTGTTCATTATATTGATTTCTTTAAAACTATACATTCAAGATTAATGTAAATGATTAGAGATTACTTTAGTGGTGAATATTCACCTTTTGGCAATCTTGTCTCATGGGTTGATCATCATTTAGTGAATAGCACATGCAACATAGGCCAAACGCATCGCTGAATATTTATCAAATTTAGGTTCAATGCCCGTGGTAGTCACCAATTAGTTATCACATGATTGGTCAATAATATCATTCCAATTGCCAATGCAATATACATTTTGGATACATTTATTTTAAACATTTTGCCAACTTTTGCATGTTTGTTTCTTATTGACCCGCATTATTTTGCTATTACTACAACCAAATAATTTTCCCTTGGGTTGGGTGTCACCTACCATTTTCTCAACATGTGTCAACCACCAGCCCCATTTAGCCAACTATTTCATACTATGGGCTTGAATAGGTTGGTGCACTTCACCTACATTTGACATTCCCGCTTGTTAATCCCATGTAATTCGCCAACCTAGATTGGACTATAAGATATTATTATTCTACACAGTTCACTTTTTTCTAGTCAGGAGATTGTCATTTCTTATTGCTATCGAAGTTTTAGAGTGCTAATTGAATTTCTCATTGACTCGTGGACCTTAGTTTTCATAAAAGGTAAGTGATTTTTAATTTTTTTTTAATGTCAATAGTGGTACTACCATACTGGTATAGTGGTACTAGTTATTTTTTAGTTTTACCACAAGTGACTAGACATCTAAGATGCTAAGATAGCCAGAGCCTATAGGTTTGAGAATTATATTGGGTAGTACCTTAGACTATAGTACCATAGTAGTAGTACCATTTTTTGGAGAATGAATCATATTATTTTTATTATATGCATTCTAAGTGGTCTACTATCACTATTCACAGTTTTTGAGTTGTCACTAATTGAGTCTTTTGTTCAACAACTATGTTGATTTAATTTTTGCAGCCTTTATCAGTTTGCAATGTCAAACAAGAGGGGTAACAGGGGTTTTGGTAGGATCCTTGAAAGCCAAGAGAGGCCACCATTACCAAAATGCAGAAGCATAGCGACATATTTTGGTGGTGGAAATGTTAGCAGCCTACAAGATTCATAAGTTAGATCTCCAATGCTTATTGAAAAAGGAGATTCATCACAAGTTGGAGACTTGGACCGTATTAAAGTTCAAGTTGGTGAACCTGATATCTCAATCAAGAATGAACTTGTCATGCCCACAGTTTATAACCCAAAATGAAACATAGATTCTATTAAAGAAAGGCATGATTAAGATAACTATTTTCTGCTACAAATTTTCAGATCTACACTATAAGGAAACAAAAATTTTATTAACTAATTTATTTCAACTCGAATGAGCATTAGATTTAGATTTCCATTTTAAAGTCTTTCAAATATAAATCTTAATAAGACCAACTTTAATCAAATAACAAGACTTAGCTTTTATAAATTTCATTCACATTTCTTTGCAAGACACAATAAATAAAACTACAAATACTCAAACAATGCTCGTTTTTCACCCTACCAATTAATGGCATCATGAGGCCTCTTGTGCCCTAGCCATACCCCCGAGAAAGAACTCATTGCATCTAAGGATCATAGATGTTATCATATGAGTGAGTTCCTAATACAAGAACAATATTTTAAACTACACTTGTTACACATTTTAGACTTACTTGAATCCGACTCAAAGAGAAATACTACAAAGAAAAGGGATAGAAAGACTCATCTCTCTCTCAAGTTCCCTCTTGATCTTCTTCTCCTCATACTAGTTCTACCATCATCTCTCCCCTTCTCCATTCTCTTATTCTGCATATAACTTCCCCTTTTTATCTCCAACAATGGTGAAAAAAATAATAATAATGGTCCATCCTCCCAAGTCTTCTTCCCCCTTCTTCCAAAATCCTCCCTCATTTAATGAAGGCACATGGCTTTCTTATCAATGTGTCATAACCCATTGTCTCCCACTATTCATCTTCGTCCCATTTGAAGTGGGGCCCTTTTGATGTGTCATAATGTGAATTTTAACCATGATTTGACCCTCAACTAACCCCCAACCTTAGGTAGTATAAGTGGGTTAGGTTATTTTAACCCAAAATGCACTCTAGGGTCCATTTTAATGCCTCTTAAGTCCAACTTTAGATTACATCCGATTTTACAAGAATTTCACATGGAGATGGACTTTGATTACAGTACATGATTTGGAGATGGAGGAGTTTTGGTAGGATCCTTGAAAGCCAAGAGAGGCCACCATTACCAAAATGCAGAAGCATAGCGACATATTTTGGTGGTGGAAATGTTGGCAGCCTACAAGATTCATAAGTTAGATCTCCAATGCTTATTGAAAAAGGAGATTCATCACAAGTTGGAGACTTGGACCGTATTGAAGTTCAAGTTGGTGAACCTGATATCTCAATCAAGAATGAACTTGAACATGATTTGGAGGCACTTCCCTTAAGTAGGGAGTTAGAAACTAATATTATAGAGTTGGAGTCAATCCCAGACTAGTTGGGTGAGAAAACTAAAAGTGATTCCATAAATCATGTTCATGCACAAAAGGAAAAAATAAAATTGGAATCAAAGAAAGATTGATCTCATTGGGATATGTCCAAAAGGAATTTTCAATTAGAATCGGTGAAAAAGTACTAGTTCATTGAACTAGTGCCCAATCCAATTGATGGTGAGCCTCTTGTAGAATGTAGATGTAAGATTTGTACATAGATAACAGAGAAGGAGAAGAGGTTGCAACTTAAACTTGATACCTTTTAAAAGCATGTCAGTAAAGTTTACAAAAAGGAAACTATAGATGAAGGTAAAAAATTTGTGCAAACTTGGAAAACAAAGGACAACTATCTGCATATCCAAAATGTCAAAATATACGAGTTACACCAGCAAATATGGGAGAAGCATTCTGTAGTAAAAGGGTCCATTGAAGATTTCATTGCAAAACTAATGGAAGCACAAAATATGGGAAAAGTAGTTCAACTAAGTGTGGTCTTTTATATTTTGAGTAGAGGACATCCTATGACAAACTACCCTTCAATTACTACCTTATCGTACTTTTTCAAACATTGAAACTAGCTAAATAGTCACTGGTCAGTAAATAGTGGGTGGGAATGGGCTAGATGTCTTGCACAGGTTGAAAAAGAAGATATGAAGGAAAAAATAAAACACTCAAATTTTATTGCACTGTCTCTAGATGAAGTTACATCAATTGATAATACTTCTTGGGTGTGCATGCATGTTTATACTATAAACAATCTTTTTTGTCAACCCTTTCTACTATCTGTTGCTAAATTGAATTGTAGAGCAACAGCTAAAAAATTATATGATTTATTAAAGAGTACTCTAATTGAATGTAGAGGTTTGGATAAAATGGAGATTGCCAAAAAATTGGTGTGTGTTGGAGTGGATGGAGCTTTAGTTATGCAAGGTCATAAAAGCGGTCTTTGCAAAAAGATCAAGAATGATTTGGCACCCTATGCTATTCCCATTCATTGCATGGCCCATCAAATGAATCTAGCTTTTGGAATTGTCTACAATTTTGGTTGTGTAAGTAAAGTGGAATCTCTAATCAAAGAGATTTACCAATACTTCTCTCAAAGTCCAAAATGAGTCCAAGAATTTTAACACTTTGTTCAAGGACTTACTGATGGGAAGAAGCTTCTTAAAGACAATGATATCGGATGGGTCTCTTTGGATGGACCAGTGAATCGAGTAATCTCTTAATATCCTTCATTGCTTGGAATAATCCACTCTATGTGAGATAGATTCTCTGAGCTATATTCAAGTCTAAATAATGTTAAGATACTCTTAACTTTAGGAGTTATTCTCTCCATGCTACAAGACATGAGAAATATTATAAAAAAGGTTCAACAAAGAGCTATGTACATTGCAGAATATAATAAGTTGTGTAAAATGACATGTAATAGCTTGGATACTCTATATCAATTACTACCATTAGATGAATCAAAGTTTGCAAAGTGGATAGAAATCATAGATTTGAACAATTCTCAAACTTTTTACATATTGGTGCAAATGATGAGGTTTATGCTAGGGTACATGGAGTTGACATACCAATACAGTACTATGCCTGTGTCAACCTTGACTCCAACCCCAACAAAGCAAGAAGCAAAGTTGAATCAGAACTAAAGAAGGTACTTTCATGTGTTACAAGTGAAGACTTTAGGAAGATCAAAGACTTTTTTCTTGACTCTGTCAACTGAGTTTGCTACAATCTTTCATCAAAAATTAGATTCAAATTCCCTCCAAAGGAATTGCTTGAAGAAATGTCAATTATTTTTCCACAATATTGGTCTCTACATTGTCCAACTAATTTTTGAAGAAGGATGATGACTTTGATTCAAAATTTTTGCAAACCTAAAGTAATCAATGAAGTAACTATAAATGGAATTTTAGATGAATCTCAATTGAGAGATCAATCATATTCTTTTGCAAACATAATGAGAGAACAATATGATCTTATGGAGAACCCAAATGAAGAGGGAGCAATAACAAAGCTTTGGAAAAACCTTGGTGAGAGAAATTATTTGAAAGAGTCAATACCAAAATATTTCAAGCTTACTGATTTATGTTTGAAAATCATATTGGGTTTAGTGGAGGATGAGGGAGTTTTTAGTACTTTGGGCGTCCTAAAATCAAAGGTTAGAAACAAATTAGACAAAAATCTAGACAATTTTTTGAGGCTCTATAATTCTAGGTATGAGGTAGAAAGTTTTCCTTGTGATAGGGCTCTTAGCATTTGGAGAAACCAATGTCAAAGAAGAGAGATTGCCAACATTTTAGACCCAAGTGGTAGTGGTGGTGGCGGTGCCAATGGTTCATGTCCTAATATTGGAAGCAATGAAGATGATGTTGACCTTGGCATGCATATTGATGCTGATAGTGAATCTGAAGAAAACACAATAGACAATGAAATGCTATATGCAATAAATGAGGAAGATTCTGATGATAGTGATGCTGAGCCAGTCCAGGGGGATTGGCAACTATAGCAGCTTCTCAACCTCAAGTTCTTACTTCTACATGAGTCAAGTAGTAGGCTAGTAGTAGTACTTTGATCTAAGACTCTATCTACTAATTAATTATGTTTGTAGAAGTCAATTTATAGCCCTCATTCACTATCCTTTTATAGATGCTTAAAATTTTTTTTGAACAGGTTCAGATTTTCATTGATTCTAGTTTTTGTAAGAAATTGTAACATAATGCATTTAACATAATAAGCTCTATTTAAAAATATATATATTATAATTTATAATTTAACAATTACAACCCTTTGCAAATGACTCGATGTCAAATTGAAATGACCATTGACCCTGAATTCCATTTTGCAGCTACAAGGGAGCAAAAATAGCTGTAGGTCAGTTTGTAATTGTATATATAATCAGAATATTACTACATAATACATTATATGTATACAACATAGTTCTAAGAATCACTGCAATAGTATACTCTGTGTAGTAATAGTATGCTAGTGCCTGACTACCCAACTATCTTGATATTCTGGCTCTTGATTCCTGTAACAATTAACATTAAACAAAGTTGAAATTAAATCCAAAATTTTAAATTAAAGAGAAATAAGTAAAAAAGTGATTATAGTACTATCACTTACTAAGTTGTTACTTCTTAGTGCTATCAAGTATGACTACCACTAACAGTAACAATAACAGCTTTAGTTTGAGAAGATGAGCCAACTTCAATTAATTTCTTTAGGGAACTCCATTTGTTTGAGTTTGTAGCTAAATAGTTGTAACCTCATCAACAGTAAATACTTTGAGAGATATTTTTACATGAATCAAGGAATTTATCTATAATTTCATTCATTGTTGGCAATGGTTTGATGCAACTTGCAATTCTTTCTAGAGTGGTTTCCTCAGGCAAGTTGCCTAAAGAATTCATGGTGTCCTGCAACTTTTTCATGTAATTTTATTTTCCAATGAATCTACCATCTGAGTTAGCTAGATTTGGTAATCCAACAGTTAGCAAGTTCAATATGATGTTATTCATCTTCATCAAGTCTTTGGAAGTAGATTTGAAAGCTTTAGCTATTTCTGTTACTTGTTCACAATTGTGACAAACTTCAATGGTCATCACAAAGGCATCCAAGTAGTTGTTTATTCCATAGTTTGTCAAATCCCTGTCATTGGATCTCTTTACTTTATTCAAAATTTGGTCAAAAATATTTTTTAAGAAATTGGTGAAGATTTCTCTTTTACCCATAATATCACTTTTTAAATTTTCAAAGAAGTCTAAGATTGTTATTTAAATCAAGCCATTCAAACAAACTATCACTATTCTTTATTATTTTGTTCCAATTTTCTTGTTTGATAAGCTCAACCATGTTTATTATAGTATCCTTCACATGATGGTCTTCAGAAGAGGTCGTTCTATTTTCTGCCATTACATTCTCCATCTTTTTCTTCATTTCAGACATCTCTTTTTCACTCTTTTATCTGTATTTCCTCTAGTTTCCCTTGCCAATCAGTTGCTCTCTTTCTCTCATCCTCTAATTTCTTCTTCAAATCTTGAATTTTATTTGCACTAGTTACCTCTTTTTTCTTCTCATCCTCAAGTTCCCTTTTCAAATCATGGATTGTCTTTGCAGTGGACTCTTTTTTCTTTGCATTGTCTAATTCCTTCTTCAAATCATGGAGTCTTTGAGTAGAATCCTCTTTCTCTGTGTTATCCAATTTCTTTCTCAAAGCAAGGATTTTCTTTGTACCTAACTCCTTTTTTTTCTTTGCATTCTCCAATTCCCTCCTCATGTGGTGGATTGTGTTAGTGCTTTCATCAGCACTAGACTTTGTTTTCTACGCATTCTTCAATTCCTTCTTCAAATTATTAATAGTTTTTATAGTTGACTCCTCTTTTTGTTTCATATTCTCCAATTTCTTATTCAAATTGTGGATTGTGTTTGCACTAGAATCCTCTTTTTTCTTCTCATTCCCCAATTCCTTTTACAAATTAAAAACAATCCTTGCCCTAGACTCCAAATTTTTCTTTTCATTCTCCAATTCAATCTTTAAAATATTATTTTCCTTGATAGCATAGTCCAGGTTAGTTTTCAATTTATTGTTGACTTGAGCACTACTCTCTATAGACTTGAACAATTGTGTAGTAGAGGCTTGTTCATGCTAAAGTCTTTTTTGGCACTCATCCAATTCTTTAGTCAATTTTTGCACTTGTTCATTCATCTTTTCTTGCTGGACAATTGCCTCTATAGGAGAAGATTTTTTTATCTTGTTTTGTAATTCTTTGAACCTATTGTCTACTTCTTTCTCCTTCACCTTCACATTATCAAGGCCTACCTGTAACTTTTCTATTTGTTTTGTAAGCCTTTTATTTTCCCTCTCCACTTTCAGAAGTGTAGAGTAGACCATTTTGTTGCTCTCTTTTGATATATTGATTTTGTCAATATTTTCACTTTTGAAAAATCCATTTGAAGACTAGTAACTTGTATATCATTAGAATTTATTACATTTTGTGTTGGATTATTATCTCTATACAGGGGCATAACAACCATGAAGTTCATCATTTCATTTTTTGGATCATATGTTGGAAATATTCTATTAGTAGATCATCACTTTTCAAAGTCTTCATAATTTGCCTATTTCTTTTGCTTGTTTGTTCAAATTTTGATGCAAACTCATTCAAACTAAAATCTTGGTTTACTGACACAATTGAGTGTTTTAAAGGTGAATTATTAGTTGTATCGTTGTATGCTCCTCCAAATCTAGTTAAACTTACTCCACCTACAATTGTATTTTGAGGATTGCCTGAAGATGGCCCATTCCAAAATCCTACCATTTTTGTCCACTATTTTCTAGGTTTTGTATAGAAGCTACTGGTGCATACATTGGTGAAGTAACTGCTGACATTGCTGGTACTGTAATTGTCATAACTTTTTATTTTTTTGCATGAGGTTCATCCATGCTAGTACTAGTGCTAGTGCCAGTCGGATTAACTACAACTGTATACAAATATTTAACAAATAATGGTTTGGGATGACCTTCAAAAGTAGAGGTATAATATTTTTTTCCCTTTCTAGATGAATCATCTTCAATCTAAGAGAGTCCAATGATTGGATTATATCTTCTTTTGGGTGGATCTGATATTGGAACTGGATTTCAAATCCCTTCACCACTTGCACCAATGGGACCTATACCTACATAACCCATTTTTTGTATCATAGTTGTCCCTTTACTATACGTTTGTTTAACAGAATCACTCATTTGAATTTTAACAATATCTCTACCCCTGGTTGACCTAGAATCCTAAATATCTTGAATGTCGACATTAGACTAAAGGTCCTTCTATCTTTCATTATCACTATCATTGCCAAAATCATATAGTATAGTTGGATGCTCTTTATTCCAATAATTGTTGAAAAGTTCATCTTCCTCAATTTTATCAAAACCAATTGATGTCATTGGTTCACCCAAATTTTGCCTCATTTTTCAAAAATCAGTCATCTTGGTTTAACACCACATTTTAGCTACACATGCCTCTTTAATTTGTTTTGGCATAGACCTTGTAGAAGGTTTAAATGCTTTCTTGTAGAAATTTAAGTATTTCAGAGGCTCTGATTTGTGCAATGTCATAATTTGGGATGACAATTCTTACATTATAATATTTTTCTCTATTGCATGTTTCTCCATCTCTTTCTTAACCTCATCCCAGGAATCCTTGTTTTTTAGCTTTTCTATCAATGGCATCTCCTGATGTTGATATTTTCTCATAGAGTTCCCATTATCAATAAGTCTCATTTTTATTATGTTCAGTGGATCATAATTCCAATGACTAACAAAATCAAAGCCAAAAATAGTTACCAATTAATTTGCCACTTTGAAAGCCTTTCTCTCAAATGTGAGGCCTCCAATTGTGAAAGGCAAGGAAGGAAATATCATTTTCTTTTGTTGTCCACTGAAAAGTTCATCTGCACTCTCCATCTACCATACATATTCTAGTGTAAACTCTTTCTGTAACATGCATTGGAAGTTTGTAGGTTTCAACTGTTGAAATGTAAAACCTTAAGATAGTGTACTCTTCCATGAAGAACCAGTCAGTCAATTGAATATGACTTCCCAATTGAATTTAATCTTTACAAGACACAAGCAATCTAGGCATCAAAGTGCCTATGATTTTTTGGTAAATATGTGTCAAAAAGAAGTCTACAAAATGGTTTTAGTTTTTATTTGCAGTAGTCATCCTCATCTTATGTGTCCACTCATATACTAGACTTGGAGTCTTTGATTTTTTTTGGGTTTTCTCATCAAACTTATAGACCTCAATATCAAGCTTGTTGTTCTCTATCTCAAATATTGGGCGATGCTTTGTTAAAAGAAGGTAGCACAAGTAACTTGTGAACCTAAATGTCTTTGTCTTGCCTGTAGTTGTACTTTGTTTAATCATTAGTAATTGTTGTTGCATAGATTCAACAATATGCTGAACAAAATTATATCTTACATCTACCTTCTCAACTGATTGACCTCAACAATGGATATTATAAATCATTTCAAGAATACTGGCCCCCACTTCCTTGTTACTATCTAATCCCAAACAAAATGATAACAAAGAAATAGTCTTATGAACCCATGGCACAAAAATATCATAATGATAAAGAGGCTTATGGTTTATGTCTAGTGTAACACTATTAGAGGACTCATAGTTTATTAAACCCTTAATAAATGAATCTTGAAAAACTCTTTCCAGTTTTTCATAAGCCTCTACTAGTTTATCCAAGCCAATGCACTTGTTAAAGCTTTCTGGTATAAACCCTAGCCCTAGGTCTAACAGAGTGAAAAATTCACTCTTAGTTATGGATAAAATTTCCTCTTGAGTGGTTTGGTTTACAATTTCCTTTCTATTTTTATCATAATTTTGAGCACATAGCATTACAATTTCTGGGCAAGGGAATACTTTGGATACAACGAGGTTTGCTAATCCAATAACCAAAGTAGCTAGTTTATTTGTATGCGCACGAATACTATTGTTATATTTGTAATAATTTCTCCCCTTCAATGGATCTTTCCACTTATTAAACAATGAATGTCTAATTCCCAAGATTCCTAAATCTCCATGGATAACAGGATAAAAAATATCATGACATTCATCGGTGAAACTTGGGGTTTGTAGCACTTGCTTGAGTTCTATAATGTGTTTATTTTCCTTTATGCTTGCACTCGTACAAGAGGTTTTCAAATTTTTTTTTCCCATGCCTGTTACTGGTTATTACACAAAATTCTTCTCCAAGCCCTATTTAAAATAATTGTAAAGTGTAAACCTAAGACAGTTAAAATCTAGATTTCTATTGCTGCAAATTGCAAGGAAAAAAGTTTTTAAAAAATTATATACGTGGAATCGAGATTGAATAATGTGTGTTGTCATTTGATACTCAAGTTTCACATTTTTAGTCTTCAGAACACAAAATGGAATTCTACTTGTCTGAGAAAATTTAAAATTTGAAAACCCTATCGTATTGGACTCTAAAAACAATGAACATACAGGGTAGGGTTAATAGTTAAAAAGAAAGTATTAAGTAATTAATGGTTTTAGGTACTTTATTAATAGTATGTATAATGTACATGTAAATGACATAAAGTGTCAAGACTCAATAATTTAGTAATATACATAACAATAATAAAAATTTATTACATTGATATACATTTGAATAAATTTGTTCATTTTAAATAAATTAATTAATAAAAATAGAACTTAATTATCGATGATTCGATATGATTTTTGGGTGAATTTGTAGAGTGATATCGCTATTGTTAAGAGTCATCTAGAATTTTGACACATGTCTGTCAATTGTGAGACTTGTTAAGGACATGTGTCACAATTTTAGATGAATCTAGGCACTTGGGAAAGCATTTCCCAAATCGGCCCGAAATTCATCTCAAGCCGTCGACCTTTCTTTTAGTCAACAGTCAGGATTTCAATTTTCAGGTAGAATCTTGTAGTACAGGTGTCCCAATTTTGAGTTAATTTAATTATTGTTATTCAATGAAGATGTATTAAATTTTATAAAATAAAATTGATGCAAGATATGAAACAAGTGCCACTAGCACTTGCCTTTAATTTTTATATAAATCTAAATTAAATTTAATAAATTTATTATAATATATAAAATATTTTAATTAATAAAAATGTAATATAATTTTTTTTTTTGTAATGATCTTAATTTAAATTTAAATTTTATTCATAAATATATTATATAATCATTGATATATATGTTCTATTACATATATATCATATGGTTATAATTATATTATATGTTCTATTATATAATAAATTATTATAAATAAAAATAATAATATTTTTATAATAATAAAAAATCTTAAATGATTATATAATATAAGTAATATTATTTTTAATTGAATGACAAAAAATACATTATAATTTATAAAAAAATACATTATTACAATATAAAATATAAATCAATGCACTTACATTAAAAAAGTAAAAATATTAACATTAATGAATCACATTGAAAATGAAATATTTAGCTCTTAGCCCTAAGCCTAGTACCTACTAGCAAGTACTAATAATTATTAATAAATTATAATGACAATAGTTTAATTTAAATAAAATCTAAAAATATAATTACAAATATTATATTTTTCTTCATATTTATTATTTAGTTTCAAAATAAAAATGTAATATAGTTTAATTATCTATAAATTATGAACATATATTGATAATTGTTTATAAACATAATTATTAATAATATTAACTAAGTCTTCCAATTGGCAATGACTGGACATGTGTCATGATTCTGGATAAATTTAGGCACATGGGAAAGAATTTCCCAAATTGGCCCGAAATTCATCTTGGGTCGTTGATCCTTCTTTTACTCAAAAGTTGAGATTTTGGGTAGAATCTTCAAGTACACATGTCCCAGTTTTGGGTAGAAATAGACTTGATCTTCAATCTTTTAAAATTTAGATTGAAATTGAGCCATAGTCATTGAAAAGAATTTACATAGCAATAGCATATTAATTAATATAGCGAAAAATAAGAGAAATTGTTATTAATTATTATTATTTTACTTTTAAGCTTGAACAATGAGCATGTCAAAATTATGATGTTAATTTAATTATTTATATAAAATATTATATATATAATATAATTTATAATTATTATTATTATAGTTTTAATATATATAAATAAAGATTTTTCTTCTCTATAATAGAAATGATTTTCTTTTCTATCATAAGTTTTTTATTGTAAAGATGATATCAAAAAATCAATGAAGATATATTAAATTTTATAAAATAAAATTGATGCAAGATATCATGAAATAATAATAATAAAAATAGTTTAATGTAAATAAAATAATTACAATTTAAAAATATAATTGCAAATGTTATATTTTTATTCATATTTATTATTTAGTTTCAAAATTAAAATATAATATGGTTAAAATATCTATAAATTATTAAAATTTAACATATATTAAAAATTGTGATAATTGTTTATAAACTATTCTTCATCATTTAAAAGATTTCATAATGAAAAAAAGTTAGGAATAGGTGATAAGATAGGTATGAAATAAAAATTTGACACATAAATTATCAAAATTATATTTAACTTTGTTAAAGTTATAATCTATTAATCTTTAGTTTTCCTTGAAGCTCCATTTGTTTTAACCAATTAGATTAAACAAAAATAGTTAATTATTAATAGTTAACTATTTTTAACAAAGTCATAGACTAACAGTAACATTTCAATGGTGCATTGAGAATCAAGATGCCAAAAACAAACTTACAAAGTTGTAGACTAACAAGAACAACGATTTGAGAAGCCAAAATCTATTATTTTCATTGATAATATTTTAGACTGTACAATGGACATAGTACTGATTCATAGCATAGATATTCGAAATAGCTGATTAAATTAGCTTGGTTTTACTATTTTGTAGTTTATAAAAAAGGACAAGGCCTAATCCAAAGAAAAATACAAATATCTTTAAAACATTTTTTTGCCCTAAGGGCAACAGGTAAGGAAACTATATTCAGAAATAGGGAACATGGAACTAGGGAACTAGGGAGGTTGGAAGCATAACTAGGCTAAGGGGTCGAGGGCTTGAAGCCTTTAATCAAAAAGGTCTTCAAGTTCGTCAATGAGGAATCTATTGAAGAAGATGATGTCGCCAAACTCGTCCAACCATGTGAAGCCAGTCTCATTGACATTGTCCAAAAATAACAATTTCTATAGGATATCCCTTTTGAATTGTGCCCGCTCTCAATGGTGAGTCAATTGTTGTTCATTCATGCTGAGCAAGAAAGGATTCTTATGTATAATGCACCCTATGCCTTCCTCCTAGCACTTGTCTACTACATCTGCAAAAGGGATGCCATTGCCTGACCCCAGTACCTACTTGGCCAATACAAGAATTTTGACATCATCTTCTGAAAATGTTTCCTTAAAAATGTTACACAGAAGCACCAGCATGTCAATTTGACTACCTCTAAGGTCGAGAAGATATGTGAGAAAGTGGGAGGTAATATCCATGGACACACGATACTTCTTATTGTTTCTCAAGAATTCATGGCCGAGTACCATGAATATAGTATGGTGGATAAAAGGACTTTGGGCATCTACCTTGCAAACCATGGCAAGGATATCGTCAAGAATCCTACCTAGAAAGGGCTTGTACAGAGCCATTGTAGTACATTTTAGGTGAATTGGCATATCCATGACTAAGATTCAAGAAGCTCTGCAAACTACAGCTACAAACTGAATTCAAATTGAAGAATATGAGAAATGATAATCAAAGAGTAATTGAAGAGGCTATTTAAGGGTAGTTGCATTTAATTCTTTGGCATTTGCGACCTTTCATATCTTATTTTTTCGTATTCCTGTTAATTTTCAACTATGTGAAATGCCAAAATGTACTAGCATTAATGTCAAACAGTTGATAATGCCTGACATTAATGATTTCCATGTAAACCTTTCCACATGTCTCCATTCTAGAGAATTAAATATGACCCCAGGTCTTTTCAAGTGAGTGGCCTCGAGATGCATCTTCTATTGTTGATCTCTAACTAATCAATGGTCAATAAAACTATTGTATTTACTATTAACAATACGAAAGTGATGGTAGCCAAATTGGTAATAGTGACACTGATGTAATGATGTTATGGCATTATTAATAACACACCTAAGACAATACACAAGTTGATACTTGAAGTGACTACTCAATAGTTAGTACAGTCACTAACCAATACATGTGAAATTTTCACTTTTAGATTAAACAATTTTTTAGTTTACTACTGAAAACTAGCAAAGACCATTATTATTCATTTTCCTACAAAACAAGTAATTTGCCTCTAACATTATTAATTCATTTTTGGAAAGAGAAAAAATAGCCATCATTTATTTATCTATTGGTAAAAAAAATATTAATTTGCCACATTTAAAATGATTTTTGCTAGGGCAAGAAAAAAATCAGCAACATATAATATTTTATTTCCTATATGGAACAAAAAAATTTCCCTTGACATTAAAATTTTCCTTCCCACAAAATGTTGGATTCACTAGCATTTTAGGCATTTTTTTTAGGAGGCGTTTCTTAAAGTTATCACAATAAATAAATCATAGAACCACTAAATAGATCAAAAGGTTATCTATATGAGCTTCATTACTGTTGTTCATACAAGAGAGTAAGATGAAGAATGGTGTAATCACATCTCTGGATCCAACCTTGTGGTATCACAGACTAACTAGAACCAAACTTTATTATGAGAAAGAAAGAGAAAGATATAGGATAGGAAGAAGAAATCATATCTGATCTGGAAGTGACCCATGTCCACTTAAATCCCGTTCCCCTGTTGCTACAAAGCATCTCTCTTCTCTCTACAACTAAAATTTGAAAGGAATTTCATCATTGAGTGTAACAACCTTGAAATATCTCTTCCTAATGATGAAAAACCATTGCTCTAATCAAATATCAGATATGCATTTGAAATGCTTAGAAAATCTTCACTAAACTAAATTGGAGGTGAAAAAACCATCACTAACTACATCCCTAAAAACCTTGGCACACACCCAACTCACCATTTTGTCAAAACCAACTCTAAACTACTATACCTAGATGTGGTTGAAAAATAAGTACCTAGTACAAAACCTTGAATAGCTCAAACACACTACTCTATGTGCAAAAGAAAAAGGCAAATATGGAAAACTCATTTTGAGATCTTCTAAATGGTATGCCTTGCCACATCACTACCACATGGTGTCCTTTGATTTTCCAAAAATCTTTGTCACTACCACTTGGGCCCACTACCATGTGATAGGAAGGTGTTTCCTTGTATTCTTTAACAACCAAGCAACTTCACAATGTGGGGAGTGTTGGCCAGTCAATTTGACTCATGGCAGCATCTTGTGAATCCATCCTATTCACTAACATGTCACTGTTGATTGCCACATGGCAACAAGGTGCTTTCCCACATTCTCTAGAAATCGAGCAACTTTGAAATGTGGGGAAGCACTAGCCATCAGATCTCACCATATGTCAACATCTAGAGCATCCATCTTGAAACTACCATGTAACCTAGTCCTCAAAATTTGTTCCAAGTGTCATGTTGTGATTTGTCAAACTAGTCCAATCATTCTCATTTTGCATGTTCAGTTAAAATTTACTTAACTTTTGTCACCACCAACTTTCCATAGGTGGATGTGGGCCCCATGCCTAAGCCTTGTGTCTTTAAAAGGCTCATGCCTTTAAGACAAACTTGTATTGTGTGGTTGTGTATAAAAAGACTTGAAAAGTTCATAACCTAGTGAATGTGGGATAATGCGCAAAGCTTTCCTTTTCACCAGTGGTTGGTCTTCATGCTAATCAGATCCACGTTCTAATGGCTTCACACAACTTGCACAAATCTTATGGAAGCTTGAGTTGTTGTTTGGTAAATCAATGGCTTTCGCTGCTTTCAAATTAAGGCATCAACACCTTATTTGCTTCACAATCCATAGATCAAGCCTTACAACTACAAGCCAAATGTTTGTTGTTGGATTCTTGTGAGGCAATACATCTCACATAGGATTTGGGGTTAGGTAGAAAATTCTCTGGCATTATCCAATCTTTGGATAAACATTCTTTTTGAACTACACATTCACCAAGCATGAATGGGGAACTAGACTGGGGCAACTCTTCCCATATCAATGTGCATTAATTCTCCTCCAGTCAATAATTGTGTGACTTCTTAGATCAAATAGCATGTGGGCTCTTTGTTACAATCAACAATATCCTTTCAAAATGCATTGTCTCTTGAGGAGAATCAACCCCATCAATTTGATATTGGGTAGTTAATGCCAAACTTCCTTTGACTGTGCACATAACATAGTTACTACATTCAATCTAGAAAACCAATGAAAAAAAACCAACAATGTTCTCCCCCTGACTAGCTTCCTCTGTGTGCTCTCTCCAATCTGAATGGCTTCCATGTCATTGTAGCAGTCTGACAAAGGGCTTCTCAAAATTTGGCATGAATAGGCAAGGCTATGATGACTTTTGGGTTATAGTCAACAATGGCTTCCCTCTCGATATCTATGATGCATCACCACTAACTCCATAATCCATGCCCACAATATTAAGGAAATAGACACTTTACAAGCATTTTCTGAATTGGAATGGAGGGTGCACTTAGAAATTCCCATCTAAACTATCCATTACCTTCGGCTTTATACATATAAGCACACATAAATCTGCATCCTAAAGGCACAAATCCTTAATGCTTCCACACAAATTTCACACAAAGATTAGGTAAGAAATTATGTTCCTTCACACTCAAATTATTACATTAGATAATTAGTTGGGAATGTCAACCATCTACCAACAACATGCACATCACAATTTGGAGATAATCCATTGGAATATTTTGAAAACAAATATCTTCAATCTCTCAAGCCTTGCATGTAGATGGGGAAGAATGGAGCACATTGACCTCCATTTGGTGAGAAAAATTCATTTGGTTTAGCTTGAGCAAATAGGAAAATTTTAATCATGGTCTCTCTCATATAAGGTTCATCTTCTATTATAGAGATGGAAAATGTTTGAACACAACAATTCAAATAACAACCTCCCAAGTCGTATCTTTACATTTTGGTTCATTACCATTTAAATTTGGCATATTCTTGATTTTCATATTGAATGCCTTCAACTTAAACACTAGTGTTCCCACAATCATTATATGCACACCTCTTCACTACAAAATATTAGAAAAGGCCTATTAGGTGTCTGGAAAATTGGGAATGAAATGACTCTATTAATCTACATATTGGAGGAGCATTGGAATAATCATTTGGTTGGCATGCAATATTGACCACTAATTTGGTGAGATAATTCCTTTTGTGGAGATTCTTCACTCATCTTATACTCTCACATAGCTACAAGCTCTTAAAGATAATGTATCAATAATGATACTCACAACATGCTCAAAATGATCTTGTTTCTTGATAACTGGTGGAGACTGATCTTTTGAACACTTTGGATCTCCAATATCTTATCAGTCTATCGATCTAGCAAAATTAGTTGGGCCCCAAGGTGGGGTCCAGCTTTAAAAAAAAATCAAATTTAAACACCTAGTCCTTTAGACTGGCTCACTAAACACTTGGTACTAGTCAAAATTAAAATCCATCACTGTAATACCAATTAAAACTTATTTTACCATTTTCTACAAACTGTGACTTCCATGCCAAAAGGTCATCTGACTAGCCTTAAAAACTAACTGAATCCAACAACTAGGCTTTGAAAAATGAAATGTTGATTCTCTATTTCACATTTTCTTACCCTATAAGATCTTGTCTCATGAAGACTTCAGTTTCAAAAGATATTGACCATAAAGTTTCTCTTTTGAAACTACCTGCAAACAAGCATGTTAGAAAACCATAAAATGAATTTGGTTTTGGCTTTGAAAATAGGTCAAACTGACACTTGGGGGCATGATAACTGGGACATTAGTTCATTATCATGAGGAAAGTAAGAATTTGTGATTAGAGATCATGAAAAAGAATTGGGCACAATTGTTGAGAAGTCAAAGTGGGCTACTTTGATTTGCAAAACTAGGAACAGTGGCAGAAAAATGATTTTTTGTAAATAGAATGGACTTAGGAAAGTGTGCAGACAGATTCATCAAGATTTAAAAAATGGAAAACTTAAAGTATTTTTAGAGTAGAACATAGTGGTAAAATCCATTTGGTTCAACCAATTGTGAACAGGGGTACTAATCAATCTGCATTTTACGACACGTGTAAAACTTTACAAAATGCATTTGGAATTGCATTTAAAAATTAGTCAAATGGATTCATCATAAACTCAAATTTGGAACATAGCAAGTCTCTTACCTCTAAAATGTAATACAAAAGAATTTTTTTCATTTTGGTCAACTGATTCAATGTTACAACTGGTCAAACAAAGTCTCCTAGAATTATGAACAATTTACATCAGCATGACAACAATAAACAACCACTTTAAGGGATTCAAAACCTAGTCAAAGCATATTGAAATGAATTTTAAATTGAAACATAGGTTCTTTGATATGAAAACTAAATATGACCAAAGCAGAGAGTCATGAAACGTAACCAGGCACAAGATATTCAATTGCAAACTAGGCTTCCTATTGTTGTTTGACACTTAGGAAAAAATGCATATTTGAACATTGCTCAAAATGAAACTTCACAGAATGAATTGAAATGGAAATTTAGCTTCATGGGACACATGGATATATTGAATGCAAAGTGTTAGAAATATTAGACGCTTCCTAGGCCTCAAATAGAGAGCTAGGTACACATGCATTAAATGCACTTATAGGGCTTCAAAATGACTCAAAAGTTTACAAAATTACTCAAATAGGGAGTGCAAATTTGAGTCCCAATAGGTCCAGGCATTTTTTTTCACCCAATTTATGCCTTACCCCCAAACTTTATCATGCCTCCACACCTAACTACCTAAACACACACCCCTACAAAATAGAAGTACATGTCGAATCACCATGGTTCTGACAATATGGTTAGCTAGATGGTTGATGATTTTCATTTATAGCAACACACATTCAGCATTTCATTTATGCATTTAGAGTTAGAAAATTTTCTAAGTGTTAGACAATTTATAGTAGCACAAATAACAAATGTTTAGTGTACGGATGACATGTTGAGAGTTAGCTCATGTGCAGTTGAGGAAAGCTTCATGACAATATCCTAATGGCACGTGCCAATGCATAGATGTGTACAAACAATACATCGTGAGTTATGATTAAAATACCAGTGCAGGTATTTTACAGTGTAGAACAAAGCATAGCAAAGAATTGGATAGTATGGTCTTAGGAATTATTTTTTCTATGAAATAATTACTAAGTTATCATGAGTCAACTATGTTATATTATGTCAAGCATATAAACACATGAAGGTTGACTAAGCTGAGTTTTTGTAATTATGCAAGGTATTAGTAAAGATCTTATCTTGCATGGATAGGTGTGTTATCTATGATAGATGAGAAAGTGTTATGTGATGTCAATTATTGTATAGAGAGCTTCAAAGATTTGCAAGCCTTATGTATTGTGAGCTTTGAAGTATAATCAAAGTAAGTGTGAGTTATAGCAGTAAGAAAGTATTGTATCTATATCTATTCATGTGAAGAACTAAATTGTATAATTGCATGTTAGGAAAGTGTGATATTCTTGCATACATTGTATTTGTTCAACCAACTCCTAATAGGTTTGAGGTTTCTAACAAGTCCTAGTCTCATAATAGGGACTCAAGACACTATATGTACTTCATACACTCCTAACAGGGTCATTATCCTTAACAAGATCCTATTGTATAGTGAATCATCTAGTGGGTATCATCCCCACTGGTGTTTTTCCTTGGCCAAGGTTTCCCTAGTTAACAAGCAAGTGTTATGAGTTATCTATGTGCATGGTTATATTTATTGTTCAACATTGTTGGTTTACTTTCATATGTAAGTTGTAAAGTGATTAACAATATTCAATTGTGGGAAAAAGTTTGTAGAATAATGATTCCCCCCCTCTTAGTATTATCTATTTCTAACACATGGTTATTTTCCCTTTGTTGCACCACACATGCATCCTCGAGCCTCAAGCTCTACTCTTATTCAATCCAAGTTGAACCCATTACTTGACCCTACTCTATCTTCACCTCGACATCCCTCATAAGAAAACCTTACTCTAATAGTGGCCATATGTAATATCAACTCTCTAAGTGTCTTGACCACCTTGATCTCCATAGCACCACTCCTTGAATGTCCAAAACTACCACAACTCCCTTGCTCAACTACACCTACTACCCAAGAAAAGCAGTGCACCTCTACATCTAGAGTTACCACAACTCTCTCACTAAACACTACATCCAAATACTGAGCCTCATCTACCTCAAGACTATGTCTATGTCTACATTCCCTCATTGGTGAACACCTTGTTATGCATACATCCACTACACTCAAACCAACCCTTCATGCAACCACACAATCTTATTCATGTACTCCTTTGCAATAAAAACCTACTTGAGCACCATGCCCTTTTTCTATGATCCACCCAATCCCTTAGGCACTTTACTTCCTTCCAAATTGGCTACATCACCACAAATTCACCTATGAATCACTTCACCCATTTCATTTGTGCACCACAAGTGGTCAGTTTTGGCCAACCATCATGACCTACCACTTCAAGCCATCTCATACAACTAGGTCATGGCTAGGCATAGCTAGAGGACTCCCCCAGAACACCATATTTCAATCACCATACTAGACCACCATGGCCCATGAGATGTCTTACCCCAATGCAAATCCAACTAGCCATGCAACATAGTGCACCCATTGCCCCCATCACTTTGATATTGCTTTGCATAGATAATTGGCCTCACAACATATCCCCCCACATAGCTCATCATAAGATCCCAATGTTCCTATGTGGAAAAACTATTTGACTCCTACCATAGGACTAGGTACTCTACTTCTCTAGCTTTCAAACCTTGGACAACTCATATTCACTTAGGGACCCTTGTCTTGTCACCAAACCTTACCACATTATGATAAGGCAGACCTACTCTTCTTTGCTCCTAAAACTATGTGTCACCTATATCTCATTCAGAGACTAGAGGGAAGGACTACTCTTCTTTGTCTCTCTTGAGGGAGGTCAACTACCTAACCCACCCTTGATGCACATCGACACTTACCCTCTGCGATTACACCATAGCTTGGCTCCTTGCCTAGCCTACACCAAAACCATGCTAGAGGGAAAAAATCCTACCATAGCTCCATTGGATACACCTTGGATCCATCCCAAGTCAAGATCCTACACCACAACTATGCATTCCCATCACATGCCATAGACCCATCAGATACTCTTCAACTCGACACCATGGCTCACCTACTCCATGCCTATGTGTACCCAACTTTTTTGCACATGCCCATAACCTTTGAGTTTCATTTTTTGAATGAAAAACCCCTTACATCCTCACCCACACTAAAAAAAGTGATGTCCTCAACACTGGAGACCACTATCATAACCTGTTAAAGGGATCTACAGATGCCCTTCTCTACCAAACACTCACTTTCATCCTCACCAGTACACACTATGTACCCTTTTATGTTACCACAACATACTTAATGTTGTTCTCATCCTAGATCTTGACCCCTTACTTGAATCCACTGTATGTCTCACTTTAACTAAGCTAGGCATACCAAATGACACCCTAAGAACTACACACCAAATGCTTCATTTTTCCACTGAACCACTTTTTTGTCATCAACTAACAACACATCCAAATTATGTCTTCCACCTTCAACTACCCATGGAACCATTAATAACATCCACTAAAAGATAAGCTTTCCATTTCGTCAATGTACAAGCCCCCAAAATATTTTCCCAAGTTTGCATGTTCAACATGCAATCTCCTTGACTTCCTATTGTGCCACCCTGTCTACCTACAAAAGAACCCTCTAGCCTACCGTGCAGCCAACTCACTTCCAACACTGCAACCCAAACTAGCTAGAAAAACTCATCTACTAATTCACCTCCAAAATATTTTGAGACCCCTAGTACTTACAAAAATCTTCCTTAAGTTATGCACCTTAAATAATCTTACACCAAACTATACCTAAAAAATTCCACTTTCCCAAGTCATCACTTTCAACCTTGGCATCAGGCCTTCTACTATACCACTCTACTTGAATGTTGACCAACACTTTGGCATGTCCTACATCCAACTCATCCTCAAAAACTCAAGCTATAATAAACCCAACTTCATCCACAAATACACCTCTAGAACCTTGTGATTTCTTAGTACTAGCTTCCTATCCTTGAATATGACTTGCACTTTTACATGTCACAACCCTACACCTCTTTGCACTCACTTGACAACCCAAACTTTACACCTTGAATGATCCACTTCACATCAACCTACACCACATTTTACCACATCACCCAAAATCACTGATTCATGACACTACTATCTAGCCTTCCCCTATAGCTTCCAAGCCAACGTATGACACCATCAACACATTACTTCTCATATTTCCACCATGAAAATATTACACCGTAACATTCTAAATGGCCCCAATATTTTCAAATTTTGGTTTTACCTTCTATAATCCTCCACTTCACCACTCCACATAGCTACTTCATTTCTCATTGAACCTACACCTACAAGTTCTACACCATAATTCCTCAAGTAGCCCAAAATTTACACCTTAGGTCAAGTTCTTGACAACACCCTATGCTGCACTATCTCAAACAACATCTTTGTTACTCCTGAGGACCACTCCATAATTTGGACCCTACTCCTCACTATACCATAAAATCCCTTCTCTAATATACTCCACACAAAACCTCAAATTTTCCTCAAATAATCTCCCGCACAACATCCTACTAAACACTGAGACCAACCAACAAGCCACCCTATAGTCCAACTTCTTTACCCCTCATAGTTGCACCAAATAATTCCTACACCTCATTACTCCTCATAACCCATTTACACATTGGTCTTAAATGTACCCAACACTACCATCTTCACTTAAGTTTCATTTTGATGAACCCATAACACCTTGTTGCATTGTGTCCATCTCTACATTATGGCCTTGTGACACCATGCCACATCTTGTCTTCCACAACCAAGTTCCACTACTGAAACTACTTTCAACAATGTCAATATCAATTCTCCAAAAGCCATATATTGGTTTGATCATCTCCTATATAACCTTGATGCCAACTCCAAGAGTTGGTCATATAACCCAAAGCCAATCTACCAAAGATCTCACTCTGAATTCATCTCCCCATGAGTTGAAATAACCCAAAGCCACACTTTGTTTGGATCATGATCTAATACCAGCTTGCCAAAGTTGGGGAAAACCAAAACCCAATCTCTCCAAGATCATGCTTTGATACCAACTCACCATGAGGCTAGATTTCCTCACACCCAGGATTAGCCTTCTCCCTTATAATCTCCAACCATGTGTGGCACTGGAAATCACTATTTATGAATCCCCCTTTGGTCCAACCATTTTGTTCACCCATACTATGCCTTACCCCCAATATTCATCAACTGCCTCCACACCTAACTACCTAAACATACACCCCTACAGAATAGAAGCACATGCCAACTTACTATGGTTTGCATCGCTTTGCTCCACCACACATGCATCCTTGATTGTCAAGCTCTACTCATGTTCAACCCAATTTGAATCCCTTGCTTAACCCTATTGTGTCTTCGCCTCGACCTCCCCCATAAGACAACATTACTCCAACATTGGCCATATGTAATCTCAACTCCCTGAGTCTCTTGACCACCCTTGATCTCCATAGTGCCACACCTTGAATGCCCGTAACTACCAAAAATACCCTTGCTTAGCTAAGTTTTCTACCCAAGCCAAACACTACACCACTGCATCAAGAATCAACATAACTCTCTTGTTGAACATTGCATCCACTCTAAGTGACTTAGACCACTAAGTCCTCCCTTTCTTTCTATGCACACAACCCTAGTATACTCAACACCCTTAATGCACCTTGGAACATCCTAGAGCCCTCCCATTCAAAGTTTCATGCTACCCTAGCACACCCCTATCTCCATGATACTCCATCTCATGTTGGTCTCCCCTATCTCACCCCAAACCTTGAAGCCCAACCCTAATCCCCATGGAACTGTTGACTTCCTTAGTCAAATATTGAATCCAAACACTCAATATCAATTTCCTCAACAATGTACCTATGTATACATTCCCTTGTGGGTGAACACCTTGTTAGTTATGCATCCACTACACTTAAACCAACCCTTCATGCAATCACACAATTTTACTCACAAAATCCTTTGCAATAGAGACCTACTTGAGCACTATTCCCTTGTTCCATGATCCACCCAATCCCTTGGACATTGTACTTTCTTCCAACTTAGATACATGACCATAGCTTCACCAATGAATCATTTTTCCCATATTAGTTGTGCACCACAAGCCATCACTTCTAGCCAACCATTGTGATCTGCCTCTTGGAGCCATGTCCTATAACTGCCTCTTTGGATACTTGACATGGATCTACCTAATGGCTCAACTCAACTTGAGCACTCCCCCAAAACACCACATATTGATTTCCATATTGGACCACCACAACCCTTGAGATATCTTACCCCAATGCAAATCCAACCAACCAAGAAAATTGGATGTGTGCCTAGTGCCCCACCCCTTTGATACCGCTCTACATAGATAACTTGCTCCGCAACACATCCCCCACATAGCTCACCATAAGCCCCCAATGGTCCTACTTTTAGAAATAGTTTGTGTCCTACCATAGGACTAGGTAATCCTCTTCCCTAGATTTTAGACCTTGGAAAATGCCTATTGATTAATCACCATCATTAGCTTTTCCACTCTACTTCACTTAGTTAGGGACCCTTGTCTTGTCACCAAAGCTCACCACATTATGATAAGGAGGAGCTACTCTTATTCACTCCTAAAATTATGGATCACCTCTATCTCATCTAGAGACAAGAGGGAAGGACTACTCTTCTTCATCCATCTTGAGGGAGATCAACTACCTAAGCCACTCTTGATACATGTTGACACTTACCCTTCACGGTTACACCTTATTTTGGCTCCACACCTTGCCTACACCACAACCATGCTAGTTGGAATATCACATATAACAAACGCAATATTGCGCCTCATCTTTGCTCCACATTGTATGTACACCACATCCATGGTAGAGGGAACAAATCATAACATAACCCCATTGAATACACCTTGGATCCATCCCAAGTTAGAATCCTATGCAACAACTATGCATGCCCAACACATGACATAACCCCATCAAATACTCCTCATCTCAACACCATGCCTTGCCTACTCCACACCTATGTGCACCCAAATTTTTCACACAGACCCATAACCTTAGAGTTTCATCATTTGAATCAATGACCCTTACATTATACATCAAAAACAACATGACGCATGGATGCAATCACATGTTTTCAGTTCTGGGAGAAAAATGGTAGCGAGCATGGAGTTAAAAAACAATGCAAATGGAGTGAATGATGAACTATTTATCAATTTAACATCTTTGAATTTTTGTCAGATTTTTTTTTTATTAGTTTGTGACTAAATTTAAAATTATTGTCACCTTTTAAATTTATGTTTGTTTGACACGATTGGTTTCCTTTTAAAAACATTTACAACAATAGAGCAACTTTTCTAAATTTATTTTTTTATTAGTTTGGTATGTATGATTTCCTTATTTTTAAATATTTATAGTTTTTGTGATATCATTGTTCTAAAGCTCTATGTTCCTATATTTTATTATTAAAAATTTATGTTATTTTTCAATTTTAAATATTTTTAGTGTGTTTTCACTTTTTTGAATATAATATACAATTATAAATATTTATATAAATTTGTATATATGATTTACATTTAAAAAATATATAATGTAATGTGTGTGTGTGTGTGTGTGTGTGTGTGTTATTTTGTTTAATTGTATTTTTTAAAAGAAAAATGTTTGAAACTAAAAATAAATTAATCCTCAATATATAGTCAAATTAAAAAATAAAATTAATTATTGTGAATAATATTTAAAACTAAAATAATTTGAACTTAAGTTAAACTTTATACAATGTATGGGTCAACTATTTGGCATATGGTTATGGAAATTTTAGGGTTAGAGACAGAGATAAGGTATGGTTAGGGGTATGGTTTAAGTTGTGGTTTATAATTTTAATAGGGTTAGATTTTACACCACGGTTAGGGTTTACCTTACAACTAAGATCAGAGCTTAGGATTATGGTGAGAATGATGTTTATGCTAACAATAATATTTAGGTTAAGGGTTTTTATCAATCTTTCAGGGTTAAGATTAGGGTTGGGGATGAGATTACTACTAAGGTTTATTATAATGGTTCAAATTTATGTTAGGATTAATCTAATATTGTAAATAATTTTGGTGAGGCCATAATAATGGTTCCCACTATTCATTGCAAAGAAATCAGATGAAAAGTGGGAAAATCATTTTCTAGG
Organism: Cupressus sempervirens; assembly: GCA_028749045.1. Classification (NCBI taxonomy): domain Eukaryota; kingdom Viridiplantae; phylum Streptophyta; class Pinopsida; order Cupressales; family Cupressaceae; genus Cupressus; species Cupressus sempervirens. The sequence continues at coordinate 26,629,066 of CM053785.1, read as the reverse complement.
GGCTTCTAATGAAGCTCCCCTAGGGCTTCATAGGGCTTCATTCGAAGATTTGGCCCTAAGGGCTTTGTTCAAAGCCCCTTGTGTCAACTAAAATAGGGGCTTCAAAAAAAGCCCATATGGCTAATAAGAGGTTGAAGGGGCTTCATTCAAAGCCCCCCTTCATTCGAAGCTCGAAAAATAGGAATTTTTAAAAACAACCTAATGTTTTTGTCAAATTTTGCCCTTTTGAGGGCTCAAACAAGGGCTAAATAGGTTCATATTTTGAAACTAAATATAGAAAATTTTTTTAATCTAAATAATATTTCCAATGACTATATTTTTAGTATATATTGTGTTTATCATGATGTTTTATATTTATTTTTATTAAATATAGTTTTTTTGGCCATTTCACAAATCTTTGTTTGAAGCTTCAAGAAAAATAGATAATGAGAGAATAAAATTTTCAAATATATGTTGTTCATCAAAGGTATTTATGTTTCCTTTATAGAATATCAAGAATAAATTCATTTCGATAAATTAAAAAATATATATTGTTAAAAAACAACCTATGTCGAAATTGTTGTTAGCATCACTTTGCTAGATATCGATGTTACTATTCTAGCCATAATTTTATCATTATTATATTTTTAAAATGGTTATGTTGATCAAATGGTTCATCACTCTTTTAAAATGTTAATTTTCATAAAAACATTTGAAAAAAATAAAAAATTGTTAGAAACTTGAAAGGAAATGCTAAAAACCACTAGTTTACATGATCTTCAAATTATTTATGTATCGATACCTTCAGCTCCCCATGCCAAATTTATAGGTTGTATTTTCCCAGTTACTCCATAAGGATCACACACCCATATTCCAGGGCCACACAAACCCGTTACATGAAATGCTTCAAATCCAAAACAATAATACACATCTGAAATGAAGTTTTCTTAAAAAATCTCTATTTCAATGAAAGTTGGCCAAAAAGTGGGAACCATTACTATAGTATGTTATTTATGTGTATTAGAGTATTTAATTATTTAATTTATATTTCAATATATCTATTTTATATTTCCACTTATATAATAATAGTAAAATGACAAAATGACAAAATATAAATGCGTACCTGTACAAATAGGAGATATTTTTCATAGCTATTTGAATTGTAATATTGCTATGATGATTTAATTGTGTAGATTTTTAATTGGATTCATTTTCTATTGTTTCATTAGTAGTGGTTCACAAAAATCCATCTCTCATGAGAATGAATTGAACACTTATTGGATCTAGGTGATTCTCAAAGTGTTGAGCCAGTTAGCACACTAGATCTAGGTTTTCTTATAGTTATAGGGTTTATAGCTTCTACAACATAGGATTTGGTTTTTGGAAGGAAGAGAGAGAGAGAGAGAGAGAGATTATCTTTTAGTCTATGGGTTAGTATAGGGTCTAAATGTTAAAATTATAGAGTTCAAGGCTCTAAGATTAGTTAGTGTTCAAAGTTTAATTAAGAGAGAGGAGAGAGATGGGGAAACTATGAAAAAAGTGGGCAAGAGGAAAAGGGAGAGGGGGAATAGACAAAGAGAGAAAGGGAAATAGAGAGTGGGAGAGAGAAACATAGCTATGGATATGGTTGAGAGAAGGAGGGAAATGGGGTAGATGGAAAGAAAAGGAGAGAGGTGGGGAAGAGGAATAAAATGGAGATAGGGAGATAGGAAGAAAGTGTGAGGTTGAAAGAGAGAAGGGAAAATAGAGAGGGAGAAAAGTAGAAAGGAAGAAGTGGGTAGATAGGGGATAGAGGAAAATAGTGAGGGAGAGGAAAAGAGATAGTGGGGAGGGGAAAATGATCAAGTATTTAAGGTTAATGTTGAAGAGGGAGAGAAGGGAAAGAGGAATAGATGGATAAAGAGAAAATGAGAGAGGGATAAAAGGAAAAATTATTTTAATTTTAGAAATTATGGTTATAGGGTTTACAACTTATGTTTATAGGTTTTCGATTTTTGAGCTTAGGATTTAAGGTTTATATTTTAAGAGAGGAAGAGAGAGATAGAGATAGAGAGAGACATGAAAGTAGAGGGAGGTCAACCTCTTTCAATAAACCCTATAACCATGATCTCTAAAATATAAGTTATTTATCCCTTTGCTCCTCATTCATTTTACCTCTCCCATTCTCTCCCTCTTCCATATCTGACACCCCCCTTTTCATTCTCTCCTTATCTTCCTCATATTCCTACTATTGATCTCATTTTGGTTTTGACAAGGTAGTAACAAAAAACTTATGTTGTTACTTTGTAGAAACTTAGTGTATGTCGAGCATCAATTGCTAGATAATACATGCCAAGAAATATGACCGTTAGTGTTGAGCACTAGCATGTGTTGAGTAGTCTGTGTGTGCTAAGTCACTAATGTGTCAAATCAATTGAAGGATTTGAACAAGTTAGTGTGTGTTGAGTGATGTAGGTACCGAGAAGACAGTGTATGCTAAGTTGTTCACAAGCTGAGTTACATAATATGAACACAGTGATGGTCGATTATTAGAGCCTTTGGATGCCAAGTGAATAGTTTATGACATAGTTGTTTGTAGTGGCACAAAATACTATGTAAACCATTTTTGGGACAACATATGAAATGTTTTACAATTCTAGAAAATAAGGATCAAGTCATATTGAGAATCCCTATGCAGTACATGCAACTGATCAAATTAAGGGATTTTTAAAGTGGTAATAGGGATCAACCAGAATTGTTGATTCTAACCTAAGCCTATTCCACCTATGTTTACTTAAGGATGTAAATCCTAAAGAGTTTTTATGTGAGGAGAGAAGGTGCAAGAGACAAATGCTAAGTGCAAAGAGAGCATTCAAGGTGGCTATCAAGGTTATGACAATGATATGAATTGCAAAATCTGTTAGAGAGAATAGAGGAAAGCATAGAGAGGATAGAGCAGACATATCTAACCAGAAGGATCAAGGATTTATTAGTAAAGAGAATATTTGACATCTTATAATAGAGTAATAACTGAAAGATCATGGTGTTGAATCATTTTAATAGGTGATGCAAAGAAAATCTCCTAATAGAGTAGTCTTAATAGACTTGTGCAAATCTTTCAATCGAGTGCTTGTTTTATTATAAGTTTAAATCCTCTAACAAGGAACACTTTTAACAAGTTGTTGAAATCCTTTAATAGGGTGACACATAATAGTCTTTGTAAGCCTTTAACAGGGAAGACACCTTACAGGGTAGATCTTAGTTTATGGTAAAACTCATTGTAACTATAATTGGCTACACTTTACAGCTGCAGAAGTAAAGACTTTTTGATGTCATCCCCACCGTAGTTTTACCTTGTAATTGAAGGGTTTTTGGGTAATAAATTTATTATTTCATGTGTTATTTGTTTCATGCTATGGATGAACATGTGTAGTTAGCTATTTTAGTTTACATGATAAATTATGAGATTGACGTGTGATGATTGTTTTATGGTTAAACTTTTGAAGTTTTGATTCACCCCCCCAGCCCCCCTCATAGTTTACTTTCCCATTTTTATTTCCAAAAATTGATATCAGAGTTGTGTTCTCTAGATAGGACAGTTTTACAACTTTAGAGGTCAAAAATATTAAGATAGAACAAGATGTCTAATTAGTATTTCTATGTGAGGCGACCAAACAAAAAAAGAAAGCTAAGGAAGATAAAGTCATGATTGAAGATTACAAAAGGACACTGACTAACAAATTGGAATTGAAGACATTAGATGTGCAAAATCTTGCTAATAGGAAACTGGATATAATTAATCAATTGATGATTGCAAACCATGAATTGAATGGAAAGGACATTGAGATCACAACCCTGAAGTTACAAAATGATCAACTAATAAGTGAACTAAGATCCGAGAAGGAATTCATTGAAAGATTCAAGAAACCTAATGAAGCCACAAAATACTTTGAGAAATTCATGAAATGTCCAAGACCTAACAATGATACTACTAGATTGGGATACACCAGTACTGAGGAAGGAGAATCATCTAAAAGTGGTGAGCAAATGAATGAAAAGGGTTAGAAATATAAGGACATAAGTTATCTAAGAATGATGAACTTGTTGATGTAAACCAGACACTATACAAATCCATGATTGGAAAATTGCAATATGTTGTTCATAGTAGACCTGATATTTGGGATAGTTGCTAGATTTTTGAAAAAAGCTGAGAATCACATGATGGCAGTAAAAAGGATAATTAGATATCTCAAAGGTACAAGACACTATGGATTATATTATAAGAGAAGTGATAGATTTGAACTGAAGGTATTCACTAACTCTGATTGGGTAGGAAATATTGATAATAAAAAAAGAACTAGTGGAGGTGCATTCTTTTTAGGAAAAAGATTGGTGTTACGAACAACGAAGAAAGAGAATTGTATTTCCCAATCAATAGCTGATGCCAAGCATGTCGCAGTTGCAGTGAATTGTTCAAACACTATGTCGATAAAGCAATTACTGTTCAAGGTATAAAAGAAGAAATTATAGATATAGTACTTATCTATTGTGATAACACAAGTGCTATTAACATTTCAAAGGATTCAGTGATGCACACTAAGACAAAGTACATTGCTATCAATTATCACTTCTTGAGGGAGCTAGTTTAAGACAAAGACGTGAAGTTAGAATATGTGCACACCAAAGAACAAATTGCTAACATATTCACTAAATCCTTAGCAAAAGATTGTCATTAATATCTTAGAGGTAAATCAAGGATAATTCCATTAAACAAAGCAACTTAAGAAGAAAAGGTGCATTGCATCAAATGTGCTAATTAGAATATCTTACACATTGATGCACAATAGCTCTACTTTGAGAAATGCCTAAGGTAGATAGGCAAGTACAACATAATAGATCAGTCATAGATAGATGATAGGCATCAATCAAAAATGTAAATATCTACATAACTTAGATGTATGAAGAGGTTAAAGCTAAGAAAGCTATGTGTCTATGGTATTGTTGGCAAAGAGGGAGGGATATACAAAAAGTGATACAAACATGATAAAGAGAAAAAGAGGGAGAGATATACAAAAGTGAGATATTTATTACTGAAGGATAGATGTATCCAAGAGGGAGATCTACTATCTCAAAGGGACAATATCAATAAAGAGAATCATAATGAAATTATGATAGTGAAATATTTAGGATTCTATGGTAACAAAGTTAGATACATTTAGGGTGAGATATTGAGATGTTGTCATCAATGACAAAGAGGGAGATTGTTGGAAAATTACAATAGGAAAAATTGTTGTTTTTCCATTGATGTCAAATCTATTGATAAGACATATTTCTACCTAATCTAAATGTCATATCTATTTGATTGATGAAGAAGATTTGAGAAATTTCTCATAACAATAGCACCTAGAGGAAAGGTTTGGTTATGGAATGGAACCTACAATGCAAATTTGATTAGTTAGACTTGGATAAGACAAAGTGATTTTTTTATATAAAAAGTGTAAAGCTAAGACAAGAAATGGAGTAAAAGGTTAAGGAATGTTGAGTGATGCTAGTGACAACTAAGTCATGGTAAGTGTTGAGAGAATCTAGTGTTGACTAAGCATTAGTATCAATTGAGAAAGGTAGTTGATGCTAAGCTATAAGTTTCATAGTGACCAAGTGATTAAGTGATGATCGAGTGTCAGAACTTAGTGATTTCCAAGTAATAGTGTTATGAATGAATTTGGGGAAATCATAATTTCTAGCCAACTCAGTTGACTTCTTGGGAGACGTAAACCATGTTGAAGATAAGATTGGTGATTTTCATCATTAAATTTGAAGTTAGGATTAGGTATGATACCTATAATCTAATTCAATGGATGAGAAGATTCTAGAAAAGAAGGAAGATGAACATATATAATGAACCTGATAAACCAGATTGTAAACCCTAAGATCTATGATGGTCATGGAAAATAGACAAGAAGGAATTACCTATTTAAAGGGGTATAGATCCAAAGTTAGAGATTCATATAAATAAAAGTGAATCAGTGATGCACAAGGGTAAACACAAGTGTGTAAGAGTGAAAGAAAATAAAAATACTATTTTATTAGAAATAGATAATACTGAGAGGGGGGGGGGGGAGGGGGGGCGTGAATCAATATTCTACAAATAATTTTCCACAACTAACTATTCACTAATACATTTGGTACCAAATTGCAATGGCAGTGCCATTGCAATTTTTTTGTCACAACCTTGTCATCATCGCAATTGCGACGGTCTACCATCGCAATTACGACAATGACAAGGTTGTGACAGAAAAACTACAACGAAACTGCCATTGCAATTTGGTACCAAATGTATTAGTGATTTTTGAATAGTAAATATAACCATGCACATAGAGAAATCATAATACCATTATTTATTAACCAGGGAAACTCTAGCCAAGGGAAAACCCTAGTGGGGATGATACCCATTAGATGATTCACTAAATAGTATGATCCTAATAAGGATATTCACCCTGTTAGGAGTCTATGAAGTACATATTGTATCTCAAATCCCTAATAGGAGACTAGGCCTATTAGAAGTCTCAACCCTATTAAGAGTTGCTACAAAACTATTAGGAGTTGGTAGAAAAAATACATTGTATGTAAGAAGAGCTCAGTGTCCTAACATGAAATTATATAATTTAGTTATTCACAAGAATATATATACATAGAATACTTTTGTCTACAATATTTTTCACTTTCTCTAATTAAACATCAGTTCACATATCATCAACTTCACAAATATTGCATAGATGACATATGTCACACAAATCACATATCACATATCACTCTTATGTCACACACTTATCTTCACAAGATAAGATCTTTACTTATACCTCAAATCTTCATAATTCTTTTCTTAGTCGACCTTCATGTCTTCACACACTTGACATAATATGAAATAACTTATGGAATAATATCCACATAGTCATCTCATTGTGACTTAGTAATTATTTCATAACCAAAATAATTCCTAAAGTTGTAGAATCCAATTCTTAGCTATGCTCTATTCTACTTTGTTAAATACTTGTACTAGTATTTTAATCATAACTCACATTGTAGTTTTTCATACACACCTATTTTTAGGATTAACTTTTCATAGAAATAACAGTTACATGTAAATATAATCAATATCAGAAAATAATAGATCGCACATAAGATAGCACAAGACATCGAGATTGAATGTGATTCACCTAATCCATGGGCTACATCCACCAACAACAAGTCCAATATTATTATTATCTAGTTATTACAATTTACAATCTCTTATAGCTCAATACCACCACAAGAAGCTACAATATCACCATTACCTTATGAGATCCCTAATCCTAAGTCTTTTTATATAAGCTTTTTACCACTTACACAATGAGGGCTAGAATAAGTCATCCAATAGGAAAATGGAAGTTGATGCCTTTTACAATATAAGGTCATATTTGGCTTTGGGGGCACTATTCCTGAAAACCCTCATAGTGGCATTGCACCTTGACCTCACCCTATACTATGACAGGTAGCACACCTAGGGCACTACCCCAAGACCCTACAGGGGCACTACCCATTGACCCCATCTTGGGGGTGCTACCCCCAAACTCCCATAAAAATAATATGGGGAAAAAATTGTGCCAAATAAATCTCTAAGTCTGATTAGGCTCCACAATAATAACCTCCCACTTGGAGACTAGTCATAGAACTGTTAAAAGTGGAGCTCCCATTGGAATATATCAAACCACACTAGACTCTACTATTCTTTTATTATGTTCAGTCTATAAGACCAACCAAAGCTAAAGAGGAGTTCACCTTCTCCCTTGTGACTACCTTGGTAAAGATATCTACTAGATTATCATCTATATGTATCTTCTCCAGCTTTAACTATCCATGATCCAAAATTGAATGAATGAAATGGTACCACAATTGTATGTGCTTAGTCTTTGAAGGCAGAGCTAAATTCTTTGCAACATGAATGACACTCTAGCTATCTGTGAAAAAATAGTTATCCCTTTGTGGATGTCCCAACTCTTCCATGAAGAACTAAAGCCATATCATCTCTTTGGTTGCCTTTGTAGTACCAACATACTCTGCCTCTATAGTGCAAAAAACATTAACCTTTTGTAACTTAGAAACCTAGCTAATGGCTGTCCCACCAAAACTAAATACATAACCTATAGTACTCCACCTGGTATAGATATCCCCTATCAAATATAAGTCAAAATATCCCTATAAATCAATATTAGAGCCCCCAAAGTGTAAACACTTACCCGATGTTCCTCTCAAATACATAAGAATCCATTTGACTACATTCCAATGCTCAATTCTTGGATGACTCATATATTGGCTAACTTCCACTCCATGTACAATATCTAGCCTTGTACATACCATAGCATACATCGAGCTTCCTAAAATAAATCATAAGGTACCTTAGACATCTTATCCTCCTCTTCTTGTGCCTTGGGATACATCTCCTTAGTCAACTTCAAATGATCAAGTAAAGGTGTGCTAATAGCTTTAGCCTTCTCCACAGAGAAATGTTGCAACACCTCCATAATATAATCCACCTAAGATAATGTCAATTTCATGTAGTTCCTATCTCTACAAATCTTCATACCAAGAATTTTTTTTCTTCCCCCAAATCCTTCATAGAAAATGCATGTGCTAATTGGGATTTCAACTCTTAATGTGATCCAAGTAAGACCCAGCTATGAGCATATCATCAAAATACAAACATAAATTAATGTAGTTGTCATCATCTAGCCTCTTAAAATAAACAAAATGATATGAATGACACCTATTATATCTATTCTCATGCATAAACTTATCAAATTTTAGATACCATTGCCGAGGTGCTTATTTCAAGCCATATAAACTTTTCTTCAATATGCATACTAAGTTTTAGTTACCTTTGATCTCAAAACCCTATGGCTATTCAATATTTATCTCTTCATCCAAATCACCATGAAGAAAGTTTGTTTTAACATCAAGCTACTCCAAATGCAAATCTTTAGTAGCTATAATACTTAAAACAATGCAAATAGAAGTCATTCTAACAATAGGAGAAAATATCTCATCAAAATCAATGCATTTTTTTTGTGCAAATCTTTTTACCACTAACATAGCTTTAAATCAATTTTTACCTCCATCCTCTTCTTTCAATGTGTAAACCAATTTATTTTGCAAAGCCCTTTTACCTACAAGAAGCTTTCATAAATCCCATGTCTTCTTTTTCAGCAAAGAGTCTGTTTCTTCTTTCATTGTAGACTCCCACTGAATCATTGTATCCACCTGCACAACTTCAAAATAACTAGTAGCAATAACTAAAATAGAATGAAAAGAAGGAAAAAATATTTTTGGAGGTCTAGTTAGCCTTGTTGACCATCTAACATTCATTGAGGTGTGTGGTATTTATTGTTGCACTTTTTGCAGATCATGAGGAAGTATTGGAACATCATCTTTTGGGGTATCATCTAACACTACATAATCATTTTCTTTTATCTCATGTTGCTGCAATAGATATTTGTACAACACTTTCTCATTGAATATGACATCCCTACTTCTTAAAATTTTATGATTTTCAAAGTCCCAAAGCCTATAATCAAATTCTTTAATGTCATATCCAAAAAATACATATTTCTTCAACTTAGCTTCCAACTTTATTCTATTGTCAGAATATATATGAGAAATGCTAGGTACAATTAATTAATTGTATATTGTCTTTGATGTGACACAAATGTCATATCATTATCAACTAGTTCATGCCAAGCTCACTCAAGTGATAAAGATAGTTTTTTGTGTCTATTGAGCATTCCTGTGTTTGCCTAGTTTACAAGGTAGTGTTTACCAAGTTCACTTGGGCATCAAAGGAAATTCTACAGAAGATGAGTGTTAATTGAGTTCACTCGGTTAATGAAGGATATGTTGTATAGAACCAATGTTAATCGATCTCACTTGGTTACCATAGGATCTTTGTGAATATGCAATGTTAACTGAGTTATTTGAGTTAGTGCCTACTGAGTAGGGTCAACTATCGAAGGATTTTATTATTTTGGCATATTGAGTTTAATTGATTTATCTATTGGTTCTAGCTGACTAAGGAGCTGAATATTAATTATTCTAAGTTGTATATGAGTGGACCTAATAATATGAATGATATATGTATAATGTCAAGTTGATAATTTGAAAGTGTGTAAGAATGTGAATGCATGGAAGATTTTGAAGATATATAATGATGCAGTAAGGAAGCAAATTAGAAGCATATGTAGAATATCCCTGTGAAGGTGAAAATATATATTCAATTAGGAAGGATCAAGCACAAACTAGAACAAAGATCTATAATTAGTAATTCAATTGCATCAAAAATTAGGTCATCTCATTGTTACTCTCTAACCATTGTAGCAATAATCTAAATCTCTTAACAGAGCTAGCTTAAAAACTATTTATAAAACCTCTAACAAGGTGGCCATTTTATTGAATTGTATAAAGACCTCTAACAAGGCCACTCCAAATAGGGTGTTTAAATCCTTTAATAGGGTCACATGTAAAAATGTTTTTTTAAACTTCTAATAGGGTTGGCTCCTAATAGAGCTCACATTAGAAGAGTGAAAACAATAACTAGTTGCAATTGGTAGTTTTTCCAAATTGGGTTTCTACATTAAATCCATGTCAAATGTGTTCATGCTATTTTCTTTTATATATTTGCATCCAAGTTAAATTAATGGTAATCATAGATAACATCTAATATTTTCATGTTAAGTACTTACCTAGCATATTTAGTATTTATCGAGTTATAACATTTTATGTGTGTTTGCCAAGTATCAACAATATTTAATTTTGAGAGTTTAGTTTGTACTAACATCTAAGCTATCTAGGATTTATTTTTGGGGTAGATAATTCACCCCTCCCCTCTTAGTTACTCGTCTTATATTTCCAACAATTAGTATTAGAGCTTTTGGTGCTTGCAAAGAAAGTTTCAAGGACCTAAGCTAAAGATCAGGATGTCTTAAAGAAGAGAGATTTGTTAGAAACACTTTACAATAACTGAGAGTGGGGGGGGGGGGGGGGGGGGGGGGGGGGGAGGGGGGGAAGGGGGGAGGTGGGTGAATTAGTTATTCAAGATCCAACATGTCCAATTCAAATGTTTTCACTAAGTGTAGTGAGATCATTCAACCATTCATTCATCCAAGCTTTAACTTTCCTATTTAGAAAATTATTGTAAATCAACATGCAAGCATAACACATAAAATATCAACACATAATACAGTGATTTACATAAAAATCCAATTTGAAAAAAACCATAATAACATGCTACTTAATTCTCACTCTTCTTAAGTGATTCCCTATGAAAGGCTTGCCTTGTTAAAGGCTACACTGTTAAATATGACCTTGTTAGAGGATTTAACCACCCTATTAGAAGTGGGCCTAGTTAGAGAACTTTAGAACATTCACTTGAAATTCCACCTTGTTAAAGGATTTAAAAATGGCTATTAAACCAACATAAGTCCATAGGATTTTCATATCTAATAAAATTTCTAGAGAGTACTAGAAAATCTTTGACATAATTACAACATATAACTTAACTTGCAGATCTTAGATCACCATTTAACTCATATATTTGCCTAGCTTTCAGCCTCTACAACTCTTGATAGCTTGCCCTCCTTTCAAGCTCATTCTCCTTGAGTCTCCATGCTCAATATACCAATGCAATCATCTCTTCTTGAACACTTGTAGAAGTAGTGCCTATGTTCTTTGTTCTTCCTTAGCCTAGATGTCTTTTCTTTGACACCCTTCTGACCACTTCACAATTTGCCACTCCAGCAGTAGTAGTAGCATTTGCTTCTTGGTTTGTGACTCCTTAATAGAACTTTGGAACTCCTTTTCTTGCTTGATTCTTCCTTCCTATGATTTCAATTCATGTGAATTAGGTAGGATTCATTGTATCCAACCCATATTTTGCTTCCTCTAAAAACTTCTTGAATAATCCTTTGAATTTTCCCAAAAATTGTTTGCATAGAATTTTGTGCCACTAGCTCATCATCTTTATCCTCCAACTGGTTCACAAAATTCAAGGCAATAACTTTATTAGCTCAGATTTGGTGAATCTTCATCATTTAAAATAATGTAGTGGCTCAACACTATTGAAATACTAGTGTTTGGCACATACTGTGTTACTCAACATCAACTACATTTTTACTAATGCTCGGCACCTAAAGTTCACTTGACACCAACTAAGATTTTTTGATGCTCAGCACCAAATACTTTGCTCGGCACTTAAACTTCACTCAACACCTGAAGATCACTCAATACACACTAGATTTCCTTTTTCTTGGCTCCAACTAAAAATTTTCTCAGCTTGATCTAGCTTGCTCGGCACCTAGTAATGAACTTAGTTTAAGCTTTGCAATCAACCTTGTTACAACTTATTCCTCCAATGTTTATAAGCATGACCAACCTCTATTTCTTTGAGTATGTTATTAATACATCATTTAACCATTGTCTTAACTGATCTTTGCTCTTCATTACAACATCATAACTCAACCTTTCCTTAGGTACTCTTGTTACATCTTGTTGATCAAATCCTTTTCATCAATCAACTAAGTGAAAGTACTTGGATCTTATAAAAAATTTCCATTCCTACAAATAGCAAGTTTGACATCAATGAAAAAGAAATGATTGAAAACATTCTTTTAACAAAAATCTTCCTCTTTGATCTTCAACAATGAGCTTTTCAATCAGATTGCCAACAATCTCCATCTTTGGCATTGATGGCAAACCAAATTGATCAACCATAAGACTAAACTATTCAACCACATGCTAACTAGGTTAGAATAGTAAGTCAAATGCCTAAAAGTAATTGTGTTACCCTCAGTTTTCACATCTCCCCCTTTTGATCTACTATCTTGATTGCTTCATTTCTATTTCTCCCTCGAAGCTGCTATATCCTTTCTTTTCTCCACTCCCTCTATATGCATTGCTCGTCTTCTGCTATTCTCTATTCTAATCAGCTTCTTCCTCTTTTCCTTCAATTGTTGATCATTTCTGTCTAGTTCTCCCTCTATCTTTATTTGATCAGTTTCCACCTTAAGTTGACATTTCTCGCTCATACTTTATTTTTGATCTACTCAATAGTTGTTGATCAATTTTTTACTATTTCTCACTCTTTGACAACAATGCCAAAGACATATTAGCATCTTATCATGCAAGTGTAGCATTTGTAGGTTCGTTTAGTTTCTCCCTCTGTCACCTTGCTTGTGACTAATTTTGAACTTCTACACTTTGATTACTTTAGGCATGAATCCTAAAGTAAACATCCTTTGCATCAATGTATACAATCTTCAACAATCGGATCATTTGATGCAGGGTAGTCTTGCTTATTCTTAAGTAGCTTTGGCTAGGGGTATCACCCCTAACTTACCTCTAAGATACTCAAAAGAATCTTTAGGTATTTCTTTTGTGAAAATGTTAGCAATCTATTCCTTTGAGCTAACATATTCCATCATCACTTGTCTGTCTTCCACCAATTCTCTTACATAGTGATACTTGATTGTAATATGCTTGGTTTTAGCATGCATTACAAGGTTCTTTGATATGTTGATAGCACTTGTATTATCACAATAAAGTATCATAGGCTCACTTACCTCTTTCTTCATACCTTGCAACAAATGATTGATCCATACAATATTGGTGCAATTTATAGTAGCTGTAACATATTCAACTTTTGTAGTGGACTATGAGGTAGAACTTTTCTTTTTGCTAGTCCATGTAATCAATCTTTTTCCCAAGAAAAGTGCTCCTCCACTGGTGTTTTTTCTATCATCAATGTTACCTCCCCAATTTGCATCAATGTAGGCTCTTAGCTCATAATTTTCACTCCTCTTATAGTATAAACCAAAGTCATCATATCCTTTTAGATACCTCAATATTCTCTTCACTGCCATTAGGTGATTTTCTCTTAGATTTGTAGAAAATATTGTCACTATTCCAATAGCTAATGCAATGTCTGATCTACTATGTACAACATACTACAACTTTCCAATCATTGATCTATACATTGTTTAATTCACTTCAACTAATTCATCATTCTTTGATGACTTATGTCCTATTGCCATTGGTGTGTTCACTAGTTTTGACTCTTCTAATCCAAATGTCTTGGGTATCTCCTTGATGTATTTGGATTGGGTCACAAATATGACATGCTTTAATTGATGTACTTGTAATCCAACAAAGAACTTTATTTCTCCAAACATTGACATCTCAAACTCATGTTTCATTTTATCAGCAAAATCTTTGCATAGAACATCTTTTCCTCCAAATAGTATATCATCAACAAAGATTTTTGATATCAAAATTTCTTTACCTTTTTTTGCCTTGATATAAAAGTTGTTGTTGTCATTTGTTCTCTCAAATCCAATTTTCACAAGATATTTGTATAGTCTCTCATACCATGCTCTAGGTGTTTGCTTCAAACCATAAAGTGCCTTGTGCAGTTTGCAGACCATATCCTTATTTTTGTCATCAAAAAATTCCTCAGGTTGTTCTATGTAGACTTCCTCTTCCAGTATACCATTTAGAAAACTAGATTTGACATCCATTTGGTAGACTTTGAAACCTTTTTAAGGAGCATATGTAATTAATGTCCTTACTCCTATTCTTGCAACAAGGGAAAATGTTTCCCCATAATCTAGTCCTTCTTCTTGTGCATAGCCTTTGCAAACTAATCTGGCTTTGTTTCTTTTTATCTCACAATTCTCATCAACTTTGTTCCTAAACACCCATTTGGTACCAATCACATTCTTATCAGCTGGTCTAAGAACTAAAGTCCATGTTTTTTTTCTTCTCAATTTGATATATCTCCTCTTCTATAGATTTATACTAGTCATCATCTTATAGTGCATCTTTTACTATTTTAGGTTCAACTTTTCTTAGCAGACATGATTCATTCCTTAGTCTATTCCTTTTCATTGGTCTGGCATCCTTGTCACCAATGATTTGATCTGTAGGATGATGTCTTCTGACATATTTGGCTAACCTTGGTTCTATCTTTCTTTCCATGTTTGATCCATCAGCTTTAGAGTCATTTTGATCTTCTCCATCTTGTACTTCATCATCTTTTTCATGTATACTATTTTTAGAGTCAGAATATGTATTTCCTACATTCTGCAGCTCAGCTTCTGAATGTAGCTCAACATTTGCTAGCTATGACTCGGTTGATACTAAAATTTGTTGTTGATTCTCAACTTGATTTGCAGTATTATCTTCAATAGTCATTCCTTCATAGAAGTATACAAAGGATCTATAATCTTCTGATTGCTTAGTTCCATCAACTTGGACTTCTGCATGCTCATCAAAATTTACATTTGCACTCTCCACAATCTTGTTATTATTATTATTCAAACACTTATATGCCTTACTTTTAGTGGAGTAGCCAAGGAATATGCCTATACCACTCTTTGCATCAAACTTTCCATTTCTAGTATCTTTAAGAATATAGCATTTACAACCAAATACTTTGAAATTTTTAACATTAGGTGAGTGACCATACCACAATTCAAAAGGTGTTGCATTTATACCCTTCTTGACTTGGACTCTATTCAAGGTGTAAACAATAGTGCTTACAACTTCTCTCTAGTACTTTAGAGCAACATTTTTCTCCATCATCAAGGTTCTAGCATAGTCTATTACTGATCTATTTCTTCTTTCAAGAATACAATTCTATGGTGGAGTTCTTGGTGCTGATTTTTTCCTTTTGATACCTTTATCATTTCACTATATTTCAAATTCTTTTGATGTAAACTCACCTCCTCTATCTAACCTTAGGAATTTTAGACTCTTCCCAATTTCCTTCTCAACTCTAGCCAAATACCACTTAAACATTTGAAATGCATTTAATTTTTGCTTCAAGAACATAGCATTCATCATCTTGGAATAGTTATCTACAAATAGCATTATGTATTTTTCTCCTAGTTAACTTTGCACTTCTATTAGACCACATAAGTCTATATGGACTAGCTCTAGCACTTTTTTGGAAGTGTATGTTTTTCTTTTGAAACTAGACTTAGTCATCTTCCCTAGTTGACATTGTTTGCACATTGTATTTTTAGGCTTCTTTAGTTTAGGTAGTCCTCTAACTTTCTTCTTCTTGCTAATGCTATTCAGATTGTCAAAGTTAACATAACACAATATTTTATGTGACAACCACACATCATCAAGTCTAACAACAAGACAAGTTGCATCTTCCATATCTAGATAAATCAACTTACTTCTAGTTTGTTCACATTTTTCTATTAGATTTCCATTAGTGTCATAGATCTTGGCAGTTTTATTTCCAAACTCTACTTTGCAACCCATGTTGCCTAACTATGATACACTCAACAAGTTGTAGTTCAATCCTTTAACATACTATACATCATCACATGAAATCTTCTTAGTAAGGTTAATGGAGCCTTTTCCTTTGATTTTACATGGAGCATCATTACCAAATCTAACACTATTTCCATCATATTGAGTAAAGGTAATGAACTTACTTTTATCTCTTGTCATTTGATGTGAGGATCATCTGTCTATGATCCACTTGTCATTCTTATTCACATAGGTAACCAATGCTATTGCTTCATCTTCATCTTTCTCTGATTCATCCTTCATGGCCACATAGACTACTTCATCATCATTCTCATCATAATCTTCTTCAACAATGTAGCATTTTTTTCCTTTTTCCTTATAGTCTTTTCTATCATCTTCTCTCTTGTTCTTGTACTTGTTTCCTTCTTTGTAGTTTTTCTTCTGTGTACATGTTGCAACAATATGACCCACTTCATTATAATTGAAACATACGATAGGGAGCTTACCTTTGAATTTACCTTTCCCTCTATGGAATCTTCTAGCCAGTAGTGCTTCTAACTATTTCATATCTTCCTCATTTGTGCTACTATCACTAGATGCATATTTTCCTTTTCTTCTTGTCTTGTTTGATGTTTCCTCCTTAGTGCCTTTTATTGTCATCTTGGCCTTGAAAGTAGATTGAAGGTTCTTAGGTCTATAGTTATCAAAGTTGGATAATTCAAATGTAGTAAGTCTTCCCACTATTCCTTTAAAGGTTAGTGTGTTTCCTTGTACACACCTTAGCTCTTAGATGGCTAAAACTCTAATAGCATAGATAGGGAGTAAGGTTCTTAAGTATTTGTTGTTGATAGTTTCTTCTTCGAATTGACCACCTAGACTTCTTTTTGCACTTACCACTTTTTTCATTCTAGCAACATATTGAGCAACATTTTCACCTTCCTCCATTATCATGTCATCAAACTTTTCTTTGAAGCTTTCTCTCTTTGCTCTCTAGACATTCTGATCTCCTCCATAGATATCTATTAGGGCTTTCGACATCTTGAATGCAGTGTCACAATCTCTGATGTCATCATATTTTGCATAGCTAAGTGCAAAGGCCATCTCCAACATTGCTTGATTGTGCTCCTTCATTTTGCACAAATCATCTATAGTAAGAGGTCTAGCTAGATTTACATATTTTTTTTCAATTGAGATTTGTGCATAGTAACCTATTGATCCAAGGTGTAGTTTCATCAAACTCTGCCATGTAGCGAAGTTGTCTTTGTTGAGCTTGGGAACTTCTCTCTTGGACATCTTGATCTTCCTACTTCTAGTACCTTGAAATTAAATTAGTAGATGGCTCTAATACCAATTGTTAGAAATTCTTTAGAATAATTGAGAGGGAGGGTGAATCAATTATTCAAGGTCCAACATGTCCAATTCAAAGTTTTTTGCTAAGTGTAGTGAGCTCATTCAACCATTCATTCCTCTAAGCTTTGACTTTTCTATTCAACAAGTTACTGTAAATCAACATGCAAGCATAAAACATAAAAGATCAACCCATAACACAGTGATTTATGTGAAAACTCAATTTGAAAAAATCCACTAGTAACATGTTACTCAATTCTCACTCTTCTAAAGTCATGATCTGTGAAAGGCCTACCATGTTAAAGGCTACAACACACTATTAAATGTGACCTTGTTAGAGGATTTAACCACCCTGTTAGAAGTGGGCCTGGTTAGAGGACTCTAGAACATTCACTTGGAATGCCACCCTATTAAAGGATTTACAAATGGATATTAAACCAACCTAAGTCCATAGGATTTTCATATCTAATACAATTGTTAGGGAGTATTAGAAAATCTTTGACCTAATTACAATATACAACTTAACTTGTAGATCTTAGACCACCATTTAGCTCATATCTTTGCCTGGCTTTTAGTTACTAAAACTCTTGATAGCTTTCCCTTCTTTCAAGCTTAGTCTCCTTGAGTCTCCATGCTCAATGTACCAGTGGAATCATCTCTACTTGATCACTTGTAGAAGTAGAGCCTCTATGCTCTATTTTTCCCTAGCCTAGATCTCTTATCTTTGGCACCCTTTTAACCTCTTCATAATTTTCCACTCCAACAGCAGCAGCAACATTTGCTTCTTGGTTTGTGACTCCTTAAATAGAACTCTAGAACTCTTTTTCCCACTCGATTCTTCCTTCCTTTGATTTCAATTCATATGAATTAGGTAGGATTCATTGTATTTAACCCATATTTTGTTTCCTCTAGAAACTTCTTGAATAATCCTTTGAATTTGCCTAAAAATGGCTTATATAGAATTATGTGCCACCAGCTCATTATTCTTATCCTCCAACTAGTTCACAAAATTCAAGGCAAAAAATTTGTTGGCTTAGATTTGGAAAATCTTCCTCATTTAAAATAATGTAGTAGCTCACCACTATTGAAATATTGGTGTTGGGCACATACTATGTTACTCAGCATCAACTATATTTTTACTAATGCTCAACACTTGAAGTTCGCTCAGTACCAACTAAGATTTTCTAATGCTTGGAACCTGATACTTTTCTTGGCACTTGAACTTTGCTCTGCACCTGAAGATCACTTGGCACACACTAGATTTCCTTTTGCTCAACTCCAACTAAAATTCTCTTGACTTCAACTAGCTTGCTCATCACTGACTAATGAACTTAGTTTAAGCTTTGCAGCGAACCTTGTTACAACTTATTTATCCAATATTTCTAAGTGTGACCAACCTCTATATCTTTGAGTATGTTATCAATACATCATTTAACCATTGTCTTAACTGATCCTTACACTTCATTACAAAATGACAACTCAACATTTCCTAAGGTACTCATGTTACATCTTGTTGATCAAATCCTCTTCATCAATCAACTAAGTGAAAGTACTTGGATCTTATAAGTAATTTCCTTTCCTAAAAATAGTAGGTTTAACATCAATGACAAAATAATGATTTAAAATATTCTTTTAACAACAATCTCCCTCTTTGATCTTCAACAATGAGCTTTTCAATCAGATTTCCAAAAAAATTCCCAAGTTGAACAGAGACAATTTTGCATCATGGCAAGGACTTATGAGGTTATATTTGGCTACCATTAGTGATTTAGGTTGCAAATATCTTGATGCTAAACACAATACTTCTATTAAAACATTATTAATTAAAGATATTGTTGAAAACAAGAATCATAATATCATGATAATTGATATTGCATCTTCTCTCAATTATGTTGAATTTGGTGAAGTAAAAGATTGTAAAATTTCTCATGAAATGTGGACCAAACTAATAGACATTTATGGAGGAGATGTCAATGTAAGAAGAGCTAAGGCTAAAAGTATCAAAGGTCATTTTGATCAGATGAAAATGAGAGAAGATGGGAATATTACAAAATATGTGGAAAGAATCAAAGCAAGTGTGAGCACAATCAAAGCATTTGGAGGAGACATTCATGAAAAGATAGTTGTAAGAAAGGTACTTAGAACTCTTCTTCCTATTCATGAAATTAGAGTGTCTACTATTCAAGAGATGAGATATGATCAAAACAATAAAATATCATTGGATTCTCTAGTTGGAAGATTGACAGTGTTTGATTTAGATAACTTTGATAACTATGTTCCTAGCTGAAAAGGTATTGAGTCTGCATTTGAGGCTAAACTCTCACTCAAGAAAAAGAGTAAGAAATCAAAGCCCAGTCAATCAAGAAGTGAAGAAGAAGGAACAAGAGAAAGCTCAGATAGTGATCAAGAAGTTGTTGAAGCCCTACTTGCAAGAAAGTATTCCAAAGGTAAAGGAAAGTACAAAGGTAAAATTTCTCTGATCTACTTTTCTTGTGAAGAAGTTGATCACATTGTTGCAAGGTGTCCAAACAAAGAAAATAAAGATGAAAAGAAGAGCATTAAGCACAAAATAAAGAAGGATTCCAATAACTACAAGAACTACAAGGAAAAAGATAAGAAATATATTTTTATGGCTAAAGATTCTAATAATAGTGAAGATGAAATGGTATATATATTGCAATAAAAGATGAATCTAATGATGAAGGAGATAAAATGACACTTATCTCTCATGTTAGGAAAAATGATACATGGATTATTGACAATGGTTTTTCACATCATATGACTAGAGACAAAAAAAAGTGAGCATATAGAATATTATGATGGAGGTAGTGTGAGATTTTAAAACAATGAACCTTGTGACATAAAAGGAAAAGGATGTATTTCTTTGACAAAGGAACTTGTATGTGACAATGCTCATTTGGTTGAAGGACTAAAGCATATTCCACTAAGTGTGGCAGAGTTGAATAACATTGGATTCAAGGTAGAATTCATGGATGGATAGGACAAACTACTAGATGGAAAAGGAAATCCGGTTGATCTAGCAAGCAAACAAAAGATAATCTATTTTATCTTGATCTCAGTGAAAGTTCATGTTTTATTGCTCAAGTAGAAGAAAGTTGGTTTATGCAAAAAATATTATGTCATGTAAACTATGATAATCTGGTTAAGATAAGAAAACATAAAAGAGTAAGAGGTATTCCTAGTTTGAAGAAGCCTAATATGGGTATATGCAAAAAAATTGACAAATTGGTAAGAGGGGAAAGACTAGTTTTAAAAGCAAGAACTATTAGTCAGAAGAAGTATTAGAACTTATGCATATAGACTTATGTGGACCTATTCGAATAGAGTGTTATAGTGGAAAAAAAATTGTTCTTTTTGTTGATGATTATTCTAGAATGATGACAGTAATGTATCTTAAAAAAAAAATTGAAGCTTTTCAAAAATTCAAGTGGTATCTAACAAGAGTAGCAAAAGAAACTTGAAAGAGATTGAAATGTTTAAGATCAGATAGAGGTGGTGAATTCATCTCCAATGAATTCAATAATTTTTGCATTGAAAGAGGGATCAAAAGACAAGTATCAGCCCTTGGTACTCCATAACAGAATGGTATAGTTGAAAGAAGAAATAGATCCCTCATGGATTGTGCAATAAACCTAATGATTGAAAACAATGTTACAATCAAATACTGGAAGGAAGCTATCAACACTACAATTCATACCTTGAATAGAGTACAGTTGAAGAAAGATTCAAACAAAACTCCTTATCAACTATGGTATGGCTACAAACCTAATGCAAGTTACTTGAAAGTATTTGGTAGCAAATGTTATATCTTGAAAGAATCTAGAAAAGGAAAATTTGATGTCAAGGGTGATGAGGGCATACTCTTAGGATACTCCTATAGAAATAAAGCATACAAATGTTAAAATTTGTCCACTTATAAAATCATAGAAAGTGTACATGTGAGAATTGATATGTTTGCAAACAAGAGTGAAGAAGAAAGTAGCAAAGAGCTAGAGGATTACAAAAGATTTGTTTACTATGAACCTGATGCCCTTAAAAATCTATCCGAAAGGAAGGAAGCTTCACCCCCAAAATCCCCAAAATCCCCAATTGTTACCAAGTTGTAGATAGTGAAACTCAAGTCACAGTCAAAGACTACCGAGCTAGTTCAAACTGAGTCTGATGGACCCAAGCTATAGATAATGGGACCTAAGCTGGATATTGAAGTTCAAGATGTAATCAGTATAGTTCAATCCAAATCCAAAGAACCTATGTTAGCAAGATATGTCAAAAGGCATCATGCACTTGATTAGATCATTGGAGACAAATTTGATGGAACAATGACAAGAAGAAAATTAAAAGGTACATGTTTACTTGCTGAATTTGAACCTAGAAATGTTAAAGATGTTCTGGATAATGAAAGTTGGGTTGAAGCAATGAATGAAGAAATATAACAAATAGAGAAAAATAAAACCTAGACCCTCGTTCCTAGACCCAAAGATAAAAATGTAATTGGCACAAAATGGGTTGCTAGAAACAAGTTGAATGAAGATGGAAAGGTTTTTAGAAGAAAAGAAAGATTGGTGTGCAAAGGTTATTCTCAAGAAGAAGGTATTGATAATGGTGAAATTTTTGTTCTTGTTCCAAGATTAGAAGGTGTTAGAAATCTACTAGCATATGCAACACACAAAGGATTTAAAGTACATCAAATGCATGTTAAATCTACATTCTTAAATGGAATTCTTGATGAGGAAGTCTACATTGAACAAATAGAAGGTTTTGTAGATCCTAACAAAGGAGACATGGTCTAAAAATTACACAAAGCATTAGATGGTCTCAAGCAAGCTCCCAGAGCTTGGTATGAAAGAATTCATAATTACTTGATATAGATTGGTTGTTAAAGAACAAATGACAATAGTAGTTTGTATATCAAAGAAGGAATAGACAAAAAGATTGTGTTGGCAAAAATATTTGTTGATGATACTTTATTCACAAGAAATAATGACTTATGCAAAGCATTTTCAGAAGAAGTGAGTAAAGAATTTGAGATGTCTATTTTTGGAGAGATGAAATTCTTTGTTGGATTGTAGATTTAGTAGAACAAAAAAGGTATCTACATCACTCAATCCAAATATATCAAGGAGACACTAAAGAAATTTGGGATGGAAGATTCAAGACCAGTTGGGACTCTTATGTCTACTAGACATAAACTTTCTAAAAATGATGATTCAAAGGAGGTGGATTGGACCACATATAGATCAATTATTGGAAAATTGCATCATGTAGTGCTTACAAGGTCTGATATTGCATTAGCAGTTGGTATGGTGGCAAGATTCTCAGCAAATCTCAAAGAAAATCATATGATGGCAATCAAGAGAATCATGATATATCTGAAAGATACTAAAGATTATCGCTTATGGTATAAACTTGGAGGCAATTTTTAGTTACAGGTGTTCACTGATATTGATTGGGAAGGAAGTATTGATGACAAGAAAAGCACTAGTGGTGGAGCATTCTTTCTTGGTAAAAGACTAGTGTCTTGGACAAGCAAGAAACAAAATTGCATCTCTCAATCCACAGTAGAGGTAGAATATGTGGCAATAGTAGTTAATTGTTCTAACATTGTTTGGTTAAACAATTATTGGAAGGAATGAAGATATAGATTAAAAATCCAATAGTCATATATTGTGATAACCCCAGTGTAATCAATATATCAAAGAATCTAGTTATGCATACCAAAACAAAGCACATTGCTATAAAACATCACTTATTAAGAGAATTGGTGCAAGATAAAGAAGTTAGATTGAAATATGTAACTACAAAAGAACAAATTGTAGATATATTCACCAAGCCATTACCTAAGGATGCATTTTTGTATCTAAAAGGTATGCTAGGGGTCATTCCCCTATCTGAAGCTCACTAAATGAAGTTTAGTGATGCATCAACTAGAACCTATTGAAGATCAATCAAATGGTGCAATATTCACAAAGGCATATTGCAAATGAATCAGTACTTGAGGTACATTGGTATTAATAGAATGATTTCCTTTGACATGTGTTTTCAAATAGGGAGAATTTTACTATCGTATCTCATATGAAATTTAAATTAGAAGGAAAAGTTTTCTATAAGAGGGAGAAGAATTCTATCATAGAGATGTCTAAGAAGGAGAATGAACTTGGCAAAAGTTGTTGTAGACTAATGTTTTCTGGCAGAGGGAGAAACTAGAGATAGAAAGAGTTCATAGTGACAAAAAAAATTCTCATAGATGAATTAGAATGAAACTAAGGATATGTTCCCTACTTTATTCCTATTCTTAAAAAAATCATTATGTTATGACATGTTGTGTTTCCATCAATACAAAAGAGAGAGATTGTTGGATACAATTAATTAATTGTGTATTGTCTTTGAAGTTACACATGCTAGATTGTGGTGATTGATCAGGAAAGTACTGTACATACTTCATAAATTCTTTGGGGCTAAAAATTTCTTGGGTCCTATTTTATCAGGATTTTGGGCCAACATGTAATTATTAATTATAACCCTAATGCAATAAAAATAGTTGTATAAAAGAGCTTAGGGTTAGGGATTTTTTTATAAGTTGTGATGCAAAATTAGTTCTTGTAGTGGTATTGAGTTGTAACGGATTACAAATTGTAATCAAGTTGTAATCACTGAATCGTAATACTATCAAACTTGCTATTTGGTGGACATAGCCTAAGGATTGGGTGAACCATGTTAAATCTTGGTGCCTTGTGTTCTTTTTTGTGTGATCTATTATTTTTTGTTACTAGTTATATTTGCATGTAATTGTTATTTCTATCCATGGTTTTATCCTAACAAGTGGTATCAAAGTGAGGTTGTTTTATTCGATTATCCTCTTCAAGCAAGTCTCACAATTAAGTGGGAGCCTCACAGTTGAGTGGAAGTGATGGCATTCGAGGGTAAGTTGAAGGTTGACAGGTTTAATGGGTAGAACTTCTAGTTATGGAAGATGAAAATGGAAGACTATCTTTCTCAGAAGGATTTATGGAAGCCGTTGGAAGGTAAAGCTAAGAATCAAGGATCTATGTCAAATGATGAATGGAATCTTATAGAGAAAAAGGAACTTGGAAGCATTAGAGTATTCCTAGCACCATTGGTGGCATTTAATATTACAAAAGCAAGGACAACATAAGAGTTGATGAAAACCCTAGTGACACTATATGAAAAGCCCTTCTCTTCAAACAAGGTATTTCTCATGAAGTATTTATTTAATATGAAAATGGTAGAAGGTAGATCTATTGTAGATTATTTAAATGAGTTCAATACTACTACTAGTCAGTTATCTTCTATGGGTATCAATTTTGAAGAAGAAATTAGGGCTCTCTTAATTTTGTGTTCTTTGCCTAAAAGTTGGAATGGCTTGGTAATGGTTGTGAGTAATTTTGTTCCTGGATCTAGTACCCTAAAATATGATGATGTGATCAATGTTATTTTGAGTGAGAAAACTCATAGAAAATCCTCAGGTGGATCTACATTAGGAAGTGCTTTGAATGCACAAAGTAGGGGCATAACAACTAAGAGAGGAAGTAATTCTGGAAATTGTGGGAAATCAAGAGGAAAGTCAAAGGGTAGGAGGTCTCAATCGAGAGGACCAAATGACTACTAGTACTATGGGAAACCAGGTAATAAATAAAAAGATTGCTGGAACCAAAAGAAAAATGAAGGAGATAGACTAGATGGAGACAAAAAGGCAAATGTGGTAAGTAACAAATTTGAAGAGGATGTTTTGCTTCTATCTTTAGAAAGTGTTAATGATTCATGGGTTTTAGATTCTGGTGCTTCATTTCATGCTACACCTCATAGAGGTTATTTCATTGATTATGTCTAAGGGGATTTTGGGCTTGTTTATTTTGGGGATAATGAACTCTGTCAGATTGTTGAAAAGAGAAAAATTAAGATTAAGTTGCAGAATGAGAATCATTGGCTACTACATGAGGTAAGACATGTTCCAAGGCTGAGTAAGAATTTAATTTTAGTAGGACAACTCGGTGGTGAGGGTTGTGTAGTTACTTTTAACGATACAAATTGGAAGGTTTCAAAAGGTTACCTTGTAGTAGAAAAAGGTGTGAAAGTAGGCACCTTATATCTTTGTATAGGTCATATTGTTCCTTCTACTTTAATTAATTCAAAGAAAAATGAATGTTTAGGAACAATTGTTGTAGTTGAGCAGGGAGAACAAATAGCGGCTATAGATTCTGATACAGTGCTATGACATAACAGACTTGCATACATAAATGAGAAAGGTATGAAAGTACTTCATTCAAAGAAAGTTTTACCAGGTCTAAAATGTGTTAATATGGATTTTTGTGAAAGTTGCATGTATGGAAAATAAAAGAGAGTGAGTTTTGTAAAAATTGGAAAGAAAAACAAAAAGGAGAAATTAGAGCTTGTGTATATAGATGTATGGGGACCAACTCAAGTATCTTCCCTTGGTGGCTCTCATTATTATGTTGCATTTATTGATGATGCAACTAGAAAAGTATGAGTTTATTTCCTTAGAAAAAAATATGATGTATTTCAAACTTTTAAGAAATGGAACTGCTTGGTCGAAAATGAGACTAGTAAGAAATAAAAATGTCTTAGATCTGATAATGTTGGTGAGTATTGCAGTTGTGAATTTGAAGATTATTTCTCCACTAGTGGTATTCATAGAGAGAAAATTGTTCCAAGGACTCCATAGAAAAATGGAGTAGTTGAACGCATCAACAGGACTATAATGGAGTGGACAAGGAGCACGAGGTTGCATGTTGGGTTGCCCTTACACATGTGGGTGGAGGCTATCAATACTACTGTATATTTGATTAATAGAGGTCCCTATGCTCCTTTGGGTTGTGGTATTCTAGAGGAAGCATGGACTAGTAAGAAGGTGAGTTATTCTTTTCTCAAAACCTTTGGTTGTGAAGAATTTGCTCACATAGATTCTGAAAATAGAACCAAGATGGAAGCTAAGTCAAAGAAATGTGTATTTTTTGGATATGGCATTATGAATTTGGTTATAGGATTTGAGATTTTAAAAATCATAAAATTTTAAGAAGCAAGGATGTCATATTCAATGAGAAAGTGTTGTACAAAGATCTATTGCAGCAACATGAGAAGAAAAAAGATGATTATGTAGTGTTGGATGACACTCCATAAGCTAATGTTCTAGCCATTCCTCATGATGTGTAACAACCATAACAACAAATACCACACACACTGATGAATGTTAGATGATCAACAAGGAAAATTAGACCTCTACAAAGATTCTCTGCCTCTTTGTATTCAATTTTCCTTATTGATGCTAGTGAACCTAAATGTTATGGTGAAGCTATGCAGGTGGATACTAAGAATCAGTGGGAGTCTACAATGAAAGATGAAATGGACTCTTTGTAGAAGAATCAGACATGGGATTTATGCAAGTTTCTTATAAATGAAATAGCTTTATAGAATAAGTGGGTTTATAGATTGGAAGAAGAGGAAGGAGGTAAGAAAAGATTTAAAGCCAAGTTAGTTGTGAAAGGATTTGCACAGAAAAAGGGCATTGATTTTGATGAGATATTTTCTCTTGTTGTTAAGATGACTTCTATCCCTACTATTTTAAGTCTTGTGGCTACCAAATATTTTCATCTAGAGTAGCTTGATGTTAAAATAGGCCTCCTTCATGGTGATTTGGATGAAGAGATATATATGGCACAGCCATAGGAATTTGCAGTCAAAGGTAAAAGGCATCAGTTGCTATTTTTCCTATTGGATGATTTATTCTAGCCTTAATTTGGTAAGCAACAAAAAGCTTGTATAGGGTTAGGGATTTCAAAATGTAATGGTGATATAGTAGCTTCTTGTAGTGGTATTGAGCTATAAAGAATTATGGATTGTAATTACTAGATAATAATAATATTGGACTTGTTGTTGGTGGATGTAGAGTAGGGATTGGGTGAACCATGTTAAATCTTGGTGTCTTTTGTTCTCTTTTATGTGATTTACTATTTTCTAGTATTGGTTATATTTATATGTAATAGTTATTTTTGTCTAAGGTTAATCCTAACAAGTGGTATCAGAGCCAAGTTGGTTGCCATTTTTTTTTAGCCAGACTATCATCATTTTTTTTGGGGTGGTTAGACTATCATTATTCTTTTAGCAATCTTTTGTAGAAAGGTCTCATGGTTTAGTGGGAGTCTCATGGTTCAATGGGAGCAATGGAAGATGAGGGTAAGCTGAGGGTTGAAAAGTTTAATGGGTATAACTTTTGGTTATGGAATATGTAAATGGAGGACTATCGTTATCAGAAGGATTTACGAAAGTCATTGGAAGGAAAAAATAAGAACTGGGGAAGTATGATAAATGATAATTGGGAGATTTTAGATATAGAGGCACTTGGAAGAATTTGATTATACTTGGCATAATCAGTGACATTTAACATCACAAAAATGAAGATGAAAAAATATTTGATGCAAACACTAACGAAACTATATGAAAAGCCCTCCTCTTTAAACAAGGTATTTCTCATGAAGCATTTATTTAATATGAAGATGATGGAAGGTTGATCTATTGTAGATCATTTAAATGAGTTTAATATTATTACTAGTCATCTATCTTCTATGGTATTAATTTTGATGATGAAATTAGGGCTCTCTTGATTTTGTATTCTTTGCCTGAAAGCTAGAATGGCTTTGTAATGGCTATGAGTATTTCTATTTCTGGATCTAATACCCTAAAATTTGATGATGTGATTGGTGTCATTCTAAATGAGGAAACTTGTAGGAAAACTTTAGGTGGATCCACATCAAGAAATTCTTTAAACTCACAAAGTAGAGGTAGAACAACTAGGAGAGGAAATAATTCTAGAAATCATGGGAAATCAAGAGGAAAGTCAAAGGAGAAGAGGTCTCAATCAAGAGTGTTAGATTATGGTGACTGATCAGGAAAGTACTATACATACTTCATAATTAGTGGAGTTCGGGGCCATGGCCAACATGGTAGCTGACATATTATGGCTGACATATGACTGACATGTTATAACCCTAAAGCAGTTTAATACTTATATAAAAGGGTTTAGGGTTAGGTATTTTTCATTATGTTGTGATGTGAAATTGGTTCTTGTGGTGGTATTGAGTTGTAAGGGATTATAGATTGTAATCAGGTTGTAATCACTAGATTGTAATAAGATTGGACTTGCTATTTGGAGGATGTAGCCCAGAGATTGGGTGAACCATGTTAAATCATGGTGCCTTTTGTTCATTTCTATGTGATCTATTATTTTTTATTATTGGTTATATTTGCATGTAGTTTCTTTTATTTCTATTTGCGATTTATCCTAACAAGTGCTATCAGAGTGAGGTTGTCTTTTAGTTATCCTCTGCAAGAAAGTCTCATGGTTGAGCAGATGAGGGTAAGCTGAGGGTTGACAGGTTTAATGGGCAGAACTTCTAGTTATGGAAGATGCAAATGGAAGACTATCTATATCAAAAGGATTTATGGAAGTCGTTGGAAGGAAAAGCCAAGAATTAGGGAACTATGTCAAAGGCTAAATAGGATCTTTTGGATAGAAAGGCACTTGGAAGTATTTAGTTATGCTTGGCACCATTGGTGGCATTCAATATTACAAAAGTAGAGACGACAGAAGATTTGATGAAAACCCTAGCGACACTGTATGAAAAGCCCTCCGCTTCAAACAAGGTATTTCTCATGAAGTGTTTATTTAATATGAAAATGGCAGAAGGTGGATCTGTTACAAATAATTTAAATGAGTTTAATACTATTACTAGTCAGTTATCTTTTGTGAGTATCAATTTTGATGAAGAAATTAGGGCTCTCTTGATTTTGTGTTCTTTGTCTAAAAGCTAGAATGGCTTGGTAATGGCGGTGAGTAATTCTGTTCCTTGATCTAGTACCCTAAAATATGATGATGTGATCAGTGTTGTTTTGAGTGAAGAAACTTGTAGGAATTTCTCAGGTGGATCTACATTAGGAAGTGCTTTGAATGCACAAAGAAGGGTCAGAATGACTGAAAGAGGAAGTAACTCTGGAAATCGTGGGAAATCAAGAGGAAAGTCAAAGGGGAGGAGGTCTCAATCGAGAGGACCAAATGATCACTGGTACTATGGGAAACCAGGGCACAAAAAGAAAGATTGCTGGAATCGAAAGAAAAATGAAGGAGATAAATTAGATGGAGACAAGGAGGCAAATGTGGTAAGTAACAAATCTAAAGAGGATGCTTTGCTTTTGTCTTTAGAGAGTGTTGATGATTCATGGGTTTTAGATTCTAGTGCTCCATTTCATGCTACACCTCATATAGGTTATTTCATTGATTATGTCCAAGGAGATTTTGGGCTTGTTTATTTGGGGGCTAATGAACCCTGTCAGATTGTTCGAAAGGGAAAAATTAAGATTAAGTTAGAAAATGGGAATCATTGGCTACTACATGAGGTAAGACATGTTCCAAGGCTGAGTAGAAATTTAATTTCAGCTAGGCAACTCGGTGATGAGGGTTGTGTAGTTACTTTTAACGATAAAAATTGGAAGGTTTCAAAAGGTTCCCTTGTAGTAGAAAAAGGTGTGAAAGTAGGCACCTTATATATTTGTACAGGTCATATTGTTCCTACTACTTTGATTGTTTTAGAAAAAAATGAATGTTCAGGAACAATTGTTGCAGTTGAGTAGGGAGAAAAAATAGCTATTGTAGATTCTAATACAACACTGTGGCACAATAGACTTGGGCACATGAGTGAGAAAGGTATGAAAGTACTTCATTCAATGAAAGTTTTACCAAGTCTAAAATGTGTTAATATGGATTTTTGTGAAAGTTGTGTGTATGGAAAACAAAAGAGAGTGAGTTTTGTAAAGACTGGGAAGGAAAACAAAAAGGAGAAATTAGAGCTTGTGCATACAGATGTATGGGGACCAGCTCAGGTATCTTCCCTTGGTGGCTCTCATTATTATGTTACATTTATTGATGATGCAACTAGAAAAGTATGGGTTTATTTCCTTAGATAGAAATCTGATGTATTTCAAACTTTTAAGAAATGGAAATGCTTGGTTGAAAATGAGACTGGTAAGAAATAAAAATGTCTCATATCTGATAATGGTGGTGAGTATTGCAGTCATGAATTTGAAGATTATTGCTCCACTAATGGTATTCATAGACATAAAACTATTCTAAGGACTCCACAAGAAAATGGAGTGCCTAAACGCATGAACAGGACTATAATGGAGCGCGCAAGGAGCATGAGGTTGCATGTTGGGTTGACCTTACACATGTGGGTAGAGGCTATCAATATTGTAGTATATTTGATTAATAGAGGTCCCTCTACTCCTTTGGGCTGTGGTATTCCAGAGGAAGCATGGACTGGTAAGAAGGTGAGTTATTCTTTTCTCGAGACCTTTGGTTGTGAAGCTTTTTCTCATATAGACTCTAAAAATAGAACCAAGCTAGAAGCTAAATCAAAGAAATGTATCTTTTTTGGATATGGCATTAATGAATTTGGTTATAGGCTTTGAGATTTTGAAAATCTTAAAATTGTTAGAAGTTGGGATGTCATATTCACTGAGAAAGTGTTGTACAAAGATCTGGTGTAGCAACATGAGAAGAAAGAAGATGATTATGTAGTGTTGGATGATACTCCAAAAGTCGATGTTCCAGCCATTCCTCATGATGTGCAACAACTGCAACAACACATACCACACACACCAGTGAATGTTAGATAGTCAACGAAGCAAATTAGACCTCCACAAATGTTTTCTCCCTCTTTGTATTCTATTTTGCTTACTGACGCTAGTGAACCTGAAAGTTATGATGAAGTTGTGTAGTTGGATACTAAGATTCAATGGGAGTTTGCAATGAAAGATGAAATGGACTCTTTGTTGAAAAATAAGACATGGGATTTGTGCAAGTTGCCTATAGGTAAAAAGGCTTTACAGAATAAGTGGGTTTACAAGTTGAAAGAAGAGGAAGGAGGTAAGAAATGATTTAAGGCCAGGTTAGTTGTAAAAAGATTTGCACAGAAAAAGGGAATTGATTTTGATGAGATATTTTCTCCTATTGTTAAAATGACTTCTATTCGTACTATTTTAAGACTTGTGGCTACTAAAGATTTGCATTTAGAGCAGATGGATGTTAAAACAACTTTTCTTCATGGTGATTTGGATGAAAAAATATATATGGCTCAACCATAGTGTTTTGAGGTCAAAGGTAAGGAGAACTTTGTGTGCAAATTGAAGAAAAGTTTATATGGCTTGAAGCAAGCACCTCGGCAATGGTAACTAAAATTTGATAGTTTTATGCATGAGCATGGATATAACAGGTGTCGTTCAGATTACTATGTTTATTTTAAGAGGTTGGATGATGATAGCTACATTATTTTATGTTTATATGTTGATGATATGCTTGTAGCTAGGTCTAACATGGATCATATTAAGGGGCTAAAATGCCAGTTAGCACATGCATTTGCTATGAAGGACTTCGGGGTAGCAAAACAAATCTTTGGTATGAAAATTTGTAGAGATAGAAAGAACAGAACATTGATGCTATCTCAAGCTGATTATTTTGAGAAGGTGTTGCAACGTTTCTCTATGGAGAATGCTAAAGTTGTCAGCACACCTTTACCTGGTCATTTGAAATTGACTAAGGAGATGTGTACCAAGACACAAGAAGAGGAGGATAAGATATCCAAGGTACCCTATGCTTCAGCTATAGGAAGCTTGATGTATGCTATGGTATGCACTAGGCAAGATATTGCACATGCAGTGGGAGTTGTTAGCAGGTATATGAGTCATCCAGGATTTGAGCATTGGAATTCTATCAAGTGGATTCTCAGATATTTGAGAGGAACATCCAATAAGTGTTTACACTTTGGGGGCTCTATTACTGATTTACATGGCTATGTTGACTCAGATTTGGCTGGGGATATTAATACTAGGCGGAGTACTATAGGTTATGTCTTTACT
The DNA here is from genome assembly GCA_028749045.1 of Cupressus sempervirens. NCBI lineage: Eukaryota > Viridiplantae > Streptophyta > Pinopsida > Cupressales > Cupressaceae > Cupressus > Cupressus sempervirens. The sequence goes on along the minus strand of CM053785.1, from coordinate 26,596,450 downwards.
ATTGGTGGAGAGGCTATGAGCTGGGTTTCTAGGTTACAAAATATTAATTCTCTATCCACTACAGAGGCAGAGTATGTTGCTACTACAGAGGTAGCCAAGGAGATGATATGGCTTCAGTTCTTCTTGGAAGAATTGGGACATTCTCAAAAGGATAATTATTTGTTCACTGATAGTCAGAGTGCCATTCATCTTGCAAAGAATTCAGCTTTGCATTCTAAGACCAAACACATATAGTTGCGGTACCATTTCATTTGGTCAATTTTGGAGGATGGACAGTTAAAGCTAGAGAAGATACATACCAATAAAAATCCAGTAGATATGTTGACAAAGGTTGTAACATGGGAGAAGTTGAACTCCTCTTCAACTTCGGTTGGTCTTTTAGACTGAACATGAATAAAAGAATAGCAGAGTCCAGGGTGGTTTGATCTAGTGGGAGCCCCATGTGGTAGTGGTATTGGTACAAGATTAGTCTCCAAGTGGGAGATTGTTGTTTAGTGTGGAGCCTGATCAGTCTCAAAGGAGGAGATTGTTAGATTATGGTGACTAATCAGGAAAGTACTGTACATACTTCATAAATAGTAGCCGACATATTATGGCTGACATATGGCTGACATGTTATAATCCTAAAGCAGTTTAATACATGTATAAAAGGGTTTAGGGTTGGGTATTTTTCATTATATTGTGATGTGAAATTGGTTCTTGTGGTGGTATTAAGATGTAAGGGATTATGGATTGTAATCAGGTTGTAATTATTGGATTGTAATAAGATCAAACTTGTTGTTTGGTGGATGTAGCCCAGGGATTGGGTGAACCACGTTAAATCTTGGTGCCTTGTGTTCATTTCTGTGTGATCTATTATTTTTTGTTATTGGTTATATTTTCATGTAATTTTTTTTATTTTTGTCTGTGGTTTATCCTAACAAAGAGGACCAAGAGATTATTGGTACTATGGTAAACCAAGGCATAAGAAGAAAGATTGCTGGACTCAAAAGAATAATGGAGGAAAACCAGAAGGGAACAATGAGGCAAATGTGGTAAGTAAAAAATCTAAAGAGGATGCTTTCCTTCTTTCTTTAGAAAGTAATTATGATTCATGGGTTTTAGATTCTAGTGCCTCATTTCATGCTAGATCTCATATACGTTATTTTATTGATTATGTCCAACATGATTTTGAGCTTGTTTATTTGGGGGATAATGAACCTTGTTAGATTGTAGGGAAAGGAAAAGTTAAGGTTAAGTTGCAAAATGGGAATCATTGGCTACTACATGAGATAAGACATGTTTCAAGCCCGAGTAAGAATTTAATTTTAGTAGGAAAACTCAATGATGAGGGTTGTGTAGTTACTTTTAATGATAAAAATAGGAAGGTTTTAAAAAAAAAATTTATAGTAGAAAAAGGTATGAAAATAGACACCTTATATCTTTGTACATGTCATATTGTTCCTTCTACTTTGACTGTTTCACAGAAAAATGAATGTTCAAGAATAGTTGCTACAATTGAGTAATGAGAACAAAAAAATACTAAAGATTTGGAGACAACACTATGGCACAAAAAACTTGGGCACATAATTGAGAAAGCTATCAAAGTAATTCATTCAAAGAAAATTTTACTAGGGCTGAAATGTGTTAATATGGATTTTTGTGAAATTTTTGTGTATGATAAACAAAAGAGAGTGAGATTTGTGAAGAGTGAGAATGAAAAGAAAAATGATAGATTAGAGCTTGTACATATAGATGTATGAGGACCAGCTTAGATATCTTCCCTTGGTGGCTGTTATTATTATATTATATTTATTGATGATACAACTAGAAAAGTATGGGTTTATTTCCCTAGACATAAATCTGATGTATTTCAGACTTTTAAGAAATGGAAATGCTTGGTTGAAAATGAGACTAGTAAAAAATTAAAATGTATTATATCTGATAATGGTGGTGAGTATTGCAATCATGAATTTGAAGATTATTTCTCCACTAATGGTATTCATAGACAAAAAATTGTTCCAAGGACTCCACAATAAAATGGAGTGGTTGAATGCATGAATAGGACTATAATGGAGCATACAAGAAGCATGAGGTTGCATGCAAGATTGCCCTTAAAAATGTGGTCGCAGGATATTAATGCTATTGTATATTTGATTAATAGAGGTCCCTCTACTCCTTTGAGTTGTGGTATTCTAGAGGAAGCATGGACTAGTAAGAAGGTGAGTTGTTCTTTTCTCAAAACCTTCAGTTGTGAAGCATTTGCTCATATAGATTCTAATAGTAGAACCAAGCTAGAAGCTCAGTCAAAAAAATGTGTATTTGTTGGATATGACATTAATGAATTTGGTTATAGGAATTGGGATTTCACAAATCATAAAATTGTAAGAAGTAGGGATGTCATATTCAATGAGAATGTGTTGTACAAAGATCTGTTGCAACAGTATGAGAAGAAAGAAAATGATTATGTAGTGTTGGATAATACTCCAAAAAATGATGTTAAAGTAGTTCCTTATGATCTACAACAACCACAACAACAAATACCACACACCCCAATGAATGTTAGACATTCAACAAGGCTAAGTAGACCTCCCAAAAGATTTTCTCCTTCTTTGTATTCCATTTTACTTACTGATGCTGGTGAACCTAAATGTTATGATGAAGTTGGGCAGGTGGATACTAAGATTCAGTGGGAGTTTGCAATGAAAGACAAAAATGGACTCTTTGGTGAAAAATAAGACATGGGATTTATGTAAGTTGTCTACAGGTAAAAGGGCTTTATAAAATAAGTGGGATTATAGGTTGAAAGAAGAGAATGGAGGTAAGAAAAGATTTAAATCTAGGTTAGTAGTAAAAGGATTTTCATAGAAAAAGGGCATTGATTTTGATTAGATATTTTTTCCTATTGTTAAAATGACTTCTATTTGCATTGTTTTAACTTTTGTGGCTACTATAGATTTGCATTTGGAGTAGCTCAATGTTAAAATAGTCTTTCTTCATGGTGATTTGGATGAAGAGATCTATATGGAATAGCCACAAGGATTCGAGGTCAAAGGTAAGGACAACTTAGTGTGTAGATTGAAGAAAAAATTATATGGCTTGAAGCAAGCACCTCAACAATGGTACCTAAAATTTGATAGTTCTATGCATAAGAATGGATATAGTAGGTGTCACTTAGATTGTTGTGTTTATTTTAATAGGTTGGATGATGACAAAAATATTATTTTATGTTTATATGTTGATGATATGCTTATAGCAAGGTCTAACATGGATCACATTAAGGGGTTAAAAGAATAGTTAGCACATTCATTTACTATGAAGGATTTAGGGATGAAAAATCAAATCCCTTGTATGAAGATTTGTAGAGATAAGTAGAATAGGAAATTAACATTATCTTAGGCTAATTATATTACAAAGGTGTTGAAATGTTTCCTTATGTAGAATTCTAAAGCTGCTAGCACACTTTTACCTGGTCATTTGAAGTTGACTAAGGAGATGTGTCCCAAGATACAAGAAGAGGATGATAAGATGTCTAAGGTACCTTATGCTTTAGTCATAGGAAGTTTGATGTATACTATGGTATGTACTAGGACATATATTTTTGGATACAATTGATTAATTGTGTGTTGTCTTTGATGTTACACAAATGTCATATCAGTTGACAGACAATGCTTACCAAGCTCACTTGGTCAATGAAGATAGTTTTCCTTGTCTATCAAGCATTCATAGGTTTACTTTGAAAATATGCAGTGTTTATCGATCTCACTCAGGTGTCGAAGGAATTGAGGAAAAAAAGAGTTTTAACCAAGCTCACTCGGTTAACAAAGGGAAAGTTGGACAGAGTTAGTATTCATTGAGTTCACTCGGTTGCTAAAGGATTTCTGCAAGTTTTTAGTGTTAACCAAACTTCTATTGGTTGACACAAGAAATTATTTCAAAGTTAGTTTCTACCAAGAAAGGTTAACTTACAAAGGATTTTTCTTATTTTGTCATATGAAGCTTAATTACTCTATGTATTGATTCTAACCAAATATAATGATGAATATTGGTTATTGTAATTTGAATTTGGGCTGACTTGACAATCTGGAAGGTATAAATAAAGGGTCAAGTTGAGATTTCTAGTGTGTGTGCAAGTGTGTTGATTGAATTGAAAAGAAAAGAGAGGGAGCAAACTTGAAGGATAAACAGGTATCCTTATGAAGCAGAAAAGTAATATTTGATCAGGAAGGATCAAGTTTAAGAAAAAAATAGATCTGGATTTAGTAATTTAGTTCCATCACAATCAATTCATTTCATTGTTACTCTCTAACCATTGTAATAGTGATCTAAAATCTCTTAACAGAGTTGGTTTAACAGCCACTTGTAAATTCTCTAACAAGGTGGCAATTCCATTGAATTGTTTTAAGACCACTTGCAAGGCCACTCCTAGAAAGCTAATTAAATCCTATAACACGGTCACACCTAACAATATTTTTTGTAATCTTTAACAAGGTTGACTCCTAACAGGGCTCACTTTAGAAGAGTGAAAAATAGTAACTATTTACATCGGTGGTTTTTTCCAAATTGTGTTCCACGCTAAATCCTAGTGTCTCATGTGTTCATGCTATTTATTTCATGCTTACAAGTAATTAATGATAACATCTAAAGATTCACAAAAGTCATTCACACTTTGCATTTACCAAGTTACAAAAATTTCTATTTGTTTATCGAGCTTCAACAACAATTAGTTTTCCCAGTCTAAATTTTATTGTTGGCATCTAAGGGATCTGGGATTTATTTTAGTGATAATTGATTCACCCCCCCTCTCAGTTACTCCTATATTTCCAACAATTGCAATCAAAGAATTTTTTTCTTGCAAGGAAGGTTTCAAGGACCTAAGCTAAAGATCAAGATGTCTTACAAGAGAGAGATTCCAAAGCTAAACAGAGACAACTTTTTAGCATGGTAGGGACTCATGAGACTTCATCTAGCCACCACTAGTGATTAAGGCTGCAAATAATTTGATGAAGAATAAAAAAATCCTATTGGTACATTATCTATTGGAGATCTTGCTGAGAAAAAGAACCATAACATCATGATGATTGATATTGCACCTACTCTTAGCTATGATAAATTTAATGAGATCAAAGACTATAAAATTGCTTTTGATATGTGGAACAAGCTAAAGGACATCTATGATGGTGATGACAATGTAAGAAGAGCCAAAGTATAAAGCCTTAGAGGATAGTTTGATCAGATGAGAATGAGAGAAGATGAAAATGTTGCCAAATATGTGGAAAGAATCAAAGCTAGTGTCAGTGCAATTAGAGCTTCTAGAGGAGAAATCAAGGAAGAAACTATTGTAAGTAAAGTTATCAGAGTATTACTACCTATCTATGGAATTAGAGTATTTGTTATTCAAGAAAAGAGATGTGACCCAAATCACAAGTTAAGTTTGGATGCCTTGGTAAAAAGATTGATAGCCTTTGAGCTCGACAATTTTGACAATTATGTTCTAGCTTCAAAAAATGTTGAGTCTACATTTGAAGCTAAACTTTCACTCAAAGAAAAAGGAAAGAAAATAAAGGATAATAAAATAAAAGTGAAGAGGAAACAAAAGAAATTTTTGATAGTGATCTTGAAGTTGTTGACACCTTACTTGGAAAGAAATATTCTAGAGGTAGAGGAAAGTACAAAGGTAAGGTTCTTTTAATCTACTTTTCATGTTAAGAAATTAGTCAAATTTCTGCCAAGTGCCCAAACAGAGAATGAAAGGATGAGAAGAAGAGCCACAAGTACAAAGGCAAGAAGGAATCAAAAATTCACAAATCCTTCAAAGAAAAAGGTAAGAAGACTTGTTTCATAGCTAAAGATTATGATAACAGTGAAGATGAAATAGTGTACATTGTTGTAAAAAATGAATTTGATGAAGAAGAAGGTAAGATGGGACTTATCTCTCATGTTAGTAAAAATGATACATGGATAATAGATTGTGGATGTTCACATCATATGACTAGAGACAAAAAAAAATTTGAACACTTTGAACACTATGATGGAGGTAGTGTAAGGTTTGGAAACAATGAACCTTGCTGCATAAAAGGGAAAGGCCAAATCTCATTAACTAATGAACTTGTATGTGATAATGCCTATTGGGTTGAAGGATTCAAACATAACCTACTAAGTGTGGCACAGCTAATCAACATTGGATTCAAGATAGAATTCATACATGGCAAGGAAAGACTACTAGATGACAAAGGGAATCTGATTGGATTAGGCAAACAAACAAGAGGTAACCTATTTTATCTCGATCTTTGTGATTGCTCCTGTTTTATTGCTTGAATGGAAGAAATTTGGTTATGGCACAGAAGACTATGTCATGTAAAATTTGTTAATATGGTCAAGATAAGAAAATTCAAAAAAGTAAGAGGTGTCCCTAGTTTGAAGAAACTAGATGTTGGATTATGTAAAAATTATCAGATTGGAAAAATGGGAAAGACTAGTTTTAAGAGCAAAAACTATCAATCTGAAGATGTCTTGGAAATTGTGCATACTGATATTTGTGGACCCATTGGAATAGAAGGTGTCATGTCCCCTTTTCAAATAATTAAAAATAATAATCTTTTCTAAGGTAGGCAGGCCCAAAAAGGTGAAGTTTCAAAAAAAGGGGATAATCTTTGGAAGCTAATGGATTAATAAATGAAAATTATTATTAAAATATGTTTTATTAACCCCTCTTGGACATGAGTTAGGGTTATGCCCTCTTTTAAGGAGTTTGGAGGCATTTTGGGCTCATTCCAAAATTTGATTTTTGCTCATTTCTTTGTTATTCTTCAGAGGCTGCCAAACCTGTGGAGAAGAAGACCCAAGAATGGGAGTTTGTAGGTTTAAAAGAAGGCTAAGGATGGGATTTTGAAGCCATTCCATGTGCATGCTCATGCAGAGTTTGCCTTTGTGCTGAACAGTGCAGATTTGTAGTTTTTCGAGTGTATTTTTTGTAAGAGTTTGGTGTTTCCAATTGAGTATTTCATATCAGTTTGGGTTGCTGCTGTATTTTAGACTTTTAGATGTTAAAATAGAACTAAATATATGTATTTGGTCATGATTATAATTTTGTGATAGATTATTAGTTTTTTTGTGGTGTTTTCAGGCTATTCTATGTTGTTTTCGGGAGCCCGATGAGCATTGTTTTTATCCTTTGTTTGGGAGTTGTTGTGTAAATGTTATAAAGATCTGAAAATGTCATTTTGTAGGATTTTATGCTGCTTAAATTTCTATAAAAATTTCCACTTTCAGATTTACTAATAATATGTGAAGTTGTGAAGTTTTTGGAACTATTTCTGGCATACCCAATTTGGGGTTTATTGAGAAATTGGGGGATCTTTGAAAGATTGGTTGTTTGATATTAAAGATCTGATTAGAGGCTTGAAATATCATATAAAATCAGAAAAGAGACATTTCAGTGGTATCAGAGCTATGATCTTGCTAGCCTGAGGGTTTGTAGAAGTTTGCATGTCAATTTTGACAACTACCCAAATCTTGCATGACATAATTTATGGTTGCATGTTGCTTCTAATCAGCTGCATGTCAAAATTTATGGTTGCATGCTACTTCTAATCATTTTCATGTTAGTTCTTAGTGAATTTAGTGGTTGCATGTTGCTTCTAATTAGCTGTATGTCAAAATCTATGGTTGCATGCTACTTCTAATCATTTGCATGTTAGTTCTTGGTGAATTTGGTGGTTACATGTTGCTTCTAATCAGCTGCATGTCAAAATCTATGGCTTCATGCTACTTCTAATCATTTGCATGTTAGTTCTTGGTGTTTGAAGAAGTTATAACCTATTGGGGTTACACTCTATTTTATCCAAAATGGACAGGTATAGTACAGAGTCTCAGAGGACATAATCTTGGACAATTGGTATCCAGAGTCAGAACAGTAGAAAGGATGGTTATTTAGACATTCGAGATAAACTTAGGAAAATAAGCCATGACATTTTTGAATAGTTGGTTGAGCACCACCATATGATGAATGACATGTTGTCCAACCCAGCTAAGGTGGATAAGTTGACCAGATTTCTATTTAGCAGATTTTCTCACAGGGCAGGTGACACAATTACCAAGAACTTGCATGAGGAGTTTGAGAAACTAGCTTATAGCCAGGCAAAGGTCTCAGATTCTACTCTATCATAGGAGGTTGTGAGAAAGGATATTATGCAGATTGATAGTAATGGTCAACTTGATACTCAAATTGAGACAATTGTATACAGGTCGTTAAAGGGTGATATCACAGGTATTCAAGATGGTATAGTTACAATAGGTAGTGACTACAGCATAGTGGGTTTAGATGATGATTATGAGGATGTTGTTGTCCGTGATGGTGAGATACCTGGTAGAGATGAGCAAACATTGAGCATTCATGACTTTGCTAAGAAAGAGTACCAGGCACAATTAGATGCTTCGTCACATGAGGTTGAGGCTGGTAGTACTTCACATGATTTGTCCAACCAGCTGAAAGTGAACAAAGATAGTATTGTGACTTCATTATCTCATCATGTCAAGTATGTGGAGTTAGTTGGTATTGGTCATATTACTCAAGTGAGGATTTTTCTTGAGTTACCAGCTGATTCTAGTTTACAGATATGGACTTGAGCTTGTTATATTGGCATTCGAGATTCAGTTGACTGGAGATCTTTAACACTTTTTGGTAGCAATGTTTGTTTGGGTGCTATCATGGATTTGATTACCAGATTGCACGGTGTTGTCTTTTCTTGTGCTAGCAGCTTGTCTGATGTTGGTATTATTTTTTATACACCGGTGTTGGGCTTTGTTCATATATCTAGTCGACCATACTTGCTGGAATGTGTTGATGATCTTTCATATTTGGCAGTGTGTACAGATGAGTCCCAGGATCATATTGGCATTGATGACATCTAGAAGGATGTAGTGGGCAATTTTGAAGACTTAGTTGCTTTGGGTACAAAGGAGTTGGATAGCAGTGCTACAATTTTTGATAGTCCGTTTGTTAATATGAGCTTTAGAGTTGATTCACACGATATGGATGGTAATAATCTAGAGACTAGTAACTTTGAGGATACTCCTTTAGATAGTGCATCAAAGGAGGTTTGTAGGAGACAGTCAAGCTAGTGCCATCATGTGTCTAATCAGTTGAGAGTTAGTGAGCAAGACATTGCTATCACTTGCCAACATTTCGATGCTACTCGTCAATTGTTAGCAGTTTATGGATGGGGTTCTCCTACTAGTGATGAGTAGGGAGGCAGTTATCTTTCCTTGATAGAGTTCCACTCTTTATGGGAGGCTATCCAGATTTTGAGATAGGATTATATGCAATTGGTAGCTAATAGAGATTATCTTATGGAGTGGGGCAGTACAACATATGATGCATTGTTGGCCAAGGAAGATGAGGTGAGTGAGCTTACTGAGCAGCTTGAGGTGACTTCTGAGATTCTTGAGAGTACACAGTTGGCTTTCAAGGAGTCATAGTTTCATTTGCCTAAGGTGACCATGGAGTTAGAGCAACTATAGTCTTTACTAAATTCTGTACAGTCACAAGCTATGGTGTTTGATGATCCGAGGATGTCCATGGTCGAGATTGTCAAAGATAGTGGAGATGGGGATGCATCCATCCTTGATACTAACATTGGCATATCGGGTTCATCCCCACTAGAGTCAAGTTTAGTTGAGTTGGGTGCTGTAGCAGATTGTTGTGGTATGCCTAACATGGTGGTGACCTCTAGCACTAATGGCACGAAGACTAGAGATGTTGTATCAAAGACCATGTGTGATGTTGGTGAGCCGATAGTTGGCATGGTTCCTGCTAGTAATACTACTCCCTTGGCAATGTCTTTAGAGGTAGTAGTCAGTTCCAACTTGGTTAGTGATCGATTGTAGTTAGTTACATCTGGATTGCAGTCTAAGCCACTGACTGAGATTGGTGCATTCTATCAGCATTACATTGTGAGGTATGCTCATCAATTTACCTTTGATGACCATGTTGATGAGATGATGATATAGAGATGTACTTTGATTCCTAGTGCTTATCATCAGTTATGGGATAGTTTAATGCCTCAAGATGAGAGTTGTGATGGGCATGACATGGCAATAGGTTCTTCTGTTGATAGCTTGATAATACATGACTTAGAGCAGGATTTTCGGAGTGATGCTTTAGCGGGTGTTGTTATTGATTCTACTCCTTTGGCTATGACATCTCTTGACTTAGCTAGTAATTAGTCACAGTGGGTTGTATCACTTGTTCATGGTGACTTGTTGACTGAGGTTGGTTTTTTTTATCAACTTTATATTGCAAGGTATGTACATCAGTTAGCATTTGATCCTTGTGTTGAGGAGTTGATGGCAGACAAATTTGGTTTGGGTTCCAATTCTTGCTATTTATCTTGTGATGGCTTTTCACCATCAGGGGTGCATGGGAGTTATGGTTATGAGATAGTGGTCAATGATCTACAAAGTTGTGTTGACTGTAGGAGTTGTATAGTGTGTGGATTCTCCATACTTGGTACAATTTCATTTGGGAGCATTCACCATTGTTGTAGAGTTGGATTGTACATTCTGTATAGGCCAGTGGAATGCATTGATGGTATTTACTGTGTTGGTAGTTTGATTTTTCCACTTTACTTGGGTTTTGATGTTCTAAGAGTTTGTGTCTCATGGGTTTTTGACTGTGGAAGTTGTGACTTTGGAGTTTGGTTGAGCAGTAATTGTCAGTTTGATTATGGATTCCTCTTGTTTATATTGCAGAGGATATTGCAGGAGCCTGTGTTAATTGACAATAGTATAGTTCATGACTGCATTTGGGATCTAGGTGGATTGATTGGTTTACTATTCAGCTATTTCTTGAGGACAAGCAATATTTGGAAGGGGAGGACTTGTCATGTCCCCTTTTCAAATAATTAAAAATAATAATCTTTTCTAAGGCAGGCAGGCCCAAAAAGGTGAAGTTTCAAAAAAAGGGGATAATATTTGGAAGCTAATGGATTAATCAATGAAAAATATTATTAAAATATGTTTTATTAACCCCTCTTGGATGTGAGTTAGGGTTATGCCCTCTTTTAAAGTGTTTGGAGGCATTTTGGCTCATTCCAGAACTTGATTTTTGCTCATTTCTTTGTTATTCTTCAGAGGCTGCCAAACCTGTGGAGAAGGAGACCCAAGAATGGGAGTTTTTAGGTTTATAGGAAGGCTAAGGATAGGATTTTGAATCCATTCCATGTGCATGCTCATGCAGAGTTTGCCTTTGTGCTGAACAGTGTAGATTTATTGTTTTTCGGGTGTGTTTTTTGTAAGAGTTTGGTGTTTTCGGTTGAGTATTTCATATCAGTTTGGGTTGCTGCTGTATTTCAGAATTTTAGATGTTAAAATAGAATTGAATATATTTATTTGGTCATGATTATACTTCTGTGATAGATTATTAGTTTTTTTTGTGGTTTTTTCGGGCTATTCTATGTTGTTTTCGGGAGCCCGATGAGCATTGTTTTTATCCTCTGTTTGGGAGCTATTGTGTAAATGTTATACAGATCTAAAAATGTCATTTTTTATGCTATTATGCTGCTGAAATTTCTATAAAAATTTCCATTTTCAGATTCACTAATAATATGTGAAGTTGTGAAGTTTTTGGCACTATTTCCGACATACCCGATTTGGGATTTATTGAGAAATTGGTGGATCTTTGAAAGATTGGTTGTTTGATCTTAAAGATCCGGTTAAAGGCTTGAAATATCATATAAAATCAGAAAAGGGATATTTCAAAAAGTTATAGTGGGAAAAAAATATTTATTCTTTTTGTTGATGACTACTCTAGAAAGATGACTATTATGTATCTTATAGAAAATTCAGAAGCATTTGAGAAGTTCAAATGGTATCTAGCAAGAGTAGAAAAAGAAACTGGAAAAATATTGAAATTCTTAAGATTAGATAGAGGTGGTAAATTCATCTCCAATGAATTCAATAATTTTTACATTGAAAGAGGAATCAAAAGACAAGTATTAGCCGCAGGTTCTCCTGAGTAGAATGGAATAGTTGAAAGAAGAAATAGATCCATCATGGATTGTGCAAGGACTCTAATGATTGAAAAGAATGTTTCTATCAAATACTAGAAGGAAGCCATCAGCACTATAGTTCATACTTTGAACCAAGTATAGTTGAAGAAGGACTCACATAAAACTCCCTATGAATTATGGTATGGCTACAAACCCAATGTAAGTTATTTGAAAGTATTTGGCAGTAAATTTTATATCTTGAAAGAGTCTAGAAAAGGCAAGTTTGATGTAAAAGGTGATGAAGGTATATTCTTAAGATATTCCTATAGAAGTAAGGTATATAAATGTTTGAATTTGTCTACTCATAAAATCATAGAAAGTTCACATGTGAGAATTGATGAGTTTGTAGAAAAGACTAAACAAGAAAGCAAAGGGAAACTAGAAGATTACAAAAGATTTGTTTACTTCAAACCTGATAAATTGCTAGGCATATCTAATAATAAGGAGACTTCACCTCTCAAGTCTTCCACATCTACCAAGCTGTAAGAAGTAAAAATTGAGTCGCAGGGACCTAAGTCACATTCTGAAGCTATCGAGTCAATGCCTACTAAGTCTAAACAACCCAATCCTAAAGTTAAAATTCAAAATGAGGACAGTGCAATTCATTCAAAAGGAAAAGAACCTATATTATCCAAGTATGTCAGAAGACATCATGTACCTAATAAAATTATTAGAGATAAATTAGAAGGTACTATGACAAGAAGAAAATTAAAAGGTATATGTTTACTGGTTGATTTTGAACCTAGAAGTATTAAGGATGCTTTAGAAAATGAAAATTGGATTGAGACAATGAATGAAGAAATAGAATAGATAGAAAAGCACAAAACTTGGACTCTTGTTCTTAGGCCTAAAGATAAAAATGTGATTGGAATAGAATGGGTATTCAAAAATAAGTTGAATGAAGATGGACAAGTATCAAGAAACAAAGCTAGATTAGTGTGTAAAGGGTATTCTCAAGAAGCAATTAATTATGGTGAGAATTTTTCTTCTATTGCAAGATTAGAAGGTGTTAGGACCCTACTTCCATATGCAACTCATAGAGGTTTCAAAGTATATCAAATGGATGTTAAATCTGCATTCCTAAATGGAGTTCTTGATGAAGAAGTCTACATTGATCAACCAAAAGGTTTTGTTGATTCTGACAAAAGGGACATGGTCTATAAACTTCACAAAGCTTTGTATGGTCTCAAATAAGCTCCTAGAGCCTAGTATGAAAGAATACATAACTACTTGATATAGATTAGTTTTTAGAGAAAAAATGATAACAATAGTCTATACATCAAGGAAGGACCAAATAACAAAATTGTGTTGGCAAAGATATTTGTGGATGATACTCTATTTATAGGAAATGATGACCTAGAAAAGAATTTTTAGAACAAATGAACAAAGAGTTTGAGATGTCCATGTTTGATGAAATAAAATTCTTTGTTGGATTGCAGATACAACAAAAAAAAATGATATCTATATCACTCAATCCAAGTATATAAAAGAGATACTCAAGAAGTTTAGAATGGAAGATTCAAAACTAGTTGGTACCCCTATGTGTACTGGACTAAATCTTACCAAAGATGATGAATCCAAAAAAGTAGATCAGACCTTATACAAATCAATGATTTGAAAATTATATTATGTAGTTCACACAAGGCTTGATATTTCCTTAGCAGTTGGGATAGTGACAAGATTCTCAACTAAACCCAGAGAAAGTCACATGATGGCAATCAAAAGAATCTTGAGATATTTGAAAGGTACTGAAGACTATGGTTTATGGTACAAACTAGGAGGAATCCTAGACCTAATGGTATTTATTGATGTTGATTGGGCAGGAAATCTTGATGACAGAAAAAGCACCAGTGGTGGATCTTTCTTTCTTGGTAAAAGGCTAGTATCTTGGACAAGCAAGAAGCAAAATTGCACATCCCAATCCATAGCAAAAGTAGAGTATGTAGTAGTAGCAAATAATTTTTCTAACATTATTTGGTTCAAACAATTACTAGAAGGAATAAAGGTTGAAATCAAAGAGCTAGTAGACATGTATTGTGATAACACTAGCACAATTAACATATCAAAGAACCCAATGATGTATTCCAAAACAAAACACATTGCTATAAAATATCACTTTGTTAGAGAATTGGTGCGGGACAAAGAAATTAGATTGGAATATGTCCATACAAAAGAACAAATTACAGACATATTCACTAAGCTATTACCAAAGGATGCATTCTTGTATCTAAGAGTTAAGTTAGGGGCCATCCCCCTATCTAAAGCTCACTAAATAGAGTTTAGTGATGCATCAACAAGTACCAAGTTAAAAATCAATCAGTTGATGTAGCATAATCAAGAGAATATTGTATATGAATTAGTACTCAAGGTACATTGATATAAATTTGGCATGTATTGTCAAAGAGGGAGAAGTTTATCGTCATATCTTTATCTTTCTAAAATTTTATAGAGGGAGAAGTTTGAAAAGAAGGTATGCAAAGGGAGAATATAGCATAAAGAAGAAGTTCTTGTGTAAAATAAAAGAGGGAGAAACTTTCTATCTAAAGGAATCTTATTCTCAAAATTTCATTGTGCTATGACATGTTGTGTTGCCATCAATGCCAAAGAGGGAGATTGTTGGATACAATTGATTAATTATGTTTTGTCTTTCATGTTATACAAATGTCATATCAATTGATAGATAGTACTTACCAAGCTCACTTGGTTAGTGAAGATAGTTTTCCTTGTCTACCAAGCATTCAAAAGTTTACTCTAAATAGATGACAGTGTCTACCAAGCTCACTTAGGCATCAAAGGAATTGAGGTAGAAAAGAGTGTTAACTTAGCTCACTCGATTAATGAAGTGAAAGTTGGACATAGTTAGTATTCACCATGTTCACTCTATTTTTGAAGGATTTCTACAAGTTTGCAGTGTTAACCAAGCTTCTATTGGTTGACATAGGAAATCATTTCAAAATTAGTTTCTACCGAGCAGCGTTGGCTTATGAAAGATTTTTCTTATTTTGGCATATGAAGCTTAATTACTCTATGTATTATTTCTAGCCGACTATGATGATGAATATTGGTTATTTTAATTTGAATTTGGGTTGACTTGACAATCAAGAAGGTATAAATAAAAGGTCAAGTTAAGATTTAGAGTGTGTGTGCAAGTGTGTGTATTGAATTGAAAAGAAAAGAGAGGGAGTGAACTTGAAGGATAAACAAGTATCCTTGTGGAGTAGAAAAGTAATATTCGATCAAGAAGGATCAAGTTTAAACAAAAAAGAGATCTAGATTCAAAAAATTAGTTGCATCATAATTAGGTCATTTCATTGTTACTCTCTAACCATTGTAACAATGATCTAAAATCTCTTAAAACAGTTGGTTTAACAACCAATTGTGAATCGTCTAGCAAGGTGGCAATTCCATTGAATTGTTTTAAGACCTCTTGCAAGGCCACTCCTAGTAGGGTGATTAAATCATCTAACAAGGTCACACCTAATAGTGTGTTTTGTAACCTTTAACAAGGTTTTCTCCTAATAGGGCTCACTTCAAAAGAGTGAAAAATAGTAACTAGTTACATTGGTGGTTTTTCCCAAATTGGGTTTCCACGTTAAATCCTGGTGTCACATGTGTTCATGCTATTTCTTTCATGCTTGCAAGTAATTAATGATAACATCTTAAGATTCACAAAAGTAATTCACACTCTACATTTACTAAGTTACAATAATTTCTATTTGTTTATTTAGCTTTAGCAATAACCAATTTTCTCAGTCTAAATTTTATTGTTGACATCTAAGGGTCATGGATTTATTTTAGTGGTAACTAATTCAACCCCCCTCTCATTTACTCCTATATTTCCAACAGATATTGCACATGTAGTGGGAGTTATTAGCAGGTATATGTGTCATCAAAGAATTGAGCATTGAAATGTAGTTAAATGGATTCTTAAATATTTGAGAGAAACATCTAGTAAGTGTTTACATTTTGGGGGCTCTACTATTGATTTATAGGGCTATGTTGAATCAAATTTGGTTCAGGATATTGATACTAGGAAGAGTACTATAGGTTATGTATTTACTATTGGTGGAGTAGTAGTGAGTTGGGTTTCTCGATTACAAAAGGTTAATGCTTTATCCACTATAGAGGCAAAGTATGTTACTACTACAAAGGTAGCCAAGGAGATGATATGGCTTTAGTTCTTCATGGAAGAATTAGGATAGCCATAGATGGATAATTCTTTGTTTGCAGATAGCTGAGTGTCATTCATCTTGCAAAGAATTTAGCTATGCATTCAAAGACAAAACACATATAGTTGTGGTACCATTTCATTTGGTCAGTTTTGGATGATTGACAATTACAGATGGAGAAGATACATATAGATGAAAATCAAGTAGAATTTGTTTACAAACATAGTGACAAAGGAGAGGCTGAACTCCTCTTTAGGTTCAGTTAGTCTTCTCAACTGAAAAAAATAAAAGAATAATATAGTTCAGGTTAGTTTGATATATTCCAGTGGGAGCTATAAGTTGAGCAGAGCTATGATCAGTCTCCAAGTGGGAGGTTATTGTTGTAATCTAATCAATCTCCAACTAGGAGATTTTTGTAATGTGGAGCCTAATCAAACTTAGAGTTTTATTCAACACGATTTTCTCTCCATATTATTTCCATTGGGGTTTGGGGGTAGTACCCCTGTAGGGTCCTAGGTTAGTTCCCTAGGTGCACTCCCTATCATAGTATAGGGAGGGGTGGAGGGGCAATGCCCTCACAGGGGTTTTTGGGGGTAGTGCCCCCTGAAGCCAAAAATACCCTTATATTTTAAAAGGTGTTGGTTGTTATTTTTCCTATTGGATGACTTATTCTAGTGCTAATTTTTTAAGTGGAAAAAATCTTGTATAAAAAGGCTTAGGGTTAGGGATTTCATAATGTAATGGTGATATTGTACCTTCTTGTGATGGTATTGAGCTTTAAGGGATTGCAGATTGTAATCATTAGATAATAATAATATTGGACTTTCCTTTGGTGGGCATAGCTCAAGGATTGGGTGAGCCATGTTAAATCTTGGTGTCATGTGTTCTCTTTTATGTGATCTACTACTTTCTAGTATGCGTTATATTTGCATGTAACTGTTATTTCTATCTAAGGATAATCCTAACACACTTTGCACTTTAATTCATTATCAAATTGCTCTTCAATTCACTCAGGACACTTTAAATGAATGAATGGTACATACAATCCTATTTGTGATCCTTAAATCATTTCAAATCATATTGTGCATTAAATGTGTATTTCTTAAATCATTTCAAATTGCACTACAAATTTAATGTGTGTCTACCACAGATTCAAATATTGTCTCTATTTACTAGTAATCTTGATTTCTCAAATCTTGCTCATTGTAATTATATCAAGATTTGTGCACTTGACCATAGCCTTCTCTCTATATCCTTAACCTCATGTTAATTGCAAAAATTCTAACTCTCTCTCTAACATCAGTTCTTGGCCAATTGATGCACTGCCTCTTCTAAAACTATTTAATTCAAGTAGGATGAGTCATAAACAATCTGTGACTTCAAATTTTTATCAGGTGCATCAAAATATTGTTCCTCCAAAACTATATAAGAGCTTCCTAGATCTTTAGTTATCACAAATGATTCTTTAAATTCATCAACAAGTTCCCTAATTACTTCCTTCTGACTATTGTCACTGCCATTATAATTCCTTCTATCATTTTTTTTGTTGTTCCTTCTTTCCATTCTACAATATCTCATTGTGTGTCCAAAGTTATTACATCACTAACATACAAGTATGTTTCTTCTCTAATTAGTTTCATTTTGATTCTCAAGTGCTCTGCAATTCCTTGCAATGTGTCTAAGATTGTTACACTTGTAACATACAAACTGGTTCTTCTCTCCATCGTTAGATCTATTTTATGATCTACCTCTTTCATTATCTACAAGATTAGTATTAGTATTCCTAAACATCCTACTATTTGCATTATTACTATCAAACTTAGGTTTCTTACATTCTACTACCTTATGTCCATAACCATGACAATTATAATTGAAAGAATTTGTCTTAGGCCAGAATTCACCCAAGAACTAAAGAACTCAACATAAGCACATAGTAGACCAAAATAGATAGAGTATGATCTGAATGATGATATTCATTCAATATGCCAGCTTAGCCAACTTGAGAGTACACTAGGAGTGTCTGTATATAAAGGCCTCAAGAGAGCTTCTAGAATGCATAGAAGTCAACAACATGATAAGTCATACAACTAGGCACATGTCCACTAGATATAGATTATCCTCCATTGAGTAGGGGATTAAGTGTGATGATGTGAGGATAAGCCTACAATGGTGTAGCATAGAAATTAGTGGTTTAGACAACATGTGCTAAATGAGGAGTGCGAATAATTGTGTTGTCAACATGACAACTCATTGAATGATGCATACTCATGTGTTGTAGACACCATGTGCATAATTAGAGTTGCATAACTCATGAGAGTATAGAAACTCCTAAGTGGCTCACTTAAAATAATAAAATAATGCAAAATAATTAAATAATGCATAAACCTAAGCAAACTTAAGTAAGTGTAATAAGTAAATACTTATTTACACCAACACCCCCCCTTAGGTGCAACTTAGGGGAATGTCCTTAAGCTTATGAAATCTAGAATGCAATGTAGGATGGGTCTTGGATACTAGGCCATGTTAGGTACCCATGTACATAATGAAAATGCAAATCTCTCATAAAGTGGGGAAACAGGGAAAACCTCATGGGAAAATCCCTCCCCCAAAAAAGAGAGATAAATAGGAATGCATGGATGGATGGAGTAATCAAGACCCCCCCATTATGAAATACATTCAGTATATACATAAGAGAATGATGAGAAGAAGTAGAGAGACATGATAGGCTTCCCCCCCCCCCCCCCCACCCAAAGAAGAATGCCTAATAGTGACTTCTTTGATGAAGAAGCTGATCCAAGACTACAGAATGATGTTCCTCCCCTTAGGAAGAAACAATGCCAAGGGTGCAAATGAGATGCTTCTACTATGTGTGGAAAGAATCCCATGGATAAGTGATGTCTCTGAAACCTAATCAACTAGCAAAAGAACCTATCCCAAAGAACTATCTATCTCTACAACTAATGAAGAACCCTACTGCAACTTCTGATCATAAGTATCCGCAATCACTTCAACCTATGAGGATTGATCATGTAGAGAATGAACAAGAGAGTCAGATGGATTTAAGTATAACAACTTAAGAAGGTAATTATGCATCAATAAGAAGAGGTAGATCATGAATACTATCTCCCAAATCTATCACTAAACCTATATCTAGAAGACTAGATGTACCCTACTATTCTAGACCTATCACTATGGCTATGTATGCATGTGGACTAAACTGATGAAGTGACCTCTCACTATAATTGTCAATAGAAATCCATGTGTCTGAATCTATTGAAGCACTATCACTGGTTTCACTATCAGTTTCCACACTATGCGATGTGCGAAGAGAAGTAGAGGACAAGCTGGGTGAGCTTTCCTCAAAATGTACATCCTTCTCCACAAAAATATGATGTGTCTCAGGACCTAGAAGTTTGTATTCCTTCACACTATCTTCATAAACAATGAAAGTACAAGGCCAAGATGATTGTGCCTTGCATCCCCTGGAAGATTTTTTTACCCATATAGGACAACTGAAGACTCTAAAGTGTGTCACAATAGGTTTTCTACCACAACATGCCTCAAAAGGAGTTTTTCCATCTAAGGTTGGATGAGGAGAACAATTAAGAATGTGAGTGGCACTAGAGATTACTTTCACTTCTAATGATGGATCTAGAGACTTGGCATGGATCATGCAACTTGCCATAGATTTAAGAGTGTGAATCCTCAAAGTTGCAACATATATCTTATGCAGACTAAATGTTGGTCGAGTTTGAAGATCGATACCCTTGAGTCTATAAAAGTCCATAAGTCTTCTATTCACATACATTCTACCATTGTCTATTTGGAGTACTTTGATGGCTTTCCTAGATTTTTTTTCTACATGAGCCTTGAAGTCTAGAACCTTGTCCAAAACTTCATTCTTGTTATGAAGAAAGTAGACCCAAGTGAACCTTGAAAATTCATCAACTAAGGTAAGTATGTAGCGAACCTGGTTGAATGCAAAAGGACTTGCTAATACCATGTGAACCATCTATAGAACACCTAATGCTCTAGAAGACTTCCCTCTTTGTAACTTCCCCTCTAGATGCATATCCACTAAATTTGTTGAACATTCACCCTTAGAAAAGTTGATTTGAGGTAGACCTTTAACCATGTGTTATGTGCAAATTTGTTGAAGGTAGTAGTAGTCAAGATGACCATACCACTCATGCCATAATTGCATGTTTGAATTTGATTGTGATAGCAAGGCCTTTGAAGGAGACTTGGGCACAAAATGAGAGAAAGAGTATAACCTCTTGTTATGATTCACTTTCCCCACTGCAACCAAGAAATTATCTTTGAGATTGTGCACCTTTACTGAGTTAGGAAGGAACTCAACTCTATGTCCATCTCCAAGGTGAGTTATTTGGTAGATTGAAAGGAGATTTGAACTTAGGTTTGGAAAATAGAGAACCTCTTGAAACTCTCCATTTTCCATCTCCATGTTTCCTTTTCCTTCAACTTCCATTTTACTATCATTTCCCATGAATATGTGTGGTACCTTGGATTGCTTCATTGAAGAAAAATCCTCCTTTGAAGAACCCATGTGATATGAGGCACCAGAGTCAAATATCCATTCCTTTGAAGAGTTTGAATTAGCCATGAGTGCTTGCCCTTTGCCCTTTGAATATGAAGGAGACCCTTTGTCCTTATAAGTAGTAGGCAATGGAACATTATGTTTCTTCATGATGTTAGTTAATTCATCAATCTTTTTGAGATAACACTCATGCTCTTCATGACCCGATTTCTTGCAATAAGCACACTTCTTCTTCTCCTTATTGTTGTACCCTTTCTTGTTAGAATTTGAGGACTTGCCTTGTTGATTGGATTGTGGTGTTGTCTTTTTTGCATCCTTTGATTTATCCTTCTTCCATTTCTTCTCACCCTTTCCTTCTGAAGATTGTGCAGCTGAATTTTGAGAACCCTCATTATTGGCGACCAATGCTTTGGACTGAGGTGATTTGAGAATCCCCAATTGATTTCAACTTCTTTTCTTCATCATCCAAAAATTTAGAATATTCATCAAAAGTGACTTTCTTATAGGAAGACCCTAAGGTAGTGTTTGAGGTGTTAAAAGAAGATACAAATGTGGAATACTCCAATGGCAGCTTGTTATGGATGAGATAGATCAGTCTGTCATCTTTGATAGAACTCCCACAATTAGTAAGCTTTGTCCTTAGTTCATTCACCTTGATGATGAAATCCTATATAGATTCATATGACTTAGCATCTAAGGAAACAAGCTCATCTTCAATTTTGAACACATTCTCTTTAGACACTTTACCATAAAGGCTTTTGAGGGCATCCCAAGCTTCCTTGGATGCAGTACACTTCTTGATTTGATACATGATCTTATCATCTACCCCCAAACATATATCACCTAGGGCTTTCCTATCCATTGCTACTCATGCTAAAATATCACTTACTAATGCATTATCACCTGCTAGTTTAGGAAGAGTACCATCTACATATTGTGAAACTCCATTATGCATTAAGTGACACAACATTTTGATTGACCATGAAGCATATTTATGAGGAGTTAATTTAGGAAACTTAAAGTTGTCATAATGTAGAAAATGAAAGAAAAGTGTAGAAAAGAGAGATCACAACACCAAGAGCACCCCCCCTTTTCACTAAATCAAGAAACCCCCCCAACATAGATGCTTTGGGCACTTTATCAGTAGTGCAATTACAATGGGCCACTTGCCAATTTTGGCCTTCATAGACTTCTAATTTTTCTTGTTACAACTTCTTAATGGAGTACAAATCTGAAACTTTACAATGTGTTACAATTTTGAAGCATTACAAAGCAAAGAAAGGCCCCATTTCTGAAAGTGACACTTTTGTTCAAAAAACACTATAATATGATAGCAGATCTAAAAAGTAGACAAAAAATAATGCACTTTCAAAAAAAATGAAACCTATTTTCGACTCCAGATGTGCCTATATGGAGCGTTTGAAGTTGCAAAATGTAAGATTATGCATGTATAGTCACCAAAAAATGCAAATTTTGAATAATCCCTGCACCAAAACTAGAAATAGCTACACCACTAAAAAAATTTGAAAATTCTACCCAATTTCAAAAAAAATCACACCGGATTTGGAGTTCAGATGTCCGAGTTATGGCCTCTCAAAGTCAAACTACAAAAATGAAAATCAATCTGGAGAGGGGTTGCATCAGTGAAATACAGGCTCAAATTTGATGGTCATATGACCATTGATGTAGTTTTCAATTTTCACAAGAATGAAGTCCAGAAAGGCATCACATTTAATATATCAAAAGATGACATCAGCAATGTGAAAGCCTATGATGGCGTCAGCAATGAGGTGGCAATAAAAAATTGTACAGAATTATATGGTCTATATGGAAAAGGCCTACATGGCATGGTGATGTGGCATATAGATAATTGGGTTATGAGGTAGGTAGGTACACTTATGTGTCACTTTATGATGTGGTGCTATCTTACTGCAAACTATATTTTGATTGTGCAGTCGAATTGTGCCACATGTTAACTGCCTCGAACACTGCATGGTGAAGATTTGTAGGTTGTGAGAACTTTGAACATGTTTCCACTGAGAGGGTATATTCTGATAGGATTTCAACTCATGTTTGTGGATTTCCTTCTCACTTTGCTAGAGGTATTGTACGTTGGAATCTTAACCGCTCTGTCGGATCTATGAAAGTCACCGGGGGTTTGAGTTTGATAGCCAGAAAACCTTTTAACAACATGGGTTGTATTACTCAGGTGCCAGAGTTAAAAAACCCTATGGGAGCTTAGGATTATGGTCCCACATGCATGGTGTGTGTGCTTAATGCACTATTTAAATGGATTCAGCCACGAATTGTAAGTAAAAGGATGCCATCGGATGTATGGGCTATGGTCGCCAGAGGGGTTGTGTCTGTCAGTAACTATTGTTGTCAGAATTCATAGAGTGGAATGAGTAGTATGACTACTACATAGTGTAGGTCAGATTTAAAATAGCCCACTGAATATAAAAATTCCCTACGAAATTAAATAAAAAAATTCCACCAAATACATAGCTGAGCCAGGGTGTCACTGCTCGATTTGGCAAAAAAAAATTCTCTGCTAGGCAAATTAATAAATCTAAAAATAATAATTCAAAAAATACCCAAAAATGGTAGAGATGAATTAATTCAAATTTGAAAATCAAACAATCAGATCAATGAAATAATCAATACCCGAATTACAAATTAGAGCCTTCGAGTTTCAATTTGTAAAAAAATTTTGCCTCATAATCAACTTTCACCCAATATAAGAAAATTTGGAGTTGATTTTCACCAAATCAAAACTTTGAACATAACGGTGAGGTCAGATATAGCTCTAAATGCTCCCAATTTCTGTAGATCCTCCAGATTCATGTCAAGGTGTTGAAGCATGAACGGTCTTGAATGACTATGTGATGAGAATCTCCCTCAGCTTTGATACCATGTAAGAATTTGGCTTAGGCCAGAATTCACCCAAGAACTAAAGATCTCAACACAAGCACACAGTAGACCAAAATAGATAGAGTATGATTAGAATGACGATATTCATTCAATATGCCAACTTAGCCAACTTGAGAGTACACTAGGAGTGCCTGTATATAAAGGCCTTAGGATAGCTTCTAAAATGCATAGAAGTCAGCAATATAATAAGTCATACAACTAGGCACATGTCCACTAGATATGGGATATCCTCCATTGAGCACAAGATTAAGTGTGATGATGTGAGGATAAGCCTACAATGGTGTAGCATGCAAATCAGTGGTGTAGACAACATGTGCTAAATGAGGAGTGCAGATAATTGTGTTGTCAACATGACAACTTAGTAAATGATGCATACTCCTATGTTGTAGACACCATGTGCATAATTAGAGTTGTGTAACTCATGAGAGTACACAAACTCCTAAGTATATCACCTAAGATAATAAATTAATGCAAAATAATTAAATAATGCATTAACCTAAATAAACTTAAGTGTAATAAGTAAATACTTATTTACACCAACAATAATAATAGAAATTAGTAATAGATTTAAAATACTTACCTATTAAATCTCTTTCCATGTGAATAACCTCATTACATATGAAGCATCTACCTCTAAACTCATGTCATACTTCCTTGGGTGGTTCATCTTGCCTAGGCTTATCAACTTGCTTTTTTTTCTTAGGTTCATCTTGTTTTGGTGACAAATTAATTAATTCTACTTCCTTTGATACTTCAATAGATGTGCTTGATTCTACCATACTTAGATTAGATTCCTTGGAGGATTTACTAACTGGATCTGATTCTCTTATGATTTTAACTTTCTTGGCTGATTTTTCTCCAATCAGATATCCAAGTCTTGACTTGTCATCAGAAGGTCTCTAGTGAAATATATGTTGAACTATCTTTTCACTACTGGAATAAAGTTTCTCTAACTATTTCTTAGCTTGTTTCAATTCTCCTTTCACTATGATATTATAATTTTCTAATTTTGCATGCTCAATCTTGATAGTATCTAGTTCAGATGTAACTTAACTAGAATCTAAGGTTTGCATTCTTAGTTTTTAGTTGAGGATTATTCTTGCCACTATTTTTCTTAAGACTCAACTTAAGTTCAACATTTTATTAGTTCATGTTTCAAAATCTCATTTTCTTTCTGGAGATTTCCTACTTCATCATTGTCTATCAAAATGTCTAATCTAGTCTATGGAAATGTTTAATCTTGTCTTTCAGTTTAGCAATGAAAACTTTTGCATCTTCATGTTTATCTTTCAGGTTACCTCTTTCTTTAGTAAAAAGGACAATCTACTCAATAACTTCTTCAAGGATTTTATTTGGCTATTCTATATCTTTAGGGATCTTACTCAATCTATTAAACTTCTTCTGAGTAATAGGACTCTAATACCCATTGTTAGAAATAGATAATACTGAGATGTGGTGAGGTCAATCAGTATTCTAAAAACTTTTTCCCATCACTAAATATTGTTAATTACTTTATAATTTTCATATGAAAGTAAACCAACAATGTTGAATAGTAAATATAACCATGCACATGGACAACTCATAACACCATTATTTGTTAACTAGGGAAACCTTGGCCAAGGTAAACCCTCGGTGGGCATGATACCGACTAGATGATTCACTAAACATTAGGATCCTATTAGGGATATTTACCCTGTTAGAAGTCTATGAAGTATATATAGTGTCTTGAGTCCCTATTAGGAGACTAGATCTATTAAAAGCCTCAACCCTATCAGGAGTTGCTTCAACCCTATTAGGATTTGGTAGAATAAATACAATGTATGCAAGAAGACCTCACTGCCCTAACATATAATTATACAATTTAGTTCTTCACAAGAACAGATATACATAGAATACTGATGTCTATTATATTTTTCACTTGCTCTAATCAAACATTAGTTTTCATATCATCAACTTCACAAATATTGCATGGATCAAATATGTTGCACAAATCACATATCACATATCGCTCTTGTGCGACAAACTTATCTTTGCAAGATAAGATCTTTACTTATACCTCACATCTTCATAATTCTTTTCCAATGCAAGAGCATTGGGATTGAATTTTGGTAGGGTTATTCTTTTCATGGTTAGGAATGTTTTGGAGACACATTGGAGAACCTTTTCTCATGATTGCATAGAGATTGGATGGATCGAGTTGAAATCGAAGCCGTTTTACCTTGCTTCTCAAGATATGTTTTTAGGTGCCTATTGTAGGCCACATAACTAATTTTATACAATTATTTAGAGGATGAAAATTTAAAGGATTGAATAGGGCCTATAGTAATACCTACAATTTTAAGTATAATTTCTAATTTTATTAGATCTAAGAGATATCATGATTTTACTCAAGTATCAATTTTTGTGTATTTAATTATTGTTGGAGGGCATTTAATTTATGTATGGGTATTAATTTGTGTTCAAGGCCAACTTGTGGCTTATATTAGTATAAGTAGGGGTATGGTGGAGTCTTTTATTCATTCATTTATGGATTGATTCATTCATTTGAAGGAGGAGTGAATGTGGGAGCAACTGAAGGGCAAGTTTTAATAAGTCTATGGACATAGTGTCGAATGTGAGGTAGTCTATAGTAGGATTGTGATGAAGTTGCGAGTGTGTGGACAGAGTGCCAAATGTGAGGTAGTTTACACTTAGATCTTAGATCTTGGAGAAGAGCTAGGGTTGGGGCTAGAAAACAAGGAGGTTTCTTGGTGGGCTTGCAAGCACAAGTTTAGATTTCCTTGGCAGTTTCTTCTAGATTGTTGTTATGTTACAAATCTAGACTAGCTAGGATTAGTGTTTGGGTTGGATCTTGAGGAATCTTGCAAAACTAATTTTTTAATTTCTATTTGTATTTGGACCTAACTTGGAAGGCCTTATAGTTGGGCCTATTGCATCTAATCATTTATATCTTATGAAGAAATTATTGTATTTGGTATTAGATCTTGCATTATTGTTTCTTATTCTTTTGTTTCTACTATGTGGTTGTATTACTAGGGGCTAGGACATCTCCTTTGGGGACACTCCTACCTTATACTATTATAGATGGTATCAAAGAATAGTTTTTCTTGAGCATGTAGATAGATCACCAAAGTTATGGTAGTTTCCACCAAGACTTGGGTTAGAGAAGTAGATCTGAGATGATCTTGATCTGGTAGTGGATTCTCTTTCTAGAGTCTTAGATCTCTTTGTTGCAAGGTGAAAATTTTTGATTTTGACTTTCAATTTTAGAGGGCTTGTAGATGGATTTTTGGATGTAGAGATGGAAGACTAATCTTGTTAAGGTATGATCATAGAGAGTTTGTGGATTGCAGATCTATGGTCTTGGACTTGTGATGTGGTTCCTAATTGTTCATGCGAGGCAGCATGTTACAATCTAACTTGAAAATAATTCAAGGTTGTCACAAAAAGTGTGGGAAGGATTTTTTGTAGAGGGTTTGCAAAGATCTTGGGAGATGGCTCTGAGAGGATTGGACCCTAAGATTATTGTGATTCTTTGTGATGTGGTGGAGAGGAATTTTTCTAAGATGTTTGCTTGGTTTGAAGCTAGTTTGGCTGATTGAGCTAAGGAGGTGGTTGCTTGGTTTAAAACTAATTCAGATGATTGAGATAAGGATGAGATGAGGAAGGCATTCCATAGATTTTTGTGGAGCTGGAGTCTACCAATCTTTAAGAGAATTGTTTGGCCAATTAAGAGAGTTATTTGTTAGAGAACATGGCATAGCAAGGTCAAGGTGGAAGAGGTTGATTTTGTTGATCAATTTGTGGAGCCTAATACAAAACCTATTGAGAAACTAGAGGTTGTTGTTAAGGGTATTCCTAAACTTTTTGATGTTGGGATGGAGATTGGTTTTCATGATCAGTTGGTTGAGTCTGATGTGGAAATTGTAGAGCACTTGGTCATGGATGATCTAGTTACTATTAGTGGTGAGTTATGTATTGCAGAGCATCTTGTTGTGAGAAATGATATTTTTGGTGTGAGTTTGGAATATGTTTCTAAGCAGTTAAATATTGTTTCTAATGTGGGGTTTTTTGCTACTACTGTGGATTCACTAATTGCTTATGTGGATAAGGGTTTGCCAATGAAGCATTATGTTCAATTTGTTCTAGGGAGTGAGCATGCTAATTGGATGGTTGAGATTTTTTTGTTTGATAGAATGATATAGATGTAGATGATCTACAAATTGGGTTTCTTGTCCTTGTTGGAGTGGAAGCCTTTGGTGAAGATGAAGATGGTTCTTTCTCTTTCTTTGGGCATCAAAGTGTGGGACACACTTTTCTATTTACCTGAGGAGTTTGATGTACGAGCATTGAGGTTAGATTTTGGTGGAGTTATACTTTTCATGATTAGGGATGTGTTGGAGACACATTGGAGAACCTTTTCTCATGATTGCATAGATATTGGATGGATTGAGTTGAAGTTGGAGTCATTTTACCTTGCTTCTAGAGATATATTTTTAGGTTCCTATTGTAGGCCATGTAACTAATTTTTTGCAATGAGTTAGAGAATGAAAATTTTTGGAATTGAAGAGAGCCTAGAGTACTACCTATATTTCAAAGAAAAAGTTCTAATTCAATAGGAGCTAGGAGATATCAGAATTTTACTAGGGTATCAATTTTTGGGTATTTAGTTATTGTTGGAGGCTGACTTTTGGCATTTAACTTATGTATGGGTATTTAATTTGTGTTCTAGGCTAACTTGTGGCTTAGATTGGTATAAGTAGGGGTTTTGGTGGAGTCTTTTATTCATTCATTGATGGAGTCATTCAAAGGAGGAGGAGGAGTGAATGTGGTAGCAACTAAAGGATGAGTTTTCCTAAGTCTATAAACAGAGCACTGAATGTGAGGTAGTTTATAGTAGGATTGTGATGAAGTTGTGAGTGTGTGTATAGAGTGTCAAATGTGAGGTAGTTTACACTTGGATCTTGGATCTTGGAGAAGAACTAGGGAAGGGGTTGGAAAACAAGGAGGTTACTTGGTGGGCTTGCGAGCACAAGTTTAGATTTCCTTTGCAATTTCTTTCAGATTGATGTTATGTTATAGATCTAGACTAGCTACGATTAGTGTTTGGGTTGGATCTTGAGGGATCTTGTAGAACTAATTTTGTAATTGCCATTTGTATTTGGCCCTAACTTGGAAGGCCTTACAACTGGGCATATTGCATGTAATCAGTTATATTTTATGAACAAATTATTGTATTTGGTGTCAGATCTTACATTATTATTTCTTTTTCTTGTGTTTCAGCTGTGTGGTTGTATTATTGGGGGCTAGGACATCTCCTTTGGGGATACTCCTTCCTTGTGTTGCATCATTTTCCCAGTTGGCCTTTATGTCTTCACATTCTTGACATAATATAAAATAACTTACGAAATAATATCCACATAGTTAGATCATCTTGACTTAGTAATTATTTTGTAACCAATATAATTCCTCAACTCTGTCCTACTCTTTTAAATACCACACTAGTATTTCAATCATAACTCACTATGTACTTTTTTTACACACCTACACACTAGTACATAGCATCATGATAATGTCATAGAGCTTTCCTTAACTACACATGAGCTAACTCTTAATGAATCATTTGTACTCATCTCATATATTCTCTATGCTATTACAAACTCCCTAACACTTAGACAATTTTCTATCTCTAAATGCATAAATGAAATGTTGAATACATGTTACCATAAATCAAAACCATCAACACATCTATTTGACCATATTTCCAATATATTTATTGCATAGATGCTGCTAATATTGATTAGTGAATCTAAGAAGATGGCTTAATTTTTGTTAAAAGACAAAGATTCATTTCTCAAAGGGTTGCTAAGAAAATCAATAAAAGAGATGACAATGGGGAGCTTATCAGTGAATCAGAACATGAATCGAATAGCTATTTGAACCTACAAAGTGAGTTATAATCATATAGATCAAAACCCTACTATTTTCTTTCTAATCATTGTAAATAGTTTGTATTGAAATCCTTTTAATAGAGGTTAACCTAACAGTCATTTAAAAGACTTAATAGTCTATGTAAATCCTTTGGCAAGGTTACATTTGAAATGGAATGATCAAAGTCCTTTGAGAAGGCCACTCCTAACATGGTGATTAAATCCTCTAACTAGATCACATTTAATATTGTGTGTTGTAACCTCTAGTAAGGTTGGCTCCTATTAGAGCTCACTTTGAAAGAGCAAAATAGTGGTGACATGTTGGGGGTAGTTTTTCCTAGATTGGGTTTCCATGTAAAAATCCTAGTGTCGAACTTGTGTTGAATTCTTTATATGTTTTACATTTGATAAATTTTGCATTCAAAAAAATGTGTTATGTTTGGGATAGTAATTTTATCACTACAGTGGAGACTGGGCAACAACAAGATAAGCATAACAATGAATGTTTTATGCTTGATTGTTCAAATCTTACTTATGGACCTTGAGTAACTAATTCACCCCGCTCCCCCTCAATTATTCTAAACATTTCTAAAAATTTATACTCAAAGGAGACACTCTTTTCCTTACTCTTCCAATTTCAATTGTATAATCTTTTATCATTCATTATCTATCTCCTACAACTATTCTCAACATACTTTAACTTTGCCTTCATACTAAATCATCACATTAATTATTCGTTACAAAAACCACCATAGATACAAGAATGGGAGTTATCTCAAGAGTATTATTATACCACACTTGTTTTATAGATACTTATGATCTCATTTTACTTTATTCCTATCTATCTTGTCTTAATGTAGAATGATCCTCCCATTTTATTTTTTATGTCTTTTTCCTAGTAGTCTTGAATAAATAGTGACCTTGCTTGTTTCCTTATGAAAACATATCTCAAGAATGACGTTTGGTATTTTTCAAGATACCTAAAATATTAGTAAGGCTATTTTACTACAATGAGGTTAAACACTTCTACTAAAATACCTAAAGGGTCTATAGTCTATTGATATATTCTCTGAAAATTCTTACAAAAATAATGAATCATCTCTCAATAGTGATTCTTTTGATGCACCACCTTCTTCTTTAGTCCTTCATCTAGAACTATGTCATTCATAATTTCCTTGTGTCTTATCTCCTTAGTTCTTCTCCATGTAACCTTAGTGTATATAGCTCCTTCCTTCCTGATGGGACTTAAATTTGCAAGTGAATTTTGAATACTATATTGAGAGGGCTTGCTAAATGAACCCTTATAAGAGCTTTTCATGCATATGTACCTGGATGCTATTTTGAGACCAATGATGCATTTTAGTTGTTCCAAACCTTTAATTTAGCATGTTCATGTGTTTCATGATGATAAGTTACCATTCCAAATCATTTCGTGAAGTGCCATTTTGAGCATTTGAAAAATCTAAACTTTTTGCCTACGTGTCAAACAAGGTTAGAAGCCTACTTTGCATTCATATATCTTCCACCTGGTTAAGTGGAAAAACTCACCATTTTAGGAGAGTCTAGTAATGCATAATAGAGAACCTAGTTTCCATATTTTGAGTTATTCCAATAAGTTCTGATAGAGTTTTGAACTACTCAAAGTTGGTTGTTTAGTGTTGTCACGTTGATGAACATTGTTAATAATTCTCGGAAGCCCTATTTGAAAATTTGTATTTTATGACCCATTGAGAACCTTGCATAAATGTTCATACCATTGCATTGTATTCATAAAATATATCCTATGTTTACATTTTTAGGGTCTCATGAATCTATTTGATAAGTTTCTCAAATTGATTCCATTTGCAAAAAACTCAGAGTTACCCAGATGTCTTTGTTAGAATATATAGTCCACCAATATAATTGAGAGGGGGGTGGTGAATTAGTTATTCAACTAATATTACAATTATCAACCTTATTAGATTTTAACCATATGACCAATATAATAAAAAACCACAACAAGATACTCATGCACAATAACAATAGATATGTTAACTAGGGAAACCCTTGATCAAAGGTAAAACCCTATTGGGGATGGTACCTATTGGTGTTTTGAAACAATATAGTTTCAAATTACCCCGGTGAGAACAAGATGCATCTAGGGGCAACTACTTGCCATCTTCAACATAACTTTTTAGACATTGGGCCAACTATAAGGCTAGACCCTTTTTCTACTTTAGGCTCTACAAAACCTAGGCAAGTGTACCTTAGATTCACTTATATAGTACCAGTGCTAAAACATACACTTGAATCTTGACAAAGAAAATAAAAACCCTAAATCTTCTAATACTTATGCAAGGATCTCATACATAGAATAGCTGGTAACATCGCCAAATAAATTGTTAAGCTAAGTGATGGAATCTTTTTAATTCATTCAACATTAAAGGGAAAGATATTTGATTAATGATGTTGATTTCATAAAAACCCCAAACATGTAGTAGTATGAACAAGTTGATCCTATAGCTGATCAGTGCCTCATCTATTGGGAAATTCCACAAATTAAACACATACATTTGTGATAATAATGACATATTCCATACACCAAGATATCAGATATGTCTTGTCACCTTGTGAATCAGACATCAATGTTCATCAATACCTCATTCTCATGAAGCATCCTTCTCAAAATAACCAACAACCCTATCAAATACATCAAGCATTTACATGGCCCTTTATTCCAATAGAAAAATATATCAGACATAAAACATTAAGGGAATACAAATGGATCATAGTTCTTTGTCCCTAAACCACATAAGATTGCAGATTACAAAGATAGGAGATGAGAATCAAAATGAAACTAAAGAGATTCTTACTCATTTGTATTCATTTCTTTCAAACTATGCATTCAGATGCATGAAATTAAAACATAGAAATTCCTAATAGATTAGAACTAGCTATATTATCTTCACTATTGCTATTCATACAAGAGAAATATGCTAAAGAATGTGGTATCATAGTGATGATAATACATCAAGACTAGAAGCCTGGTCTCACAAATATGAGAAAAATTGAGATTGGAACACACATGGTATCACAATAGTTAGTAATTTTCTCCAAAACTAGAACCAATTGGTTTTATAGTGAAAAACTACCAACCCTTACAATGGATGAGAAAGAGGAAGATATAGAGGAAGAATGGGATCCTAGATCTGATTTGGAAGTGACATGTGTCCACTTGAATCTCCATTCTTTTTATTTGTAAAACATCTCTTCTTTCTACACCTAAAATCTAATTTGGTTTTCATCATTATTCTATAATAAACTTGGAAATATCTCTTATGAATGATGAAAACCCTTGTCTCACCAAAATATTTAAAATGCATCATGAAATGTTGATAAAATCTAGATTTAACTAATTTGAAGGTGATCAAACTTGACCCTAACTGCATTTTTACTGTCTCTTACACACATTCAACTCATCATCCTACTAGAAAACACATTTAAACCTCAATACCTAAATACGGTTGCAAACTGAGAATCTAGGATAAAACCTCATATAACCTAAATAGATGGCTTCTAGTGCAAAAACAAACTCTATAAATGAAAAATTTGTCTTCTCCCAGTTGCAGTGATATATAATATTGCTATATTTGCCCATTAGAAACACAAAGAAACCCATTTTCAAAAACATGTCTCTGCTATAGGTCTTTGGTCCACACTTCATTTTAAATTTTTATGCACAAATTTTACATGTTTCCTAAAGTTTAAAATTTAGGTTTTATCCTTTTTGAATTAAAAATCTACATGGATTCTTTAAAAAATCAATTTAAAAATTACCTTTTTAATCAATTTGATTTCCTACCTTACCCATGAATTTTGAGTCAACCTAGTTTGACTTCTTTTTTGCCACATGGCAACATGCCATTGGTGAGTGTTTTCTACATCATCCTCTACCAAGTGCCACATGGTACCTTCTGACTGGCTAACATATCATTGCCATGTGTCAGCTTCTTATTTGTTACCTATATCACTCTATCACTACCACATCACTTACTAACTCGATTACCACTAGAATGCCACTGGAAAGCCATGTCATCATTGACCAAGGCCCACTACCCACATGTAAGCTAAGTGCTTCCTTGCATTACATTTAACTGGCTACTAACTATGCATGTGGGGATGCACCTTGGCAACACATGTCTCCCATGCCATGTTAGTGCACCACAATTCATGCCCAACTAGAGCACATCTTACCACTTGTCATCTTAGGATTCATTGTTAATGTGCCACTTGTTAGTATTTGATTAATTAGAAATCCATGTCATTTCTTTGTCATCGTGCTTTTTTGAAATTTGTTTCCCTCCAAATCTAGCCAGCTGGGGTCCACCACACAAGCTTGTGCTTCCAAAAGCACTTGTTTCTTTAAGACACTTATGGTATGATTGGTGTAGTATTTAAACAGTAAAAGTCACAAACACATCATGGATGTGGGATTATATTTTTATCTTTTCTTCCATCGTACTGCACTTTAATGGCGTCCAATAATTCTACCCATTGCCTTCATTCTATATTGAGAATTAATTGATTCTTCATGCACATGGAGTGACCTGTGACTTCTAGGAGACCAGCAACACATGGGCAGTGAAAATTCAAAGCAACCTTTCTCCAATTTTCATGCACAAGGAATTTTTCTTCCTATTTATTTATTTACACCTTAGATTTTCTTTAGATTCCACCTGCATGCATGGTTGATGGGATGCTCCTCAAAGTTTAATATAGCTATCGTTGTCTTCCCACGATTTTTGCTCGTGTCTTCATGGGTCGTCCAAGCTTCTTCTTTTGCATTTTTGGCCCATCCAATTACTATGATTTTTTCTACCTCTTACCAAGCTATGCATCAACACTCCAATGATAATAAGAAATATCCTTGAGTCTGATAAGGCCCAAGGATGAATAATTGCCTAGCTCCATTGATATCCTTCTGCTGAAATTATTGTATTCCAAAGAAAATTGTTGAAGGAATTTTAGTTGGCCAAACATGACTGGGATATTTCCACTTAATGAATTCTCCTTCACTTGTACAAGCTACAGAATAGTAAGATCGTCAAGCTCTATGGGAAAGGAGCCTGTGAGATAATTATATGAAATGCTCAGTTGGGTTATGTACGGAAGTTGGCCAAGTGATTTGGGAATATTATCAGTGAGGGAATTCCTATAGAGGGCTAATATGGTGAGAGATGATCCATGCATATATTCTATTTTTAATGTTCAAGATTTTTTTCTTCAACATAACCCACACACCCAAGGGCCAAAGACGAGCTTTCTTCTTTTGACCAATTTGATGAGCATGATCCTCTACTTACTGATTCATTAATATTGAATGCCCAAATGATAGAAGGGATTCAATATATACTTCATCACACACTACTTCTCCTTCATGTGGGCCTCTATTCTTCCACATGATTGCACATATCTTGAAGAAAGGCATCTGCATTTAAACAATTGAGCAATAACAACAAGATGTTGTCTTACAAAATGCAGGGCACTAGCTAAATGGTTATATCAACAATATTCTAAGCCTAGTTAATGCATTTGATAATAAGCTCCTTCATCATTATTCCATGAGTCAAGGCTTCTCAATATCTATAAGGAATCATTGGTAAAATAAAGAGTTTCTAATAATAGTAAATCATTATTAAATTAATCCATGATTAAACCATAATCCAACTAATTTAGTCAAAACTTTCTAAGCAAATGTTCCTTTGAATGTAAATTTATTTCTTTTATAACTTGGCACCACACTTGTAACCAAGACTAATTTTCATTTTCTAATCAAGCTCAAAAAAATTTAATAGTGTTTCCTATAGAAATGTATTCCAAGAGGTAGCATTGAATATGAAGAGGAACCTAGATTTCTAAATGGTTTTCAAATACCAACGCAAGATAACACTCCAAAACCATGGTCTTTGCTAGCATAATGGAATATCATTAACAACAATAAAGTATTGGAGGATAAGATGGCACTCCTTTCACATGCCTCAAGCATGCTCTCTCATTTTGCATCTGTTGTCTACACTTGGTAAATGTTGAGGAAATATGGAGGCGAGTATGTAGGGTGTATGTTATGGTGTTAGAAACCTACAGACTAATCTCAATTACATCAATGGTAAAAAAACTTTCTTAGGAGGTGTGAAGCTTAATAAGTCTATTTTTTTCTGCATTAGAAAACTTGCATCCATCAATAGAACTCGACCCCAATTTGAAAACTCTCTTGTGGATTTTCAACCTTCAATGCATTTCATGCACATGATCAAGCATTTTAATCACAACCTTTCCTGTACTCAACACCACTACCATTTCTTTCCTTTGTATTACAATATTTTAATAAATCAAATTCATTATAATCTCATTTATCCATATCAAAAACCTCATCATGTCTTACAGATCTGATGGAATTAGTCAGGCCGCAAAGTGGGTGTAGCTAAAAAAAAAACATTTTTAAACACTTGAGTCCTCAAAATGATTCATTATCATCTGGCACTAATTTGATCAAAATTTAATCATTGTTGCATCATTTAAAATCGAACTTCAACCTCTCCTGCAAACTGTCATTCTCATGCGAAAGGGTCCTTTGAATGGCTTCAAAAACTTATCTAAACACCTGATCAAGCTCTAAAATCAAACACACTTATTCTCTATTCCACATTTGTGCACCCTGTCAAATCTCATCTCATGAAAAATTCTCAGTCAAAATATATTGACTATTGAAGTTGCCCTCTTAGAATTGCCTACAAGACAACATGTCAAAAAACAATAAATTGATTTTAAAATTGGCTATGAAAACAAGGAAAATGGATACTTGGGGGCACAAAAATTGGGGCATTGGTTCACTTCCATGAGGAGAATATTAGTCTAGGATTAGAGATCATTATGAATAATTGGGTGCATTTGGCAAGTGGTCAAAGTTGGCTACTCAGATTTGCAGGACTGGAAACACTAGTAGAAAAGTGGTTTTTGCAAATGGAATGGACCTGGGAAAGTGTGCAGATGAATTTGTCAAGACTTGCAAACTGGCATACTTAAAGAATTTTTAGATTAGAATAAAATGGTACAATATATTCAATCTCGCCTATCACAAATTCAGAGTTATGACATTTGAAATAGGGGTATTGACCAATTTACAATTATTGACATCGGCAAAATTTACAAATTACATTTGGAATCACATTTGAAAACTGATCAAACGAATTTTTCATAAGCTCAAAATTAAAATGTAACAAGTCTTTGACCTCCAAAATGCAATAAAAAGGGAATTTTCTCATTTTAGTCAATAGGGTCAAAGTTATAACAAGTGAAACAAGGCCTCCTAGAATTCTGAACAATTTGCATTAGCATGACAACAATAAATGACCAAATTTAAGGGATTCAAAACCTAGTCAAAATACATTGAAACAAGTCAAAATTTGAAACATAGGTTCTTGATATGGATACTAAACACTCCCAAAGTGGTGAGTCATGAAATATTACTAGGTGCAAGATATTTAATTGCAAACAAGACCTCCTGTCACTGTTTGACACTTAGGTTAAAATGTAGATTTGGACATTGCTAAAAAAAAAAATCATCAAATGAGTCAGAATGGAAATTTATCTTCATGGGACGAGTGGATATACTAAATGTAAGGTGTTAGAAACATTAAACACCTCTTAGACCTAAAATGAACAGCCAGGTACACATGCATTAAAAAGCACTTATAGGTCTTAATTTCGTGAATGGTACTCAAAATTAGGGCTTCAATTTTGAGTCCCAATAGTGGCTCTTTCTAGGGATGCATTTCCCTTGCAGGCATGGAAAGGATTCAGATCTTTGGGGAAAAAATGCCACACACTTGACAAGAAAACTTCTCTTCAAATAGCTTATTGAAAGCGAAAACTACTCCTAAATTGTACAAACAATGGCTTGGGGCCACTAAACTTCAATAAAATCTTTTACCTATATCATATATGTAATTTTCATTTGCACTTTCATGAGGTAAGTTGGAAACATCATTTCTATTAGTTTCACCAATCAGATCAGCATTATGAATCAACTCATTTGGCAAAACTGAATCTACACATTCACTTTCATAATGCATATAAAAACTCTGATCATTCTCTACAAATTGCTCATTATGAAAGTACTGATCAGCATGCTTAAAAATATCAAACTCAAATTGAAACTCCCCTTCATTTAATGAATCATGCATGCTATCAGTCTTGAATATGAAAGCTTCATACTCAACTTGGGGAAAAAGATCACACATACCTTGAAATTGTGTATCCTTATGTATAACTAGATGGTACTCAAATGAGCAATCAGATTTGTACTACAAATTTCATCAATGTCAACATCTATAACTAATCTAGAGTCATCCCATAGTTCCTTGAAATCAGCAAGTGGACTAGTCATCACATTAGAGTATTCACCATAAAACTCATTGCAAGGTGTATGCTGATTTTCAAAAAAAACTTTGTCAAACACCTTGTTATCAACATTATAAGATGAAACATCATCATCATAATCATTCTTACATCTAGAAGAAGAATAATCTAATCTCTTACAGCAGTAGGATAATGTATCATCATTAAACTCATCCTCAATTAAATCTAAATATTCCACGTGCTCTTCAAAAAGTAGGTTGATAACTCCATGCAAAGATCCTTTGTATACATTATGACAAGTGATGTGTTGATCAACATCAAGTTCTTCACCATACAATGGATTCATGAAAACTTTGAAAGCATTTCTAACATCATTGTCGTGAACATTTTCAGCATATGAAGAAGCAAAATCAGAATCATCACATAAAGACACACCATCCACTCCATCAACAAAGCATGTAGAATATAAATCAAAGTTACTTTCATTGTCTTCATTAAGATGATTCAAATATCTTGCAAATAAATCATCTTTCATCTTACCAATAGGTGCTGATGCATTAATCCTAGGATCATTCACATGTTGCTGATTAGTACTATATACAACCTTATGACATTCATCTACACAACTATGCAATTCATCCTTATAAATGATCTCTTTGTCCTCATATTGTGTAGACAACTCTTCTTCTCAACTTTCAACCTTAAGCTGATTTGTATAATTTTGAAATGAAAATTCACTTTCAAATCTAGAAAAGGAACTCATACCTTTACTTGCATAAGAGTACTTACTTCCATTATTTATTTCTTCTTCCCAATTTGCATTAGACTCGTATGAAGACAAACATGTACTACCACTGTCCTCTTCTTGACTTGATTAACAACTCTCATCATTGTCTTCACATGATTCTTCTTCATAACATATTGGATCAAAAAAATTTCCTTCATCACTTGAAACATAACTTTTAGCTTCTTCATCCTCATACCAAGATGAATACCTTTCAACTTCAAGGTTGCCAACATTCTCAACACAATGCAATCCATTAATAGGAGAAGAAATGATTAAAATTATTTCTTGCATATCTAACTGATCAAGTGAACTAACTCAGTCATTTGCTACTATAATACTACAAACATGTGCACTATTTTCAACAAGGAAAGGATCTTCTCCTCTTTGCAACAAAAAATCTTCATTTGCAAATGTCTTTAATTTTGAATTTTCAACTAAATTATCTACAATAGTAGGAGTACCTACTTGCTGATCTGAATTTGAACACTCTTTATGAAATTGATTTGTCCTTTGAACCTCATCTTGCTGGCAAACATTTCTAGAGAAATGACTCCTAGTTAAGCCATACTTTACATTATTTTCAATCTCTATCGCTATCATGAATTCCTGATGCAAAGTCATAAGTTCTTTATCTCTTAATAGATAACTTATCTTTTTGTCAAATGCATCAAGATAAACCACTAAACACACTTGATCATTCAGCTTAAAATTTTAAGGAATCTCATTCAAAACTTTTACAAATCTTATATTAAATTTAGGAACTAATTCATCACTCCTGATGTGAATCTTCAATAACTTCTCAAAATAATCAAAGATGCTTACTCTTTCTAGGAATTACTTCATGAAGGCTGAATTTAATTCATCCCAAGATGAAATAGAACATTATAGTAGAAAATAAAACCAATCCCTAGTGTTGGGACTCAAAATCGAAGCCCTAATTTTGAGTACCATTTAAAAATCAAGTTCTATAAATGCTTTTAAATGCATGCATACCTGGCTATGCTTGTGAGGCCTAAGAGGTGTTTAATTTTTCTAACACCTTGAATTAATTATGTCTATGTGTTCCATGAAGATAAATTTCCATTCCAAGCCATTTTGTGAAGTCCTATTTTGATCAATCTTCAAAGTTGCATTTTTTACTAAGTGTCAAATAGCGATAGTAGGTTGTGTTTGCAATTGAATATCTTGCACCTAGTGATGTTTCATGACTCACCACTTTGGAAGTATT
The DNA here is from genome assembly GCA_028749045.1 of Cupressus sempervirens. Taxonomy (NCBI): domain Eukaryota; kingdom Viridiplantae; phylum Streptophyta; class Pinopsida; order Cupressales; family Cupressaceae; genus Cupressus; species Cupressus sempervirens. Next base: position 26,556,421 of record CM053785.1, on the reverse strand, counting down.
TAGTTTCCATGCCAAAGAGCCTATGTTTCATATTTTGAGTCATTTTGAATCTGTTTGCCTAGGTTTTAAATCCCTCAAAGTTGGTCATTTATTGTTGTCATGCTGATGTGAATTGTTCAAAATTCTAGAAGGCCCTCTTTGACTTGTTATAATTTTGACCCAGTTGACCATAATGATAAAATTCCTTTTGTATTGCATTTTAAAGGTTAGAAATTTACTATTTTAAAATTTTGATCTTGTGACAAATTCATTTGATTAGTTTTCAAATGTGATTCCAAATGCAATTTGTGATGTTTTATTAGTGTCAAGAAGTGCAAATTAGTTAGTACCTATGTTCGTGATGTCATAACTCAAAATCCATGATAGGTGAGATAAAATGGATTGTAACACTATGTTGTCCTCTAAAAATACTTTAAATGTGCCAATTTTTAAGTCTTGACAAATCTATCTGCACACTTTCCTAGGTCCATTCCATTTACAAACACTACTTTTCTGCCAGTGTTCCCAGCTCTACAAATTCGAGTAGCCCACTTTGACCATTTTCCAAACCCATCTAGTTATTCTTCATGAGCCCTAATCACAAAATCATATTCCCCTCATGACAATGAACTATTTCCTTGGTGTTCAAGCCCTTCAGTGCCCATTTGCCCAATTTTCAAAGTTAAATCCAAATCCACTTTGTGGTTTTCTAACATGTTTATTTGCAAGTGATTTTAAGTAAGCAACTTTGGAGGTTGATATCTTTTGACCCTGACATCATCATGTGACAAGATTTGGTAGGCCTATTAAATATGTCAAAAAGTCAAGATATCCATAATTTTAGAGCCTGACTAGTTATTTATGTTAGTTTTTAAAGCTAGCCGACAAGCCCTATTAGCACAAAAAAAAAGTTTGTAGAAAAATGAAAAATTAGTTCTAAATAATGGTTTAATGGTTTAATTTGAATCCATCTAATACCTAATGTTCATCAGATCAGTTTTCAGGTATCAGGTGTTTTACTTCAAAAAAAAAATTAGCCAAACCCACTTTGCGGGTCTGACTAATTGTTTCAGCTTGATGAAATTGTGTATGGATTGAGGATGCTTAGGTTGCAATTCGTGAACACAATGGATTTCCATTTTCATGATTATAAATATGAATATTATTTTCATTGAATAAAAGGGTTTTTGTTTCTTTCTTATTTGAAAATTGGCAATGTGTTAGGGTTCCATTGAATAAAAGGGACTTAACATAAGCATATTCAATGAATCAAAATGAAAAGTTTATTTTTGGATTGTCATGAGATTATACAAAGGTGTAGACTCAACATGAATATGGACTTTTTTATAAGTAAATCTGACATATCTTACTAATGTAAAGACTTATGGATTAAGTTTGAAAAAGCTGACTTTTTTTTGCCTATACTTGCCTTGTTGTTGCACCAATTTTTGGCTGCCCCATTCAACATAAGCAATATGTGTATTTTTGATGGGTGCAAGAGCACTCTGTGGATCCCTAGCACAATATGAAAGTGTAAAAAGAAGTAGTGGTGCTAGAGAAGCAGTCATAGGCTCCATTCACATCCAAAGCTTTCCACAACATAGAGACAACACCCATGCAAGAAAATGGGCAGGGCCATCTACGTTGAAGCAATGCCAAACTTGTGCCAGCCATTTTCAAAACTATTTCCAACCAAGTTATGAAGAGGTAAACATTAGAGTACCATCAAATAGAAAATTGGGAGGAAGTTGTGGATTTAAGGAAAGATGAGAGCTCCAATGTACAAGGAAGCCCCCATGTTGAACAGTGATGACATAGCAAAATGTAGTAGTCCCACACCAAAATAAAAGGTAGCAATCGATTGGAGGCCATAGAAAATGAGGAGACAAGGAAATTTTCCATAGTAGGAGATCCACATTTTCTAAAATAGGAAGGCAACAATAGTTTTACAAGTTTTTAAAGTGACCCTATTACTATAAAATGAGCCACTAGCTTCAAAAGGAAATGGAACATTTATTAAAGAAAATTACAGAGGAGAAAGTCCCGTCTCCACAGTAGGGAATGAAGAAGCCATAGGGGAGAAAATTGCCTGACATGTCATTAAGTGTTGGAGTAGCAAGGTGCCCTAAAAAATGTGTGCTTATTCAGTTAGTCATTTCAATGTATAACATTTTACTTCTTAGTCTAGGTAGACGTGGGGATGGAGGGCTAGGTCATCATGATGGCTTCATGTTTGACATGTCATTGGCATCCTTACACACATAACTTGGTGAAGTTTATGATATTCATTATAGATGTTTATTTTTGGATGGAAGTTCCTTTCTTGATTTTCCTATGTTTTATATGGGGGGAATTGTATTGTTTCTAGAAGTTACTCTTCCATTGAGAGTGATACAGTTGAGGTTTTAAAGTAGCTGTAGAACGAGCTATGGAGTAGGAAGTAGCTCGATACACTATAGATTCATATCCATCTCTGCTTAGGTGAGAAGACCATCTGCAGCATGTCAAGGGCCATAATCCCATGTTGTGAAAGACTAGCAGACATTGAGCAAGGCATTAGGAGTAGAACGAAGATGTAGATGCCAAAGTGGTTAAAAAAGCATAGTCCCACATTCATTATGAAGTGAAATTTTTATGCATTTAAATATAAGAATACTCAATATACACAATGTCTTAAAGACATCCATCTTTGAAGCACCAACAGTTGAAGAGGGGCCCACTATGGCTAGTGGACAATGAAGTCAAAGTTTTGATTGGCAGAGCAAAGAAGGAAAAGTGCCAAAAAAGTTGAGGATTCTAGTGGTCACCATGTCACCACCAAAAAATGGGAAGCTTTATGATAAGCGACATGGTGACCTCCTAGAAAACCTAAAAACTAGTGAGAGGTTGTGTGGGACCCGATGGTGGTTAGGAGGACCAATATCATGGCAACAAGTGGCACCACATGAATGGCCAAGGGAGATATAAGGGCAATATTAATTTTTTTTAAATAATATATTTTCCATGAAAATTTTGTTTTAAACAATGAAATTTCTATAATGTAAACTATAGAAATATTTAAATTTTTCAAATTCATTCCTTTTAATTGCTCTATTCCTAGTCTTGGGCCAGTTTTTCAAATGGCTGCCAGAGGGGCAATTTTTGTCCAAAATAGGCACTTCAATATACTGTTGGAACTGGGACAAGATGAATTTTTCAAATATGAGGTCAAATTTTGCACAGATATTCACTAGTTCACTCTATAAGAAGATTTATATTTTCTAGGGCATTCTCAACGAAATGTGCAAATTTCATCATTAAGCATCAAAATTGGTTATAGGGTAGATATGAAAGCTTGTTGAATCTTGAGTATGGAGAAAAATGATTTTGAAAAGTTTATCTTGCCTATTGAGGTCATTTAACTGATTTTTGCTTTCGGCATTAGTTTCAAATCTAGCATCAAAATCAGTTATGATCTCCATCGAATATCCGAATCACTTTATGCTTTTGGGAGGCAAAATGATTAAGAATTTGATTTACCAATTGCAAAGAGAGATTAGAGAGATGCTTTGTCACTTCTAGGAGATGTTTTCCAAGTGGACACATGTCAAATGCACAATAGATTCAGGAATTCACTTTCCTCTATATTATTCTCTTTCTCATTCTTTGTAGGGGTTCCAGTATTTCACTGTGAAAATAGTTGGTTCTAGTTCTTGATATGTTTTCATGACTATGATACCATTTCCTTCAGCAATTTCTCTAGTAATGAACAACACTAAGTTTTATATAGATAATTCTCATTTGTTAGGTGATTTGTGAGTCATTTCTGTACATCTTTCATCTATTTGTTTTCAAGGAAAATGAATAAAACATAGCAAAGGGTTTACATTCATTTTGAATCTTGTCTCTTGTTCATGGGTTTGTAATTTCTTCTGATTTGTGAACCAAGGGCATAAATTAGGTTACATTTTTTTTTAAAAATGCATGTGGTTGAAGTATCTTGCTTATGGAACAAAGAGCCATGTAATTCCTTGATATTTATCACAAATTTTGCAGACTTCATGGTAGGATAGGTCAAGTATGAGATTCATTTTGATGCAAATGTCTATTCACAAGGTGAAAGATAGATCAAGGATCTTGATGTAGGAATTATGTCAAAGATTTCCAGAAGATGTATGGTTGTAATTCATGTAATTGCCCAATAGATAAGGCACTGATCAACTATAGGATCATTTAATTTTTTTGCTCATATTTAGGTCTTGTTGTTATCAACATATTAAATCATCTCTTCCCTTTATGTTGAAAGTTATTCAAAGTCTAACCCTCATACGGCTTATGAATTGCATTATATTTCATTTATCTATTGTAGATCTATGTTATTACATAAGTCAATAGGAGAAATAAGGGTTTCATCTACTAATTATAGATTCAAGAATATGTTTAGCACTTGTACCATATAAATTGAATCAGAGGTCCACCCACCTAGGTTTTGCAAAGCATGAAGTAGAAGAAGGGTTTAGCCTTATAGTTTGCCTAGTGTCTAAGTGATATATTAAGGATGGGAAGTAGCTACCCCTAGATGTATCTTGTTCTCATTGGGGTAATTTGAAACCTATAATATTACAAAACACCAACAAATGGAAACTCTAGTATGGACTTGCACATAGAAGGAGCCAAAATCTCTAGCATAAAAATGATTGGATGTAGCAAATCTATAGTAAGATGTGTTTCTTATTTTCCTTGCTGAAGTTTCATGTTCCCCAGTATCCTTGTTCATTGATAGCAGTAGTTTTACTAACCTAAAGAAATTGTAGTATCAAAGTCACTTGGCATTTTACCAAGTTGCTTCAACTTGTCAAGTATTTGGCATTCCATCTTGTAGATTAGTATTTTCACATACTTGTATAAATTTTGGATTGGCTTTTATTTTTGTGCAAGCTAATATATTCTTTCACACTAAGTGAGTGGCAACTCGAAGTCAAATCTCTGAACCAGTGCAATTTGAGATTCATGGTATGATTGAAAGATATAGCAGTTAGAAAGAATTTTGAAAGATTTTATCTACAATTCTTGGAAATGGTTGAATAAATTTTGTGGTATTCAGTTACAAAGAGATACTAAATTGCAGAATAAATCTACATTTGTTATTGTTTCTAGCATCAAAGTTGTTTACAGCCACCACAGATTAGAAAATTCTATTTTTCATGAGATTTTCCTTTCATGAAAATAATATTGTTTAGAAATATTCTCCATTTGGTGATCAACACTATATATAGGACAATTTGTTTTGTAAGTTTTCATATTCTTGAATTCAGATTTTAGAAAGAATATTGTTGAGTATGAAAACTAGTAGAGAGAGCAAATATTGTTGTAGTTTTAATACAGACTTGTTGAGGTGTGTATGAAAGTTTTGTGTGTTAGAGTAAATAATTTATTATTTATTATTTATTATACTTACTTAAGCTTACTTAGGTTAATGCATTTATTTAATATTTAGTATTTAATGCATGTTGTGGTGAGTTGTTGACAACACAGGAATTTGTTCCCTTCTAGCATGTTCCACCTTTTTGTGGAAGAGTGCTTTGTTGTCAACCTTATCTTCTACCACCTTCCATCTTGTTCTACAAGCTTCCATGAGGCCTTTATAAGAAGCCTTTCTCTTATTGTATCTCAACACATTCTCATTGTAAATACATATTTTCTTGTGTTTGCAATATTTTCTCTTTCATGTCCATTTAGGGTTTTATTCCCTTGCTCCATGCTCTTCCTTCCTTGGCTTCCCTTTGATAGGTTATTGCATGCAGGTGATCTTTGGCATCTTCAAAGTTGGATTTCATCAACTCCAACATGGTATCAAAGCTTCCCTATTGCTGCTTCATTGAAAAAAATTTCAAGGTGTGATTTGAAGTCACAAACCCTAGTTTCTTTGTCCATTTTTTTTTCAAATCAGGGGTAGAGAAAATTTTTAGAGCACTTTGGACCCAAACAGATGCTACTATTAGATCTAGAAGGTTGTTTGCAGTCAAGATTCATATAAAAATTTTCATTTTTGGAGACAAAGCTCCAAGAGGCAAATTTTTTAATTGTAGGCCCTTTCGTACGGTCGTACAGATGATTTTGTGACAAAAAATAAATAAAATTTGGATCACCACTACAAGGCCACAAGTGCACCACCCGTAGTGGGCATGGCCGATAGTGACACCTTTCCACTACCATGGCCTGACCTCAGCTTGCACTCCACCTGAGCACCTCCTCCTTCGGCAACGTCTCCCTTAGCACTGACGGAGCCTCCCCTTCCCATCACTCTGCCCCCAATTTCCTCCACTATGCCCAGTCAACTCTACTCCTATTCTAGCCAACCAACATTTGACAATTGGTGTTCCTTTTGCATTGTGAGCAGGAAAGTCAGCATCTACGTGAGTGCAAAATCAGCAACAGTTAGCTAGTTTGCAAGTGACACATAGTAGGTCTGCCACGTCAGCCACTTGCCACATGGCACTACCAAGTTGCTACCATGTGGCTTCTTCTTTTTTGTAGTGACCACCTTCAAGCTATCAAATTTAAGCCACTAAAATTCTTACATCAGCATGATGTCAGCACTGCATTAGCATACCTTGCTTGCACATCTCCAGGGTTATTTTTGGCCTTAACTTGAGCATACAGAGGTTTTTTTCTGATCTGAAAGAAGTGCTAGAAAGCTGGTTCTAAGATGGAGACATTGGTGCAAGTATTTTTAAGTTTTTATACATTTTTATTACCCATTTTTTAAGTTGAAGTCAAAAATTATGTTTTTGACTCTGACATGCATATCTTTTGCGTCCCATGTCAAATTTTTGAAAATGTTTTATTTTTGGAAAGCTGGTTTTGTCGTCTTTTCATAAATGAGGTCTTTTTCCTTAGATTTTGGCCCATGCTCTTTCTATCATATTTTTAGCATTTTCGGTCCATAGTGGATATCTTGGGTGTTTTAGGTCTGAGGATCATTTTCCTGGCATGGTTTCTTTTGTTTTAGGTTGTACTTTATTTTGTGTTAGTTTTTTCCTTGTTTTAATCATTTTAGACATCATTTATAAGAACTTTTATATACACACTGAGATAAAGTGTCACTTTTGCATTTCGAGTTCATGAACATTTTTCTTGAGTTAGTTGTACATACACTATTTTTATAAAGCACCATGGGGGGGATAGTTGTTTGCTATTTTAGGAATTCTCCCTTTGTCAAGTGAGTGTCCCTTCCATGACATTAGCCCCATGCAGCATTAGTGTGATTGTGTCTTTATAGGTGTTTGTATCTCTTCCTCTCTTGTCATTCTTGGTTCATCTACAAGAGATTTTTGGCCCACCTTCTCTATTTCCTATCATCTCACCTCATCTACATTAAGGGGGGGTTATGCTATTATTCTAATGCATCCTCGGTTTGATGGTTTGATAGTGTGAGCTTTGTATTCAGTGGTTGATCCTATATACAAGGCAATTGTAGTAGTTGGCTACCTATGCATTTTGGTGAGATGGATCATCTACCATATAGACACACTTCGTTCATGCCTTGTTCTTCCATGGAGGTTCTTCAAATCAAAAATTTTCTTTCTGATGGTAGATTTTGCAACTTCTTCATGCTTCAGTGATGCTCTTGATGATCACACCTTGTTCCTATTTTAGGGGACATTCCCTAGTTGGAGGCTTCTTCAGTTCTTCACTAGGTTCTTACCTCTTTTTGGGGTAGGTTTTTTCCCACGTAGTTTTCTCTCTTTCCCCATTTTCAGAGGTTGCATCTTTTTCATTTGTACATGGGTACCTAACATGGCCTCATTTTTAGGACCCATTCTACATTCTGCATTTCATCTTAGTCTTGTGAGCTTAAGGCATTTCCCTAAGTTGCACTTAAGGGGGGGTGTTAGAGTAAATAATTAATTATTAATTATTTATTCTATTTACTTAAGCTTACTTAGGTTAATGCATTTATTTAATATTTAGCATTTAATGCATGTTGTAGTGAGTTGTTGACAACACGGGAGTTTGTTCCCTTCTAGCATGTTCCACCTTTTTGTGGAAGAGTGCTTGGTTGTCAACCTTATCTTTTACCACCTTCCAAATTGTTGTACAAGCTTCCATGAGGCCTTTATAAGCAACCTCTCTCTCAGTGTATCTCAACACATTCTCATTGTAAATACATACTTTCTTGTGTTTGCAATATTTTCTCTCTCATGTCTGTTTAGGATTTTATTCCCTTGCTCCACGCTCTTCCTTCATTGTCTTCCCTTTGATAGGTTATTGCATGCAGGTGATCTTAAGCATCTTCGGAGTTGGATTTCATCAGCTCCAACACTGTGATGATAAAAAAATTGAGAGATTAGGATTTCAGAATTCCAAAAATTGTAGCACTTGTTTGACTATGTTTTTTCTATAAGACAAAAAATCAAAGCCTCTATTTAGTGATTTTCAATAGTAAGATAAAGAGGTACAAAATTTATTCTCAAAATGGATTCAGATTGTAGATCTAATAATGTTTTGTCAAGTGATGAAGAGGTAAATGAAAAATTGTTCATGTTGTATGGAAAGCTTCATAGTCAAGTCATTTCTTCTATCCAAAGGAATGTGGGAAGTGTAGCTGATTTAGATGCAATCCAACTTTACATGAAATTCAAGTTGGAAATATTAGAGCTTCCCATTTTAGAAAGACCCAATGAATTATCATGGGCTTTTGTGTTTTTAATAGTCTTGATGCCCGATTCAGTACATTGGATAGTGAAAGCAAGATTTGAAAAGATCCAATACTTTGGGAGACTATTTAGTAAATGTGAATTTTATTTAGAAAAGAATGGTTACCATCACATTCACATTTACATTCACATTTGAAAAGATGTTTGAGAATGAGAAAGGTTATAACAATAGTCTTGAAATATCTTCCTGCAATGAAATTGAATATAAGGATGCATCTAATGTTGAGATGTGGTGTAGGGAAGAGGATACATATTGTGAGAGCACTACTAATTTTTTAGATTGTATGACTAATGGTGTTGCTGTTATAAGTTGTTCAGATTATTTAGGAAATAATTGCAATCAAGATGAAGAAATTTGTGAAAAGGATATGTTGAATACTGACAAGGTTTCAGCCTTGTTACAACACAAGTTTGAAAGGTATGCATCTATGTGTGATTCAACTTCACCTTTATCATTGCATGCATTTGTTAAGGATGACATGAGGTATGATGTATACCCTTATGTTTGTTCTCCAACATATCAGCATTGTTATTCTTTTGAGGACTTTTATCATAAGCATGATGATATATTTGAAGGAATGAAGACTAGTAGAGATGTATTTACTACTGTCTTAAGTAATGTTAAATTAGATTTATGTTAAACAGATAATAGTGAGAGGTTACTGATATCTCTTGATTTTGATTTAACACTTAATGAAGAGACTCCTATGATTGATGTTACTGATAATGCTGAGAGATCATTTGATTTTATTATCTGATCTAGATAGAGTATATGATAGTAATATACAATTACATGAGTTGAGGTTTGATGATTCATGTAGTGAAGTAAGTATTTAAAAAAGTGCACATGAATCTAAAATTCAATCTTCCCTACAGGTTGGTGAGTCTTATGCCAATGAGTTTGATGCATTCACAAGTGTCTCTAATAATTTCTTTGATAAGAATATTGATGCTAGTAAACTTCCTACTGATGGAAAATTTAATGAGGATTCTTTTCACATGTTTGTTGAACCTTTTCTTGAAGACTATGATGATAATTATTTAGTGATTTTTAGATCTGATTCAGTATGTGATGACATGACACATGAAGTTGATTCTGATTCATTGTACTATTTGTAGCTAGAGGCACAAGGTGAGTTGCAATTTTTTGGTACATGTAATTTGGTGAATGGTGTAGAATATGAAGTTTTTGTGTTTTTGATTAGCATACATGAATGATTTTGGATTTTGATTCTCAATTTAGTTTGTATAATTATGAGCATGCTGATGTTTTTCCTCATAGTGAGCATGATAATGAAATAATCTTTAAGTTTTATATGCACTATGAGAATGATGGCAGTTATTTTGTTTTGCCTTAGTAGCTAAGTGAAGGTGTTGTTGAAAATGGAAAAACAAGTGAAAGTGAAAATTTCTACTTACTTCAGCAAAATGCAAATGAAAATTAGGTATTTGATAGAGGTAAAATTTTTTGTTCAAGTTCAGTGGCCTGGGGCCATCGTTTGTACATAGTAGTAGTTATGTTTTGCTTTCAACAAAGTTGTTCGAGAGAAGTTTTGGGAATGGTCTACTTCTTCTAGAGATTTGAATGCTTTCCATGCCTACAAGGGACATGCATCCTCAGATAAAGCCATTTTTGGGACTCAAAATCAAAGCCTTGATTTTGGGTACCATTGAAAAATCATATCCTATAAATGCTTTTAAATGCATGTGTACCTGGCTATACTTGTGAGGCCTAAGAGGTGTTTAATGTTTCTAACACCATGCATTCAGTATGTCTATGTGTTACATGAAGATAAATTTCCATTCTAAGCCATTTTGTGAAGTCCTATTTTGAGCAATCTTCAAATCTGCATTTTTGCCTAAGTGTCAAATAGCGACAGGAGGTTATGTTTGCAATTGAATATCTTGCACCTAGTGATGTTTCATGACTCACCAATTTTGGAGTGTTTAGTGTCCATACCAGAGAGCTATATTTCAAATTTTGAGTCATTTCAAATCCATTTGCCTAGGTTTTGAATCCCTCAAAGTTGGTCATTTATTGTTGTCATGCTGATGTGAATTGTTCAGAATTCTTGAAGGCCCTATTTGACTTGTTATAATTTTGACCCAGTTGATTGTAATGATAAAATTCCTTTTGCATTGCATTTTAGAGGTCATAAATTTACTATGTTTCAATTTTGAGCTTGTGACAAATCCATTTAATCAGTTTTCAAACACGAATTCAAATACAATTTGTGATGTTTTATTGTGTCAAGAAGTGTAGATTAGTTCGTACCCCTATTCGTGATGTCATAACTCAAAATATTTGATAGATTATATCAAGTGGATTGTACCATTTTTTTTCATTCAAAAATAATTTAAATGTACCAATTTTCTAGTCTTGATGAATCCATTGGCACACTTTTCTAGGCCCATTCCATTTGCAAAAACTATTTTTTTGCCATTGTTCCTAGCTCTACAAATTTGAGTAGCCCACTTTGACCATTTCCCAAATGTGTCTAGTTATTCATCATGAGCCCTAATCACAAAATCATATTCCCCTCATGAAAATGAATTTTTTATCTATTTTTCAAGCTCTAAGTGTCTATTTGCCTAGTTTTCAAAGTTAAATCAAATAATCCACTTTGTGGTTTTCTAACATGTTTATTTGCAGGTGATTTTAGGTAAGAAACTTTGGAGGTTGATATCTTTTAATCTAATGTCATCATGTGATGAAATTTGGTATGCCTATTAAATATGTCAGAGAGATAGGATATCCATAATTTTGGAGCTCGGCTAGTTGTTTATGTTAGTTTTTAAAGCTAGCTGATAGGCCTTGTTAGCACAAAAACACAGTTTGCAGACAAATGAAAAATTAGTTCTAAACAATGGTTTAATGGTTGAATTTTAATCCAGATAATACCTAATGTTAATCATATCAGTTTTGAGGTATCAGATGTTTTACTTCAATAAACAATTTAGCCAGACCCACTTTGGCAGTCCAACTGATCGCCTTAAATTGATGAAACTGTGTATGGATTGAGGATGCTTAGGTTGCAATTGGTAGACACAAGGGATTTCCATTTTCATGATTATAAATATGGATATTATTTTCATTGCTTCTCCATCATGTCATATGTAGAGGTTTTTCCTCGAAAGAAAGGTCTTTCTTTCTTATTTCAAAACTGGCAATGTGTTGGTGTTCCATTGCATAAAAGGGACTTGGCATAAGCATATTCAATGAAGCAAAATGAAAATTTAATTTTTGGATTGTAATGAGATTATACAAAGGTGTAGACTCAACATGAATATGGACTTTTTTATAAGTAAATCCAACATATGTTAATAATGTAGAGACTTATGGATTAAGTTCAAAAAAGCCACCTTTTTTCTACCTGTACTTGCCTTGTTGCTGCTCCAATTTTTGGCTGTCCCATTCAACATAAGTAAGATGTGTATTTTAGATGAGTGTGGGAGCACTCTATGGATCCCCATCATAGCATGAAAGTTTAAAAATAAGTAGGGGTGCTAGAGAAGTAGTCACATGCTCCATTCACATCCAAAGCTTTCCACAACATAGAGACAACACCCACACAAGAAAATGGGTAGGGCCATCCACGTTAAAGCGATGCCAAACTCATGCCAACCATTTTCTAAACTATTGCCAACCAAGTTACAGAGAGCTAAACATTGAAGTACCCTTGCATAGAAAATTGGGAGGAAGTTAGGGCTTGATGGAAAACTAAGAGATCCAATGTACAAGGAAGCCCTTGCGTTAAAGAGTGATGACATAGTAGAATGTAGTAGTCCCACACCAAAGTAAAAGGAAACAATCAATTGGAGGCCATCGAAAATGAGGTAGGGAAATTGCCCACAAAAAGAGATCCATATTTTCTAAAAGAGGAAGGCAATGATAGTTTTTCAAGTCATTAAAGTGACCCTACTACTATTCGAATGAGCAACTAGCTTCAAAAGGAAATGGAACATTTATTTAAAAAAATTGCAGAGAAGCAAGTCCCATCTCCATGGCAAGGAATGAAGAAGTTGCAAAGGAGGCAATTGCCTAACATGTCATTGAAGTGTTGGAGCAGAAAGGTGCCCTAAAAAATGTGTGCCTTTTTAGTTGATTGTCTCGGTGTATAGCATTTTACTTCATAATCTAGGTAGATGTGGGGATGGAGGGGCAGGTCATCATGGTGGCCTCATGTTTGACATGTCATTAGCATCCTTGCACACATACCTTGGTGAAGTTAATGATATTCGTTATAGACATGTATTTTTTGATGGAGGTGCCCTTCTTGATTTTGCAATATTTTATCTAGGGTGAATTGTATTGTTTCTAGAAGCTACTCTTCCATTGAGAGTGACCTAGACAAGGTTTTAAAGTAGCTATAGAATAGGCTATGGAGTAGCTTGATGCACTATAGATTTATGTCCACCTCTACTTAGGTGAGAAGACCATCTGCATCATGTCAAAGGGCATAATCCCACGTAAGGAAAGACCATCAAAAAGCATAGTCCCACATTCACTGTGAAGGGGAATTTTTATGCATTTAAATATTATAATGCTCAATATAAACACTATCTTAAAGACATGCACTTTTGAAGCACCAACAGTTGAAGAGAGGCCCATCGTGGCCGATGGATGACGAAGTTAAAGTTTTGACTGATGGAGCAAAGGAGGAAAAGTGCCAAAAATTTTGAAGATTTTGGTGGTCACCATGTAACCACCAAAAAATAGGAGGTTTTTTGGCAAGTGACATGGTGACCTCTTGGAAAACCTAAAAACTAGTGAGAGTTTGTGTGGGACCTAGTGGTGGTCAGGAGGACCAATATCATGGTGACAATTGGTGCCACATGAATGGCCAAGGGAGATATAAGGGGAATATTAAAATATTTAAAATAATATATTTTTCATGAGCATTAATATCCAAATTGAAAATTTTGTTTTAAAAAATGAAATTTCTATAGTGTAAACTATATAAATGTTTAAAGTTTTCAAATTCATTCCTTTTAATTGCTCTGTTCCTAGTCTTGGGCTAGTTTTTCAAATGGCTACCAGAGGGGCAATTTTTGTCCAAAATAGGCATTTCAATATACTATTGGAACTGGGACAAGATGAATTTTTTAAATATTAGGTTAGATTTTGCATAGATATTCACCAACTTTCTCTATAAGAAGATTTGTATTTTACAAGGCATTCTCAACAAAATGGGTAGATTTCATCATTAAGCATCAAATTTGGTTATATGGTAGATATGAAAGCTTGTTGAATCCTAAGTATGGAGAAAAATGATTTTGAAAAGTTTATCTTGCCTACTAAGGTCATTTAACTAATTTTTTCTTTTGGCATTAGTTTCAAATCAGGCATCAAAATTAGTTATGATCTCCATCAAATATCTAAATCACTTTATGCTTTTGGAAGGCAAAATGATTAAGGATTTGATTTACTAGTTGCAGAGAGAGATTGGAGAGATGCTTTGTCACTTCCAGAAGATGTTTTCCAAGTGGACACATGTTAGATGCACAAAAAATCCAAAAATTCACTTTCCTCGATATTATTCTCTTTCTCATTCTTTGTAGGGGTTCTAGTTCTTGATATATTTTAATGACTATGATACCATTTCTTTTAGAAATTTCTCTACTAATGAGTAGCATTAAGTTTTATATAGATAATTCTCATTTTTTATGTGACGTGTGAGTCATTTATGTACATCTTTCATGTATTTATTTTCAAGGAAAATGAATAAAACACAGCAAAGGGTTTACATTCATTTTAAATCTTGTCTCCTATTCATGGGTTTGTAATTTCTTCTTATTTGTGAACCAAGAGCGTAAATTAGGTTGCATTTTGTTTAAAAAACACATGTGGTTGAAGTATCTTGCTAATAGAACAAAGAGCCATCTAATTGCTTGATATTTATCAGAGGGTTTGCAGACTTCATGGTGGGATAGGTCGAGTATGAGATTCATTTTGATGCAGATGTCTATTCACAAGGTGAAAGAGAGATCAGGGATCTTGATGTAGGAATTATGTCAAAGATTTACAAAAGATGTATGGTTGTAATTCATGTAATCGGCCAATATATAAGGCACTAATCAGCTAGAGGATCATTCAGTTTTGTTGCTAATATCTAGGTCTTGTTTTTATCAACATATTAAATAATCTTTTCCCTTTATGTTGAAAGTTATTCAAAATCTAACTCTCACTTAGCTTATGAATTACATTATCTTGCATTTAGCTATAGCAGATCTATGTTATTGGATGAGTCAATAGGAGAAATAAGGGTTTCATTTGCTGATTTTAAATTCAAGAATATGTTTAGCACTAGTACTATAGAAATTGAATTTGAGGTCCACCAGCCTAGGTTTTGCAGAGTCTGAAGTAGAAGAAGGGTCTAGCCTTATGGTTAGCCTGGTGTCTAAAATGATATGTTAAGGATGGGAAGTAGCTACCCCTAGATGTATCTTGTTCTCATCAGGGTAATTTTAAACCTGTAACATTTCAAAACACCAACACCCAACATCATCTTTTAAAGTTTGAACAAACAAATTCATATGCACATCTTCACAAGCAATTTCAAAATCACCAATCAAATCACTGAACATGATGAATAGACAAATTTTCATATTTTCCACCAAACTTAGGAAAATACTTTCTAAGATTATATGACATAGGGTTTTGGAAACCTTGAATTCCATAAAAAAACTAATGGCATGTATCTCTTGGTAGAAATAAATTTATAATTCTTATCCATGAACTGCATACTAGGTGAAAAGAAATTTTCCATTTCTAACAAACTTAAAACTCATTCACCAAATTCACTTTTATAATTTATTACTTGTAGAAAATCTAAAAACACTTCTACCAATTCAAACTTTGAACATACTTCAAAACATAAAAACATTTGTTGAATCTATCCTTCACAAAGTATGTTGAGATGTATCAAACCATTCTCCTATTTAGTGCTGAAAATACCACTTGATGGAGAACTTTTATGGAACTTACATTCATGGAAGAGAAATCTCATGAAAGTGAAAAATATATTTTAATGTTGAGGCTTGCAAACTTCATCAATGCTGAAAATAGTAGGAGATTCAAATCTCATCTATATTTTTGCAACTTTTGCACCACATCTCAAATCTACTTTCCAACTATTGTGTCCTTCAAAAGACCTTCACATTCACAATGCACTAGTATAGAGATATAAGTTTAAGTTGCCACTCACTTAGTGAGAAAAGATTTTCCTAACTTGCAAAACATAACAAGCTAGTCCAAAATTTACAATAGGTACTTGAAAATTTTTATACAACTTGGGAATTTTACACACTTGACAAGGTAAGAGAACTTATATTCTTGACTATTTAGTTTTTTAGCAGCACTTTGTGGTCACTTTGATTTTAGAAACACTTACTCATTACTAATCTTCAAAGTTACTGATGTTAAGAATAAGGCATAACTTGGATGTCAGCAAGGATATGAAAAGAACACCACAATTCCTCACTACTGTATTACTTTCCCTGTGTCTCTCCCTAGTAGAGTCTCCATTTTGTTGGTGTTTTGAAACAACATATTACCCCAATGAGAACAAGATACATCTAGGGGCAGGTACTTCCCATCTTCAACATACTCTTTTAGACATTGGGCCAAGTATAAGGCTAGACCCTTCTTCTACTCTAGGCTCTACAAAACCTAGGTGGGTGTACCTTAGATTCACTTATATGGTACCAGTACTAAAATATACACTTGAATCTTAACAAAATAGATCAAAACCTTGAATATTTTAATACTTATGCAAGGATCTCAAACATGGAATAGCTAATAACATGGCCAAATAAATTGCTAACCTAAGTGAGCGTATCCTTTTAGTTCATTCAACATTAAAGGGAAAGATATTTGATTAATGATGTTGATTTTAGAAAAAATCCAAACATGCAGCAGTATAAACAAGTTGATCATGTACCTGACTAGTGGCTTATCTCTTGGAAAATTCCAAAAATTAAACACATACATCTATGATACCAATGACATATTCCATACACCTAGATATCAGATTTATCATGTCACCTTGTGAATCAAACATCAGTATTCATCAAGACCTCATTCTCATGAAATATCCTTCTCAAAATAACCAACAACCCTGTCAAATACATCAAGCATTTACTTGGCCCTTTGTTCCAACAGAAAAATATATCGGACATACAACCTTAAGGGGATGCAAATGGATCTTATTTCTTTGTCCCTAAACCACATAAGACTATAGATTGCAAAGATAGGAGACAAGAATTAGAATGTAACTAAAGAGATTCCTACTCATTTGTATTCATTTCTTTGAAACTATACATTTAGATGCATGAAATTACAACATAGAAATGCCTAATAGATTAGAACTAGCTACATTATCTTCACTACTACTACTCATACAAGAAAAATATGCTAAAGAATGTGGTGTCATAGAATACATCAAGACTGGAACCCTAGTCTCACAAATCTAAGAAAACTCAAGATTGGAACACGCATGGTATCACAACAATCAGTAATTTGCTCCAAAACTAGAACCAATTGGTTTTACTGTGAAAAACTGCCAACCCTTACAATGGATGAGAAAGAGAAAGATATAGAGGAAGAATGGATCCTGGATCTAATCTAGAAGTGACATGTTCCCACTTGAATCTCCATTCTTTTTAGTTTTAAACCATGTCTCTTCTTTCTACCCTTGAAATCTGATTTGGTTTTCATCATTATTCTATAAAAAACTTGGAAATATCTCTTATGAATGATGAAAACCCTTGTGTCACGAAAATATCTAAAATGAATCATGAAATTCTGATAAAATCTAGATTTAACTAATTTTAAGGTGACCAAACTTGATCCTAACTACATTTTTACTATCTTTTACACACATTCAACTTATCACCTTGCTAGAAAACATAGTTGAACCTCAATACCTAAATGCGGTTGCAAATTGAGAATCTAGGATAAAACCTCATATAACCTAAACAAAAAAATTCCAATGCAAAAAATAACTCTAGAAATAGAAAAAATTTCTTCTCTTGATTTCAACGATATATAATATCACTATATTTGCCCATCGAAAACACCCAGAAACCCATTTTAAAAAACATGTCCCTGCTATAAGTTTGTGGTCTACACTTCCTTTTAAATTTTTATGCACAAATTTGACATGTTTCCTAGATTTTAAAATTTAGGTTTTATCCTTTTTGAATTTAAAAAATCTACAAGGATTCTTTAAAAAATCAATTTAAAAATTATTGTTTTAATCAATTTGATTTCCTACCTTACCCATGAATTTTGGGTCAACTGAATTTGACTTTTTCTTTTTCCATGTGGTAGTACAAATTTGGTCAACATCTACCACATCATCATCCATTAGGCACCACATGACACCTTCTAATTGGCTGACAAGTCATTGTCACGTCTTAGCTTCTCATTCATTGCTAGTATCACTTTGTCACTACTACATCACCTGCTGACTAGACTGCCATTGGAATGTCATGTTGTCATTGATCAGACTACTATTAGAATGTCATTGATTAGGGCCTACTGCCACATGTTAGCTAGGCATTTCCCTGCATCATAGTCAGCAAGGTGTTGACTGTGCCTACAGGGATGAGCCTTCATGACACATGTCCCACATGCCACGTCAGTACACTAGAATCTACATCCAGCTAGAGCACATCTCGGTTCTTGTCAGCTCAAGATTCATTGTTAATGTGCCACTTGTTAGTCTTTGATTCATTGGAAATCCATGTCATTACTTTGTCAGTTTTCTTGTTCAAAATTTTTTTCCCTTCAAATCCGACCTGCTGGGGTCCACCATGCAAGCTTGTGCTTCCAAAAGCACTTGTGTCTTTAAGACACTTATGATATGAGCGGTGTAGTATTTAAACAATAAAAATTCCAACCACAACATAGACGTGGGGTTATATTTTTACCTTTTCTTCCACCTTATTGCACTTTCATGGTGTCCAATCATTTTGCCCATCACCTTCATTCTGTATTGAGAATGAATCAATTCTTCATGCACATGGAGTGGCCCGTGACTTCTAGCAAATTCAAAGCAACCTTTCTCCAATTTTCATTCACAAGGAATTTTTCTTCCTGTTTATTTCCATACACCTTAGCTTTAATTCAAATGCCATCTAGATGTGTGGTTGGTGGGATGCTCCTCAAAGTTTAATATAGTTATCATTGTCTACTCACGGTGTCTACTAGTATCTTCATGGGTCATCCAAGCTTCCTCTTTTGCATTGTCAACCCCTCCAGTTGCTATGGGTTATTCTACCTCTTACTAGGTTGTGCATCAACACTCCATTGATAATAAGAAATATCCTTTAGTCTGAAAAGGCCCAAGGATGAATAGTTGCCCAACTTTGTTGGTATCCTTCTGCTGAAATTATTGTATTTCGCAACAAATTGTTGAAGGAATTTTAGTTAGCCAAACTTGACTAGGATATTTCCACTTAAGGAGTTCTCCTTCACTCATTCAAGCTGCAAAATAGTAAGATTGCCAACCTCTGTGGGAAGGGGGCCTATGAGATAATTATATGAAATGCTCAATTGGGTCAAGTGGAGAAGTTGGCCAAGTGATTTGGGAATATTACCAGTAAGGGAATTCCTATAGAGGGCTAATATAGCCAGAGACGATCCATGTACATCTTCTATTTTGCATGTTCAAGAATTTCCTCTTCAACATAACCCACACTCCCCAGGGCCAAAGATGATATTTCTTCTTTATGCCAATTAGATGAGCTTGATCCTTTTCTTATTGATTCATTAATACTAGATGCCCAAATGATAGAAGGGATTCACTATATACTTCATCAAACACTACTTCTCCTTTAACAAGGCCTCTATTCTTCCACATGATTACGCATATCTTGAAGAAAGGCATCTCCATTTAAATAATTGAGCAATAACAACAAGACATTATCTTCCAAAATGCAAAGTGTTGGTTAAATGGTTATATCAACAACCTTCCAAACCTATTTAATGCATTTGAGAATTAGTTCCTTCATCATTATTCCATGAATCAAGGCTTCTCAATATCTATAAGGAATCATTGGTAAAATAAAGAGTTTCTAATAATAGTGAACTATTATTACATTAATCCATGATTAAACCATAATCCAATTAATGTAGTCAAAACTTTCTAACCAAATGTTCCTTTGAATGTAAATTTCTTTCTTTTATAACTTAGCACCACAAATTGTTACCAAGCCTCATTTTCATTCTCTAATCAAGCTCAAAAAAATTTAATAGTATTTTCATTGGAAATGTATTCTAGGAGGTAGCATTGAATATAAAGAGAAACCTAGATTTCTAAATGGTTTTCAAATACTAATGCAAGATAACACTCCAAAACCATGGTTTTTTCTAGCATAATGGAGTATCATTAACAACAATAAAGTATTGGAGGAAATTATGGCACTCCTTTAATATGCATCGAGCCTACTCTCACATTTTTCATATGTTGTCTACACTTGGTAAATGTTGAGGACATATGGAGGTGACTATGTAGGTTGTATGTTATGGTGTTAGAAACCTACGGACTCATCTCAATTACATCAATGGAAAAACAAATTTCTTAGGGGTTGTGAAGCTTAATAAGTCTATTGTTTGGTACATTAGAAATCTTGCATCCATTGATAGAACTCTGCTCCAATTTGAAAACTCTCCTATGGATTTTCAACCTTCAATGCATTCATGTACATGATCAACCATTTTCATCTTAACCTTTCTTGTACTCAACACCACTACTATTTCTCGCCTTTGCCTTGTGATATTTTAATAAATCAAATTCATTATAATCTCATTTATCCATGTCAAAAATCTCATCATGTCTTATAGATATGATGGAATGAGTCGGGCCCCAAAGTGGGTCTAGCTCAAAAAAAATTTGTTTCCAAACACTTGAGTCCTCAAACCAGTCCATTAATCATCTAGCACTAATTTGATCAAAATTCAATCATTTTTGCATCATTTAAAACTGAGATTCAACCTCTCCTTCAAACTATCAATCTCATGCCCAAGGATCCTTTGAATGGCTTCAAAAACTGATCCAAACACCTAATTAGGCTTTGAAATCAGACACACTTATTCTCTATTCCACATTCTTGCACCCTGTTGAATCTCGTCTCATGATGAATTCTCAATCAAAAGATATTGACTGTTGAAGTTGCCCTCTCAGAACTGCCTACAAGACATGTCAAAAAATAATAAATCACATTTAGAAATAGCTTTGAAAACAAGGCAAATAGATACTTGGGGGCATGAAAACTAGGACATTGGTTCACTGCCATGAGGAGAATATAAGTCTGCGATTAGGGATCATGATGAATAACTAGGCACATTTGGCAAGTGGTCAAAGTGGGCTACTTGGATTTGTAGGATTGGAAACACTAGTAGAAAAG
Organism: Cupressus sempervirens; assembly: GCA_028749045.1. Taxonomy (NCBI): domain Eukaryota; kingdom Viridiplantae; phylum Streptophyta; class Pinopsida; order Cupressales; family Cupressaceae; genus Cupressus; species Cupressus sempervirens. Next base: position 26,535,329 of record CM053785.1, on the reverse strand, counting down.
TGGTTTTTGCAAATGGAATGGATGTGGGAAATTGTGCAGACGGATTCATCAAGACTTGCGAACTAGAAAACTTAAAGAATTTTTAGAGTAGAACACAATGGTGTAATCCATTCAATCTCACCTATCAGAGATTCCAAGTTATGACATCCCAAATAGGGGTACTAACCAATCTACAATTATTGACACCAATAAAACTTAACAAATTACTTTTGGATTCATGTTTGAAAGCTAATCAAGTGGATTCATCATAAGCTCAAAATTGAAATATAAGAAGTCTCTAACTTCAAAAATACAGCAAAAAATGAATTTTCTCATTTAGGTCAATAGGGTCAAAGTTATAACAAGTCAAATAGGGCCTCCCAAAATTTTGAACAATTTGCATTAGCATGACAACAATAAATGACCAACTTTGAGGGATTCAAAACCTAGTCAAAATATATCAAAATGACTCAAAATCTGGAAAATAGGTTTTTTGGTATGGATAATAAATACTCCCAAAGTGGTGAGTCATGAAACATTACTAGATGCAAGATATTCAATTGCAAACAAGGCCTCTTGTCAGTATTTCAGACTTCGGCAAAAATGCAGATTTGGACATTGGTCAAAATGAAACTTTACTAAGTGACTCTGAATGGAAATTTATCTTCATGGGATGAGTGGATATACTGAATGCAAGGTGTTAGAAACATTAAATGTCTCAAGCAAATAGCTAGGTAAAAATGCATTAAAAAGTGCTTATAGGGCTTAATTTCATGAATGGTTCTCAAAATCAGGGTTTCAATTTTGAGTCCCAACAGTACCCACAAGATGATGTACTAATATAAATATGGACCCTTTTAGGAGTCTATAACAACATTTAGTACATATCAGTCCCTATTAGGAGACTTTGAATCCTTGTTAGGAGATTACCACCCTGTTAGGAGTTGTGCCAACCTTGTTAGGAATTATGGAAGAAAGTTGGACCCACTTCCCAAATAGCTTCAAGGGAAAGATCAATGAACCCACTATCCAAATTATCTTTGTATTATTCCTTGTAGAATAATAGAATTGAATACAACTTCCTTCCTCTATCCTATCAATCAAACTTCTGCTCATTCTAATCTTGTAACCAGATCACAAAACTCGTATCCAATAATCACTTGGATCACTTACTCACATTGAGTAAACATTCTGCTCCTTTTCAAAATTCACACTTAGTACAATTCTTGATACACTCCTATAAACAAGGAAAACATCTTTTCTTTATACCATATCTTCAAAATAATTCCTTGTGTTGGTCTTAAGGCTTTCCCAATTAATTATAATAAGATAGTTAATTAATTATAATTACAATAATATGACCAACTTACAATATATACAAAACTTCACACATGTGACTTCAAGACCTACCACTTGCTAACATCACCATCAGACTATCTTTTGTCATTGGCTCATTGCGCATCATCATATTATATCAATGTCAAAGGATATAATGCAAACATCATAAATAACTTCTCAAGTACTCTATCCATGTATTTCCCTCTATAAATTAGGTACAAATTTTGTATGTCTTTGACTTACATGTTGTACATTGAACCTTCACATTAGGACATGTTTCTAAACATGTCCATGAATGTGCATCACCAAAGAATCAAAAGATTGTCCATACAACTAAGACCTTTATCTTCTATTCTATCAGTCTTCACAGACTTACTATTGTGTTAACATCAATGATAAACATAGTCATGAATGCAACATGTCAATACTCTCCAATGCTTAGGATTCTCCCCTAATGTAGTATCATGACCATTCATGCTAACAATCTCTCCCTTTGGCATTGATGAAAACATAGATGAAAAACATCTAAGTTCCAAGAATAGCAAATAGTACTCTATTTTTGTTGTTGTTCTCATCCTTCCAAATCCTCTTCATTAATTAAATTTGAGATCCTTTAGAATGCTTATTTCTTCTTCTTCTTCTTTAGGATCGACAATAGTTGTTCACACTACACAACTCATACTACATCAGAATTCCTTATGCTACATATCTTCTCCACATAGATATTCCTCCCTAATAAAGTAAAAAATTTCATACACTTTTCTCCCTATACACACTTAGGAGAAGTTTTTCATGCATATTCTCTCTTGTTTACATCAATGAAAAAAGGCCTCATTATTTCAATTTACTACTCCAAGTCTTCAACTAACTCAAGTCTCCAAAGGCACTATTCAAGACCAAATACCAAAAGTCCTCAATGACTCATTCCATCATATATACTCCCCCATATAGGAAGCATCATCATTTAGTCTAGTCTAATAATAGTTCTTTGTGCCACTAGATTGATGCAATCTCTATATCATCTGCTTAGAAGTAGGTAGGGGCATAACCCCAAGCATACCTCTCAAGTACTCAAATTTATCTTTAGGTAAAGGCTTTGTAAAGATATCTACAATCTAATCTTTAATACTCACATATTCCAATCTAATCTCTTTTTTTGTTGCCTTCTCTCTCAAGACATGATACTTAATAGATATATGCTTAGTCTTAGAATGCACTACAAGAATTTTAGACATACTTACTAAACTTGTGTTATCACAGTATATGATAGTAGCTTCTACAAACTCGATCTTGATATCCTTCAACATCTATTTCATCCACATAACTTAATTACAATTGTTTTCTACTGCAACATACTCTACTTCAATTGTACTTTATGAAATACAATCTTGTTTCTGACTTAGCCAAGAAGCCAATCTTCCTCCAAGGAAAAATGCTCCACCTCTAGTGCTCTTTCTGTCATCCATACTATCATCCCAATCTACATCAGTATATGCACATAGAGTGAAATCACTCTATCTATCATACCAAATTCCATAGCTAGATGTTTATTTTAGATATCTGAATATCCTCTTTACTATTGCATAATGATACTCCTTAGGATCAGCTTGAAATCTAGCTACAATCTCAACTACATTTGTTATATCTAGTCTAGTATGAGTTAGATATTGCAAACTTCCAATCATGGATCTTAATTTACTTCTTTTGCTCAACTATAGATGTCTCGTGCTTGCTAGATAACTTCTAACTAGTTATTATAAGTGTACCAATAGGTTTAGAACTTTCCAATCCAAATCTTTTCAACAAGTCTTTCAATTATTTAGCTTGTGAAATGAAAATACCATCACTATTTTGCACAATTTGCAATCCTAGGAAAAACTTAATTTCTCCTATCATGCTCATCTCAAATTCATTCTTTGTTTCTTCAAAAAACTTATCACTTGCTTCATCATTACCTCCAAATATGATACCATCAACAAATATTACCATTATCAACAAACAATTCTCAAATTCTTTCTAATACAAGTTACTATCTATCATACTTTTAGAAAATTCAAAATTTTCCAAATAGTTGTCCAACCTTGCATACTAGGTTCTAGGTTCTTGCATCAGTTCATATAGAGCTTTCTATAGTTTGGATACCATATCTTTGTCTTTTGTTAGAGGAAAACCTTCAGGCTACTCAATATATACCTCTTCTTCAACTTCTCCATTCATAGAAGTTGATTTAACATCCATCTAATACACTTATGCCTTCATTGCTTGAATTCGATGATCATCTTTATAGGCTTCATCTAAACTTTTAGGTTCAACTTGAGAAATCAAAAATAATTTACATACTTATTCACTTACTTGATTTATGTTTCTACTCCAAATGATCTATTCAAGAGGGTGATTCTTTGATATAATTCTGGCAGGAGTTGTCAAATCAAATCTTTCTTTTCCACTAGGCTCATATCTCTACTCTTCAATCTTATTTTCATTCTACAAATCATTGTTAGTCTCAATGATAACATGGTTAGACTTTGGATCAACAATAGTTATCAAAGTTATCTCTTCTATTACTTCCTCTTTCTTAACCAATTCAAGCTCATTATCTTTATCATCACAGTCATTCAATAATATTTCCATACTTGCTTTAAATTCTTCATCATCATCAGAAAATGAACTCTTTCTAGATTTTCTTACTCTCTTAGGATATCTAGACAAAAAATGACCAAACTCTTTACATGTCCAACAAACAAAAAATTTCATATCTTTTGGCTCTCTTTCCAGAAGAAAATCAATACCTTCTTTGATATTTGTTTCTTCTTTAGATTTGGATTTGTCTTTACTTGTGCTTCTATTCTTTTGTATGGAACAAAAGGATTCTAGATTAGGAAATTGAATGCTTAGTTTTATACACAATTATGGTATCTCCCAAAGCTATTGAGCTTTTCCTTCAAGGACCTAATGCTCTAATACCAATTGTTAGAAAATATAGTCCACCAATATAACTAAGAGGGGAGGGTAAATCAATTATCCAATTAATATCACAATTATCAACCTTATTAGACTTTAACAATATGAGAAATATAATTAGAAACCATGACAAGTTACTCATCCACAATAACACCAGATATGTTAACTAGGGAAACCCTTGATCATAGGGAAAACCCATGTGGGGATAGTACCCACAAGATGATGTACTAATATAAATATTCCTTGTTATAGGATGGACCATGTTAGGAGTCTATAACAACATTTAGTATAGATCAATCCCTATTAGGAGACTTTGAATCCCTATAACATAATTCCAACCCTGTTAGGAGTTATCGAAGATAGTTGGACCCACTACCCAAATAACTTTAAGGGAAAGATCAATGAACCTACTATCCAAATGATCTCTATATTATTCCTTGTAGAATAGTAGAATTGAGTAGTACTTGCTTCCTCTATCTTGTCAATTGGACTTCTACTCCTTCTGATCTTTTAACCAAATCATAAAACTTGCATCCAATAATCCTTTGGATTGCTTACTCGCATTCAATAAACAATCTGCTCTTTTCTACACTTCACACTTAGTAAAATGCTTGATACACTCTTACAAACAAGGAAAACGTATTTACTTTATATAATATCTTCAAAATAATTCCTTGAGTCAACCTTGAGGCTTTCCCAATTAATTTTAAAAAGATAATTAATTAATTACAATTACAATAACATTTTCAGCTCATAGTATACAAAACTTCACATGTGTGGCTTCAAGAACTGCACACTTACTAACATCACCATTAGACTATCCTTTGTCACTAGCTGACCATGCATCATCAGATTATAGCATAATCAAAGGATATAACGTAAACATCATAGATGGCTTCTTAGGTACTCTATCTCCATACTACTCTCTATAAATCAAGTACAACTTCCATACATCTTTGAAATATGTGTTACGCATTAAACCTTCACATTAGGAAACTATGTTGAATAGGTCCATGAACACACATCACCAGACAATCAAATCATTGTTAGTATAGCTAAGATCTATGTCTACTATTCTATTAGTCTTCATAGACTTACTATTATATCGACATTAATGACAAACACAATCCTGAATGCAACATGTCCATACTCTCCAATGTTTAGGATACTCCCCAAATGTAGTATCATCAACATTCATGCTAATAGCCTTTTACCATAGTTTGCAAGTAGCCTTGTTTGACTGATCACAACTTTGACCTAGTTGATCCTATTGAGAAAATTCTTCTTCCATTGCATTCTAGGGGTCAAAGACATGTTATTCCCAATTCTACAATTCCTAGAACCCAACTTGCATGTTTTCCAAATACATCCTATTATATGGTGATAGGACACAAGTTGTTAAAGAATAATGATTCAACTAAAGTAAATCAAACACTATAGAGGTCTATGATTGGAAAATTACAATATGTAGTATATAGAAAACTTGACATTGCATTATCTATAGGCATAGTTGCAATATTCTTTGCTAATCCTAGGGAGAATCATTTGATGGCTATAAAGAGAATAATGAGATATTTGAAAGAAATAAAAGAGTATGGTCTATATTATAAGAAAAATGAAAAATTTGAATTAAAAGCCTACACTAATGTTGATTAGGCTAGAAACATTGATAATAGAAAGAGCACCAGTGGAGGAGCATTTTTCTTAGGCAAGAGGTTGGTTACATGGACTAGCAAGAAGCAAAAGTGCACTTCACAATCTACTACTAAAGCTGAATATGTTGCTACTTTTGTAATTGTACAAACATTGTATGGATCAAATAGCTACTCAAAGAATGAAGGAAGAGATCATAAAACTAGTGATACTTTATTGTGATAATACAAGTGCTAACAATCTATCAAAGAATCATGTGATGCATACGAAGACTAAGCACATTGCAATCAAGTATCATTACTTGAGAGAGTTAGTTCAAGATAAACAGGTGAAGATGGAATATGTTAACAATAAAGAGAAAATTATTGATATCTTCACAAAAGCATTACCTTAGGATGATCATGAGTATCTAAGAGGTAAACTAGGGGTGATACCCCTATGAAAGGCTATCTACATAACAAGAGGAGTGCCTTGCATCAAATAAGTTGATCTCATATGTTAAAAATTGGTGTAGAGGATCTTACTTTAGGAACTACATAAAGAATCAAAGAGCTGAAACTTCAAATCAGTCACAACAAAAGTGACAAAGGGAGAAAACTGAAGAAGCTTATATCTACATGTTAAGATGACGAGTTTTTGGCATTGTTGTCAAAGAGGTAGAGATTGACTGATCAAGAGGGAGATATCAAGAGATAATTGTCAAAAAGATGGAGAGATTATAGATCAAGAGAGATTACTAATCAAGATCAAGCTAGAACTGAGTTAATTGCTAATATCGTTGATCAGAGGAAAACACATGTATGATGAGGAAGATAGAGAAACACAAGAACTAGGGAGAAATCCTAACATCTACCTATGAGAGGGAGATATAGTAAGAAGAAGATACAAGAAGAAACTCAGAGGGAGTTATAAGAAAAGAGTTTTGTAACCTATTTAGAAGATGGATGTTACTGATAGAGGGAGAGATTTCAATACAAGGAATTTTTTCTTTTTTCTTTTTGGTATTTTTTTGGTCTTACTATTCTAACCTAGTCAGTTTGGTTGAACAAGGTGTTTTCCATTTGGTTGAGAAATTTGATTTTCCATCAATGCCAAAGATGGAGATTGTTGAGATTGGATTGAAAAATATCATTATTGAGGGAGATTGTTGAAACTAGATTGAAAGAGGGAGATTGTTGAAGAAGATTGCATGTTTCAATTATTGTTTTGTCACTAATGTCAAACCTGCTATTTGTTGGTAAGACAACTACTTATATGATTTAAGTACTATCCCTTAGTTGATTTATGAAGAGGATTTGATCAAAAGATGTAACAATAGCACCTAGAGGAAAGGTTGAGTTATGATTATATAAAGAAGTACAAAAATTAGTTAAGACGATGATAACATGATGTATTGATAATCTACTTAAGGTTACAAAGGTTGGTTATAATAAGAAATTTTAGAAGGACAAGTTACACAAAGTTTGTCTACCAAGATTGACTAAGTGGCTAGTAGGTATTGAGCAAAGTAAGTGCAAGCTGAGCAAAAAATTAGTTGGAGCCAAGTAAAAGTTCATTCTAGTGTATGCCAAGTAGAATTGTGGATGTTAAGTAAAGTTTAGTTGATGTTGAGCACCAGTAAAATTTAGCTTGTGCTAAGTTATTTTACAAAGGATGTCAAGCAATGCAGTATGTGCTAAGCATTAGAAGTCTTATAATACCGAGCTACTACATTATTTGTTTGAAAGATCATGAATTTGATGAATCTAAGCTGACAAGTTTGTTTTCTTAGATTGTGTGAACCAGGTGGAAGATAAGGTTGATGAGTTGGTGGCACAAAATTCAAGGTAAACCATTTTTAGGTGAATTTAAAGAGGATTCTAGGAGAATTTTCTAGAAGAGATATGGAACATGGGACAGATTCATTTTATCCTACCTGATCTGTCCTAACCTTAGATTGGGTGATGGAGAATGAGTGACAAAAGATCTTAATTTCCTATTTATAGGAATGTTTTTTCATGAAGAAAAGTTTCCATGTGTGATAACCTAAGGAAGATGAGGAGTCAAGGGTTTTACTTCATCAAGTGACCAAAGAGAAGAGTCTACAATGGTTTGTTAAGCAAGAAGGTGTAAGGATATTAATGCTTGAAGGGTGAACAAGCTATCATAACTGCAATGTATAAAGGTCAAGTAGAATGGAGGACTGAATAGTGATCTATAATCTACAAGTGAAGTTGTAAGTTGTTATCAGATCAAAGCCTTACTATTACTCTTTAACAATTGTATTAGTCTAGGGTAAATCCTTTGAATTAAGGTTGACCTAAGAATCATTTTTAAAATCTTTTAACCAGGTGACATTCCAAGTGAATTGTCTAAAGTCCTCTAACAAGGCTCACTCCAAATAGGGTGAATGAAATCCTTTAATAGGGTCACATTTAATAGTGTGTATTGTAACCTTTAATAGGATTGGCCTTTCATAGGGCATCACTTCAGAAGAGTGGAAAAGAGAAGCATGTTATTGGTGGTTTTTCCCAAATTGGGTTTCCACATAAATCATTTTGTCAAGTGTGTTGATGAATCTATTATGTTTCATGTTTACATTTATGCACGTTGATTTGATAGTAACCTACAAGTTTTTAATTGATTACATAATCTTATAGATGCATGCATGAAGATAAATGTTTTATGGGTTCACTAAGCTATGAAAAGTTTTTGTTATACATCTAGACCTTGGATAACTGATTCACCCCCCACCCCCACCCCACCCCTCCACCCACCCCCCCTCAATTATTCTAAATTATTCCAATATATTTTAATGGTTAATATATTTTAACCCAAACATTTTTCATGAGATGAAAATTTGCAAGGTGCGAGTTTGTTGACTAGAGAGAACACATATTAGATTTCAAGCCTGGTTAGAGGTTTTTTTCAATGTTTAAGGCCAAATTTAGGGCCTTCTGGCATGAAATTGGTAGTTTGTAGGAAATTTTAAAAAGAGTTTAAAGGTTCAAGTTATCAATTATAAATCCAATCAATGTGGACACTGGTCTTGAAAATGAGAAGAAAGAAGGGGACATCATTATAGTTGAGGGACCCTTATTCAAGTCAATGAGAATTTTGAGGAAAGTAAAAATAATTTTGTTTCTTGTTTTCCATTATTAGTGCTAGTTGGGACCCTATAGTAATAAAGATTATGGAAATTGGAGCTTGTGTTTGTGATCATGATGAGTATATGACATCATTGAAGTATGAGTTTTTTGGGATCATTAGGCCATGCAAGGTAGAGTATGATGGGCTAATGATAAACACTAGCCCTCATTAGTGCCAAATAAGTTGAATAGAATTTTTCATCTCTTGGTCACTTCATGATATAGACTAAATTAGCTATTAATAAATGGAGGAAGACCAAGTGATGGTAGAGTTTTTCTTCATTTGAGATAAGATAGCATTGGTAGTCCTCTCAGATTCTACTAGTGCCTATGCAACTAATTACATATTTAACTCGATGATTGATGATAAATATGTGTTGATTTCCTAGTGGATGTGTATGGAAAGAAAGAGACAATGATGTATAATGAAGTTTTCCATCAGTTCTTTGTCTTAAAGTTTCCTTCATGGGATATGTGTTACTAGCTCTTCTTCAATCGTATGTGACTTTAACCCAAGCAACATTACTATATCACCCTTATTGTGGATGTGCCCAAGAGACTTGTGATTTATAAAAATGCCATGAAAGCTTGCATGCATACTATCATTCATATGTAGGAATGATTTATAAAATTAGGCAGAGAGATCCATTGATGAAAGATGAGTATTCCTCCTATGTGCACTAAAAATGTAAAAAAAAATACATATCAAAGAATAATTATGCATAGTATGCCATAAAGGAAATGGGTGTAGAATTTTTCTTTCAAAATTGCATATCATACTGAGCTTTTTGCAAGATACAATGTGAAAATTAGGGAGGGATACCATGTGGACAACTAAATGATAAATGTGTGCAGGATTAGTAGGGCTAGCGATCACAATTGAAAGCAGATGAACCTTCTTGCAACATTATGTGTAGGTTATTATGGAAAAAGCTAAAACAATCATCCCACATTTATCATAGGTTGGGATTTCATGTTATTTTTATATAGAAGTTCTTTCTTAACTAATAACAAAATGTTATGCCATGTATACAAGGAGAAGCTTAGCATTTGGGGCCCCATATTATTTGGCCATGTGACGATATTTTGAATGAACTTGATGATGATATTTTGAATGAACCTAATGATGATATTTTGAACAAACCTAATGATATGAGCTATACAGAATGACATGTATATATGATTTCCATGTGGCACCCAAACTAAGGATAATGTGCAATCCCTTAGTCTATTTGAACAAACCTGATGATATGAGTTGGACAAAATGATGTGAATAGATTATTGTAATGTGGCACCCAGACTAAGTAGAACATGGAACATGCAATCATTGAGTCTATTCATGGTTAAGGAGATAGGGTCATGAAGTTACATCTAGATGCAAACTGAAGAGAATGTGCAATCACTGAGTCTATTCGTGGTTAAGGAGATAGTGTCATGAAGTTACATCTGGATGGTTATCGCAAGCTCGCATGTTGAAAAAAATAGTTATTTTAAGTGGTTGAGAAGGTATGTGACACTTTGAGTCACCATTTTTTTAAAATTTGTTGGTTAGGTTGGAAAATAAAGGAAATGAATCAAGAAGTGGCAAAAATCTCAAGCACGTCATCTCCACAATTATTAAGTAGTTAGTAAACTAAGTTGTGAGGATGAGTGATGAGGACATGTGGCGACCAGTGGAAGTGAGATGGTAGTTTCAACTAATGATAAATTGATACATGGCATTAAGTTGGTATTTGACCAAATTAGAGGGAAAGTAAGTGTACACAGTATATTTTCATATTCATGAAACCTTAATGCAGAGTGCAAATAAAATGACAACGAACTATACTAAACCCAAGAAATCATTGTCAAAATAAAAACTTTATGAACATCCCATTTTTCCCTAACTACAACTGCTAAGAATGCTCTTAGACCAGCATCTCAATGATATTTCTAGAATGAGAAGTATGCTTAAAATGTAGATCTACTAGTATGTATGCAAGATCTAAGATGAAAATGCAAATTACATGTGAATAACCACTCTTAGAATACTATCAAAATGAACATGAAATGAGCTAAACATGTGTTAAGAGGATACTAAATAACATGAAAACAAAGCATAAATGCTATCAAAATGACATAAACTTGCTAAAATGCTCAATATGACAACTCTGAATATGCCTATAATTTAAATGCCTAAAACTTGGGTCCCTTTGTTCTTAAATTCTCCTTCTATTTATAGGATTTTAGAAGGGGTTAGGGTAAGAATCTGGGTTTTACCTTTAACTAGTGGATAGAGGTGAAATTGAAAATATCTCATAAGAGAAAAGAGGAGGAGCCCAAAAGTCTTAATTTTAAGGATGAGTGTGGATTTTTTTCAACTAAAATGTCTAATAAGAGACAAGAGGAGGAGTCCAAAAGTCTTGATTTTGAGGATAAGTGTGGATTTTATTTTCAACTAAAATGTTTCATAAGAGACAAGAAGAGGAGTCAAAAAATCTTGATTTTGAGGATAAATGTGGATTTTTTTTAATTCTTTATAATATTAAAGGAGGATTTTCATTTTGTGAGGATAAATGGATAAAGTTCCATTTATTATCAAAAGTTTGTCTTTTTCCCTCCCCCTTTTTGAATTTCATTTTATGATTTTGAATTATTTTTCTCCTCTTTTGAATTTGGTTTAGGTCTTATTATTTTGATAGATGATTTAATCGATTAATGACCTAATGTAATCCTTGATTTGAAAGTCTACTATTTTCCTCTCATTTCCTCCTTAATTTGCATTGATTGCTCGAAGTTGCAATGTTTTAAGTATTTGATAATTATTGGGTGTCTACAAATGCCCCACTTTGAGCTAATATGTGAAGCATATTAGTTCAAAGGCTGTCTTGATTTTCCAATTTTATGTCAAATTATGATGATTGTATGTATGTCTAATGATATTTTGACATTTCACAGTTGTCATGCTGTGTGTTTGTTGATGGCTTAATGTCTGATCATTGATGATTTGATGTTTTGATTGTCATTGATTTTATTGATTGATGTTGTGATGCTTTTACTTGGATACCCTAGTTTTGGTTGATTTGATGTTTGAAATTTTTGGCTGGGGTAGAACATTTTTTATTTTTCAAAAAAAATTGACACCCTAGTTTGTATGCCTCAGTTTGATATAGATATACTACCCCCTTAGAAATGAAATTGGAAAAATAATAAATATGCAAAAATGAAGGAGCTTCCAATTTTATTTCTAAAATGTTGGATAGTTAATAGATAAAGATGATCAAATTAATTTAATACAATACCCACTTCACGAAAGTGAGAAAAAAGATGAAAATTGATGGTTGTGCAAATGTGCTTTGTTTTTGTATATCCTTTTTACATTCTTGCCTTGCTTTAAGCTTGTCCTAATTCCTATTATGCCATCAATCATTGAAGAATATAATGCATTTAATAAAGTTTTAAGGTATGAAATATTTCTTTAAGAGTGGATGGCTAATGCAAAAATAATGATACATCTTGGGTTATTTTGCTACAAGAACTACAAATAATGGATGAACATGGACCGATCACGAGAAGCAATGAATAGCTAGGAGCCATTGTTTTTTTGTTCCATTTTGAGTAAATTATTTTGTAAATATTAAACAAAATAGTTAGAAGACTTGATGATCAGTTGTATTTTGTTAAACACTTGAGGCCAGTAGCCAAACCAAATTATTGCTTATGCATATTTAGGGTAAAGGACATCAGCCATTAAAAGTTTGGTTATTAGTTAGTTAAACAAATGGGAATCTATATAAACAAATGCTAAGCTTGTAAGATGATATGCATATGATATATGAAAAGCTCTATTTTAAACTATCCCAAAAATTCTTGGCATTAATAAAAGTGAAGTCTTTGTAGCAATCTATTGCTATTTATAAAACATCATATTACCATTTGTCTTACTTCCTGTCACACTCTGTACCTAGAACCAATCTTTTGTAAACAACCTCCCACTGCCACTATAGTTCTAGTCACAATCAAAGTAGATTTCAACTCTTAATCAGACAAAATTTTGCAATAGCTTTAATAAAAACATTGTGCTTAATTGTGTAGAAGTGTGTTAATGAGAATGGAAACTTTAGATTAGAATTCATTTGTAGTAGTAACCTTGGATGTGTGATAATATAAATAGTTTAATTTATTAGCAAGTAGTAATTTGCATTCATAAACCTCTTGATTTATTACTTTCATCCCTTGAGAAAATAGCCATTATATCTCTCACAAGTTTACAAATCTTAGATTAATATTCTTAGGGAATTTTTTATTCAATCATATCTATAAACATACCATCAAATTGAACCGCAATTTTACCCTACATTTTTTGGCACCATTGTCAGGGAGAGATATTAAAGGCATGAAATTATAATAGGCCAAGATAGGAATAGTGATCCCTTGAGAACTCTTGATCAATTGTTGACCTTGATCAAGATAGTACCTTTGGTTTCCATTGTAGTAAATCATTTAGGTGCATGAATAGGCTTAGAGATAGTCAAGTTAGATTTGTTAAGAAAGAATCAATAGGTAGTTCAAAAATTCAAAAACTACAAAAAGAGAAAAATTCATCAACCATTGAAATCAAACCAAAGGATGAAGTTAGAATCCAATCATCTTCTCAATCCATTTCTCCTACTAAAACTTCTAAAATTTTTGAACAATTTACAAAGTCATATGAAATTAGGTGTAGTAAGCCTCCAAAATATCTGGAACAACCCTTTTAAACATATTATACACCTTGGGTAACCAAAGTTTTGGAAGAAGTTATGGCTAACAATATCAAAAACAATGTAGCAGGAAATTATGTTGGAAACAATGGGAATGCAATTGTTCAACACAGTATGACCTTTGAGTTTCCTATTCAGCCTCCTTAGGATAATGCTCCTATGAAAAAAATCCCTTACTCAGCACTTCCCATATTTAGAGGCTCAACCTCCAAGGATCTTGATATGTTCCTATTTGAATTTGATGACATCTATAATAGTTATGACTATCAAACTGATGCACAAAAAGTAAAGCTCTTTCCAGCTACCTTTAACAATGTTGCATTATGATGGTTTATGAACCTTAGGGACATTAGAGCATGGAACCAAATGAAAGATTCTTTTCTAGCAAAATATTAGGAGTACTGTAAGACCAAGGAAGTATGGGATGAAATCTTCCACATGACTCAATGAGAAGAAGAGTCAGTTGAAGACTTCTTGGAACGTTTTGCCTTTATCTTATAGCACTCAAAGGGTCTTGATTTAACTTCAAATACCATCAAGATGCTTTTCTTAAGAGGGATTCATGATGAAACCATGGATGCCTTAAATTTGATTGGTAAAGGTGATATTTCTAAAATGTCCTTTGAAGATATTTGTGATATATGTAGGAACTATTTGTAGTCTCATCGATCTATTCACGGGAACTCAAGTAAGTTTTCCACTATGGGTAATGCATCAAGTATCTCTAAGTGCAAGATTGGTAATTTACTTGAAGATCTTAAAAATAACTTATTAAATCATATGGGAAAATAAATTGATACTTTGTATTCTCACAGGAAACATGAAGAAGCTAAAAAGGCCTTAGTAGTTATTGCCCAACCTATCATAAGAAGCATGGATTGGAAGATTGTCATTATAATCAAACTCATGTAGCATCACTCAAGGAAGCTAGCAAGACTTCAATGCTATGACCTCTTCCTGAAGGGATGATTCCTATGGAATATTCCAAAGAACCAGTTTACTATATGGCTCTGCAACACCATTTTTTACCTAGAGGGTTCTCCAATGAATATTTTCCTTGACCACCTTAGCAAATCCCTAACCAAGGTCCATGGTATGGAGGTTATCAACAACCCCAACCTTATCAGCAATGGTCTCAAAATTTTCAACCTAATTCACAACCATGGCATCAAACGTGGAGGCCACAACCTTTGTATCCACCTACACAACCTTTTATACAACCTTATCTTCCACAATCATTCCCTCCACCACCATTGATAAGCCCCTACCAAAAACCTCAATAATTTCTTCCCCCCATACCTCCATCTTCTTCAAATCCACCACAACTTCCTAAACCCACATCCATGCTAATGTAACCAAATCCAAACCCTAATAATAAGCCTCCTCAATCGCTCTATTATAGTGAGATGACTAATTTTTCTACCCATACTATTAACATGGTTGAGTTGGATAGTGTCCACCTTAGATCTAGAAAGGCTCTTAAAGGACCTACTATCACAGAAATCCATGATGAACCTAAAGAAGAATTAGAAAAAGAGCCTTTGTTTCCTGATCGATTCATTCCTAAACTAAAGTCTAAAGATCCAACAAACTCAGAATTTGATATTTTAAATGAATTGTGCAATGTTAATATCAGAATTCCTCTTTTGTAGGCTCTTAAGGATGGACTACTATACAATGAGACAATATGGGAATTATGTACCCAACAACAACAAAAGAAGGATCCAAATACTATCCAAGTTATTGGACAACTAGCAAACTTAATGTTGGGAAATGTCAACATTCCAAAATATGTAGATCCTGGCAGTCCTATCATCCAGGTAAGTATTGGTACAATTTTTATTCCTAATACACTTGTAGATCTAGGTGCTGCTATAAAAAATAAAATTATCACTGGATAGACTTAGACCTACTCCTATGGTACTTCAAGTGGTTGATCGATCCTTAGTCAAACTAGAGGGGGTTATAGAATATGACATTATTTCCATTGATAGTTGGGATTATCCAACCAATTTTATGATCCTAAAGTGCAAAGCTAATTTTGGGGGGTATCCTCTTATTCTTGGAAGACCTTGGCTAGTAGCAGCTAATGCCCACATTAATTGTTGGTCAAGTAACATGATTGTTTTCAATGGTGAGAAAACAAAAGAGTTGACCTTATATCCTCCTACTTAACCATTATTAGACACCAAAGATCCAACATGGGTTGGCAATGATTCAGATGATTATGTTCCAGTCCTTACCATCAGGCAAGTATAGTATTTTGAAGACCCAACCGATGAGGCCATTTTAGTAAATTTCCTTTAGAATAGGTATGAGTCTAATGATAACTTGGAAACTATGGTTTTACCTTCTCATATGACTATTGACTGTCCTTTTGGGAATTTTCCTTTAGTTGGTAATCCTCAATCCATTCAACACTTCCTCACATTGCATCAGCTTCTACCGCATCAATTCTTGTATAGTCCATTATTGTCTTTAGAAAAACTAGAAACATCATCAAGACCTCTCCTTAGTGCTCATTCATCATCAGAACCTATGGATATCCTACCTAGGCATACCCTCAATATTAATCCACAGTTAACACCAACTCAAGTTAAAGATCCCATAAGAATGCTTAAAGAACATAAAGATACATTTGCATGGGAGTATCAAGACATGTGAGGTATTCATCTTGACACTTGTACCAATCACATTTACATCAAAGAAGGAAGTCGCCCAATTTGACAACCACAATGTAGACTCAATCTACCTTGCATGATATCATCAAAGAAGAACTCCAAAAACTCTTGAATGTTGGTTTCATTTATTCAATTTTAGATAGTAGGTGGATATCTCTTTTGGTTGTTGTTCCAAAGAAAAATGGTAAGTGGCATATTTGTGTTGATTATCAAGCTTTAAATAAGGCTACTAAGAAGGATAATTTTCCATTACCTTTTATTGATCAAGTTTTGGATACTCTTGTAGGAAAATGGTTCTTCTCTTTCTTGGATGGATTCAGCAAGTACAATCAAATTTGTATTGCCCTAGAAGATCAGGAAAAGACTGCATTCACTTGCCCATGGGGAACCTTTGCATACAATGTTCTCCCTTTTGGGTTATGTAATGCCCCTAGAACATTTCAATGTGCAGTATTAAGCATCTTTGTTGATCTAGTTAATGGTTGTGTAGAAGTTTATATGGATGATTTTGCTATTCATGGAAATACCTTTGATGAAGCTAAAGATAACTTAGAGAAAGTGCTTAAGCAATGTATCGACACTAATTTGTCTCTAAGCCATGATAAATGTCATATGTTGATGATAGAGGGAATTGTTTTAGGTCACTTAATCTCCTCAAAAGGTATACAAGTTGATCCCAAAAATGTCCAAATAATTTAGGACCTCCCCATACCTTCAACCCAAAAAAATGTATGGAGTTTTCTTGGTCATGTTGGGTACTATAGGAGATTTATTCAAAATTTTAGTAAGATTACTTCTCGTTTGTTTTCCCTATTAGTTAAAGATGCTATTTTCACTTGGACTCTTGAGTGTCAAGAAGCCTTTGAAACTATTAAGACCAAGCTAGTAACTACCCCTATTCTTAGAGGTCCTAGTTGGGAATTACCATTTCATATTCACACTGATGCTTTTGATTTTTCAATGGGAACAGTACTTAGACAAAAGGAAGACAATCTCTTCTATTCAATATACTATGTTAGCAAGAACTTCACTGGTGCCAAGGTAAACTATATGGTAACTAAAATAGAATTCTTAGCTGTTGTTTATGCTATTAATAAATTTTGGCACTACATTATTTGTTATAAAGTGTTTGTTCATACTAATCACTCAGTTATTCAATTTTTAATGAATAAACCTATAGTAACTAGTAGGGTTATTAGGTGGTTTCTTTTATTACTTGAGAATTTGATGTCACTATACTTGACAAGCCTAGATGAGAAAATGTGGTTGCAAATTTTTGTCCCAGTTATAGCAGTCTAATAATGAAGTTGTTCATGTTGATGACTCATTCCCTGATGAACACCTCTTTTCCATTTATGCCAAGAGTCTCCAGTATGCCAACATCACCAACTATTTTTTCACATGAAATTTTCCACCGCACTTCTCTCCTCATGAGTGTCATAAGTTGGTGGGCCTCGATAGACAATATACTTGGATCAATGGTCTTCTCTTCTATACCAGCATTGGTAACATCATGCGTTGATGTATTCCTAAGGGAGACATATTTGATATTCTCTATGCCTCTCATAGTAAACCTTGTGGTGGACACTTTGCTGCTCAACAGACTACTCAAAAGATCCTTACTACAAGTTATTACTAGCCTACACTCCATAAATATTGCAAGTGTTATGTTCAACATTGTGACCAGTGCCAGTGCATGGGTTGTCCTACATGATCTGATGAAATGCCACTTCACCCTTAGCTCTCTATTGAACCTTTTGAAAAATGGGGTCTCAATTTTGTTGGACCTATTAAACCACCTTCTAATAATAAGGAATATATTCTTGTTTTATAGATTATGTCACAAAATGGGTTGAGGTAGTTGTGCTTAAGCATGCTCGAGATACCAAAGTTGTTGAATTCCTATATTTTGAAATATTTACTCTTTTTGGTGTTCCACATGAGATTACTGCTGATCAAGGACCTCAATTCACCTTAGATCTCATTGTTACATTAATCAAAGAATATGAAATATGCCACAAAAAATTGTCACCTTATCATCCTCAAGCCAATGGACAAGTCAAGGTAACTAATCAAGAATTGGAGAATATTCTTACTAAAACTGTTGCACTTCATATGCATGATTGGGCCACATAGCTTCCTGAAGCTATATGGGCCAATTGTACCATGTGGAAGACCACCACTACTCTGAACCCCTAGGAATTGGTTTATGGTAAAAAGGTTGTACTTCCTATTGAGTTTAAAATTAAGACTCTTTGAGCTACCCTTCAACTCAAATTGAGTCTCTCTAATGCTCAAAAGGAACACCTAACACAACTCCATTCCCTTGATGAGTTACATCAAGAAGCACTTCTTCACATTGAACTTATTTAGAATCAATGAGCACTATGGCATGCCAAACACATTTGTTAGCATTCTTTTCAACTTGGCGATTGGGCACTTCTATCTAACTCTCGATTCCAGGACTTCAAAGGAAAGTTTCATACATGATGGCTTGGATCTTAGGAAGTTGAGCATGTATATGAAAATGGTGCAGTTCAACTTTGTATTGTAGACTCTAAATGTCACAAGCTCCTTGTTAATGGTCACTAACTAAAGCTCTACAATAAGCCTCTTTCCAAGGAAGCTTTTATTTTTGATATCACAAAGGAAGCTACCATGGTTCCCTTTGGTCTCCTTCAACATTGCTAGAATATATCTATATAACTATATAACTATATATATACATACATATATATATATATATACATATATATATATATATACATATATATATATATATATACATATATATATATATATATATATATATATATATATATATATATATATATAATTTAAAACTCCACTCAAAAACTTCCAACAATAAACTTTGATGCATGTGGTAGGAGATCTCTTTGTTCTTGTCACCCTTCTCTCAGCGTTCCTTCACCATGGCCTTCCTATCACTCCAAGTTTTGAAGTGAACTCCACTACTAAGCCTGCCACATGTTCCTGTATGAAATCTTCTATTTTGATGACTGTTCCTTAAAATATTTTTGCTATGGGTCATTATTTACTCCTCTCATGTGCCTATTGTCTCTTTCCTTGGGGTTGGCATCCCTCTCCTTTCCTTGCTAGGCGATCTTCTTAGATTTATTGACATCTTCAAATCTGCCTTCCTCACTGTCACCATGCCAGGAAGTATCTTCTTACCTTATTCTTTATTTCATGTATTTTATTCTTTTGATGATTACTTGGCATGATCAAGATGGATCAACCACTTAAGTTGGGGGGGTTCTATGCTAGGTCATTCTGTCATTCTCTCCACATATTCTCATGAGTCCTTTTGGGTCATGATATTAATCATGATTCCCTTTCCATTATTATCATTTCTGTGTTCTTTCCAGGTCATTTCTAACAATGAATTCCTTTGTCCTAACATTAATTGATATCACCTTGATATTATTAATTCTTTTGATGGTACTATTTCCATTTATTTTATTCTCTATTGCCAAAACTATTTTCACTTGCTATCATGTTTGTTGTTTCTTTCTTGCTTGTTTCCTACTATGTTAAACTTGCTTGAACTCTATTGCTTGCCACCATGGTGGGAAAACATCTTTGCTTTGAACTAGAGTCATTGGACAAGTTGAATGTTGACGAGGAAGCATTAAAAAAAATTCTTATTCTAGATGGATGAAGTTCTTTAAGTGTCTATGTGGGTTTGATGCTA
This sequence comes from Cupressus sempervirens, assembly GCA_028749045.1. Lineage (NCBI taxonomy): Eukaryota > Viridiplantae > Streptophyta > Pinopsida > Cupressales > Cupressaceae > Cupressus > Cupressus sempervirens. Next base: position 26,515,132 of record CM053785.1, on the reverse strand, counting down.
CCATAGTTGTGAAGTTTGCTACAAGATTTTAGGGAGCCAATGTTATGGTTCAAGGACTACAATTTTCTGTGAATTTTCAGACTATTGCAAAGGTCACTAGCCTACCCAAAATTGGTGACCATTTCTTTCCCAATTCTTCATCAAGGGTTATGAATTTGAAGCCTCATAAGAAGTAGTTTCTTTAGCGAGGTGAGTCGGTTGAGAATGTCCAAGGGCAAGGAGTAGCACAAAAATCTCTACCGGTGCCATGGGATATTGTTTCTAAAATCCTAATCAATTACATCACTTTTGAAGGAGGCTACAAGTATATATTTTCTCAACACTTTCATCTTATGTTACATTTATGATATGGTGTTCTAGTTAATCTTCCATGTTACCTATTCTACTTCCTGAAGTGGTCCTGTGGTCAATATAATCAAGGTCATGTTGATTCTTTGGCTCACCATGGGTTAATTAAGCTAATTATTAACCATAACCTCTGTTGGGCTCAATTTGTTCTAGAATGGGATACATTTGTTAATCAAACCAATATTGAAGACCCTCAACTTCCTGCCACAGATAACACCCTTGAAGATGATCCTTCTAAGAAATGGTGTTTGAAATCTCTAGGCCCACAAAAATGAAAAGCCCTAAAACCTAAAATTTCTAAAAAGAAAATGAGAAATGAAAACCCAAATCCCATCTCACATCCTATGGTTACTCACCTGAAACAACATACCCCTGATAGGTTACAAGGATTAACTAAAATAGTTGGGTTCGTATGTAATATGGAAATTCTAGGAACAAAGCAACCACAGACAAAGAATGATCAGCTTTTAAGAAGATTGAGAAGCCAATATCATAGGAACAAAAAGAAAAAGCAACAAAAAGAGGGCTTTACTACTGTGAATCTAATTTCAGAAGAGGAGGAGGCACATGAACAAAGAGATGAAGTAGAAATGGAACACCATGAGAATGTTACTCATTTCGGTGAAGAAACTAGTGACGAGATTAGAGAAGAGGCTCCACAATGTAAATATGAATACTTAGATTACTAAAGATGATGGTGCTATAGTAAATGACCAAAAGAATCCTAAGATTGAGAAACTACCCGAAGATGATCAGAAAACAACCGAAGAAGTGTGCCCTACTTGTCATGAGGAAAATATTCAACAAGATGAGGCCATAATGAGGGAACATCCAACCACCAGTACTAATATGGTTCTTTATCAAGATACAAAAATTGAGCATCCTCTTCATGAATCCACTCTTACAATGATTAATCCCAGTAGTAATACACTCCCTATCGCTTTTATAGTTTAGAATGATTTTAATCCAATTGCTACAAGAATGGGTGGAACTCATGGGATTCCTAAAGTAGAATAGGGCATGCCACTTTTCTCTAATATGTAGTTATGGAAGATTGTTACTCAACTCCAACAATCCAATTAGGAGCTATAGTTGCAATTGCAAGCACTTGTCTCTTAGGACAGGGGAGCCACTCATACGACTGATGTTGAAAAGAATACAGAGATACTAAATGTCAAGCCTATTAGATCTAGCCAGTCACCTCAGTTGCATGAGGACATGCAAAATCTTTATGCTAGGGGGAATGATGGGTGTGCAAATGTGCTTTGTTTTTGTATATCCTTTTTACCTTCTTGCCTTGCTTTAAGCTTGTCCTAATCTCTATTATGCCATTAATCATTAAAGAATATAATGCATTTAATAAAGTTTTAAGGTATGAAATATTTCTTGAAGAGTGGATGGTTAATGCAAAAATAATGATACATCCTGGGTTATTCTAGTACAAGAACTACAGATAATGGATGAACATGGACCGATCATGAGAAGCAATGAACAGTTGGGAGCCATTGTTTTGTTGTTCCATTTTGAGTAAATAATTTTTTAAATATTAAAAAGAATAATTAGAAGACTTCACAATTGGTTGTATTTTGTTAAAGACTTGAGGCTAGTGGAAAAACCAAATTGTTGCTTATGCATATTTAGGGTAAAGGCCATCGGCCATTAAAATTTTGGTTATTAGTTATTTAAACAAATGGGAATCTATATAAAAAAATGATAATCTTGTAAGATGATATGCATATGATATATGAAAAACTTTGTTTTAAACTATCCCTAAAATTCTTGGTGTTACCAAAAGTGAAATCTCTGTAGAAAGCGATATTAGAATATTGCTCACCATGTGGACTAGAGGAAGGGCCTCCTCTCGGGAAGCTTGATGAGATCATTTCAAGTTGTGTTATGTTGTGTGCTTTTACATATTGATTGGTTGTCTATATTTGAAGTTTATTTCAGATTGAATTGAATGTGTGCATTTATATATTGATTAATTGTCTGTACCTTTTAGGAAGCTTATTGCATATATGTTTGTTAATTAAGATTTGTGCAATGCTTGATGTTGTTAATTAGGGATTTAATTGTCTGATGAAGTAATTGGTTGTGGCATTCTTATCTATTCAACTTGCTCTGCTACTACATAAGATACCAGACCCTCATCTATTATAGAATACTTTCGTTTCCTTCTTCCTACTGCATCCATCCATTTATAATACTTCCTATTGCTATTTATAATACTTTCTATTGCTATTTATAATATTTCCTATTGCTATTTATAAAACCTCTTGTCGCCATTTATCTTACTTGCTATCAAACTTTATACCCAGAACTAGTCTGTTGTAAACAACCTCCTACCACCACTATAGTTCCTACCACAATCAAAGTAGATTTCAACTCTTAATCAGATCAACTCTTAATCAGACAAAACTTTGCAATAGCATTCATGAAAACATTGTGCTTGATTGTGTAGAAGTGTATGAGAATGGAAACTTTAGATTAGAATTCATTTTCAGTAGTAATCTTAGACATGTGATAATTCAGATAGTTTAATTTATTAGCAAGCAGTAATTTGTATTCATAAACCTATTGATTTATTATTTTTATCCCTTTAGCAAATAGCCGTTATATATCTCATGAGTTTACAAATCCCAGATTGACATTCTTAGGGCATTTTTGATTCAATTATATCTATAGACATACCATCAAATTGAACTGCAATTTTACTCTATAACAATGTTGGGTAAATAGAGTGAAAGAGTGATATAAATGCCCCTAAGGAGGGTTAAATAGGTCAAAAGACTATTTACCCTTGTCATTTTTACACTCTCATTTGACATTTGGAATTTCAGAGCTCTGAGCTAACAAGGATGGTGGTCCCTTTATGAGAGCACAGACTCAAGAGGGTTCATAAGTATGAGTGTCTAGTGGACTATAGTGCCTCAATAAGACATCAAGATCCTCCATTGTTAAGATTTTTCATGCATACATGAGTTTGTTTAGAATTTTGCATGAATTTTGTGATAAATGTGATAGTTTAGGTATTGTAGTGCATTTAGGGTTTCTTTTTTTGAATATGCATTATTTAAGCACATTCAAACATTCTTTTAGCGAATATACATATAGTGGAATAGTGCATTTAAAACCATAGAGTAGGAGTAAAAAAATGCATTCATTAGGGAAATAGTGCATGTGTGGCATTAAATAATGCATCTGAGTGTTCAAGTGCATTTGAATGATCTTGTTGTGCATATGCACTATGTTTTAGCGCATGTGGTTATAATAGCATTTATGCACTGTTAGATAGCACATATGAGCATTTTGAGATCACATACATATGTTATAGTGCATTAATCCAAGAAACAATGTATTCAAATGTTATAATAGTGCATATGGATTTCCAAGAACATTTGATGGATCTTATAGTGCATATGTCCTAGGAAATAGTGCAAATGAACTATGACGGGTGGAAATAGATTGTAAAGCCATAATTCAGTGCAAAATCAACCAGTGATGCATCATAGTGAGTAAACAATAATAATCAGGTAGTTAGGAAGTGATGTCTTAGGATCAATCTGATGATAGATAGAATGATGCCCCAGCTTAGGATACAGAGTAGGGTAAACAAATATGTTTGACTTAGGATACAGAAGGACAAGTAACAAGTCCATGATAGAACCCATAGCTGATTATCTAGATATAAATAGTATACTGACATATGATGATCACTTGGGATGAAAACTAATATTTTTATGTGTTTGGTTGATGCAAATAGGTACGTGGGTGTAAGATCATGGTGCAAGGATTGTATCCATGGCCTCTAGATGTAGTAGGTAGATTTTCAATTGAGGAGCAATAGGTGATTGACAAATGCAGGTTTACTTATTTACTATAGATGTCCTACTTCCAAGTGAATAGGGGGATATTGATAGTGGTGGTTGAACAATGGTGCTTAGACCACAATACCTTTCATCTGCCAATGGGTGAGATGATAATGACTCTAGAGGATGTATATCAGATATTGTGGATCCTAAAAGTAGGAGATTTAATGTACTATGATTAGATTATAGATGGAACTACTTTTAGAGATTTGTTCAAAGATGACAGCATTAGGGATGATAGTGTATCATGGTTTTAGATGTTGCAGTATGATATATTACCAATAATTTTGGCTAGATTAATAAGGGGGTTTTTGTTACTAGACTAACAAGGGCGAGGATGTCCAGTGGGATGTAGTATGTTGATACAAGATATGATACATCAACAATAGATATTTGCATTGGGCAGTTGTATATTAGCCCACTTGTACCATGACTTGCATCAGGTTGTATATTTGGGAACCTCATCACTATTAGTAGGAGTGATTTTGTTATAGCTATGGACATGGGAGAATTTACCCATTAATCATTTAGTATATGTGTGATAATGGACTCACGGTATGCCTTACATGTATGCGTGCTTTGTTGTGATCATGCAGCCCCATTTGGGAAGATAGAGTATTGGAAGTGTATATTGGCTAATACTGATGAGGTTGTGTGGAGACCATATAGGTTCACAGAGCCATGGGCCAAGGATGATGATGAGATGGTATATTTCTTGTGTTTGAGATATTTTCTTGGTTAGGTACCTATAGTGATAGAGCGATTTTGTTTCTAGTGGGTGGTGAGATAGTTTGGGTGGAAACAAGGCATGCCACAAGGGTCAGCACATTATGCTTGAGTTTAGTCAGAGAGGATAGTGTGGGGGCTGGCCTTGGAGTATGAGGCTTTCCTAGAGGCCTTTTTGTAGATGATAGACACACCACAGCCATGGGCTTTTTGGGATGGAGAGGCAAATGCAGGGATGGAGGGGGACTATGCACGATGGTTTTGGGAGCATCCCTTTCTAAGATTCATGGATCTGGTGGAATCTATTCTAGGGATTAATGATCCATCAAGTGGAGGCAAGGATGAGGATTATGAGGATGATTTAGGGAGAGTGAGAGGTGTGGTTAGAGCATGAAGAAGATAAGGAGGGTGAGGCTAAGTAGCCATGGCATTACCATAGAGGGGTGTGGCACGAGGTACAATGTAGAGACCAGTAGGTGTGGGGAGGGTTAGAGAGATCTAGGGCCACAAAGGTGTGAGGGTAAGAGGGGGGATGGGTGGTGGAGAGGGAACTGGGTAGTAGGATAGAGGTGTTGAGTAGGGTAGGATAGAGTAGGTGAGGGCCAAGTTGCCTGATGATATATAGTTTATTAGGCAATAGATGTCGCAGGTATAGGCTCCAATCAAAGATCCACTAGATGTATAGAAAAAAGGGTAGCAACAGGTTCCTCTAGATGCATAGCCACCACCAGAGAGGCCAGGGGGATCCACTAATTTGGAGGCTTGGATAAGTGCCATGGAGGCTCAAATGGGTGATTTGATGAGTACACTACAGGCATTTATAGCTGCAATGACATCAAGGCCACTACCACCACCACTACCACCGAAGACAAACGAGGCATTGACTAGTCAAACGACCATAGTTGGATAGGTCACACCAATGATAGATGTGACTAAGTAGGCACCACAAGAGGATACAAGTGCCCCTAATGAGCAGGGACCTTCGGGTCAGCTAGCTATGTAGGGATGAGTGGACATTATGTGTTATGGCATTATTCATCATTATGTATGATTATTCTTTTGATGTTTAGTTGATATTCATGTTGATGTATTTGGTGATCTTTGGATGTTCGTGTGGATAGATGTTGTGATCTATTGAGATTCATATTATTTGATCATTTTTCATCTATCTTATATTCATGTTGATTTTATCCTTTTGATGTATTGTGTGATCTTTTTATTTATGAGATATATGAGCTTGTTGATTGTCAGACATGTATGCTTTTTATATCATGGACTCATGTATGCATGTGATGGTTTGATTTGATAGATACAATAGTAGTAGATAATGATATGGAAGTGAATAAGTAATCTAGCGTGAAATGTGAATAATGATTGAAATAATTAAATGGAAAATAATGTAATGAATGAAAATTTGATGGGATGGTATAAATGTAATGAAATGAAATAAAATGTGGTAAAATGAAATGTGATATAATGTAATTATATGTAATGGATTGTAATGGAATATAGTGAATTGTGAAATGTAATGTAATGAGCATGAATGAAATGTAAATGTGGTAAGATCAAATTTTAATTAATGTGATTTAATGAGATGAATTGTGATGAATGGGCTATGATAAATGGAATGTAATGAAATGGATTTAAATAAAAATGGAGTGAAAGGAATGATATGAAAATGTGATAAAATGTAATGACATGAAATAATAATGTAATTAAAATGTGATAGAATGTAATGCAATGAAATGAGATGTAATGCAACATAATGAGATGATATGAAATGTAAGGAAATGTAGTGAAACAAATGAAATTCATGAAATGAAATTTAGAATGTGATGTAATGAAACAAGATTGGATGTAATGGAATGTAATAAATGAAATGTGATAAATGAAAATGAAATGAGATGCAATGCAAAATAATGGGATGATATGAAATGTAATGAATTGTAGTGAAATAAATGAGAAATGAAATGAATGTATAAAAAAATTTAAAAAATGTAAATGAATGGAAGTGTGATGGAATGGAATGTGATAAAATGAGAATGAAATGAAATAAATGTGAAAATGGGAAGTAATGGTATGAAATAATCAATGAAAATGTGAGAAAATGTAATATGATGATAGGTAATGAGAATATAATGTAATAAAACATGGTAAAATGAAATGTAACAAATGGAAGGTGAATGAAAGTGAAAAATGGAAGAAAATGAAATTGTTTGAGATTCGAAAGACATGGGATGGGATGTCAACCTTTGAGATTCAAAAGTCACGAAATGAAGAATTGAAATGCATGAATTAAAGGTAATGTGATGAAGAAAATGAAACACAATTCATGAATGTGGTGAAAGAGGGAAAATATAATAAAATGAAACAAACTGTGATATGTAAGGAAATGAAATGGGAGGTAATGAAATGTGATGGAAATGAAATATGAAATTTGTAAATGAAAAAAAATGTGACAAAAATGGAATGAAATAGGGGAAATAAAATATTAAAAAATGAAATACACCATGGGATGCAATGAAATGAAATTGAATGAAATGAATTGTAATAAATGAAAGAACAGGGGAGGAAATGAAATTGTTTGAGATTCAAAAAGCCACATAATGCAATAGGTGGAATAGATGATAAGAGAGAATGGAGTGTCAAGCAAGGTGGAAGTATTGTGATGAGACCGAGTCCACAATAGTAGAGTGGTAACCATGCACTAATATGTTGGGTGGTAACTTGTTGAATAACCTTGCACATTGTTTGTAGCCTTGTTGTTAAGCATTGTTGATGAGATCCATGTGTGTGTTATCCTAATTTATGTGCCAACTATCTATTCACCAGAGACTCAAGATGAAAATGAAAGCTAAATGAATGCAACTAACTATCACTTTTATTGTAAAGAGATGCAAATTAATTGTCATCATAGAGAATTTAATAAAAAGTAACCAAGTACAACCACCACTAGCTTAGCTATGGTGATATGATTACTATTTCACACCAAGAAGTACCACCAATCATGGATAATGTACATGAAAAGTATGATAATTTATTGAAAAACAAATGTTATAGCCACAGGAAATAAAAGTAGGCATGCAAACAATCAAACGTTGGATAAAGTCCTCACCTAAGATATCATACAAAATTGGTCGAGGTACACATGGGTTTCTAAATGGGAGGAGGCACTTACAAGTGGACACCAATAATGCATGAAATTAGAGGATCACTAGAATTGAACAGTGAAAAATCAAAGGCAAATAAAGTATCATGACTTCATCTTTGTACCTCTAGTCAAGTACATCATCGAGGTACTAAAAGTTCATAACCATAGGAAAACCAATAATTGTGGACCAATAGTGCCAACAGTTGTCTACAATAGTGTAAAAAAATTTCAAATCATGGATAAAGTGGTTGTAATGGTTAGGAAAAAAATTATGAGATGTGTTAGTGGAAATCAGTGGCAGAATGCATGGAGTGCATGTTGGTAGAGAAGGTCGGTAGAAATTTTTTAGTGGTAATTATGGTGCAAGAATTGTGAAAGTGTATCTAGTACAAGTGCAGCAAGAAGTGCACATGTGGTAAGGTCATTAAAGAGGTAGTCTAGGAAAGTGATGGTCATAAATAGGTGGATAGCATGGGAATGGAACAAAGCAAGGTGAAGAGTAAAATGTAGTCATTGAATTGATTGAGAAGTCTAAGGCAATGTGTAAGTGAAAGCAAGCCAACCTCACTAGATCAATCATAGTAGGAGGGTGATGCTAGCCAAGGAAGGTGGATTAGGCAAGGATGAAGAGCAAAGCACATTCAGTGAACCTCTAAGGAGCTAGTGTATCAGCCCAAACTATAGGGTGAATCAAGTTAGGTGAGACTGGGGTTGGCACAGCCCAAAGATGTGGGAATCAGAGTAGAAGAAACACCCTTGTCAATGTTAATAATGTTGTCAGGGACTACAATGCAATAGGCATTGCAGGTGGTATTGGATGATGATGAGTCAATGATCCAAGCAGAGAATAGTCTTCCTAAGATGACGATAAGTATGTCCAAAGTAGAGGAGGGGGTGGGGGAGATCAAATCTCCTAAAAAGTCCATGAAAAAATCTCTAAGGGATGTAGGAGACATTAGTGTAGGTTAGAGGATGAGTGGAGTAGGGCAGTTGATTAGCCTTGGAATTCCAGGACAAGGATCAATGGAAAGGGAACTGAGTAGTGTAAATGTGGAGGAATCGCAACTGGAGGCGAGGGGTGGAGATCAATCATCAAGTGACGTGGAAGAATTATAGAGAATGTTGGCTATAAAGAGATTCTAAGTAGAGAATGCCAAATAAAAAGTCAAGTTTCTATTTGGATTGATAGAGAAGGCACAGGAAGATGGAGTCCAAATGGAGGCAAATTGACTCCAACCAGTGGTGAATACGGAGTGGGCATAGGTGCTATCACTAGAAGCAGAACTGTGTGTGGAGAAATTACATTTGAAAGGGAATGATACAAGGATGTGGGTAGAGTGGTCATGAGCTCAGAGATTACAAGAATCCTTAAAGATGGCACAAATGGGATTGGAAAGTGTGCAAAATGAGTTGGTGCTACTACAGTTGTATTCTAAGTCATTCAAGGAGGTGATGGAAAAATTGAACTCCCTATCATTGAAATTGTAGGAGCAGTTAGCATTGAGTGAGTTGAAGGTGAGGCAGTTGTAGCAACAGTTAGGCAAGAAAAAATTGCACATGGAGCTCTAGCAAATGGCAACAGATCAAATGCAATAGGAGTGGGATGTGGTCCAATGAGTGATCACTGTACTAGGAATAAACAAGCTAGTGGAGAATGTGTTCATGGATATGCATGGACAATGAAGGTACACTGGGAAGCTGCCTATTATATGGGACTTTATCATGAAGCCTTCTTAAATGAGAACTAGTGGGAGATGTAGTTTGTGGATAGAGAATTTATTCAATTGTTAAATGCATAGTTACACGATGGTAGATTTCTGATTCTTATAATTCCGGTGTGGGTACATAGAGGGTTGACACTAGGGGCTTCTTCTTCAGGAGCCAGGTTTGAAGAAATGCCATTGATTGGACATCCTATATTGCCACCTCCCCTAGGGAGACTGAAATAAATTATCCATCAAAGCATATTTGAATGTAATGTTGTTGTTGTCGTCATAATAGAATAAAATTTGTAGTTGTCTTTGTGGCAACTAGAAGGACAATTGGTAGAAATGTTGATGTGTTGGATGAATATTGTCATGTTTGTTTTTGATATTTTTGGAATGTATTTGGATTTTTTTTAGAATTTTTAGGAATTTGTGGATGTTTTTGGAATTTTTGGAAATATTCAAATGTTTTTGGATTTTTTTTGGGAATATTCAAATGTTTTTGGAATTTTTGGGAATATTCAAATGTTTTTCAAAAATTTGAGAATATTCAAATATTTTTGGAATTTTTGGAAATATTCAAATGTTTTTGGATTTTATTTTTTAAGTGTCAATCTTCACAAAAGTGGAGACAATACGATCTGTAGAGGAAGACAAACCTTTACTTGTATGTGGGGCATTGAATGTCTGTGTGGGCTTCCAATGAAGATGAGTATGAATTTGTGTAATGGTTGGAGAGTTTTTGAAATGTTCCTTTTCTGATTTTACATGATATTTCCAACCTTTAATTATATCTTTAAGATCAAACAACTAATATCACAAAGATCCTCCAAATTTCTCAAGAAACCCCAAATCGGGTATGCCAGAAATTGTGCCAAAAGCTTCACAGCTTCACCAATTATTAATAAATCTGAAAGTGGACATTTTTACAAAAATTTCAGTATCATAACAGCCTACAAAATGAAATTTCTAGATCCGTATAACCTTTACACAACAGTTCTCAAATGTAGGACAAAAACTATGCTCATCGGGCTCCCGAAATTAACACAAAAATGCCCGAAAAAACCACACAACACTAATAAACTATCTCAGAAGTTTAATCATGTCCCAATACATATATTCAGCTCTATTTTAATAGCTTAAAGTCTGAAATACAGCAGCAACCAAAACTGATATGAAATGCTCAACTGAAAACACCAAACTCATGCAAAAAAACACACCCAAAAACCCACAAATCTACACTGTTCAGCACAAAGGCAAACTCTGTATGAACATGCACATGGAATGGCTTCAAACTCCCATCCTTAGCCTTCCTAGAAACCTACAAACTCCCATTCTTGGGTCTCCCTGGAAACCTGCAAACTCCCGTTCTTGGGTCTCCTTCTCCACAGGTTTGGCAGCCTCTGAAGAATAACAAAGAATGAGCAAAAATCAAGTTCTCCAATCAGCCCAAAATGCCTCCAAACCCCTTAAAAGAGGGCATAACTGTAACTCACGTTCAAGAGAGGTTAATGAAACATATTTTAATAATAATTTTCATTTATTAGTCCAACGGTTTCCAAAGATTAACCCCCTTTTTCCGAAACTTCACTTTCTTGGGCCTGCCTGCCTTAGCAAAGATTATTATTTTTTAATTATTTGAAAAGGGGACATGACAGTTGTAGCAGTTAATGGTTGAAAAAGTAGGAAGTGTTAAACCACAAATTATGAGACACAAGACTATATATATATATATATATATATATCGATAGCCTTTATAGACACGCATAAGGCCAAAGTTAGGATTTTTGAAGGATATGCATTGAGACAGATGCTCACAAGGCCTATGAAAAGGCGTTGGGACCTACAGGAGGCTTTGATGGCCAAAAGAGGCCAAGAAGGGCCTTAAAAAAGGCATTTGGGTCTTCATGAAGGACATTTGGGCTCTGAAAAAGGCATCTGGGTCTTGTGAAGGCATTTGAGGGCCTAAGAAGTCACATTAGGAGCTTCAAAAGGCCAAAAAAAGGCCTTGAAAAAGGCATTTGGGCCTAAAGGGGCACTTTAGTGGCCTAAAAAAGGTGTTTGGGCCTAAAAAGGCATCTTGGGGGCCTGAAAAAGGCCAAAATAGGGCCTTGAAAAATGTGTTTGGGCCTAAAAGGGCACTTCGAGAGCCTAAAAAAGGTGTTTCGGCCTAAAAAGGCATCTCAAGGGCCTAAAAAAGGCCAAAATAGGGTCTTGAAAAATGTTTTTGGGCCTAGAAAGGAGTCTCAAGGGCCTGAAAAGGCCAAAACAGGGCCTTGAAAAAGGTGTTTGGATATAAAAAAGGCACTTTGGGGGCCTAAAAAATATGTTTGGGGCCTAAAAAGGCAAGGAGACCCCTACGATCTCTCAAACATACACTTACTTATTCTGTTTCCCCTATTAGGGAACGATGAAAGAATTTGACGAATATCCAGGCCTTTTGGGATAGCATTAATATATTTGTTGGAGGGGTCTAGATCAACTATGGCCATTGCAACATAAATAAGACTAATAATCCGTCAGGAATTGTTGTTCTTCGGTAGAGAAAAGATAAGGTAATATACTGGATCCTCTTTTACTATTTGCATTGTGCTAGATTTTCCAAAGCCTAGCAAGATGTTTCAAGACATAACTACGCTACTTCTTAATGTCGTTGAGGCACATTTTTGTTGTTTTTGGTTTTTCTCAAGGTAATGGAGCCATAAAATATTTAAATATTTTTCAATATAGTGGGCCTCACCATTGATTTCATATAAAACTAGTTGAGGTATGCAAACCTGTCCCGAAGGAGTAGCAATTGTAGATGGACACCAGTTTGACATGAAACCAATGGATCATTGGTTTGAAATATACATCAATAATTTATGTATATTTGAATAGCTTATTTGAGTTGAAACAAAGCATGTTTGACTAGAATTTTGGGGTGTTGTTAATTTTTTTGGATTTTTTGGTTATTTTCGACAATTATTACCTCCTTTGGAATGTTTTTGGCAATTTTTGAAAACTTTTGAATGTTTTTGATAATTTTTGAACTTTTTTGATAATTTTTGATGATTTTTGAATTTTTTTGATAATTATTGACAATTTTTGGATTTTTTTTGATAATTTTTGACAATATTTTTATGTTTTTAATCATTTTTGACAATTTTTAGATTTTTTTAATAATTTTTTTTTTTTTTGATAATTTTTGACAATTTTCAAACTAGTGGGGTTGAAGCAAGGATGTGAGTGAGATTTTTTGGAATGTGGAGATAGCCAGGACTGTGTGGAGGTACCTAAAGAGTGAAGGAGACCAAAGTGGCCTGAAAGGGCTAAGAGTGGACTTAGGGAGCTATATTGGAGATGATGAAGGAAAAACTAATCTTTAAAATGGAAAAAGGATCGCATAAAAAGCTAGAATGGATATTGGGAATTATTGGTCATGACAGATAGCTGAGAGGTGCATTGATTTTCTTGCAATTCATGTCTATGGTATCTCAATACATAATTTGACTGCATGTTTCTCTCGATCTATTATGCTTCCTTTTGGTGTTGTTATACTGACTGTCTCTACTACTATGAGTTGTGTTTGATACCAAGAAACCATTGAATTGGAACCCACAAGTGTTTCTTAATTGGGTATGTGTGAAATTAACTCAATTAAGCTAGGTAAGCCACAAACAAGCAAAATTTATCTTTGCGAAAGTTGCTTGAGTTCCATCTTGAGTGTCTTTTGGCATTGAAGGACTTGTGTTGTTTATAGAAGTCCAAAGGTGCTATCTCTCACTCCTTTTGAAACCAAAAGTGGCATTTCTCACCATTTTTTTCTCTTGGTATTTTCTAGTGTTTTTTTTTTTTTTTTTGGTATTTTTGGTGATCATATGTTGCCTCAAAGACTCAGACATAGATCCTTTTGAAATGGATGTTGTTGATGGGTTCTACTAGATCTGTACCATCACAATCCACAAGTCTATAAGTATCAATCTTGAAAGACTATGATAATGTAAGGACCAATCCAATTGGCCTCCCACTTTCCTTTCTTTTCCCTAGCAGCTTGGTTTTTAGGGTTTTCTTGAAGCACTAGGTCACCAACTTGAAAGACATAGGGTTTGACCTTTTTATTGTAATGTCTTGATAATCTATTCTGATACACTTTGAGGTGTTCATGTGTCATACATCGATGTTCTTCTAATAACTCTAGCTACTCTAGATAGGCCACTCTATAGTCCTCACCGGATAGGATATCATGAAGAGTACCTCTCAAGGATGGAATCTCTACCTCTACGGGAAGAATGGCTTCACAACCATAAACCAAAGAGAAGGGTGTTGCATGTGTAGGTGTCCTAACACTCATCCTCTAGGCCCAGAGGGTGGATTCAACTATAAATGCCAAACTCTACCACTATAGTTGATGGTTCTCTTAAGAATATTGATAATGGTCTTGTTGGTGGCCTTTGCTTGGCCATTGCCTTGAGGATAATAAATTGATGAGGAGTGGTGTATAATGTGAAATTTTTCACATAATTCATTAATTATTTTATTTTTAAAGTACAAGGTGTTTTCAGTAAGAATGGCATGAGGTATTCCAAACTGACAGATGATATGGTTTAGGATGAAGGAAGAGATTTGTTTTCCTGTAGAGTTAGCAAGTGGTGCTACTTCAACCCACTTGGTGAAGTATTCTATGGTGGTAATGATCAATTTATGTCTGCCAGAGGAAGGCGGGTGGATGGCTCCAATTAAATCAAAACCCCACTAATAAAAAGGCCATGGTGTGGCCAAAGGGTTGAGTTCTTGGATTGGCGCATGAACAAGGTTACCATGGATTTGACATTTTTTGCAAGTCTTAACATAGTCGATAGAATACTTTTCCATGGTTGACCAAAAATAACCCATCCTAAGAATCTTCTTTGCTAATGTAAAACCACTAGAGTGTGACCCACAAATCCCTACATGGACTTCCTACAAAGCAACTCTCAACTCATCCTTCTCAAGACATCTAAATAAAGTACCATCAAGACCCTTCCTATATAGTGTATCACCCACCAAAGTGCAGTGCAAGGTCTATTAAATGAAATTACTTTTTTTGTTGTGTGAAAAGTCAAAGAGGATGGTTTTATCATGGAGGTAAGTGATGATGGGGTTATACCAGAGGGAATTAGTAACATCTAAATGAAAAATGATAAGGGAATCATGTTAAGTAAACATGAGTTGAACGACCTCTTCTACTAAGAACTCATACCACTCATGTTGTTCTGGTAACTGAAGCAAGAAGGCCAAGGTGGCCATGGCATCTGCTGCTCTATTCTTGTCTCTGGGAATTTTTTCAAAAGTAATATGAACAAAACATGGCTTAAGTGTGTCAACCATATGTTTGATAGGAAATAACTTTTCACGCTTGGTCTAATATCTATCGATGACTTGATTAATGATCAACTAGGAATCTTTGTAAACCTCTATCATTGTTAGTTTCCATTCTAAAGCTAGCTTGAGGCCTAAGATCAAGGCTTCATATTTTACCATGTTGTTGGTGTAGGGAAAAAGTAGTTTGTAAAATTTAGGGATGGTAACAACCAGTGGTGTCATGAACAAAATACTAGCACCTAAACCATGGTGTGTGTAAGAATCATAAAAAAAGAACTTCCAAGTTATTGGCTCTATTTGAAGAATGTTATTATCTAGAAAATCATCTAAGATAGGATTCAAGCTCTCTATAGGTGCATCTTCCAATTGGTCGACAATGGCCTATCCTTTTATTGCTTTCATACGACATACTCGATATCAAATTCACTTAGGATCATCACCCACTTAGCCAATCTACCTGTTAATGTTGTTTTACTAAGAAAATATTTGAGGGGATCAATCTTGGAAATGAGCTTGACCTTATGTGTCAAAATATAATGGTGTAGCTTCTAGGAAGAAAAACCTATGGCTAAACATGATTTTTCAATAAAGGAGTAATTTAGCTTATAGTTGACCAGAGTGCAACTGATGTAATACATGGCCCTTTCCTTTCCTTGGTTATTTTCTTGTGCTAAGAGGGTTCCAATTGATTTTTTAGTTAGGGAAACATACAATAGTAATGGTTTGTGTGACACAAGAGGCACCAACACTGGTGGATTCATCAAGTAGGTTTTGAGTAAATCAAAAGCATTCTGACACTGATCTTCCCATTTGAAAATTATGTCTTTGTGTAATAATTTGGTGAAAGGCACACACTTCTCTGCTAGCTAGGAAATGAAATGATGGACTAATTGGAACCTTCCTTGGAGAGAACATAGCTGACTTGGGTTCTTTGGTAGTTGCATGGTAACTATGGCCTGTACCTTTACAGGATCAACTTCTATCCCTTGGGTTGAGACAATGTATCCTAGAAGCTTGGCAGATTTGATGCCAAAAGCACATTTCTTTGGATTTAGCCTAACTTTGAATGCTTTTAAGTAGGTAAATATCTTGTCCAAGATGGGGAGATGTTCTTCTCAAGTATGGGATTTGGAAAGGATATCATCTACATAGTCTTCCATAAAGATGTACATCATGCCATGAAAGATAGTGGTCATGGCCCATTGATAGGTGGCCCCTACATTCTTCAGCCCAAAGGGCATCACATTCCAATAAAATGTGCCCCATGCACAAGTAAAGGCTATTTTATCTTCCTCTAGAGCTATCCTAATCTAATTATACCCTGAAAATCCATCCATAAGTGAAAACATGGAATGGCCCGCTATCAAATCTACAATGGTATGAATGTTCGAAAAGGGGAAATCATCTTTAGGACATGCTTTTTTGGCATCCAAAAAATCAATGAAGATGTGTATGCTACCATCTTTCTTTGATAGAGGCACAATGTTTGATATCCATAACACATACACTAGAGGCCAAATGAAGTTAGTACTGACCAATTTCTCTAATTCTGCCTTGACTAGTAGAGTTATGTAGGGATGCATTTTCTTGATTTTTTGTTTGACTGGCTTAACCTCTGGAGAAATGTTGAGGTGATGGAGGATTAAAGTTGGGTCTAATCCTAGCCTGTCTATGTAAGTCTGTGCAAACTTTATTTGCCTCTCTTCAAAGAAGTGAATGAATGTGGTTCTTTCCTCTATGCTAAAAGACTGCACCAAATATATGATCCTTGGTTCCTATTTTATAATGATGTTGACTTTTTTGGTTGGTTCGATTAAAATAGATGATCTTTTCTCAAAGTGCACAAGTAAGGTATCAATCATTTGATCCATGGGTTCCATAGTTGAGTTTTCACCATTGGATGCGTTACTTCTATTTATTTCCATTTTTTTGTCAACATTAGCTATAACTTGGTAGTGACCCTCGAGGACATGAATTGCTTGGCTTGTTCTAATATGACTAAGGTGATTGATATCAAACTTGACTATGTATATTTCCTCAGTTCTTCATGTATGAGATGGTTCAACTACATTAAGGTAGACAAAGACATTGTGGTCAGTGTCTAAATGAGGAATATGGTGACTCTCATTTGAATCCTAGCTAATGAGTTCGAGATGGACTAGGGAGAGTGATTCATAATATGAAAAGGGTTCCTTAGGGTTCAAAGACATGATCTCGTTAGATAGATCATACGTTGTATCGATTATGTCTATGACATGTGCTTCCTCTAAAGTGTCAGTAAAAGTAGAGCTTGTGAGTGGCTCGTAGTAGTCATCTTCAACTTCTGCTAGAAAGAAGTCAGGAAATAGGGTTTGAAACTTGAATCCTTCAATATGTTCATCATCCTCATATGATGTGGTGTGACATGTCTATTTTATAGTAGCCTCTAAGTTGTTCTATTTTACTCTAACTCTTGGTGAAGTAAGATCCAAATGAGAGGTTGATCCTTGTGCATGAAATCATTGGATACGGGAATGTAAAGAACAATCACATTCTTTGTCATGGATGGGATCTTCAGATAATGATTCAAACTCCCACTTAGTAGAATAATCATCATCTTCATTACTAGAGGTGTCCATGAGTGGTTCTCTTATGTGGTGTGAACCAGTGAGAGATAGATTTACATTTATTATATCAGTTCTCTTCTTTCCATTACCACCTCTTTCTTTTGGTACCCATGCTAGAGTAGAAGAGGCAGAATCATTATGCTTGGGAAGAGACTTGATGGTTCTCTATGGTTTACCTTGTTCACTATACCCTATCCCTTTTTTAGATTTTTTGGATGAGAACTATGCTACTGGAGAGGTTCAATAATGCCTTTCCCTTTCCCTAAGGGACCTTCTCCTATATATCCCATCTTTTTCATTAGATCAAAACCTTTTCCATGTAAATGGGGGGAGATGTCAATATTTTGTTTATTTATTTCATCTACTATGCTTGGGGGTACTCCACTTGCCTCAAAAAAATGTGTGTGATATGATCTAGTGGTAGATGATGGTTTGCCATGAGATCTTAGAGAAAGTGGGGGATTAGATAAGGAAACTGAGTACTCACCTACCCCTCTGCATTGCAGTTTACACTTCTTATCAAACTCCTTCATCAACCTATCCATTTCTTCATAATGTATCTATTAGGGTCATTTGATGATGATGGTGAAGGAAAGGAAGAACTTGAACAACCAAATGTATCTTTACCCTTAGTCAATGTAGATGAGTGGTCATTATTTTGGCTAGTAGAACATGAAGTATCTATTGATGTGGAATAGTTGATGTCATATGTCAGGGTGCTAGTGTCTTCCCTATTATGAGGAACAAGGGAGTTACAATATTGTATAAATTTTTGGTCCCTGAGTATGGTCACTTCTTGACCCATGTTTGGAAATTTAAGACATTTATGGTAAGTGAAGGGAACAACTTGCATGCCATGAATCTAGGGTCTTCCCAACAAGATGTTATAAGTTAATTGCAAGTTTAAGACTTGGCAAACTATTTCTTTCACAACTGGTCCTACCCTGATTGACAAAATAACCATGCCTTTGGAGGATCTCTCTTCGTCATCATAAGCTTTGATGGTGATTTTCTTCCTTGGATCAACAACATCTTTAGTATATCCTAGGGATTTCACTAAATTTAGTGTGCAAATGTTGAGACTTTCCCCCCCATCAACCAATGCTCTCTTAACTCTATTTTTGTTGATAAAGACTTCAATATGTAGAGGAGAATTTCGTTGCTGGATGAAAGACATGTCATCTTGGGCTAAAAAGGAGATGCAATGAGGAGCCACAAGATTGTTAACCATGTTTTGAAACCTACTCACATCCAAGTCATTTGGCACTAAGGCTTTGGTGAGGATTTCTTTATGCTCTATTGAGATTTGCAACAACTCAAAAATGGAGATATGAGCACGATTCTTAAGTAACTAGTTGACCAAGTTGTATTTAGGCAAGGAGGAACTCATAGTTGCATGATCAAAATTTGTCATGGGTCCTAGTAAAATGACTTTAGAGGCCTAACCTTGGGTAATAGCATTTGATGATTGTTTCTTGTTTTTATCCTTAATTATGATGACATTTATAGTATCATCAAATTCAAATATCATTTTCAATGGTGTTATCATAGTGATGTGTGTAATTAACCTTATCATGAGGAGGTGCCTTCTGGTTAGCTCTAGAGGATTCACCCTTTTCATGACTCATGAAAAGGTTCTTGAAGGTCATATGGTCTTCATTATTGCTAAGGTTATTCACTTTGATAGTTCCATTGTTGATTAATTTTTGTATGGCCCCCTTAAGGGTGAAACAATTGTTTGCTAAGTGCCCCTTATTTCGGTGATAGGAACAAATGTGTTTATCATTCCACCACATTGGTTTGACTTGGGGTTCATAGGGTTTGGCCTCAGGTAACATAATGAGTTCATCGACCAAGAGGGTTTGGAAAGCACTCTCATAAGACACCCTGATAGATGTATACTCCTTGGGTCTATCAGAAGACTAATATCTTTGAGGGGGAGGAGCTTGATTATAAGAAATTTGTTGATTATATGTAGAGGGAGTTTTTGTATTACATTGGTAAAATGGATAGGCATTATCTTGTCGAGGCGTGTTTGGATTGGCATTGTTGACAATAGAACCTAGTTGATTTAGAGGAGGTTGAGTTTGAGGTTTGACATGGTTGGCTTCAACCACCCCATCATTGGTAGTTTTTTTTTAATGTTTCTCCACCACAATTTGTGTTTTTCAGTGGACTGATCAGAGAAATTGTGATTCTATGTGGAATTGTTGGAGAAACCCTTACCATTTTTAGATAATTAAATAATGTCATTGTTTATCAAGGTTTCTTCTACCTAAGCAACATTTCCTAAGGTAGTCTTAAAATATTTAGGTCCTTGGAGTTGCAACTAGTAATTCATGGGTTTTGAGAGACTATTGATGAAGATGTCTATCTTCTCTTTGTCCGGTATGTCTCTATGATACTTGCCAAATGTGTGTCTCCACCATTGTCAGAAGATCTTGAATGATTTGCTAGGAAGTTTTTTCATGTTACACAAATCAATCATTGTAACTTCCCTTTCGATGTTATAGGAATATTGGGTGATAAAAATGGGAGCCAATCGGTCAAAGGTTTTAATGTTGGAGGATATCTTGGAGAACCACTTCATGGCTTGCTCCTTGAGGCTCCTAGAAAATAGACACATTAGGTAAGTCATGTCATGGAAAAACTCCGTACTTAGTGCATAGAATTTTCTAAGTTGATCATGTGGATCTAATGTACCAAAATATTTATCATATTTTGGTATCTACACATTTTGAGGGAAAGGCGTAAAGGTAATGCTTTTATCAAACGGTAGAGGACACGCCTTTTCGAGGCTAAACTATGTGGGTTGTATTTTCCCTCACTTCATCCTTTCCATTTCTAGTTGTAAGTTTTGTAATTTTTGTGTGACAATATATAAGGATGACTCTTCTTTGTCTCATTTTAGATTGGTCACATGAAAGTCAGATGGAAATTTTGCACCTTGTTGTGCTAATGCTAGTATGTAGTGTTTCTCAAGTATCTTGTCCATGATATCAACAAGTTTAGGATTTTGCTAAAATTCTTCAATTTTAGTTTCAATGCTCTTTTCATCCCATATGTTAGAGGAACCCATTTTGGCAAAGAGTTTTCAACTTTGGTTGAACAAGGGTGACTCATGAGTAACTAAATTTGGTGAACAATCTATTGGGGTAATAGATTCAATGAGATCCAAAGGTTTCCTATGTTTGATGGTTCTACTGGGTATTCTAACACTCACCCATATAGGTGATCATTTTGGCTTTGTGATTACACTGGTTTTGAAAAGTGGCATGAGAAGTGAATAGGATTCCTCTAACTCTTATGTATTTTCCCTATAAAAGAATTTTCATTCACCATGATTCGTTAGGAGTAACAAGCTAGGATAGACAAGGTGTTCAGAAATATTGATAGGATAAGTTCACTCTCATGAAGTCAGGTAGGGAATGGATGTGTTTCTTTGGATGTTTCTGACTTGATATGTGAAATGAATTAATGAGGGTTGTTGGATTAATAATATCATTTATATCTTTTCTTGTTTCAAAAATGGTTTTGATCAATTTTAGGATCTCCCAGTCTAGAGAATATCAATGGGAAAAAGGGTATCCAAATCCGTCGTTCATTTGTAAATGTCGAGTATGTAAATAGCCTCTATTTTAGGTTCTTTCTTAGATGCGTCATAGGATTGATTAAATACGCTATTTTATTGATCATATGTGCTATTCCATTGATCATATGCACTATTTAAATGTTCAAATGTGTTATTTTATCTATCATATGCATTGTTTTGCAGGGAAAATGCACTATTTAAGGATTTAGATACATTGTTTTGCAGTTATAAACATTATAATAGAGTTCAAAAGCATCATAGGATTATTCAAATGTGTTTTTTGAAGTGGTAGATTTTTTGTTTTAGAGTCTTTCACCAATGTTCTAGTTTTGAACTTGGCTTCTCATTATCAGTTTATAGTCATGTCTTTTGGAAGGACTATAATTTGAACTAGACTTTGTTATTAAATTTTGAAAACACATTCAATCACAATAGTAGAAGCCATAATAAAATATAAAACCGCACACACCTAGAAAATGGAAGAAGGGGCTTCCTAACAAGGTTATCTAGAGTCGGTGACTAGTGGGTTTTAGTTTTTAACCATCAATATTTGGATTTACCTCTACTATAACAGAGAGCTTCCCACTAATGCTAAGGAGGTTTGGTGCAACCCCATATGGGACTACTAGAGGAAGGTTATGTTATGAACATAGGTGGCTTGCATTCAATTGGGAGGCGTTCCTTCTCACCGACCCTGCTATGGAAACTCAAGAGGCAGCCTTTTTATGGCTGAATAATCCTACCTAGTAGAAAGTAGGAAAATCAAAATCATAAACAGGTCTAGGAATTTGATCACTCTAGGAGAGTGAGAGCATATCCCTACTATTCTAACCTCCCAAACACAACAAACAAGTTTTTTTCAATTCCAAGCCCTTAACTATAATAGACAAAGGGGCTCCTAGTTAAAAGTTGAAACTATAGGGTAAAATGAAATACTTTCAAATTTTTAAGCCATGTTCATCTCCAAAGCCTATAACTTCAAATGCTTGCCAAGGGGGTCATTTTTGTCTTGATATAGAAGTATTATATTGTTGGAAAGGGGAGAGAATGAGGAATCCATTTTTGCAATTAGAATATGTGTAGGTCAAACCAAGTAAAATATATTAGCAGTTTTGTAAAACTAGGGCCTTCTTGAACAACTAGTCTTGTTTTTACCTTGCAATTTCATTTTCAAATTCTAGGAAAATAGGTAAAAGGGTTTTCTCTAGATTTGGCATGGATATTTCTAGTAGTCATATTTTGCCTCTAAAACCATTTGTTGGGTATTTTTGCACAAGTTTTAGTAGTAGTTTTAGCTTCTAAAAAATGGGTTATTTATCCATCATTTGAAGAAATCTTGATCGGCTTGTAAAGAAAAATGATGGATATTTGATTTTGAGTTGGAAGAGGAGAGATGAGAGAAGCTTTGAAATAGCATTAGATGAGAAATGAAGATGACATTTGGTACTCTCAGATCATATCTAACTATCTTTCATTTTCTTATATCTTTCTTCTTTCTCTCTTTGTAGGGGTTGGTTCCAATCTATTAAGCAAGGTTGTAGTTGTGATTCCACCACTCTCAAGATTTTCTCTTTTGTATGAACAAAAACAATGAACTCATAAGTGATAGTTTTAGTCTTTTGTGTGTTTTATGTGTTTATTTTCATACATCTTGATGCATTTATCTCAAAAAAATGAATACAAAGCAACAAATGAACATAGTTTCATTCTATTTTTTGTCTCCTATCTCTATTGTTTGTAACCTCTAGTGACTTATGGACAAAGAACTTAGATCCAATTGCATCTCATTTTTGGGTTGTATGTCTTGATGTAATTTTGTCTTTGGTTCAAAGGAACATGTAAATGCTTGATACATCTTGGCAAGGTTGTAGATTTCATGGAAAGATCTGATGAGTATGAGATTCAATTTGCACATTAATGTCTAATTCACAAAGTGAATGGATAGATTACCAATATTTTGATGCATGTTGTGATTTATGGAGCACCCAATGGATAGGGAACTGATCAGTCATAGGATATGCATGTTTCTTATTTTTCATATTTGGGTTATATTGACATCAATTTATAATCAATATTCATTTTTCCCTTTTGTGTTGAAGAGTTGAAATGATAACCCTCACTTAGCTTGTGACTCTTATAGGTCATGTTATTAGCTATTTCATACCTTTTTTAGTGCATAAGTGGAGACAATTCAAGGGTTTTATCTTCTTTGTCTAGATTCAGATCCATATTTTGCACTAGTCATATAGGTGAATATATGGTCTACCTGCCTAGGTTTTGTAGAGCCTAAAGTGAAGAAGGACTTTAGCCTTATAGTTAGCCCTGATGTCTAAATAGGTGTGGTGAATATGGGAAGTAGCTACACCCTAGATGTATTTGTTCATATCATTAAGTTGTTCAAAACTTGTTAAATTAGGAACCAACACTTTCTACCATTTTTTAGTCCCCACTTAGGACTTCCCATATCCAAATTATTTCTATAAGTCCTTTCTCCACATTACATCCTCCTTGGTTACCCAGTATTGTAACCTCTCTTTTTTTAATCCTATGGAATTACTTATATCACTTGAGCTACTATTGTGATCCTTACTATAATTCTACATATACTTAAAAAAATTGGCATTCCCAGAGATGTAAAATGTGCCCAAAATTAAATGGAAATTGATGTTGATGAACATTTTTTTATGGTTACAAGGAATCATCCATTATCTTAAATGTTTTTTATACTTTAAGATAATAATTTATATTTAAATTTTATCTCAAACATTCTATATGTTTTAAAGTAATAAAAAGCAATTAATTTTTTATCTAATATTTATATCTAATTGAAAAGCCTCTTTTTCAAAATAAATATTAAAAAAAAAAACTAATTTATGATTTAAATAACTTGTTATAATAAATTATTAAATAAATAAAGTATAATATTTCTTCTCATAGTTAAGGATTATTCCCAATAAAATATAGGCCAAGAACCCTCCCCCTTCCCCATATAAAAAAAGGAAAAAATAAATTAACTTTATTATATTGAGATCACTTGAATAGAAAGCTCTTGCATATGAAACTATAGGAATGCAATAATTCTATGAAACTTACTAAACTTACTATAACATTTAAAAAGTTTAATTTAAACATGGATAGTAAAATTTCTTCATCATCATAGGGAAACATATAGATTACATTTATAGTTATAGGGTAAATGATTTTTTTTTTTGAATTACACTCAAGCCCACATTTGAATTAATAGATAGGTGCACAAATGCACATCAATCTATAGGGATAGTAATCAAACTCTAGACTACTAGTAATTGCATTGTCATATTCTTTCAAAGCTCATTTTTGGGAGCTAACTATAACTAACATGAGAATGCATGGATTACACACAACATCTATTTATACAAATAGTTGACCTTGACCTTGATAATTTATCTTTCATACCCTTCACACTTTACTGTAAAATTCCAACACAATTCAATCATTTTTGTCAGAATAAATTTATTTGTGATGATTCTTATATATAGCAAACCAAGGGAGAAAATTTTATATGATACACATTTACTAGGAAATTTGTGCCCGAATAGTTTCAAATGTGTTGCCTCATTAACTACTGTTGGTGTAAATAATTATTTACTATTTACACTTTACTTAAGTTTACTTAGGTTAATGCATATTCATATTAGTTGTCATGTAGAAAACACAATAGTTTGCACTCCAATCAAGCACATGTTGTCTACTACATCTCTTTATGAGCTTGCTAGTGCAAATCAGATGTTGGCATCACATTCAAAAAGTTAAGAAACCCCTAAATCAACCCTTGTTTCATCAAAATTAGAGACATCTGAGGTAAAATCTAGAGTCATTTTTTTTGGAGGTGTGATGATGACGATTCAAGAAAAATAAGTATAGAGGTGATTTTCAAATAGTGATATCTCCCTCATACAAACTCCTTTTTTTGACCAATTTTTTTTGTTTTGGGGTAGAATTTCATGATCTACACATTCCTGTAGGTTGTTTACAATCCCCATTCTTGAATATTTCTGAAAATTGCAAATCCCAATTTTTGCAACTTTCAAGGTTTAGTTCGAGCTCATCTGGACAGATATTCAGGTGCTATTTTTTTGAAAGTGCTTGACTTTTTGTCCACTGTCTAGATTTGGTATCAGTTTGGAATAATTCTAAGTAGACATAGTACTTTCAACATTTGGTCCTTTTTGGCCTATTTTGGCACTTGTAATTAATTAGATCCCTAAGAGGTCTTCTATCTTATCTTGTTGAGTCTGATATAGATTCATATTTGTTGTTGTAGCCACCAAAATTAGAAGTCCACTTTGGTTCATTTTGACAAGTGGCAATTGTATACACACTAAGTATAAAGTGCCAAAATCATCTATTTTGGGGGGTTCTTTGATTGAGTGATTTGGGGGGTGTGTCTTGAGTGTTTGCACTTCTCTTTCTCTTGTGTTCTTTTATTTTGTATCATGGGTTCTCCTACATTTCCACTTTTAACTCCACATAACTATGCTACATGTAAAATTAGAGCACGGAGTAAAATGATGGAAAATAGTTTAATTGATTATGTTGATGGAACCATGGTTGTACATCTGATCTTGATAAACTAAATGAATGGAATCATTACAATAAGGTTACTATTGGTACTTTGAGGAAGAATGTACATGAAGATCTTATCTTCCATATTCATAACTCTAAAATAGTAAAGGAAGAATGGGATAAGTTTGTTAGCTTCTATGCAAAAGTAGACAAAGCTAGGGGTTTTGAACTTGATGAAAATCACATGTCTTTAGATCCAAAGGAGTTTGACACAATTCAAGACTATATAACCTAGGCACATGAGCTAAGCTCAATGGTTAAGGATTGTAGAATTACCATAGAGGATGAAAAATTGATCTATAATTTGATGAGAAAACTTCCTCCAGAGTATGCATCATTTTTTTCAAGCTTCAATACTCATGAGTTGACCTTAGGTTCTTCCTACACCATGTCTTCATTTTATTCCTTCACAGAGATTTGATGGTATAACAATCAAATTTGATGAGCATTGGGATTCTCAAGTCTTCAAAGTCCAAAGCATTGGTGGCTAGTAAACAGAATCAAGGAAAAGAGTTTAACAAGAAGTAGAAATCATGGAAAAAACATTCAAAACAAGAGAAAGAACACTCAACCTCCTCACCACAAGACAACTCCAACAATAAGGGTAAATCATCCAAGAAGGAGTTGCTTACTTGTGCATATTGCAAAAATAATGGACATGAAGAACATCATTTTTATAAGAAGGAGACAGATGAACTCAAGAATCTTCTTAAGAAGAATCAAATTACTCTACCATCAAGAATGACTACTTCAACCCCTTCTTCACATTAAGATTTTGATAAAGGAAAGGATCACATGGGAAAATGTCAAGCCTTAGTAGCTAGTTCAAATCAAGATTTAGGTAGATAGCTTCCAGATTTAGGGGATTTTCATCATATGGCATCTTCATAGTTTATTTTTTCATCATTTGATCATTGTCATACTCCACCTATTTTGATGGGAAATCATACTTACATGAATGTGATTGGGAAAGGAAATATTGATAAGGGGGAGGGATACTTCAAAGATGTGTTGTGTGTACCTTACCTAGGTCATAATCTTCTTTCCATCTATCATCTCACTCATGGAGATAGAAGAAGGATTGTGGAATTCACACCTAATTCAGTTCTTATCAAAGACTTGGAGATTAGAAAAATCATTGCTATAGGGGTGGTTGATCACACATATAGGCTATACTACTTCTCAAAATTTTCTCATGATGATAACAATGATTTCTCAGTAGATTTTGATCACACTTCTACTATTGATTCAACCTTTGAGGAAAACTTTGGCTACTTGAAATTAGGTGTTCTCACATATGATCAAGTTCTTGAGCATTCCATTTCCTCCCCTCCTATTGATATTCCGTATATTTTTGTTTCTGATTATAGTTGTATTCACATAGCCATGGATTCAAGTGATTTAGTGCAGTAGGATATTCATTTTCTTCCAAACTCAGTTCCATGGGATGACTACTTGACAAATATTTCTAGTTTGTTTGTGGAGTCCTACATGGAAAATTTGGGAGACACTATTGATGACATTCATCTTCTCTTTGGTGAAGATGATCCTTTTTCAATTGTTATGAGGGAGCATGCTGATCCTCATCTTCATTCTCTACTTGATCAATCTTTTGAGGTTGATATGATGGTAGATCCTTTGATAAAGTAGTTGGAGGATGCCACTTTATTTTTTGAGGATATATTTGAGTCTTTCATGCATGTTCTACATTCATCCTCAGTTGAGCCTAATTTTTCTTTTTCAGTAGAGTGGCATAGTACACATGATTTGGAGGAGGCACCTTTTAGTATTGACATGGGGACACTTGAGAAGGTTTCAGAGATTTCATACATTTTGAGGTTTCTTCCTACATATGGGAGAGGTTTTAGTGCCACACCTTTGGTTTTGTTTCTACACTCATGGAGGAGTTTCTACATTGAGCCTTGCGCATCTACCATAGGTTTACATTCTACATTGAGGGGAGGCTACTTGGTCTATCTTCCTCTTCTTCTCTCTTGTGAAGGGGATATTTTCCTCAAATGAGGTCTTCTTCTCTCTCATTTTCTTTTATTGTACTTATCTCTCTTTTTGGAGGGGTTTTTTTCCTATGTGGTTTTTCCTCTTTCTCCACTTTATGAGAGATTGCATATGAGTTGTCATGTAGATAAGACAAAAGTTTGCACTCCAATTGAGCACATGTTGTCTACTACATCTCTTTATGAAATACACCTCTACATTCTTATCCTCTCATTGTTGCACATACAATCATGCACAATGGAGGATAATCCACTCTTGGTGGACATGTGCTTAGTTGGTATGCTCATCTCTTTGCATGACTCGTAGTCATATTGATTTCCTTTATATGCAAGGCTCTTCTATGATGTATTCATCCAATCATCTAATATCCATTCTCATTTGATCATATCTTGTCTCTCTTTTGCTATCTCTTGAGCTTCTAGATCTTGGCATTTCATTCTTGCCTTAGGTAAATTCTTACATGGTATCAGATGTAGGAGTTGAGAATCCAAATCTAGAAGTGTACCAAGATCACCTATAATGCAAATAGCTTGCTGAAGAGAAACCTAGGGAGCAAAGAGGTTGAAGCAAATACCGCACAAGAGAATATTTCACAATAGGAAATTAGAATTGCTATGTGAATGGTATGAATTTAGAATGAATGAGAGACCAAATAAAAATGACTCATTAAAGCTTGTAGAACAAGCTGGAATGAAGTAGGAGATAAGGTTGACAACTAAGCACACATCCACAAGAGGTGAAAAAGATAAGTATGCTAAAGGGAACAAACTCCCATGTTGTCAACAACTAACCTCAACTACATGCATTGACCTAAGTAAGTAGAATAAATAATTAACAATTAATTAATTATTTACTCTAACACCCCCCTTTAAGTGCAACTTAGGGGAATACCTTAAGCTCACAAAACAAAGGAAAAAATGCAAAATGGGTCCCAATAATGAGGCCATTTTAGGTACCCAAATACAATGCAACTAAATGCAACCTCTATAAAATGGGGAAAGAGGTGAAAAACAACATGCTAAAAAAAAACATGAAGTGAAGGAAGGAAGGCCTCAACCAATCCCCCCAAGGACAACTTTTTAACCCCGAGCACAGACCATAGCTAAAGAAAGTGGGGTGATGCAAAAGGCTTAGTGAAGATGTCTACAACCTAACTAGTAGTAGGAATGTATTCCAATGCAATAACACCATCTTGGATCAACTGAAAGATGAAATGCATATGCAACTCAATGTGCTTGGTATGTTGATGTTCCACCAAGTTGTGAGAAATGTGGATGGCACTCTAATTATCGCACCACAAAATAGTGGGACGATTAGGAGGAAAGCCAAACTCAGTCATCAACTGACGAAGCCATAAAGCCTCCTGACTAGCAAGAACTATTGCCCTATACTCAGCCTCTATAGATGAAAGTGCTTGAGCATGTTGCTTCTTGCACGACCATGTGATAGGACTAGAGCCAAGATAGAAGAAAAAGCCAGAAGTAGACTTTCGATCATCGACACCACCAGCCCAATCTGAGTCAATGTAGCCAACAATGTGAGGAGTCCCCATAGTATAGTGAATGCCATACATGAGTGTGCCCTGAATATTATGCAGAATATGCCTAGTAGCTTGCCAATGACTCTCATGAGGATCTTGAGAAAATCGAGAGACAAGGCCAACTACAAAGGAAAGATTAGGGCGAATGTGTGTTAGGTACAACAAGCTACCAACCAACTGATGATACAAAGTAGCATCCACTAAAGGTGAGGAGCAAGAGGTAGAAAAAGTAACACCTAATTGAAATGGTGTAGGAGCAGCCTTATAATCAAGCATGTGAAAGTGATGAAGCATGTCAAGAGTATACTTCTACTGATACACAAAAATTCTAGTAGAAGACTGATGAATCTGAAGACCAAGAAAGTAGTGCAACAAACCAAGATCAGTCATCTCGAACTAGTCCATTAGTGCACACTTAACATCCTAGAGCATGGATGAAAAATTGCTTGTAAGGATAAGATCATCAACATACAAAACAAGAATCAAAATCCCATCACCAAGATGCTAAATGTACACTATGGGATCAAAATGGCAGCGAGTGAAGCTCGTAGACAGCAGAAATGAGTCCATCTTCTCATACCAAGCCCTAGGGGCTTGCTTGAGACCATAAAATGAACATCGAAGCCTATAAACCAAGGTGGGATCCTGCACAAAACCTAGAGGCTGCTCCATATAAATCTCTTCAGTGATATCACTATGCAAGAAGAGACTTTTCACATCCATCTAATAAACTAGCCATCCCTGTGAAGCTGTGAGGGATAAGACAAGGTGAATAGAATTCATCTTGGTGATAGGGACAAATGTCTTAGATTAATCAACACCCTCAACTTGCAAAAAACACTTCACAATAAGATGAGCCTTATACTTATCAATGGAACCATCAGTAGCATACTTAGGGTGGTAAATCCACTTACAACACACTAGTTTTCTCCCCTTAGGAAGAGAACAAAGATCCCATGTGTGGTTCTTCATCAAAGAAGAATATTCCTCATCCATTGCACTATCCCATTTTGAATGTCTTGTCACCTCTATAAATGTCTAAGGATCAGTACTAATAGCATGACTGAGTAGACTGGAACCTGTAGTGTAAGAATAGGTGCAGTGAAATATGGATGGGTCACCAACTAGAGATCCTACAGCCTCAATAGTAGCTTGAGCCCATTTAGGCATCTGGGGAGGATCCTATGGTAGAGGTATATTGGGATCACCATGATCATCATCCTCATCATCTGTGAAACCATCTGGAAATGAAGAGGGAGTAGTGGGAGCTAAAGGAGTTGCTAGAGGCAAGGAATGTACTACAAGAGGGCTCTCATCAAATTGGACATCCTGTCAAAATAGGACCTCTTTGGAATTAGGATCAAATAACCTATAAGCCTTTACATCCTCATAGTAGCCAACAAAAATCAGTGGTCGGCTCTTCTGTTCCATAGCTTTCCTCTGAGCATTTGGCACAAAATCATATGATATACTCCCAAACACTCTGAATGACGATACATCAGGCTTGCCATGGGACCAAGCCTCCTTAGGAGTCATATGTCAAAGTGCCTTGTGAGGCATCTGATTTTGAATGTAGTTGGCACAATTGACTGCCTCTGCCCAAAAACATGAATCCATGGACCTAGACTGAATCATGCAATTTGCCATCTCTCGAAGGGTTTTATTCTTCCTCTCAGCCACACTATTCTACTGAGGAGTGTAGGGCACTAAAATTTGATGCTAAAGACCATGCTCAAAATAGAAATCTCTAAAATCCTGGTTCACATACTCCCCCCATTGTCTGTGCATATCCATCGAATAGAAAGCCCAGACTACTTCTCTACAAATGCCTTAAAAACTCAAAATGAGTCAAAGGCATTAGACTTGCACTTAAGAAAGTACACCCACATGTGTCTAGAGAAGTCATCAATAAATGTAAGCACATATCTGGCACCCGAAAAGAAGGAATACAAAATGACATGAGGTCACTATGAATCAACTCCAAAGGTGCTAAAGCATGAGTGGCTCATCCATGTGGAAAAGAATCCCTATGTTGCCAAGTGCACATCCCTGACAAACACCATCTGGATAGGAAATCTGGAGAAGCCCAAGAACAAGTGCCTATGTGCTCATCTACTGAAGATATCTGTAACTGACATGCCCAAAACATGCATGCCTAAGTTTTCTTACTAAATCTGCATATGCAACTAAGCATGAACCTATGTCATTAGAAGACTCAAATCCATCAAATCTGTAGAGGCGAGATGTAGAGTCAACACTCCCAGTGGCCATAATCATCTCTGGATCATGCAAATCCTGAATAACCACATCATGTGGTGAGAACTCAACTGTCTTCCTAGAGCTAGAGTGGCAAATCTGATAGATAGACAAAAGGTTCATCGAATATTAGGAACACAAAGTACATCTTGTAGAGAGCCCCTAGCCAAAGTAATAGTACCAGAACCTAAAACTAAAATTTGTGAAGAGTTTCCAACTACAATCTATGTGGTGGCACAAGGAGCAAGTGAGGTATGCAACTTAGGAGTGTTTGTGATGTGGTGAGAAGCCCCAAAATCAAGAATCCATAAAGGCCCTAAAGGCGTAGCTCGTGCAGAAAGAGCATGACCTTTCCTTGCAAGTGGAGATGAAGATTGAGGAGCTGAAATATAATGCTCCTTCATGGCTTCCTCTAGAGCCTCCAATCGTTTCCAACACCTAGAAACTGAATGTCCATCTTTCCCACAAAAACTACAGTTCTCACTCGATTTCTTCTTGGTCTTGGAGGTAGACTCACTTGACTTTGAAGAATCTTTACCCTTGGGAGGGTTCGCTAGAGGATTATTTGGAGGCTTAGAATTAGATTTTGATGTGTCTTTCTTCAATTTACCTTTCTTCTTTGATTTCCCCTTAGAATTTTGAGCAACCAATGCTTGGCTGGAAGAGCTAGAGGCATCCATTTGTTGGATCTTTGCCTGTTCCCTAGTCAACCTGTCACAAAATGTCTTGAGTGTAGGCATCCTATGTCTGTCTCCAAGGGAATCTATGGTGGAGTAGAAAGTAGAAGAAAAAATATGATACTACCCCTTCAACTTTGAGAGTATGAAAAATATGACCTCATCATCAGTTTTGTTCTTCCCACATCCCTATAAAACTACACATAGGGATTTGAACTTCATCAGAAAGTCCTCAATGGTGGGAAAGTTGCTTGGTGATAAAGAAGTCAACTCTACATCCAACTGAAGTGCTTGAAACTCATTCACCCGACCAAACAAAGTCTAGAATTTTTGCCAATAAGCACGTGGAGTAGTCAAACCATCCAAGTGAAATAGCAAATTGTCTGAAATGTTAAGTGCAATCAATCCCATGACTTCATCCATTTAGTTCTGTGTTGTAGAGCCTCAAAATGTTGCATAAGAATAGGATAATTCTCATCCAAACAAGACCATAGACCTCTTGACATGAGAAGCCTATTCATTTGTGTCTTCCAGGTGTGGTAGTTGTGTGGTGTGAGATGGATCACAAATAGATCCGCCATTGAGAGAAAGAAGAAGACAAAAGTAGAAGGGTCTTAATTGAAGTAAACTATAGAAAAGAAAGGCACCCCCCCCAACAAATTTACAAGAATATCCCTCAAATACCACAAAAAACAACTATGAAAAGAAAAAAATTGGAAAAGAACCTAAATTTGTTGATGCAGAATAAGAGGAAACAAAAGCCTCTACTTTGACACCAAAAATGGGAGCTCAAACAAACTTAGAATCTAATGAAACCAGCACCATTGTCTCCGTCTCTAAGTCACCTTTCCAATGCTTCTTTCAAATCGAAAAAAGACCTCTGTATGCTCAAGTTATGGCCAAAAAACTGACTGCTGCTCCAAAATTGCACCTTGCTGGAAAATTACAGACACTATCTTAAATTTGATGGCCATATGGATGTCACATGAACGTCACTAGAAAATAATTGGTCACTAGATTGATGACATCAGCATACGAGATGATGATGTTAGCTAGCCAAGAAATGATGTCAACGCTGAGTATGGTGGTGATGATGTCACTCGACAAAAAAATGATATAACCTGCCAAAAATGTGACATCAATGCATACGATGTCAAAAAATGATGTCTGTATGTCTGGAAATGACGTTAGCTACTAGAGGTAGCGATAGAGTAATAACCACCAACAACAATGGCACCCAGGAGGAGAACCCAATGGCACCACTGTCTTTAGCGACGCGGAGGCGAAGATCGGGTGGGGGATCAGTGGCACGCTGGCCGCAGAGGAGCTGGGGTGTCTAGTTGGCAGCACATCCCTTATGAGCGAAGTGCTAGTTGGGCACTGGTGGAGTGCAGGCTACCCCACAGTGGTGTGTGAGCGTTGTTGCGGTGGAAGCTTTTAAAAAAAAAAAAAATTACACTGCCCATCCGTATGGCCGTACAATTGTAACCAGGGGGGCTTAAATTTTTTTCCAAAATGCCCTGTGTCCAAAAATGAAAAGTTTTATATGAATCTTGGCTATAAACGGCATTCTGAATCCAATGGCAATGTCTGTTTGATCCAAAAGTGCTCTGACAAATTGCTCTACCATCAATTTGAAAAAAAATGCACAAACAAACTAGGGTTTGTGACTCCAAATTACGGCTTCAAAAATGCTTCGAACAAGAAGCAGTAGGGATTCTCTGATACTATGTAGGAGTTGAGAATCCAACTCCAGAAGTGCGCCAAGATCACCTGCAATGCAAATAGCTTGTTGAAGAGAAACGTAGGGAGCAGAGAGGTTGAAGCAAATACCGCACAAGAGAATATTTCACAATAGGAAATTAGAATTGCTATGTGAATGGTATGAATTTACAATGAATGAGAGACCAAATAGAAAGGCCTCATGGAAGCTTGTAGAACAAGCTGGAATGAGGTAGGAGATAAGGTTGACAACTAAGCACACATCCACAAGAGGTGGAAAAGATAAGTATGCTAAAGGGAACAAACTCCCGTGTTGTCAACAACTAACCTCAACTACATGAATTGATCTAAGTAAGCTTAAGTAAATAGAATAAATAATTAACAATTAATTAATTATTTACTCTAACATCAGAGCTATATCAAATTCTTACAACTACAAAGAAAAATCTTCTTTATTAAGTATTGAGACAACAATAATGAATTTAAAATACCCATTATATAATATCTTCTTAATAGAAATAACCTATAATGGAAAAAAATTACTTAATATATAATATCACCTTAATAGTAGTAACTCATTACCCTCTATGTCATGTACACTCAACATGCTTAAAAAAAGAAGAATGACCCCAATCATGAGCAACCTAAAATCAAATGCAGATTCCATCGAAGGATCATTTCTTTGATTATCACTATTCAATTTTATTCATCACAAAAATCTAAGCATTGAAATAAAGATTTAGTAAAACCCTAAAGTTCAACATATATATGTAGACTTCATATTATTTTTTAAGTTGACAAATGTGCTGATCTTGTAACTTTTTTATTTTTTCCTAGCATTTTGAAAATTCATTTTAGGAAGCTAGAGGTCGAGTTGATTTTGTGAAATAAATTTAAAGCATTATTTATATCCCAAAGTCAAGATTATGAAAAAATATATGAAATGGTTTTTGAATTCTTTCTCTCACTCTAAGCCTAATTTTTAGCCCTTGAAAATCATTCCTTTCAAAATTTAACATTTAAAACAATTGCCACCAATTTTCTAACTTGTGATTTTCCAATTCCTTGATAAGTACTTTATTAGTCAAAATAAAACATTTCTATCAGAGTATTCAAACAAAATGAAAATAAAGAAACAAAAGAAATTTAAATTCAAATTTTGAATGTAGGAATGTGAGATGATATTTATCCTAGCATTGCACTGTGTGTCCCTCTCTTCTACTTCATCATTTCCAGTGTGTGCTCCTTCTTTTACAAATCAAATGCAAAGGGAAAAAAAATTGCCAACTGCAAATACAAAAATCCCTATGAAATTGCACTTGATATTGGTATTGCTCTTGTTGCTCAGACATTGCAATGAATGGTTGACAACATGCCAAAATCACAAAAATCCATTTCAATCAAAATAGGGTTTCATAAAAAACAATGATGAATGGAAAATTGCAAGGAACAAAAGGTTGACCAATCCAAAGAAAAGCTTGCAAATAGAATTCTTAATCTCCATCATGAAATCTTCCTCATACTCAAAATTCAAAAGCCTCACAATCATTTCTTCAGATAACTTGTTTATAAAAGGAAAGTTAGTTTAATTCATATTTCACTCTAGAAAATAGAGAAATAAACAAGAACTAATACAAGCAAAATGCTAAAAAAGAAACGTTTTAAAGCATTCAAATTTCTTATCTCAATGTTTTTTCAAAAGTGTTACCAATTCCATGTAATATGTTCTCAAAGTATACATCAAAATTTTATTAAATTCATAAACAAAGTTTGCAATAAACAAAAGCTCATCTTCATTGAAGATCCAAATTTTGCAACTATCTAATCTCACATGAAAATGGCATAAGATGTATAAACATTCAATAAGTTGATAAATCTTTTGTGACATGTGGGAATCTAAAGGTAACCATCCTCAATCACAAAAAAAAAAAAATGTAGAAGGATTCCCACTTTATTTTGGCAATAGGCAACTAACATGAAAAACCTATGTACAATTTGCAATTCAAAGATATGCGACACAGATTTTAAAAATGTCAATGTACAAACATAAGAAAAATGAATAGTGCTTAAATTTTCATACATTGACCCACACAAGAAAATAGAGAGCCAAACATAGCCTATCCATCATAACCCATTATCAAATCCCCTCCATGGTCATTCATGGTTGCACCTCCATCAAAATGAAAAAAACCACTCAATTTTTAGTAATTTTAAATACTTGGGTAGGGTAAAATTCTAAAAATATTCCCTCCAAGCATGACATGTGGCGTATATCCATTAATGTGTTATATTTGTCCATTTTTGTCATCTCCATCCATCTTTGTTGCATGCCATGCTATGTCATGACATAAGTACATAAATACATATATAGGCCAGTGGCTAAAGAGCCAACAAAATTACCTTTATTGCAATTTGTTAATTAAATGATAAATAACAAACAAAAACCCTTTTGAAATAATTATAAAATTACTTACTAAATCGTTAAAAATGATTTATTCGAGAAATTTAGTCCATTGCATTAAAGCTTCACATATATAGCATGTCTTTTTTTTAATAGGGGTTAGAATAGTTGCCGCTCTAATAATTATGACTATTGAAATGTCGATAGATATCCACTACAAAATAAATCTATCTAAAGAAATGCCGATAGATATCCACTAAAAAATAATTATAATTTAATTTATTTCATCTAAAATTATTTCTATTTCCTTTATCTCCATTTATTTAGTTTTTTACTAACTTAAGCTTTTTATTTTAATTTTTTAAAAAATGAATGATTTATATATCCAAATATTATAAACGGATATTTTATGTGATATTTATTAAATTATTTTTAAATGTATATTCTATTTATAATAAGATTTAAGCTTTTGACATGTAGATGGTTGTCAAATTTAATCTAGAAAAATAAAAGTTAACATTAACACGCTCACACCATCTCACTCCCCCATTCTTCCATTGTAGAATGCTTATCGACATTAATTATAAAATTACTTATTAAATTGTTAAAAATAATTTTTCCAATAAATTTAGTTCGTTGCATAAAAACTTAGCATATCTTTTTTTTTTAAAATAGGGGGTTAGAATAGCTACCCTCTAATAATTATGACTATCACATAAGCCAAATACAAAATGACAAAAAGAAATGTTAAAAGTAGGAGGCGTGCACTCTTATCATTTATGGGAAGATAAATCCACTAATTCCTATGACATTAAAGTCCTTGAAAGTGATTGATAGAATCACTTTAGAGGAACTATTATCTCCCAAAATAAATTATTCATCAAGGGCACATTTTTCAACATTGATTCATTACGGTTTACTTAGTTCGACCTTTTCCTTGAATTCATATCAATGATCATGAATAAATTGAATGTGCCCTCATTAAATATATATACATACTCCAACATTTAAAGCTATACTTTGTGGGCTTCATCATAATCATCACCATTTCATCCTCCACATTTATTAAAGTAATTCAATTACTTTATTCAACATGGGATCTGTAGCTTCTATTATTTTGTCAAACAAAAACACCCACATAAGGGCAGACACGTACCTTTGTCATCAAGACTGTATATCGTTTAATAAGCATTTCATAGATTTATGTAATAAAGCTATAACAAATAGGGCACTCTCGATAGGTTTTAAAATAGTGTATTCTTTGGTGTCAATATTATTATTATTACTAGAATGATTGTATGTTCTAATACATTAATTTGTCATTTTTTTTATACTAAATTTGGCTTGTCTTTATTTTTTGATTGTTTCATTATTATTATTTTTATGATTGTATTATTTGTTTATTTTTATATATCTATTTTTATCATCTATGATTTATCACTTTTCTCTCTATTAAGATTGGGTTTTTGGTATGTAAGAATGTACATAATTGTGAGTGCAATTCATTATCATATTAAATGCAATCTATTAATGCATTGGAGCAAATCTATAAATCTTTTTTATTTGAACCAATACATTTACTATTTAAAGAAAATGTTTCAATTTGACAAACATGTGTCACTCTAAAATTGTATTATTATTTTGTCCTAAAAGCTTGCAAAAAGTCAAGTTTGAGCTAGTTTAACTAAAACTCTAAACCCTTCTCCCTTATATTAGTTCTTTGTTCATTTTCATTGTCGACTTGTTATAATCAATCACAAGTCACCTAGATTATTAACTTAAGCATCCATCTTTCATTGAGATGACCATCCATGTCCCGAGTACATTACCCAAGACCTAAAAAATATTAAAATGAACTCTTAAAAGTCTATCAAGTCGACTCTTAAGTACGAAATTCTTGTGTGTGATATAGAATCCTTTAATTTATTTCATCCCCCATGTCTTAGCTAGGAGTTAATAGTATTTTGGACCCCACAGACAAGAAGGGAGGCTCTCTATGTGCTCTTTGCCTAACCTTTTTTATCCATGAATTAGCTCCCTGGATCCTTGTAAACTAAAGGAAATGCATCCCTAGGGTAGGATTATCCACAAGAAGAGAGGAAGAGGAAAGGAAAAGCAATGATAACATCTTGGGATAAAATGATTATGAAATTGAAGGGTAAATTTGTCCCTAGTGATTATGTCATTTAGTTGCATAGAAGGTCGTAAATTTTGAAACAAAAAGATATGGATGTGAAGAAATAAATAAAATATTTCTACAAACTAAGATTAGATCATATCACTTAGAATATGTTGACAAAGTTGTGAGGTATTTGAATGAGCCAAAGTATAGGCTACACAATTAACAAAGTCTCACATGTCCAAGAATGGAAGAATGATTAGTTGGAAAAGAAGGAAAAAGAAAAGTTGAAGAGGGGACAAGAGAAACATAATAGAGTTAGGGGAATGAAAAGTTTTAGCGGAAGGGGGACTTTTCCTAGTAAAGCATATCCCAAAGGTCTCAAGAAGAGACAAGTAACTCCCAAGACAAAACATCAAATGCACTTTAAAGGAAGAAGGTCAAATTTTGGGGCAGATTTGGGAGTAGAGGTGGAACAAGTGGCTTCACTAGGAAGTGTTACAAATGTAGTAAATTAGGAGGTCACAAAGCATGGTTTTCCTAAAGAACAATCATCTACTTTAAGTTATTGGCACTAGGATAGAAGATTGGTAAAACCTAATGAAGATGTATGCTCTTCATTGATGGAAACTATGAAGCTAAATATGATGGTAAATTTATAACAAGAATATGATCAATGAAGGATGGGACATAATTAGCAAAGGTATAATGATCAATGCATAATCCTATGATTGATGAATAAACCTAAGATCAGTGACTAAATTTAGAGCAACTGATAGTATACAATGCACCTTCACAATGCTCAAGGTAGAAGAGGAATCAAGTGATGCAATCACATGTATAGAATCTAAGTGATTATCCCATTGCATATTTATGATCACAACCTAATTTGTTGATTGGTGTAAATGGTTTGAATTATTGCAACTATCAAGCATAAGAAGAAAACTCTTGAGAAAAATTAGAATTTTTTAGATTATTGAAAGTTACAATGTATATGATCCTATTGGATAATGTGGTGATAAAGAGTGAAGGATATGAGATGTTGTGTTGACATCAGTTTGATCATTGGATCTATGTAAATAATACATGGTGTATTGGAAAAGGTAATATGTTTTGACTATTTTAAGCAATCAATTAGGAAATCTAGTTGAAGGTTAATGTAGTCAGGATAAATTTGTTGACAATTTAACTAAGTTATATAGTGTGAACTTGTCATTTATGGAAACATATTTTTAGTATAAAGTGTGCAAGATGTGAGGATACAATATTGGTAGATAAACTTAGAAAATTATCTAAGTGTTACTTGGTTTTCCCATCAGTAGAGGTACATATTTGATTGGCAAGCTTCACTAAGAGAACATCAGCATGTGTGTACTTGCATGGAGGTAGTATGACATGTAAGGATGACGTATGCATGAGCGTAGGAGTGTACGATCAACATGGACATAAATATTTTGGTTTTATAGTGACAATGTTGAGCAAACAAAACAAGGTAAAAGATATTGAATCGGATAATTTGTATTAAGGAATTATTATTTTTATCAAAATAATTACTTAACTAATTAGGGAGAACATCGTTGATGTTAACCCTAAGTGGGAAAGATTTAATTTTTTATTTTGGCAAGTGTGTAAAGTGATGAAGGCCGATAGTTTAAAGAAATAAGGTATAAAGGAAAAGATTTTAAATATGAAGTTGTGTGAAATTTGAAGTGTGTATAATGTTATGTTTGTGATGTGAATTCTGATGTATGATTAGAGCATGGTGAATTGTGTTCAAGTTTTGTGAAGAGCAACAAAAGGCTAAATTAGATATTGAAGATATCGATAGTAGTCAAGAGGTTTATGTATCTATCTCTTGTATGGAAGAACTTCATTGTATATTGCATGTTTGGGAAATGGGCTCATCTTGCATAATTTGTATATTGTAATAAAAACTCCTAACATGATTGATACTTCTAACTAGGCCTAGTCCTCTAACAAGGACCAAGACACTATATAGATGTAAAAGACTCCTTATAGGGTCAATATCTTTCACACGATACTTTTTATTAGTGGATAATTTTGTGGGTACCATCCC
Organism: Cupressus sempervirens; assembly: GCA_028749045.1. Lineage (NCBI taxonomy): Eukaryota > Viridiplantae > Streptophyta > Pinopsida > Cupressales > Cupressaceae > Cupressus > Cupressus sempervirens. Next base: position 26,474,378 of record CM053785.1, on the reverse strand, counting down.
CTCTGAGGTTTTGTCTTGGCCAAGGATTCCCTAGTTAACAAAATATGGTGTTATGAGTTTCATTTATTTATGGGTTTATTTAGTGTTGTATACACCATGTGTTGAATTAGAGTTGCTTACTCCTGCATTGTCAACATGACAACTCATAAGAGTGTGCAAACTCCTAAGTGTCTCACCTAAGAAATAATAAAATAATGCATAAACTTAAGTAAAGTGTAATAAGTAAATACTTATTTACACAAACACCCCCTGTAAGTGCAACTTAGGGGAATGCACTTAAGCTTACGAAAGATAAGATGAAAATGCATGATGGGTCATAGCTACTAGGCCATGTTAGGTACCTATGTACACAAGCAATGCAATCTCTCATAAAACAGAGAAAGTGGGAAAATCTCATGGGCAAAACCTTCCCCCAAAAAGAGAGATGAAAAGACAAGATGCATGGATGAATGGAGTAATCAAGATGCTCCATTATGACATACATAAAATATATACAAAAGAGAAGTTTGAGGTGGACAAAACCCCATAAGAGGAAAATGTCCCACCCCATAAAAGAGAAGAAGAATGAGACAAGGTAGTCTGTCCCCCTAAATGTAGAGTGTCAATCAATGAGAGTTGCTCCAATGTAGAAGCTAATCCATGACTATTGAATAATGTTCCTCCCCTTTGGAAGAAACAATGGAACAGGTACAAGTTAAATGCTTCCCCTATGTGTTAAAAGAATCTTGAAGATGAATGGTGTCTTAGAAACCTGCTCAACTGTCCTTGTGTGGATGTTGATAGTCGCCCCTTCTAATACTGCTAAAAAGAAGAAGTGCAGATCTAGCAAGGATGGATGTAGAACATACCTCAAAGAAAAAACTATCTCCTCAAATGATAAAGAGACCTCCTGCAATTGTTGTACATAAGGATCCACAATCATATCAACCTATGAAGACTGATCATGTAGAGAATGGACAAGAGGGTTAGAGTAAGCCCTCAATACAACTGAAGAAGATTCTGGTTCATCAAAGAGAAGATGTAGATCATCAAAGATGTCTCCCAAATCTACTATGTGTGACTCCATGAACAAACCTAAAATATATGTCAACAAGTCATCCACTAATGTTGGAGCTAGAAGACAAGGTGAACCCTATTGTGCTAAAGTACATGAATTTATCAGTATGGTAATGGATGAAGTATTCACCTCAACAAGGAGAAGGAAAATGTCATTGATGATGTCTCCTACATCTTCAATGTGAGACTCCATGAAAAAATGTGCAATATCTAGAAGGAATTCATCCCATGAAGCATAAGTAGGAAGACATAGAGTTTCTTGCTACATTGAATCAAAAGCATCTATGGCTAGAAGTGGATTAGTAGTAGCAATAGGAGCATCAAGACGTGTGATCTCATTTCGAGGTGTAAGGACCATGACTAGAGATACTAGTGATAGAATGTCCACTAGAAATGGAGGGACACATGGATCTCCATATGCTTCCCAAAATCCATCCAAATAGGAAAACTTGCCATATTAATAGAAGCAAAACATTCCTTACTCATACTATTATATAGAAAATGAAGAAGTTTAGAAAGATATGCCCAATTAGGATTAGGAGGCAATATCTTTGAATAGAGATAAGGAAACACTTCTTGATGTTCTCTTACATGATCAAGTATCAATTCACTCCATTTGTGATAGTTTCATGTTGTCAACTTTGATCTAACACCAAACTGACATATGTGACAAGACTCCATGAGATCAATCAATGAATGTATACACCCCCCAATATGTAAGAGAGAATCAAGAAACCCTCCTAATGGATGATTTAGGCACTTTATAGCCACTTGCCAATTTAGGGCCTATTTATGAAAGTAGTATTTCTGTCTATAGAAGCATATAATTTGATTGTAAATCTAGAAAGTAGAAAAAAAATTATGAACTTTCAAAAAAAAAGAAACCTGATTATGTGTCTAGATGAGCCCGTACTAAGCATTTGAAGTGGAAAAAATTGAGATTTGTGAGTTGCCAAAAAATTTAGGAACAAAGATTTCAAACCACCAGCACCAATGTGTAGATCATGAAATTCTACCCAAAACAAAAAAAAAATTGCTTGCAAAAAGGTGTCTGTATGAGGGAGATATCTCTGCTTGAAAATCACCTCTGTTATTATTTTTCCTAAATCATTGTCATCGCGCCTCCAAAAATCAAATGGCTCTAGATTTGGCCTTAGATGTCCAATTTGGATGAAAAAAAATCCAATTTGGAGGTTTTTTGACCTTCTGAATATGATGCCAATATCTTATTAGCACTAGCAAGCTTCAAACTTCACCTACAAAAAATCTCTCCTACTGGCTTGATGGCCAAATTTTTTTTGAAAAATAATGCAGGTCAAAAAAAAAGTGTAGAGATGTAGATGAAAAAAATGTAGATCTAAAAATTAAATTTATAGATTTGAAATGATCATACCAATTTCAAAAATTGGGCCTTTGGGTTTCTAGTTTGCAAAAAAAATGTTGCCTCAATTTTGACTACGGCCCATCATAGGGAAATTTATAGTCAATTTTTACCAAATTGGAGCTCCAGATGTAATGGTGAGGTCTCCTTTGGCTCTAGATGCTTCCAATAATGGTAATACTCTAGATCTAGGTTAAGGTACCCTCAAAGAGGTGAAACAAGATCAGTCTCGAACAACTATGTGAAGAGAATTTCCCTCAGCTTTGATACCATGTAAGAATTTGGTATAACTGTGATACCAAATAAGAATTTTCCACAGGGAAAAATCAACCAAGATCAAGGAACTCAAGCACAAGCACAATAGTAGACCAATAAGGTATGATTAGAATAACTATATCCAAAATTGATTTATTGTCATTCAATGTTTAGAGGTGTTCAAGTACACTAGGAGTGCTTGTATATAAAGGCCTTTGCAATGCTTCTAGAATGCCTAGGAGTCAACACACTAATAAGTCTTACAACCAAGCACATGTCTACCAGGAGTGGATTATCCTCCATTATACATAGAAGTAAGTGTGATGATGAGAGGATAAGCCTACAAAGGTGTAGCATGAAAATGAAAAATTATTTTGTGGACAAGATGTGATAAAATAAGAGTGTGAATAATTGTGTTCTCTACATGAAAACTTAGTTAATTATGCAAAATCCAGTGTTGTAGGCACCATGTACTAAATTAGAGTTTCTTACTCCTGTGTTGACAACATGACAACTCATAAGAGTACACAAACTCCTAAGTGTCTCACCTAAGAAATAATAAAATAATGCATTGACCTAAGTAAACTAAAGTAAAGTGTAATAAGTAAATACTTATTTACATCACTGCCCCCCCCCACCCCCCTTAGTATTTCATATTTCTAAAACTTGATATCAAAGCATAGTTACTCGAAGAATGCCTAACAACTTGAGTAAGATCCCTATGGATATGGAACAATTATAGATTAACCTAGAAGAATCTATTAAGAAGATTGATTTACTTACTAAAGAAAGAGATACTTTGAAAGATAAGTATGATGATGCACAAAACTACATTGAGAAGTTGAAAGATTAGATAGATTATCTTAAGTCCAAGACAGAGCATAAAGACTAGATAAAGGATACTAATGAAGTTTCAAGATTGAAGAAATAAAATGATATCTTAAAGCATAAAATGAAGATTACAAGTCTAAAATTGAGCCTAAAGGATGATGATAGTAAAATTGAGTTAGATTTGAAATTTGGGAATATAGATATGATATCTTACCTTATAAAAGTAAAATTTGAGCTTGAGTCTATAAAGTTGTTATATGCAGATATTGATAAGTAGTAGAGCTAACTCAATCTAAGCTACATCTTTAGAAGCTATACTCTAGCAGTAAAAAGCTTGATGAATAGATCTTTATATAGAGACTCTCTTATGATAAGACAAGTCTTGGATAACTTGGAGAATAGATAGCTAAGAAGTTTAAAGACAAAAAAGAATGAGATCTTTTGATTCAACAAAAGGAAGATAATCAGAACAAGAGTTAGTGAGTGAGATTTGAAGATGTACATAAGAACATTGAGCAAGCTAATCAACCTAAGAAAATTGATGTACCTAAGTAGCCTAAGCAATTTGAATCACCTAAAGAAGTGAGGAACAAATTCAAGGTAGATGTTATGCATGTAATGAATTTGGTCATATGAAAAGGGATTGTACAAGTAAGTCATTTAAACCTATTTTTGGTTATTGTTATAATTGTCATGGTTTTGGTCATAGAGTTGTTAATTGTAGGAAGCCTAAATTTGATATTAGTGATAATAGTAGAATATTTAAAGGTACTAACTTGTAGAAAATAGACCTATTGGAGGAACCAATGTTATAAGGAATGCAATTATGTTTTATAAAAACAATAATTTTGGAGATATTTCTAGAGATTGTAGAGCATAGATTGTTAGTCAGGACCTATATATGAAAATAATATTATAGTTTTTCAAATTCGTAACAACATGGGACACATGATGAGATATTGAGGGATGAACAATATGAGGGTTCCTAAAAACATGAGAAATCTAAATCCTAGAAGGAATATGAACAACAATAGAAGGAATGAGAGTGAAAATAATGATCAAAGAGAAAACTTGAAAGATCTTGTAGGAAACCTTGATGAATCATTTGTTAATGCTAAGGAACCAGAAAGCTCATCTCATGTTGGAAAGTTAGTCAAGTGAAGTATAGTTAAAACCTTAGGAGAATTTTAGGGTCTTGTGTAGTTAATATGATGTATAGAAATATTTGGAGTTCACATGTGAATGTGCAAAACAAGATAAGTTCACTAGTAAATTAAAATGACTTTCTATTGGTTGCATACTTGCACAATTAATGAAGAGAAGAGGATTTAAGGATCTAGATTAGATTGAAAAGTACCATTTCAATGTGTGAAGAGTTATGAAGAAAATTAAGAGTGAATTGAAGGATTTAAAGGTGAAATTGAAGAGCATTCATCAACAAACCCTATTTCCATGATGATTGAGGTATTTTACAAATTTGCGAAGGCTAAATTTGTGAAATTGTGTTTAGAATTTATAGTGAAGATGGATAAGTATATGATTCATAATGTTGAAGATATTCCTACACCTAAGTTGAAGTTAAATCCAATTCAACCCTTGGAAGATGATCCTTTGACCACATTTTCAGAAACCCACAACATCGTTCTTTACTTAGAGGATAACAATAGTTACACTAGATGCAAACTTGAAATGATAGCAGATGGAAACATGGAAAAGGAAATTGACATTATCTACAATTAAAAAATTACTTATTAAGGAAGGTTGTGAACACTTAGAACAAAATGATATAGTAGATTTTTTTTTTAACTATGAATTTCAGAACAAAAAATGAATCAAAATTATTCTAAGTAGCATTCATGATGATAAACTTTAGTTGGGAGAAATGTTATGGAAATATTGTTAGCATGAATGCTAATGTTATTCCTTTGGGGGATTATCCTAATAACTGGAGAGTATTGACATGTTGCATTCATGAGTGTGTTTTTCATTGATGTCAACATAGCAATAAATCTGGGAATATTTGTAGAGTAGTAGATAGAGATCACACCTATATAGACAGGGTTTTGATGTACAAGTGAAGTGTGTTTAAGGACATGTTTTATTTACCATGTGTCTTAATGATGAGATTTTTGGAAATATGGCTAGGTGCATGTATGAGTGTTCCCATTTATGGAAACATATACTTTTGATATTTCATGATGTTATCAAAGTTAGAAAATTGTCTAAGTGTTAGAAAATTTGCAACAGTACAGAGACAAATACGATATGTACGGATGATAAAATTTGAGTTAGCTCATTTTTACTTGAGAATCAATAGTTGATAAAGTCATGATGATGTATGTCAGTGTGCAAAATTGTATAGATAATACGACACAAATTATAGTTAAATTACCACTTTAGGTAATCCATAGAGCATAACAGAGCATAAAACCTAATTAAAGTGTATGGATTAATGAATTATTTTGGTAACAAAATAATTACTTGATCATGTTGGGCCAGCATCCTAGATGTTTACCCAAAGTTATTTTATATTTGGTCAAGCATGTGAAAGCATCAAGGCCAACTAGGTTGAGTTTTGTTAATTTGTAAGATATAAGTAAAGATCATATCTTGCATATATAATGGGAAGTATGAATGTGATGAGAACTATATATAAAGAAAGCTTAAATGATATGGAAGTCATCTGTGATGTGAAAGCTAATGTATGATTAGAGCAAGTGCGAGATACAATAGTAAGACAACATTGTATGTATATCTACTCTTGTGAAGAAACTTAATTATATATTGATTGTTAAGGCAGTGAGTTCTTCATACATTGTATTTGATCTACCAACTCCTAATAGGGTTGAAGAAAATCCTAACAGGGTTAAGGCTTTTAACAGGGTGTAGTCCTTTAATAAGGACTCGAGACACTATATGTACTTCATAGACTCTTAACAGGGTCAATATCCTTAACAAGATTCTTTTGCTTAGTGGATCATCTTGTGGGTATCATCCCCACTAGGATTTTCCCTTGGCCAAGGTTTCCCTACTTAATAAATAATGGTGTTATGAGTTCTCTTTGTTTATGGTACATTGTTGGTTTACTTTCATATGCTAGTTATAAAGTAATTAACAATATATAGTTCTGGGAAAAATAATTTAGAATACGAATTTACCCTCCCACCCCCTCCCTCTCAATATTATCTATTTCTAACAATTGGTATCAGAGAATAGTTACTATGAAGAGGCTTAATAACTTGAGTAAGATCCCTATAGATATGGCACAGTTGAAGAGAAACCTTTAAGAATCTCTTGAGAAAATTGATCTTCTTACTAAAGAAAGAGATAACCTAAAATATAGGTATGAGGTGTTGGAATTACAATAGGAAAGGTAAAATCTAAGGGGGGGGGTGGTTGGTGTGAATTAGTGCTTTAAATTTTAACCCATAAAAAAATTCACCATACATCCATCTCACAATTCAACAAGTAAATTGAAATACCATGTAAAGCATATACATCTAAAGTACATAAACAAGTATGCATTCACACTTATATGACAAAAGATATGATTACCCAGAAACCCTCTAATGAGAAGGTAAAAATAGGGGTGGGGATGACACCCAAAAATCTTCACTACTATAGCAATAAAGTATATCCAATGAAGGTTACAATGTTTGATTATGAAACATGATCTACCCTATGAAAGGTCTGCCCTGTTAAAGGCTTACAAAGACTGTTAGGTCTCACATTGTTAGAAGTGTATTGGTTAAAGGACTTCAACTCACAATTAAGTAAGCACCTTATTAGAGGATTTCGATACAGCCTATTAGGACTCCTCTGTTAAGAGATTTAACTAATTCACCTATTAGAATACTCAACAATGATCTTGCAATTAGCACTCTATTGCTTGATGTTAGATCACCTCTACATTGATGTGTACTTGATCCTTCTTGATTAGATGTCTCTTTGTTGTTCACAATTTCCTTCCTTTGTTATCCTTTAACTAATTATGTAATGCAATTTAGATCATAATACCTTGGTCACCATGAATGTCTTGTTTGCACATGCAAAACTCTCCTTCTTTTTGCTTGATCATTCATTTGTTTCCTCATAAATTTTTTAGGGTTTATCCTCCTTAAGAAGACCTGGGTGGCTTAGGGTTAGGTATGAATCAATGGTTGTGATTCATCCATATGATTGCTTAAAAATTCACTTAATTGGATGCATGTAATGCATAGGGATTCCCACTTAAGATTTGTCTTTATCAACAAAATATTGTAATTCAATCCTTAAGTTGGCCCAAAAATGGTTTGCATAGTAGTTTGTGCCAATACAAATAACTATGAAATTTTTTTTTTACTCAACATCTGAAGTCCCTAGTGCTTGTGTCATGTCCCCTTTTCAAATAATTAAAAAATAATAATCTTTGCTAAGGCAGGCAGGCCCAAGAAAGTGAAGTTTCGGAAAAAGGGGGTTAATCTTTGGAAACCGTTGGACTAATAAATGAAAATTATTATTAAAATATGTTTCATTAACCTCTCTTGGATGTGATTTACGGTTATGCCCTCTTTTAAGGGGTTTGGAGGCATTTTGGGCTGATGGCAGAACTTGATTTTGCTCATTTTTTTGTTATTCTTCAGAGGCTGCCAAACCTATGGAGAAGGAGACCCAAGAACGAGAGTTTGCAGGTTTCCAAGGAGACCCAAGAACGGGAGTTTGCAGGTTTCTAGGAAGGCTAAGGATGGGAGTTTGAAGCCATTCCATGTGCATGCTCATGCAAAGTTTGCCTTTGTGCTGAATAGTGCAGATTTGTGGGTTTTTGGGGTTGTTTTTGGTATGAGTTTGGTATTTCAGTTGAGTATTTCATATCAATTTGGGTTGCTGCTATATTTCAGACTTTAAGATGTTAAAATAGAGCTGAATATATGTATTGGGACATGATTAAACTTCTAAGATAGATTATTAGATTATCTCATCATGATAGGTATGTGGAGTTAGTTGGTATTGGTCATATTACTCAAGTGAGGATTTTGCTTGAGTTACTAGCTGATTCTAGTTTACAGATATGGACTCAAGATTGTTATATTGGCATTTGGGATTTAGTTGACAGGAGATCTTTAACACTTTTTGGTAGCAGTGTTTGTTTGGGTGCTATCATGGATTTGATTAGCAGATTGCATGGTGTTGTCTTTTCTTGTGCTAGCAGCTTGTCCGATGTTGGTATTATTTTTTATACACCGATGTTGGGCTTTATTCATATATCCAGTCGACCATACTTGCTAGAATGTGTTGATGATCTTTCATATTTGGAAGTGTGTACAGATGAGTCCTAGGATCATATTTGCATTGATGACATCCAGGAGGATGCAGTGGGTAGTTTTGAAGACTTAGTTTCTTTGGGTACAGAGGAGTTGGATAGCAGTGCTACAGTTTTTGATACTCCGTATGTTGATATGAGCTTTAGAGTTGATTCACAAGACATGAATGGTAATACTCTAGAGACTAGTAACTTTGAGGATACTCCTTTAGACAGTGCATCAGAGGAGGTTTGTAGGAGATAGTCAAGCCAATGCCATCATGTGTCTAATCAGTTGAGAGTTAGTGACCGAGACATTGCTATCACTTGCCAGCATTTCGATGCTGCTCATCAGTTGTTAGCAGTTTATGGATGGGGTTCTCCTACTAGTGATGAGAAGGAAGGCAGTTATCTTTCCTTGACAAAGATCCACTCTTTATGGGAGGCTATTCTGATTTTGAGATAGAATTATATGCAGTTGGTAGCTGAAAGAGATTATCTTATGGAGTGGGGCAGTACAGCATATGATGCATTGTTGGCCAAGGAAGATGAGGTGAGTGAGCTTACTAAGTAGCTTGAGGTGACTTCTGAGATTCTTGAGAGTACACAGTTGGATTTCAAGGAGTCACAGTTTCATTTGGCTAAGGTGACCATGGAGTTAGAGTGACTACAGTCTTTACCTAATTCTATACAGTCACAAGCTATGGTGTTTGGTGATCTGAGGATGTCCATGGTCAAGATTGTCAGAGACAATGGAGATGGGGATGCATCCATCCTTGATACTAACATTGGCATATCAAGTTCATTCCCACTAGAGTCAGGTTCAGTTGAGTTGGGTGTTGTAGCAGATTGTTGTATGCCTGACATGGTGGTGGCCTCTAGTACTAATGGCACGAAGACTAGAGATGTATCAAAGATCATGTGTGATGTTGGTGAGTCGGCAGTTGGCATGGTTCCTACTAGTAATACTACTCCCTTGGTGATATCTTCAGAGGTAGTAGTCAGTCCCAACATGGTTAATGATCAATTGCAGTTAGTTTCATCTAGATTAAAGTCTGATCCACTAACTGAGATTGGAAAATTCTATCGGCATTACACTGTGAGGTATGCTCATCAATTTACCTTTGATGACCATGTTGATGAGATGATGATACAGAAATGTACTTGGGTTCCTAGTGCTTATCATCAGTTATGGGACAGTTTGATGCCTCAAGATGAGAGTTGTGATGGGCATGACATGGTGATAGGTTTTTTAGTTGACAACTTGATAATATGTGACTTAGAGAAGAAGTTTGGGAGTGATGCTTCAGTGGGTGTTGTTATTGATTCTACTCCTTTGGCTATGACATCTCCTGACTTAGCTAGTGATCAGTCACAGTGGGTTGTATCACTTGTTCATGGTGAGCTGTTGATTGAGGTTGGTTTTTTTAATCAACATTATATTGCAGGGTATGTACATTAGTTAGCATTTGATCCTTGTTTTGAGGAGTTGATGGCAGGCAAATTTGGTTTGGATTCCATTTCTTACTCTTTATCTTGTAATGTCTTTTCACCATCAATAGTGCATGGGAGTTATGGTTATGAGATAGTGGCCGGTGATTTGCAGAGTTGTGTTGATTGCAGGAGTTGTACAGTGTGTGGATTCTCCATACTTGGTATAGTTTCATTCAAGAGCGTTCACCATTGTTGCAGAATTGGATTGTACATTTCCTATAGGCCAGTGGGATGCGTTGATGGTATTTACTGTGTTGGTAGTTTGATTTGTCCACTTTACTTGGGTTCTGATGTTCTAAGAGTTTGTGTCTCATGGGTTTTTGACTGTGGTAGTGGTGATTTTGGAGTTTGGTTGAGCTATAATTGTCAGTTTGATTATGGATTCCTCTTGGTCATATTACAGAGGATATTGCAGGAGCCTGTGTTAATTGGTAGTAGTATAGTTCATGACTACATTTGGGATCCAGGTGGATTGATTGCTTTATTGTTTAGCCATTGCTTGAGGACAAGAAATTTTTGGGAGGGGAGGAATTGTCATGTCCCCTTTTCAAATAATTAAAAAATAATAATCTTTGCTAAGGCAGGTAGGCCCAAGAAAGTGAAGTTTCAGAAAAAGGGGGTTAATCTTTGGAAACCGTTGGACTAATAAATCAAAATTATTATTAAAATATGTTTCATTAACCTCTCTTGGATGTGAGTTACGATTATGCCCTCTTTTAAGGGGTTTGGAGGCATTTTGGGCTGATGGTAGAACTTGATTTTGCTCATTCTTTTGTTATTCTTCAGAGGCTGCCAAACCTGTGGAGAAGGAGACCCGAGAACAAGATTTTACAGGTTTCCAGGGAGACCCAAGAACGGGAGTTTGTAGGTTTTTAGGAAGGCTAAGGATGGAATTTTGAATTCATTCCATGTGCATGCTCATGCAGAGTTTGCCTTTGTGCTGAATAGTGCAAATTTGTGGGTTTTCGGGGTTATTTTTGGTATGAGTTTGGTGTTTGAGTTGAGTATTTCATATCAGTTTGGGTTGCTTCTATATTTTAGACTTTAAGATGTTAAAATAGAGCTGAATATATGTATTGGGATATGATTAAACTTCTGAGATAGATTATTAGTGTTTTTGTGGTGTTTTCGAGCATTTTTGTGTTAATTTCGGGAGCCTGATGAGCATAGTTTTTGTCCTACATTTGTGAATTTTTGTGTAAAGGCTATACAGATCTGAAAATTTCATTTTGTAGGCTGTTATGCTGCTGAAATTTTTGTAAAAATGTCCATTTTCAGATTTATTAATAATTTGTGAAGTTGTGAAGCTTTTGGCACTATTTTCAGCATACTCGATTTGGGGTTTCTTGAGAAATTTGGTGGATCTTTGTGATATTAGTTGTTTGATCTTAAAAATATTATTAGAGGCATGAAATATCATACAAAACCAGAAAAGGGACATTTCAGCTTGGCACTAACTATGACTTCAATACTGTCCCTCAACATCTGAATGACTCAGCATGCACTACTTTCTTAGCAACTGAATCACTTGGCACATACTGTCTACTTGATACTAGAGTAACTTGGTACATGAGTGACTCAACACTCACTATTTACTTGGCATGCTCTAACTTACATGTTGTACTCAACATATGTTACTTTGTTTGGCATGAACTAAGTAAATGAATGAAGTGTATAGACACTTAGTTGTCAAAACTAATTTGAGATTAATAATGAGGATGCAAAAGTTTACTTTGGAAAATTGAAAGACAAAATTAATGACCTAAAATAAAGGAAGGAATCATATGAGAAGATTAGTGACAATGATGAAGTGGGAGTTCTCAAGAAATAAAATGAGATCTTGAAGCATGAGTTGAAACTTGTTGAACTTAAGTTAAGTTTTAAGAAAGATGATAGAATGACCAAACCTAATCTAAAAACTGAGAATGTGTTGGCGCTCAAAATTGTCTTCCCAATTTTGAGTACCATTGAGAAATTTCAGGCCTATAAATGCTTTGTGAAGCTTATGTACCCTACTATTGAGTTAATGCATAAATGGTGTTTAATGTTTCTAACACCCTTCTTTCAGCCCATCTATGTGTTCCATGAAGTTAAATTGACATCCCGAGTCATTTGGCAAAGTCTTGTTTTGAAGCAAATGTCAAATTTGCATTTTCATTTAAGTGTCAAACAATGACAGGAGGCTATGTTTTCCAGTGAATATATCGCACCCAGAAATGTGTCATGACTTGCCACTTTGAGATTATCTAGTGTTCATATCTAAGAACCTATGTTTTAGATTTTGAGTTGTTTTGAGTTTGTTTGACTAGGTTTTGAATCCCTCAAAGTTGGTCAGTTACTGTTTTCACACATTTGCAAAATGTTCATAATTCTGGGAAGCCCTGTTTGATGTGCTATAACTTTTGACTAGTTGATCCAAATGTTGAAATTCCTATTGCATTACATTGCAGGCGTCAGAGACTTGTGATGTTTCAAGTTTCATATCATGACAAATCCGTTTGATCAGTTTTCAAGCGTGATTCCAAATGGAATTTCTGACTTTTTGATGTGTCAGTATTTGCAGATTGATTGGAAGCCCTATTTGTGACGTTATATCTTGTGATCTGTGATTAGTCAAGTCAAATGGATTGTACCCCTATGTTGTCCTCTGGAAATATTTTAAGTGTGCCAGTTTGCAAGTCATGACAAATCCATTTGCACACTTTTCCAGGTCCTTTCCATTTGCAAAAATCATTTTCTATCAGTGTTCCTAGTTGCAAAATTCTGAGTAGCATACTTTGAATGTCCTCCATTTGCGCCCAATTATTTTTCATGAGCTAAAATTGTAGAATCATACTCACCTCATGACAATCTACCAATACCCGAGTTTTCAGAGCCTCAAGTGCCCATTTGCTCAGTTTTCCAGGGCATTTCCAAATGCAATTTCTAGCTTTTTGATATGTTTATTTGTAGGTGAATTTAAGTTGGCAACTTCGAAGGGTCGATAGCTTTTGACCCCGATGTCGTCATGCGACGAGATCTGACAGGGCTATTGAATGTGTCAAGAGATGATATATCTTGAGTTTTAGAGCTATGTCAGATGTTTGAATTAGGTTTTAAGACCAGCCTACAGGCCCTGTCATTAGAAAGTCACAGTTTTCAAAGAGCAGAATAAATGTTCTTTCAACAATCAATTTGTGATCAAATTTGATTCTAGTCAATTCGAGAGGGTCCATGGATCAGTCTACAGATTAGTTGTCTATAAATGAAATTTTTTTTAGTCAGATCCACTTTGGGGCCCGACTAATTACATCAGACTGATGGAATTATGTAGGGATTGAAGAAGCTCAAGTTGCAAATTGATTATGTATAATGCTTATTATATCATTGCACTGATTGAATCGCTAGTGTTGAATCAACAATGTTTCTCCTCAAATGTGCATAGATATATGATTGCCAGGGGAAGGGACAAATTTTTTATATGTGGCAACCAAATGAACAAGCATATATTGTTGTAGTTAGAGAAAAGAGCATGCCATCAATAAAAATCATCCATGTGATTGAGGATGAGACTCAATATATATGTTGAGTCCACACCTGGTAGAGTTAGCAGAAATGTTAAGTAAGCATTCACAAATGGCAAGTGATGAAGTCTACATCAAATGTGAGGATACTATGATATCCAATGCAAGAGGTCTTTCACATCCTAGTTCTAACATAGGGAGGGAGCAGCCTTCATAATAAAAGAAATTTTTTGGCCCCTACCCATGTTTTGGAGCTGCCACTTAGTGGTGAGCTTCCACGTTCACAGAGAAGCAGATCCACACATTGGCAAAGGACCTCTGAGCACACAAAGAGGAGACATTGAAGCCAAAGATGAGTAGATGCAAACAGTAAGGGAAGATGCTCCATACCATGTAACAACATATTGACTATAGGAAGGAAGCCGACAGATTTAGTAATGCCGTAGGGAAAAGGCAGAGATGCCAAAAGCCTTGAGAGCCCATGCAAGCAAATGAAGAAGGTGTTTTTGAAATGATGCAACTGCTAGTCACAAAGACCATAGAGTACTCATAGGGACACCTATAGAAAATAGCAAGGAAATCATTCACACTAGACATGGGGAGGCGGCATTGAATTAGGAGAATCCCACATGGAAAGAATGGCACATCAATTAAAGAAATGCCAATCGCATGAGGGAAAACTTGCACTTTGAAAGGGGAGAGACCATAAAAGATGTGGAAACAAACTAAAAAAAAGTGACAGAAATCCACACCTTCAGTAAAGCAATTCTCACCAAAAACAAAGAAAAAAGGGGACGCCAATCAAATCCTACGATAATTGTGGAGAGGCAACAATATTTATCAAGAGGCTCACGCCATTGAAAAGGCAGACTCCAAGCTAAAACGTAGGAGTAGACAAGCATCAAAGAGGAAAACCTAGTTGGATGGAAAATGCAGTCAAAAAAGCAAAGAACGGTTATAAACTTTAATCCCACATTTACTGTGGAAGGGAAAAATGTAGTTTTTAAATACTACACAACACATTACTCAATGTGAATTCAAGTGAGAGCTTTTGGGAAGGCTGCAGTTTGTAAGTGGGACCCATGAAGCCGACCCGAGTGACGTCAATGAGACGAGTACCAATATTTTAATCAAAGATGTAGAGACGCTGATGTGGCAAAGTAGTCTCTGATGGTGACAAGTGTCTGGATCTAACGGTGCCTGCTTCCCCACATTATCAAAATGTGAGGAAGTTAAAATAATGTGGGAAAATGAGCAATTGACACATGGCAACCTGGTCTCTGAGTGCAATGATGTGGTGGGGACATGCAAGTTCAAGTGGGCGCAATGGATCGCGCTACGTGGCAAGATCGGACGAATGGCGCAATCCTGCATTATGGAGATGTGAGGGATTTAAAAATGCGGGAAAGCGAGATTGTGACATGTGGCATGGGTCCTAGTGGTGCTGACATGTCAGATGATGTAGAGGGCTCAGCGAATCAAATACTGCCACGTGGCAGTTAGTCGACTGAAGGTTGACCCTAGATTCAAAGGGTAAGGAAAATATTGTAGAGTTAAAAATAATAATATTTAATTATTATTTTTGTTAAAGATGCATGTCAGGTTTTAAAATTTCAAAAGGATTAATTCTAAAGTTTTAACTTTAGAATTTGATGTTTCAAAAAGAAATTTAAAAAATCAAAGTCCAGACTTGAACATTTCAACCAGAGGAGCATTTTTTCAAATCGGCTTTCTGAGCGTTTCTGAGAGGCTAGGTATGCACTCCAATATACCACCAGAACCAAGAAGATCTAAATTTTCCAAATATGAGGTCTGTTTTTGCACATGTAGTAGTATTTTTGAGCTATAGGAGGATTTGTCTCAGATACCTAACTTGCAACTGAATTCAAAAATCAAAGCTCATAACTAATTTCTAATGAGATAATGACTTGAATATCAGTAAAAGGTAATGGAAATGCAGTTAGAGTCAAATTTGTTCAGATTTACCTAGTAAAAACTTATTTTCACTAGCATTTTCATGAAGAAATTAGATATTTTAGTGATTCAAAAGAATTTCATCATTGTATAAGGATATTTGCAAAATAGTAATAGAACAATGATGAAATCTAATCAGATCAGATGGGATGAAAGAAGAAACAGGTTACTCAGTTGCATAGGATTGAATTTCAAGTAGACACTTGTCGTCTTCATAACAGATCCAGGAATTCTTTCTCATCTATATCTTTCTTTCTTTTTTTCATTTGAGGGGTTCCAATTTTTGTTATTGAGAAACTAGTTGGTTCCAGTCTTTTGGAGAAAAAAGTGCACATTACTGTGATACCAAGGTCTTGGATCCAGTTCTAGTTGCATTCCCATGACTGTGAAACCATTTTTCTTTAGCATTTCTCTCTCATGTGAACAGTAAGTGTAAAGATAATACAGATAGTTCTAATATGTTAGGTTGTTTCATGTTTTGATTTCATGCATTTGGTTGTATTATTTCAAGGAAATAAATACTTATGAACAGTAATTTCACTAGTTTCATTCTTGTTCTTGTCTCCTATCTCAGTAATCTATAGTCTTATGTGGTCTTAGAACAAAGAGCTGAGATCCATTTGCTTCCCCTTCAGGTTGTGTGTCTGATATATCTTGTTGTTGGAACAAAGTGCCAAGTAAATGCTTGATGTGTTTGACAAGATTGCTGGTTATCTTGAGAAGGATATTTCATAAGAATGAGATCTGAATGAACATTGATGTCTGAATCACAAGGTGATTAGATAGATCTGATGTATGGGTATACTAAATATGTCCTAATGTCATAGATGTATGTTTCGAATTCATGAAATTGCCCAATGGATTAGGCACTGATCAGTTATAGGATCACTTGTTATATTGCTGCATGCTTGAGGATTTGTTGAAAATCAACATCAATAATCAAATGCTTTTCCCCTTTCATGTTGAAGAGCTATAATAGAATGCCCTCACTTAGCTTATGAGGTTCCTAGATCTACATTTAGTTACTGTAGATTGATGTTATTTCATGAGTTATCAGGAGAAATAAGGGTTTTATCTGCTTCATATTAGATTCAGTGTATGCATTGACAACTGGTACCATATAAAAAATCTATAGGTCCACCTGCCTAGGTTTTGCAGAGCCTGAAGAAGAAGAAGGGTCTAGCCTTATAGTTGGCCTGGTGTCTAAATGGGCATGTTGAAAATGGGAGTTAGCTGCCCCTAGATGTGTCACTTTCTCAATGGGATAATTGGAAATGGGTAACGTTTTCAAACACCAACAGAATTCAGAGCTTAGATCCCAAATATGTTAAGTAACATCTGAATTAGACTCTATTAAGATAGAACATGCAGAGTTAGAAAAGTACAACACTATTGTGAAAGGAGACAAGCTAAACAACAGTTAGAAAAGTTTAATTCCAGTAGTGAGAAAAATGATGAGCATATATTGTACCAGAGACCCTCTTATGATGAGATAGGCCTTGGATATTTTATTGGAGAGAAATCAGCCTAGAAAGTTGAAATAAGAAAGGAACCACATCCATTTGTTGAGTCCCCTAAAAGAATCTGATCTAAGTAAGATTTAATCTAAGTAAGATTTAATCAGGCATAATGACTGAAGTATCTAAAGAAATTTAACTAGTTGATTTGTCTATGAAACATGATGAACCAAAGAAAATAGAGCAAGTTGATGAACCTAAGAAAGCTGAATCATCTAAGGAAGTTAGAAATGTATTCAAAGATATATGTTTCATATGTATCAATGTTGGTCATATGAAGAGAGATTGCATAGGTAAGTCTTTTAAACCTATTACTAATTTCTATTGTTATAATTGTCATGGTTATGGACATAAAGTAGTAGATTGTAAAAAACCTAAGTTTGTAGTAATAATAGGAATAGTAGAATGTTTAGGAATACTAACCTTGTAGGTGATTAGAGAGGAAGATCACAAAGTACATCTAATGATGGAGAGGAAACTAGTGGTGAAAGGAAATAGTTTGTATGTTACAATTGTAACAATCATGGACATATTGCAAGGAATTACAGAGAAATTGAAAGTCATAATCAAACCAATTAAAGAAGTAATGCACATATATGTCAGTTATGTAATAAATTTGGATACACAACAAGATTTTGCAGAATGGATAGAAGGAACTTCAATAGGAATCCTAATTATAGAAGAAAGAATAATAGAAATGATAGACAAAATGATAATGGTAGAAACAATAGATAGAAGGAAGCAATTAAATAACATGTTGATGAGTTTAAGGAAGCATTTTTGAAAGGTATTAATCTAGAAAGTTCTCACAAAGTTTTGGAAGAGAAGTATTTCGATGCACTTGATGGGAAATTGAAGTAAAAAATTGTTTGTGACTCATCGTATCTAAATTAAGCATTTCCAGAAGAGGCAAAGCATCAATTAATCAAAAGTGGTGATAGATTATGAAATATAAGTTGCATAGCCAGCATAAGGTAGACAATATAGAGACGAAGCTATGGTAAAGTATGCAAGAGTTTTGATGATTAGAGTAAGTCCTATGAAAGAAAATGAGTTTAATGGTAATTAATGACACCTTTTGAAGAAGAAGCAAATGTGTATTTAATGTGGAGTTAAATTTGAAATGATTTAAGGATTGTGAGTAATACATTTAGTACCATTTGATGGTGTGAAGAGTTTGGAGCAATTAATGAGCCATTTGACAACAAATTCAAGTGTGAAGTGAAGCATTTGAGTGCAAAGTTGCAGAAGCCCTAATTCACAATATTAAAGGTATTTTATGAAGCTTTAAGTTGGAATTATCAGTATCAATAGCTAGCAATATAGAAATCCAGTCATTTTGTGATATAAATGAGAGATATAGGTACAAATTCAACAAGCATCCATTTTTTTCTCTTATTGATGATATGCTAGGAGCATTTTCTCAAATCTTGCCAAATGTACTTCATGTAGAAGATGTTAGAAGCTACATTCATTGTAAATTTGGGAATGTTGGAGATGGATACATTCTCAAGGATTTAGGAGTTATGTGTAATGGAGAGCTAACCCTAAAATATGAGTATACATATATGAATGAACTGAACTTGATTAAGTATATGTTCTTCAAAGAATTTGATAATCATGAGTGGACCAATATAATCCTAAGTCATGTTCATGAAGAAATGTTTTGGGTAGGTGATGTGCTTATCATAATTGATAATGACCTAACTCATAAGGTCCTAGATTTAAAAAATGAAGGTTGTAATATGGTGAATGACAGGAATGTGAGAAAGATAGTTGAGACAAACCTGAAAACTAAGTTTGATGGAAGGAATATGAGAGTTGATCTAATTTAGGACAACAGAGTTAGAATATTGAGCAATATTGTAGGATATAAAATAAATCATAGCTCTAGAATTAACTTTGTGCTAGTAGGATTTTTTCATGTAGACTATGTTATGATAGTTGAGAAAAAGAACATAAATATCTGTGAGATTTTTAGAGTGTAGTTGTTGGATAACATTGTGAAGCTAAAGAAGTATAAGAATAAAGTCTTTGGATTCAAATCTCTATTGACACATTTATTTTTCTATTCAACCAAGTAGTTTCTTGGTATGAAAAATTGGGACAATAATGGGTATTCAATGAAGATGGTTACATAGTGTTAGATGACTAGACTAGAGAATGTCAGAGATAAAAACATTGATGAAAAGATTCCATTCTGAGATGAAGCTAAGATATAGAATCCCTCCCTCTATCTTGGATAAGTATAAAGATGAAATATGTTTCATGGTAGAAACTGACACTACTTGTATGGAAGCAATAGAACCTAGAGTCAATTATTCCATGGGATATGAAATGAGGGAAGAACTCATCGAAGGATACACACAAATTATTCTATAGTTTGAAAGGGACACTGAATGTCAAAGATTGGGTACTAATGAAGAGAAGTTAAGGGAAGTTCATTCTAAACTTCATAGTGAAGACATCAAGAAGAATGTGGAAAAAAATTTGAATCCATTCTTAAGGAGTCAAGCATGACAAGAGAAGAATTCAATGAAATAAAAGGTATAGAAATGGACATGAAAGCTTGTGGGAAGTCTGAGGTGTTGGCAACCACACCTATTTCTATTGTAGCACCATCTTTGGATGTGATAGTAGTAGGGTCTAATTCATAAATAGTTATTTCACCTTATGCAGTAGTTGCACAAGTACAACTAGTTAGAGTACAATATGGTTAGCCTAAGAGGAAATCTAAAGATGATGTATCTATTTCATAGAGGAAATCAGAGAGATTGGTGAAGGTTAAGCAAGAATCAATACCATCTCCTAAGAAAAGGGTTAAGAAGAGTACCAGTGAACCCAGAAAGAGGAGAAAGACATTACAAATTAGTGAGTCTGAGGAGTCAAAAGAAGAGACTAAAGAGAGGCCAGTTGAACAAGAAGTTGGAGAAGAAAGAACACCAACCGATAAGAAAGCATGGAAGCCCAAATTCAAAAATCTAAATATACAGATTATAAATAATGATAGTTTTATTTAGTTGAATAAGTATTATAGTTTGTATAGTAACATGGATAGGAGATAGTTATAAAATGCCATTGTAAGGAATATGATTTTGAGAAATAAGATATTTGATAGCACAAAAATAAGATTCTAGAAGATTTTTACAATAGATTGTTAAACAAGAAGAGAAGAGTAATAGAAGAAGACACTAAATTGAGAGAGAATATGATCAATAAATTGTGTGAAGTAAGCACAAATGAAGACATAGAAAATATCTTGAAAGGTATTGAACCTTTGCTCAAGAACAAGAGAAGAGAAATTCTTCTTATGGGAGGCAACTATGAAGAGGTAAAGAAGGAAACTGAAGAAGCCATAGTAAAATATATGACTTACATGCCTAAGGTCACCAAGGAAAGTGTGCACCCTAAAACAAAAAGTCCAATTTATGTGGAGGTTAGTAGACCTATTGATGGTGAAGAAGAAGTTGAAAAGAGGCACATCAAACTTACTCACCTTCTCATATAGTTATTGGTACTGAATCCATGCAAGTGGATAGTACACAGATAACTATATATTCTAAGGAGAATCATTTTGCATGATATGGGTCCAACATTGTTGGAAATATTAATGCTTATTCCAGCTTGGATGAAGAGGATGATGAAGAAAAGAAAAATGTAGAAAAAATAAAGGAGGAAGAAGAAGAGAGAAATAGAGAAATAGAGAAGGAGAAATAAAGAATAGAAGGATTAAGAAAGAGAGTAGAAGAAACTTCTAAATTGAAGCAGAAATAGAAGATTGTGATGCAAGATTCATCGTTCTTGCCCAATCTAAAACATTTGGAAACAAAATATGAGAAGGTAGAGTTTCAACATGAAGTTGACATACCTTATGTTGCACTAGTAGCTACACCAATTGCAACATCAAAAACTACCTATGCATCAATAGTTAAACTATTGCTAGTAGTATTTGATGATGATGATGATTAGAAAGGATTAGTGAGCTCTTTGAGAAAACTTCTTGAGAAGAAAAATTCTATAAAGCCTTTGGAAAGAACATTGGAAAAAGTTCTAGATAGATTGTAGAAGACAATACAATCAACTATCACAAATCTAGACTTATAGATAAAGGTGAAAGAATTGGTGAAATCTTTTGATGAAAAAATCACAACTTTGTTTGATATTTCTTTAGTTCAAGCACATATGAAGCATGACACATCATTGTTTGACATAGTATGCAACAATATCAAGAATGACTTGTAGGCACTAAATGTGTACATTAAAGAGATAAAAAAAAGTATAGATGAAGGAAAGAAGTTGTATTGACAATTATCTATAAGATTTTGATAATCTAATTAGAGGCCAAATGAGTAAGCTTCAAATACTCACTATTAGATTGCAACAACTAGATACAAACATTGAAGATTTTGGAGTAGAAATGGATAAAATTTACAATAATATTAGAGGCATTGAATCTGATAAGGAGAAGGTAATAAATAAATTCTTTGTCCTTAGAGAATATTTATCACCTAACATTTTCATTTTGCAAAGGCAACTAGAGGAGTGGTGTGCAGAAAAGACATCCTATGCACTTTGCACACTCATCATTATATTTGATACAATCAAGGAAAACTGGAAGGACTTTCACAAGCTAAAAAATGAATTTATAGATTGCATATCCAAAATTTCAAGTTGATCTGAGGCAAGAAACACGAGTTTTTGGGTACATCTTTTTTGACACCTTTGCCATTAATGTCAAAGGGGGAGAAGTATGTGAGAAAATTTGTAAATGTACATGTTTCTATATGTAAGGGGAAAGTATGTAAAGTTGTATATGTATATATAATGGGGGAGCTTAGCTATGTATCATTGTAAAGGAGTCATAAGGAATGAAATGATCCATCAAAATATGAAATAAATTCTATATTTTGAAGGCAATTTTGTGTAATTACTTTTTTGTATTTATTTTGTTTTGTATGACATCATTTTGGGACTTAGCCAATTTTCCCAAATGTTTCCATCAATGCCAAAGGGGGAGATTTTTGGCAATATGGCTAGGTAGATGTATGAGTGTTGTCATTTATGGAAACACATAATTTTGATATTTCATGATGTTATCAGAGCTAGAAAATTGTCTAACTATTAGATAGTTAGAAATTGTACAAAGAAATATATGGTATATATGGTAGCAGACTTCAAGTTAGTTAATGCATAGTTGAGAATCAATAGTTGATAGGATAATGATGTCATATGTTAGTGGGGAGACTTGTATAGAAAATATGATGTAGGTTAGAGTTAAATTACTAGTTTACGTAATTAGTAGAGAAGAATAGAGAATGCTAGTTAATTGAACTGTATGGCTTAAGGAATTATTTTGTCAAAAAAAATACTTGATCATGTTGGGCCGACATCATAGATGTTTACCCAAAGTTATTTTATATTTGGTTAATTGTGTGAAAGCATCAAGGCCAACTGAGGAGAGTTTTGTTAATTTCCAAGATATTAGTAAAGATCATATATTGCATAGATAATGTGATGCAAACCACATTTGAAGAAAGCTTAAATGATATGCGAGCTATGTGTGATGCAAAATTTGATGTATGATCAGAGCAAGTGTAAGATAAATTAGTAAGACAATATTGTATGTATATCTACTCTTGTGAAGAAACTTAATTGTATATTGCATGTTAGGGTAGTGGGCTCTTCTTGCATACATTGTATTTGATCTCCCAACTCCTAATAGGGTTAAAGAAACTCCTAATAGGGTTGAGGCTTTTAACAAGGCCTAGTCCTCTAACAAGGACTTGAGACACTATATGTACTTCATAGACTCCTAACAAGTTCAATATTATTAACATGATTCTTTTGTTTAGTGGATCATCTTGTGGGTATCGCCCCCACCAGGGCTTTCCCTTGGCCAGGGTTTCCTTAGTTAACAAATAATGGTGTTATGAGTTCTCTTTATGCATGGTTATATACATTGTTCATCATTGTTGGTTTAATTTCTTATGAAAGTTATAAAGTAATTAAAAAAATCTAGTTGTGGGAGAAATTTTGTAGAATACTAATTTGCAACCCCTCTCTCAGAATCATCTAATTCTAATAGAGGTTAAATGCTTACAATCTAAGTCAAATATGTATAGAAGTTATAAGTGACTTGGAGAGAGTAGTACAAAGACAGAGTGCATGGAAAGTAGTTTCTAATAATCATATTATATCTTGTAGAAAAGATATAATCTAGTGATGAGCAGTTAGCCAATGATTAAAGACAGTTTGATGGAGACATCAGCAAGTGCACAAGCCCTAGTATTGCACGTGTGAAGTTTTATATATATTTTGAGTTCAAAGTGCTATTATAATGGCGAATTAATTAATTATCTTATAATAATTAATTTAGAAATCCTTAAGGTTGACTCAAGGAATTATTTTGAAGATAGGGTATAAAGGAACTTATATGTTTTCCTTGTTTATAAATATAATTGACATATATGTTCTATGCAAAGTGCAAAAAGGAGTAGAGTGTTTTGTGAATGTGAGTAAGAGATCCAAGGGATTGTTGGATGTGATATTTGTGATCTAGTTATAAGATAAAAAAGAGTACAGGTCTGGTTGATAGGATAGAGAAAGAGGAAAGAATTACAATTCAATTATATAATTCTACATGGAATAATACATAGATCGTTTGGACTGTGGGTTGAAGCTATTTGGATAGTGGGTTTAAAATCTCCTAACATTGATTGATATGTAAAGAATACTTTTATAGACTCCTAATAGGGTCCATCCTTTAACAAGGAATATTTATATTCATACATCATCTTGTGGGTATAATCCCCATTGAGGTTATCCCTATAATCAAGGGTTTCCCTAGTTAACATATTTGGTGTTATTTTTGCATGAGTATCTTATTATGGTTTCTGATTATATTTCTTGCATGGTTAATATTGATTAAGGTTAATAATTTTGATATAATTTGGATAACGAATTCACACCCCCTCCCTCCCACTCTATGTTATATTGATAGACTATATATTCTAACAATTGATAATAGAGAATTAGGTCCTTGAAATGAAAGATTAATAGCTTTGGGTGATTAGTTGTGAGTTATTTTAGTAAAGATAGTCCTAACTCTGGTAGAGGAAATTTTGACACAAAGAAAATGAATATTGTTGGTGAGTTATCAAATATGTGTAAAGATCAAAACATTGAGCTTCCTGATCTAGAATCCTTTTGTTGCATACAAAAGAATACAAGAACAAGAAAATCCTTATCCAAAGAAGGCATGAAGATCAAAGAAGGAATTGATATACTTATGAAAAGACAACCAAAAAATAAATATTCCTCCTTAGATATTAGAAGAAAAATGTGATTTCTTTACCAGATAGTTTGCTAAAGAATTGGCATGCACTAAACTACTATAGGTTAACTAGCCCACTACAATTGTTTTACATTTAACTTTTAATAATTATAATCCAAAATATCACCACTAACCCCTATCTTCAGTTTAATGTTTTTAGAGTTCAAAATAATGGAATACAACAAGATAATCATGTAACAAGTTATATATAAAATAAGGAAATCATGACACAGTCAGTTCTTCATATGCATGGTATCTCACCAAAATTGACTCAGATGTTAATCAGTGTGAAGAACAACATATTAAAACTAGTATTAATAATGATTACTATATATACTACAAATTAAACAATACACAACACCATAGATTACAAAGGAAGGCAAGCAGTTCATAGACTTGTGTATTGGAAATGAAGCTTATAAAAAATTGGAAATATAGTTAAATTCAACCACCTTCACTTTAAACATCCAAATGAATTGCAACCTATTATTTTCATGGCCTAGAAAATAATAGAATGATCTACCCAATACCTTATCCAATCTTTTGTATGATTATCAAGATCTCAATGAGTCACCAATACTACCAATATGTGGCCACCATTGGCTATCTTCTTCCTAATAGTAAGGAATATGCTATCTCTTCTCTCTATCCTCTATGGAGAGCTATCAACCCCTTCTTAGCTATAAATTCTTAATACAAAAAACATTCTATATATGATGGTTTTAAATTAGAACTCATATTCAAACCTACTATTGATGTGGAGTTCTAGCTTTCTGAATATCATCCCAAACTCAACTATTGCATCTAAAATAGATAATGTGATCACTAGGTTTTCATCTAGTATAACTCCTTTCCTAAAGGTTTGTCATCCTTTTGAAATACTTGTCACATTATAACAACTTGATTTAATTTTATATTTCGTATATTCTTTGTGTCTTTCCTAGGATTGAGCCTCTTATTTATAACCTCAAAGTGAGGGAAGAGTGTTGGAATAAGAGATGTGGGATAAAACACCAAATTCATCTTCTAGTCTCTTAAGTCACTTTATAAAGTGAATGTCTTAATAATACATAAAGTAACTTTATTAAAGTACATTAAGACATTAAATGACAAACTTAAGAAAAATCTTCCCTTGTGACTGGCAAGTATCCTCACTATGAATGTCGTTAATCTATCTAGATGTGGAGATTGATTAACCAGGTGCCAAAAGAACTAGCACAAAAGGGGGGACATTATAGTCCTCCCTTCTCAGGATTACTTGCCCTCAAGAAATCTCAATGCTGGATGTTGTAAAATAGACTCACCTTCCCAATTAACATCTTCATATGGTAAATTCTTCTAGTGAACTAGATATTCTCTGATAGATCTATTTTTTAGCTCTTTTCCCTAGTCTTAATCACCTTTGTTGGCTCCAAAATAAGTCTACCCTCCTCATCAAGTGGAGGCAAGCCTTCTAACAGTATAATCTATTGACCAATTTTCTTATTAAGGCATAAGACATGAAACACAGTGTGGATTCAATTGTCACTAGGTAAATCCAACTTGTAAGAAACCTCACCAATCCTCTTGGTGATGTAATAAGGTTCGTAAAAATTGGGCTTAAGCTTCTTTGACCCACTTTTCTTTAGGAAGCTTTATCTATAAGGCTAGAGATGAAGATAAACCATGTCACCTATCTCAAAGATCTACTCTATATGATGTCAATCAACATATAACTTATGTTGGTTTTGTGCCTACTGAATATTATCTCCAATAGATCTGAAAATATCTTGTTGATCTTGGACCCAATCTTAGGCCAAGGGAGGCCTATTGTTCTCTAAAGCCAAATCAATGAAAGGAAGAGGTTCATAGCCATAAAGAGTGCAAAAAGGAGTCATCCAAATAGACATATGATATGTGGAGTTATAGCAATATTCCCCCAAATACAACCACTTAACCCAAGCTCTTTGCTGACCTACAATGTAGTTTCTCAAATACCCTTCCAGATAGTTATTCACTATTTCAGTTTGACCATCTATCTGTGGGTGATAGCTAGTACTAAGAGTCAACTCTATACCTATCAATCTAAAAATCTCTTACCAAAAATTACTGAGAAACCTATTGTCCCTATCACTCAAAATAGTCCTAGGTAATCCATGAAGACAAAAAACCTCTCAAAAGAATTACTTAGCTACTTGAGAGGTTGACCAGTCTGTCATAATAGAAAAGAAGTGTGTGAAATTAGTCAATCTATCTACCACCACAAAAAATGAAATCTCTATCTTGGACCCTTGGTAACCCTATGACAAAATCTATAGAGATACTCTCCCACCTCTAAGTTGGAATAGGGAGAGGCTGAAGTAAACTTGTTGGAAAGCCTTGTTCTGACTTATTCTGCTAACAATTCTAGCACTCTTTAACATACTACAATACATCATCCTTTAGGCCCTTCCATGAGAATCTCTCTCTAATCTACCTATAGGTTTTAAAAAACTTGGGTGACCCACTAAAGGTGCATCATGTATAGTATGCATAATATCCCTGTTAAGTTTAGATTCAAGTACTAGGTAGATCCTATTCTTATAATATATAATATCATTCATTACCTTGTACTGATCATCCTGAAGTATACCATCTATAATCTGACATGTGTGAGTATTTTTAGAATACTCCACTAACAGTTGGGATCTCCAATCTGCTGAAATCTTGGAAATGGTACAATACTTTATAACTAGGGGTCTTTGGGAAAGTGCATCACCAACTATAATATTTTTTCCCTTTGACATATTCAATGTCAAAATCTTATGCTTTGACCTTGTTGACCCATTTGTATTGTCTTTTGTTTTGCTCCTTTTTTTTTAGGAAGTAACATAAACTATTATGATCAATCTTCACTTTAAATTTACTTCCCACCAAGTATTGTCTAAACTTGGCTAAGGTGTACACTATGGCCAGCATCTCTTTATCATATCTAGAATATAATAGCTCGTTGCCACTAACTTTCCTACTCTCAAAAGCTATGGGATGATGGTCCTACATCAAAACTACCTTGATTCCACTCCCTAAAGCATCACACTCCAAAACAAAGGGTCTAGAAAAATTAGGAAATGCTAGAACTAGACATGTGCTCATCACCTATTTCATTCCATCAAAGTTGTCTTTGAATCTCCTATCCATCTAAATGCCCCTCTCTGTGTTAGATCGGTAAGAGGTGCTGCTACTTAGAAAAAACCATTGGTGAATCACTTTTTAATAAGAACAAAGAAAGGAAGCCCTACAACTTAGATACATCTCTTAGTGGTGGTCAATCAAGGATTTCCTATATCTTTTCCTAAAGGACCCTAACTCCCTCTACACCAATAACATGACCGAGATAGTGAATCTCAGTTAATCCAACTTTGCACTTAGACTCCTTTGCAAATAAAGAGTGCTCTTCCATGAGGGTAAGGATCTCATCTAGGTGCTGCAAATGTTCCTCCCAAGTCCTACTAAAGATCACATGTCATCAAAGAAAACTAACACACTCTTTTGTAGTTGTTTTTTTAAGATGTGCTTTGTGCATGATTGAAAAATGGTGGGTGTGCTAGTGAGCCATAATTGCATCGCCAAAAAATCATAGTGTCCATAGTGGCATCTAAAAGCTATCTTATGCACATCCTCCTCTCAGACTCATATCTAATGGTATCATGATTGAAGATCTATCTTTGAGAAATAAATAGCTCCATGAAGCTCATCTAGTAACTCATCAATGTGGGAAATTAGATACCCATTTTTAATGATTCTCCTTTTAAGGGCATAGTAGTTAATACACATCTAAAGGGTACCATCCTTCTTCTTAACCAACACTAGTGAAGAGACAAAAGGGATGGAACTAGGCTTGATATGTACCATATCTAGTAGTTCCTTAATTTTCTTCTCTATCTCTTTCTTGTAATGCTTAGGGTGACGATAAGGAGTAGTAATGATAGGTTTGGCACCCTCCTCTAGCTCAATGATATGCTCAAACCTTTATTTGGTGGAATACCTGGGGCTAGATCCTCGAATACCCTTATGTGCTTGTCAAGCACCATTTGAATGTCACAATGGTGCTATTTTCTTGTATCCTATGTCTCCTTAGAAGAGATGAAACACTCTTTCACCCATTAGATATCATCATGCCTCAAAATGGCTTCCATCCTATGAGTTTTCATCAAATTGGGTCCACTATCTACTATGGCCTTTAGGACTATTAACTGATCACCCTATAAGAATTTTAACTGTAGTCTCTCATTATCAAATGAGTACCTACAAAGAGTCCTTAACCACTATCTACCAAAAATGGCATCTAACCCATCCAAATCAACAACATTAAAATCAGTTTGTAAAAGATAATCATCAAACTATATCTAAAGACTAGATTCTCTATGCAACTCAAAACTTCCCCACCTACTACATTCACTTCGAACTTAGGTATGTTGAGTATTTTCAATCCTCTCTTAGATACCATCTATGTGCTGATGAAATTATGGGATGCTCCTTTATCCAAAAAGAAAACAATGTGTTTTCCTCTAACAACACCCTTCACCCTGAAAGCATGATATGTTGGATCACTAGAAAGGGTGGCTATAATAGGAGCTTGTTTGGTAGAAACTTTCTTCTTTTTTTCTTTAAGGGGTTGCTCCTCAAACTCTTCCTCCTTGCTATCCTCAACAAAACAACTTTCTTGATGTTCTCCTTCATCCTCTAAAAGAACCTCAACATAGTGAATCTTTCCTTTACTAAGGAATCTATGATCAGGAGTCCAAGGTTCCCTACAAGTGAAGCATAATTTCTTCCTCATCAATTCATTGCTTTTCTCAAAATCCAATCTGGGAGGATTTGGGTTTTTCTATTTTTTGTTCCCTTGGGATGATGTAGACCCTTTACAGGGTTTCTTTAGAGGTTGCAGTAGTGAAGAAGGTGAATCAAAATTGTGGGTGATCTTAATTGCATCATCCAAGGTGTTTGGTTTAAGGACCTTAACCAAATCCCTAAATTTGTCTTGTAACCCTTCTATGAAAACATCACCTTACACTATTCTATCATATATAGTACCATCTCTAAGATTCATTAAAACTCATCAATGAAGTTATCCAAGAACCCACTTTGTTGTAACTAAGCCAAATCCACATAATAAACTTCAATATCCTTCTAGTCAAAATGAGTAATTAGCTTGGAGCTGAAAATCTTGTATGAAGTTATGAGGCTATGATCCTGGGTGACTAAACAATGATGCCACCAATTATATACTACTCCCTCAAGGTGCATCATGGAAAATCTAATGGCTTCCATCTTTGTCATTGGCTTGAGTGTCAAGTAGGTATTGAGCTTGTGAATCCAAGCTCTAGAAAATGTCTTACTACTACCATCAAAGGTAGGGAGAGTTAACTTGTTCACATCATGCTTTAGGTCTCTATTTGGTGCCCTAGGTCTCCTATCCTATTGTTGTCAATCTGTCTCCCTTTTCTAATTTAAGTATTGGACAATGGTCAAATTTTTTTTAATAGGATTGGGAAAAAAATTTCATTCATCATACATTGCTATAACATTATTCGATAGTAAATTTGGTGGTTCTAGTGGTGTTTCCTCTTGTTCTTTATTAAACACTGGTATTAGAGGCTTGTCAGTCTTATGCGTGGGAGCTCTAATAGCTCTAGGTGATCTAGCTACATTATTTCCTCCACTGTGATGGCTCAGAGCTCTCCTAGTAATAGGAGCTAACTATTGCATATTAATTGCAAGTGGTTACAATGTACCAGCTAGGTTATTCTGCCCATCTCTAATAGCCCACAATGTTTCCCATACTTCCCTATCCTATTTAGTTTCATTAGGTCTCATTTGAATGTTGTTTACCTATTCAACTTTTCCAAAATGACCAACTTTTTTAGTTTGCTTAGTTTATTCACCTGTTCAAAGTGTTAATTCCTTATCCACTGAATAACTATCTTCAATCTCAATATGTTCTGAAGAATTTTCTTGTTCTGATTGTAGATGACTGAATTTATAATGTCTTTTACTTATTCTAGGCTATCATTTTTTGATAAAAACTAGTCTACAAATATTTTGTTTCTTCCCACAAGATGACAGGTCTTGTGGCTTTGATACCACTAAAATATTCCTCCTTGGATATTAGAAGAAAAATGTGATTTCTTTCCTAGGTATTTTTCCAACTAGTTGGCATGCACTAAACTATTGTAGATTAACTAACCCATTGTAATTATTTTACTTTTAACTTTTAATAATCATAATCCAATAGATCACCACTTACACCCATCTTTAGTTTAAGGTTTCAAGAGTTCAAAATAATGGAATATGGCAAGGTAATCATGCGACATGTTATATATAAAATAAGGAAACTCTGACATAGTCAATTCTTCATATGCATGGTATCTTACCAAAACTAACCCAGACATTAAGTAGTGTGAAGAACAATACATTCAAACTGGTATTAATAATGATTATTGT
Source organism: Cupressus sempervirens (assembly GCA_028749045.1). NCBI lineage: Eukaryota > Viridiplantae > Streptophyta > Pinopsida > Cupressales > Cupressaceae > Cupressus > Cupressus sempervirens. The sequence goes on along the minus strand of CM053785.1, from coordinate 26,443,294 downwards.
CTACACTATAAATTAAATAGTAGATAACACTGTAAATTATGAAGGAAGGCAAGTAGTTCATAGACTCATGTATTGGCAATGGAACCAATAAGAAACTAGAAATACAATGGAACTTAGCCACCTTCACTTCCAACATCCAAATGACTTGCAACATATCATTTCTATTGCCTAAAAAATAATAGAATGATCTTCCTAATACCTTATGTAGTCCTATGCATGTTTATCAAGATTTCAATGAGTCACCAATACTACCACTGCGTGGCCTCTTTGCCATCAACTATCTTCTTGCCAATAGTAAGGAATATTCCATCTTTTCTCTTTGTCTTGTATGGAGAGCTACTAACCCCTTCTTAGCTATAAATTCTTAATATAGACAATATTATGTATATGTTGGTTTTAAATCAGAACTAATATTTGAACTTGTTGTTGCTATGGAGTTCTAGAATTCTAAATATCATCTCCAACTCAACTATAGTATCTAAAATAGATAATGTGATCACTAGTTTTTTGTCTAGTATCACTCCTTTCCTAAAAGTTTTTCGTCCTTTAGAAATACTAGTCACATTGAAGCAACCTAATTAAATTTTATATTTTATATATTCCTTGTGTCTTTCCCAATACTGATCCTCTTATTTATAACCTCAAAGTGAGGGAAGAGTGTTGGAATAAGAGATGTGGGATAAAACATCAAATTCATCTTCTAGTCACTTAAGTCATTTTATAAAGTGAATGCCTTAATAAAACATAAAGTAACTTTATTATAATACTTTAAGACATTAAATGACGAATTTAAGACAAATCTTCCCTTATGAGTAGCAAGCATCCTAACTTTTAATGTTGTTAATCTATCTAGATGTGGAGATAGATTAACCAGGTGCCAAAAGAACTAACAAATGAATAAGAAAATGACAAAAAAAGACCATTCCACCCCTACAACTCAACAAAGGCATCCATAAGAAGCCTTGTTGGCATATCTTAGATGGAGAGTATGTTTGGTATGCTCTTAGGAATACAACAATGGATGAATCTCTTGGATGTGTGAATGCAAGTGTGAGTGATGGAATATGTACCTAGACTAGATGATATGAGAAATCAAAATGACAGAATGATGATGCAATGATAAGAGATTCTAATGGTACCTAATGGATGATAATGACTTCTAATGACTCCTAACCCACTCCCTAGGGGAAAGCTTGAGACAAGACGTCTATTTAAAGTAGATGGAGGAAGCATCTAGAATGTGCTTAGAAACCACTAGGAGATAAGGATAAGGATTGACAACTAAGCATAGGAGATAAGGATAAGGATTGACAACTAAGCACCTTATCTCACATTCTAGATAGATGGATAAGACTGATGAGGTGGCATGTGTGTGTAGAAGGTTCCTATGGTGTAGACAACATGTGCTTAAAAGATATATGGACCCATGTGATGACAACTCATATGAATGCACATACTTCTAGGCGGTTTGGGTAAAGATTAAATTAAATGAAATTTAATTTAATCAAGGTCTAGAAGAATTAATGGGAATATGGAGGATTTTAAATAAATAAAATTTATTTAAAAAAGGAATATGTGGAGAATCATGTGTTAATTTAAATTAACACATTAGAGCTAGGAGTATTTAAATTAAATTTAAATACTTAGGCAAAAATGAACCTATTTAATTAAAATAATTTAATTAAATAAGTAGAGGAATGTGACTAGTATTAATTAGATTAATATAGTCATTTGGGATGATTTTTGGTGTCTACAAGGGGACATGACAAAATGGTATGAAAATTTTCATTTGTTGGACATGTAAAGAGTTTGGTCATTTTTCATCAAGATGTCCTATGAGCAAAATAAAATCTAAAAAGAGTTTAATTTCTAATGAAGTTAAAATCCTAAATTGGTTAGGGAAGAGGAAATAAAAGAAGAGTTAGCTCTAGTAACTATTATTTATGATTATAATCTAGAGACTAATCGAGAGGATGTAGTATTTTCCTTTGAGACTAACAACGATCAGTAGAATGATGTGTAAGTTGTTGACCGAAGAGGAGAAAAATCTAAACCAAGAGAAGAGATAAGAGTTGAGTTAGTAACTCCTACCTCTAATAGGAATATGACAAATAATCACTCTCTAGAGAAGATAATTGGAAGAAAACACAAATGAGTGATGACAAGAAATAGAGTTAATGAGGAGATATGTTTGATTTCTCAAGTTGAACCTAAGAGTGTAGATGAAGCTTGTAAAGTTGATCATTGGATTCAAGCAATGAAGGAAGAATTAGATCAAATTGTGAAGAATGAAACACGGGAATTAGTTCCAAGACCTAAAGAAAAGAATGTTATTGGAACCAAATGGGTATTTAGAAACAAGATGAATGAGCAAGGTGAACTTCTAAGAAACAAGGTTGGAATTGTGTGCAAGGGACATTCACAATAAGAAGGAATAGACTATGAGGAGACTTATGTTCCTATAGCTAGAATGGAAGTAGTAGGAATATTCTTTGCATATGTAGTGAACAATATATTCAAAGTGTATCAAATGGATATAAAATCAGCCTTCCTAAATGGAGAACTTGATGAAGAGGTATACATTGAGTAGCTTGAAGGTTTCCCTCTAAGAGAAGAAAAAGACATGGTATGCAAACTAAAGAAAGATCTATATGGTTTGAAGTAAGCACCTAGAGCCTGGCATGCAAGGTTGGACAACTATTTGTCAAAACTTGGATTTGCTAAAGGTACAATAGATAGTAACTTGTATTTGAAAGAAATAGAGAATGGTTTGTTGATAATAGTAATCTTTGTTGATGGCATAATATTTGGAGGTAATGATAAAGCGAGTAATAACTTTTCTGAGAAATGACTATGATAGGAGAAATGAAGTTTTTCCTAGGTTTGTAAATTGTGCAAAATAGTGATGGCATTTTTTTTTCTGAAGCTAAGTATTTAAAAGACTTGTTGAAGAGATTTGGCTTGGAAATTTGTAAGCATATTGGTACACCAATGATAACTGGTCACAAGTTATCTAGCAATGATAAGAAACTTACATTTGAGTGGAAGAAGTAAAAATCCATGATTGGAGGTTTGTAATAGCTGATTCACACTAGACTAGATATAGTAATTGTAGTTGGGATTGTAGCTAGAATTCAAGTTGATTCTAAGAAATATCGCTATGCAGTATTAAAAATGATATTCAAATATTTGAAGGATACATCTGATTATGGAATATGGTATGCCATTTTGAGTGATTTCACTCTATGTGCATATTATAATGCAGATTGGGTAGGCAGTATGGATGAAAGAAAGAGCACCAACAATGGAGAATTCTTTCTTTGAGGAAGAATGGTTTCTTGGTTAAGCAAGAAACAAGATTGTATCTCATAGAGTAAAGCTAAGGAAAAGTATGTGGCAATAGAAAATAATTGTAATCAAGTGATGTGGGTAAAGTAGATGTTGAAAGACATTAGGATAGACTTTTTATAACTTGCTATCATATATTTTGATAGCACAAGAACAATAATTATGTCTAAGAATCCTATATTGCATTCTAAGACAAAGCATATAAATATTAAGTATCATGTTTTGAAATAGAAAGTGGTAGAAAAGGAGACTAGATTGGAGTATGTGAGTACTAAAAATTAGATTGTAGAGATCTTTACAAAGCCCTTACCAAAAGATACATTTGAGTACTTGAGAGGTATGCTTGGGGTATGACTCTACCTACTTTAGAGTAGATAATGTAGAGATTGCATCAGTCTAGTAGTATAGAGCACTATTTTTAGATTGGATTGAATGTTGATGCTTCCTATATGGAGGAGTATCTATGATGAAAAAAGTCATTAAGGACTCTTGGTATTGAATAGTGTCTCTGGACACTTGAGTTGGTTAAAGTCTTTGAGAAGAAATTGACATAATGAGGTCTTTATCATTGATGTCAATGGGGGAGAATAGTGCATGAAAAACATCTCCTAGGTATGTATGGGGTACACATATATTTTAGGGAGATTTAGAAAGATTCATGTAAAGAGAAGGAATATCTCTATGGGGAAGATATACAACATAAAGACACATATCAAGCAATGTTCTAAAGGATTTTTAGATTTGATTGATGAAGAGGATTTGAAAAGATGAGAGCAAAAACAACACTAGAGTACTATTTGGTATTCTTAGAACTTAGATGTTAATAATCTATGTTGCCATCAATGCCAAAGGAAGAGACTGTTAGCATGAATGCTGATGGTATTCCTATTGGGGAGTATTCTAAGCATTGAAGAGCATTGATATGTTGCATTCATGACTATGTTTTTCATTGATGTCAACATATTAGTAAGTTTGTGAAGACAAGCATAGTAGTAGGCATAGATCATAAATGTACATATAGATTTTTGATGTATAAGTGAAGCACATTTAAAGACATCTTTAGCGTGTATCCCAATGATGAAGTTAAATGCATGAAGTCTAAGTAGAATATGTACGGAAGTTATAAGTGATTTATAGAGAGTAGTACATAGAAAGAGTGTATGAAAAGTAGTTTCTAATGATCCTATTATATCTTCTAGTAGAGCTATAATCTAGTGATGCACAATTAGCTAGTGATTGTAGATAGTATGATGGTGACATTAGCAAGTGCGCAAGCCCTAGTATCATACATGTGAAGTTTTTTATATACTATGAGCCAACAGTACTATTGTAATTGTGAATTAATTAATTATCATATTATAATTAATTGGAAAAGCCTCAATGCCGACTCAAAGAATTATTTTGAAGATAGGGTATAAAGGAAAGATGTTTTCCTTGTTTGTAAATATAATTTAAATTATATGTTCTATGCAAAGTTCAAAAAGGAGCTAGGTCAATGCAAGCAAGTAATCCAAGGGATTAGTAGATGTGAGATTTTTGATCTGGTGACAAGATCATAAGGAGTAGAGGTCCAATTGATAGGAAAAAGAAAGAGGAAGGAATTACAATTTAGTTCTATTATTCTACAAGGAAAAATACATAGATCATTTGAACAGTGGGTTCATTTGTCTTGCCCTTGAATATGTTTGGACAATGGGTCCATGTACTTTCCACAGCTCCTAACAAGGTGGAAATATCCTAATAGGGATTCAAAGTCTCCTAATAGGGACTAATATCTACTGAATGTTTTCATAGACTCCTAATAGGGTCCATCCTCTAACAAGAAATATTTATAATACAAGAAGTTACTGGTTTAAGAATAGAGGGCTCTATACCCTTAAATGAAAAGAATGTAAAGAAGGTTGTTCTTGAAAACACTTAGTTAGCTTACAAGGGATGATGAATTGTAATTAGAAAGATTAACAAAGATGATGTGAGATATGTGAGTAGCATTATGGAAACAAAGGTGTGTTCAAGCTCTAGGGAAGATGATATGGCAGTAGGTTTTGTACATGTAACCTATTAACTTTATGTTGAAAGATCCAAGTTGAATCTTAATGAATTATTGAGAGCACAATAATTAAGAACTTGGTGAGGGCTAAGAAAGTGAGAATTATGAGATTCCTGCTTTTGGGTAAAATTGTGTGATATTTTTTTGCATCAACATTTCAGATCATACTCAATGATCTCTCATCCTGATGATGGATCATTGTGTATGATCCGAAAAATTGATGCAAAAAACTATCACACAATCTTAACCAGAAGTACAAATCTCAATATCATGGATTGTGGAAATTTTTTTATCTTTAAGTGAGAAATAGCTAATTCAGGTTTCAATCCTCAATCACCGACATGTTTTTTCACCTATTGAAAAGATTCCCATTCATGCCTATTACTAAATTAACAAGTAGTGATAAGTGTACAATGGAAAAGTGATGAAGGGTGCTCTACTTAATACCATAATCCCATAACAAAAACAAAGAAACAAAAGCAAATGTGAGAACAAAATATGGACTTCTTATTTTTGCCATAAATTTGGAATTATAGAATTTACAAGTACAATATGCTAACCCACATGGGTACCTTCATTATAATAATCTACAAGACAAGTTGCAAAAAATCACTCAGAGCTATGTTAGACAATGTTTGGACCTTTCCTAAATAGCCAATTTTATCTCACCCAAGAAGGTTCTAAATGCTCAAACTTAGTACCTAGGGCTGACAGACCCTAACAATAGATATAGTCATCTAAATACATCCTTGACAAATTATTTTATATATTTTGGGTAGCCCAACTTCAGAAGGCCATAACTTTTGAACCGTTGCTCTGATTAGCTATTATAACCACTTTTTAGAAATGCTAGCTCTTGATCTACAGACTTAGAACTACGCAAGTGCCCTTTCGTTGAGTTTTTAGACCTCATTCAAGCACTCTAAGGCCTCCAATAGTGAGCCTAAATATTTTTCTACAAATTTTTCTACCAAAAATTTGTAATAATTTCTTTGATACTTAAGCTAGAGCAATGACATTTTTATGGTAGACTTATAATTCTAAAATGAACCTTCATGTAGAAAATGAGAACATTCCAAGCTCATATGATAAAATTAATAAAAATAGCAAGTTCTCATAAATAGTAACCACCATGTCTACTAGTCCTTATTAAAATAGAAAAAAGATTGAAAATAAAATATTTTTGGGTGATGCAAGATTTTTCTTACACCTAGGATGCTACTACATCAAAAAGGTAATGAATTTACACAAGAGATTCCCAATTGATAAGATTCATAGTAGTGTGGACCCAATTGTGGAAAATTTTCAAAATGAGATGAAGCAAAGGTTTAGGATCCCACCATCTATTGTGAGTAGGTACAAAGAAGAAATTTGTTTTATGATTGACATGGATTTCACATATATTGAAGTAGTGGAACCAAAAAATGTTATATGTAGACCCTCTAGGATATGAGGTAATAGAGGATGAAGTTGAAGGATATGTAAAAGAAATCCTAAAATTAGACAAAGATGAAGAATTTGATAGAGTTGGAGCCTATGATGAAATTATCTAGATGTCTTATCAAGCTAAAATTTAAAAATATGCTAAAAGAAAGGTTAAGAATTTCATAAAGAAGAGTATGGAGGAATTCTAGATGACTCCATGAGAGGTAAATGCAATAAAATAGATAGTGTTTGTCATGAAGAAAATTGGACAACAAGACATAATGTTTGTACCACCATTAGCAGTAGATGGATCATCACCATCAGCCCCAACATTAGTAGGAGTGAATATAGAAGTGTTATCTATGAAAATCCCTATAGAACCATATGCAATAGTTGTACAAGTGCACCCACAAATTACACCAATCATTCCACCTTCTCAATCCAATGAGGAAGAAGAAGAAGTAAAGTTAGTAGAGGAGAAAAGAAAGTTCACAAGCTTGGAAAAAGTAAAAAAAGAACCTATAGAGGCTCCAAGATAGAAAAGAATGAAAGCAATGACAACTTAACTTGGTAAGAGACCTAAAGTCTTCATGAATTTTGAAGGAAAGAAGAAAATGAGAAGACGAGTTGATATCCATAAGGTCTTAGGATAGGAAGAGAAAGAAAAGAGAAAATAAGTTAGTGCAAGAAAAGGAAGAAAACCATGGAAGCCAAAGGTTGAGACATTAAATAGCACAATTATAAACAATAGTAACTTTCTAAATTAAACAAGTTCTATGATTTGTATAGTAATTTTGAGAATCTTGAGCTTTAGAATGCAGTAATAAGGCACTTAACAATAAGTGGCAAGAAGTTTTTGGATATTCAAAATCTTATTCCAATAGATATTTATGAGAGGCTTATTAATAGGAAGAGAAGTGTAGCAAAATAAGACTAGAAAATAAGAGAAAATAAAATAAGAAAGCTTTGTGAAGTTACTAGTGAAGAGCACTTGCAAAGTTTAGTAAGAAGTCTTGAACCCTTTCTAAGGAAAAAGACAAGGGCTATTCTAATCATGGGAGGAAACTATGTGGAGGTGAACAAAGAAAAAGAGACAATAATTGTAAAAATGATGACAAAACTTAAATTGACATCAGAAGAATCAATCTTCGTTGGTCATTTTTTCCTTCTTGCCAAAATTGTCATATTTGAATTCAAATGTAGTAATGTTTGATGAGACTAGAATATGGTCTATTTTGTCATTTCTTTTTCAATTCAATTTGCAATCTTTCTAAAGACTTTGATGTTCAAGAACATGATTTTTATGATGATTTTAGACAAATGTGTGCATAATTTTTAGGATCAAAATGAATATGCTATGAAAAGATATGTTATGTAATTACAAAATAATGAAAATGATGCTTTTTCTTGCTTAGCTAGGTTTGGTAGCTCTCCAACAATAATGTGACATAGGCTAAACTAATTTAGATAACATGTTTTGAATAAGTCTTGACTTATGTTATTGTTTTGGAGGTGCTAATATTTTGCAGATATAAAAGCAATGTCAAGACAACCAAGCGTGAGTCAAAGTGGTTGCTCACATTAATAGACTAGCCTTGAGTAGAGGAAATTCAAGGGTCATGAGCTACTAAATTACTATTCTATTTGGCACTAGAATTAATGCACCTATTGTAATAATCAATGTCATCACTTGTTTTAGTATTTGATGAGTCTTAAATCTAGGAATTGTATTCCTAGTTTGTGTTTCAAATAACTAGATGTTTGTGTTCTAGAGGAGCTAGGGTTTAGTTAGCCATTTTTCAATAGAAAGAAGTTGTTGAGTTTTTAAGTACTAAATATTGTTAGAATTCTTTAGAATAACTGAGAGGGGGGGCGGGGGGGGGGGGGTGAATTAGTTATTCAAGGTCCAAATGCCCTATTAATACCCTTTTACTACTTTTAATGAATCCATACCCTTTTCATCTGTTCAAACTTAAATCAATCATACAAGCAAGTTACAGTAAATCAACATGCAAAGATAAAACATTCAAGATCAACACATGACACAATGATTTATGTGGAAACCCAATTTGGGAAAAACCACCAGTAACATGCTACTTGATTCTCACTCTTCTAAAGTGATGCCCTATTAAAAGCTTGCCTTGTTAAAGGCTTACAACACACTGTTAAATGTGACCTTGTTAGAGGATTTCACAAAATTGTTAGGAATGGACTTGGTTAAAGGTCTTTAAAACATTCACTTGGAATGTCACCCTGTTAAAGGATTTTTCTAATGGCTGTTAAACCAACCTAAGTCCATAGGATTTAGAATTACAGTTACAATTGCTAGAAAGTAACAATAATGGTCTTTTGATCTGATATAACTTACAACATACTTTGCAGATTTTAGATCACACTTTCAGTTCAATCCTTATACATGGCTTTAATCTCTTTAGCTCTAACTGCTTGTCTTCCTCTCAATCTTCATCTCCTTGAGTCCTCTAACTCATTCTGCCAATGCAATCATCTTGGTGGTCATCTATACAAATTATTCTTGACCACTATCTCTCTTTTCTTCTATCCCCTCTCGCTCTCTTCTTCTCTTATTAACTTATGTCTTCTTATATAGAAGTCTGATTTGCCTTTACTGCTCAATTCTCCCTCTTCAATTTTAGGGTTTCAAAATTGATTAGGTAGGATACAATGTATCTACCCCATATCTTGTTTTCTTCTTGAAACTTTTCCAGTTGTATCTTAAAAATGTTCTACATGGTGTTCTGTGCCACCAACTCATCATTCTTATCTTCCTTTTAATTCATAGATTTCTAGATAACAACCTTGTCAGCTTAGATTTGGTGAATTTTTGATTTCCTAAATAATGCAGCAACTCGACATTATTGAGTTACTGGTGCTCGACACCTTTGTGTTACTCGACACCTATACCAGCTCGGCACTTGAACTTGCTCGGCACTTGAACTTACTCTGCACTTGAACTTACTCGACACTTGAACTTACTCGGCACCACTCGGCATCTAAATTTTACTCGGCATTAACTAGAACTTTCTTGGCTCTTACTAGCTTGCCCGGCTCCTTCTCTCTAATGAACTTAGTTTGAGCTTTACAAAATACTTAGTTAAAACCTTAAATCTTTGATATGTTTTAGTGTGCCCATTTTTTGTAGTATGTCATCAAATACATTCTTTCATCAATGGCTTAGTTGATCCTTGTACTTCATTCCAACATCATAACTTCAACCTTTCTCTAGGTATTTTAGTTACATCTTATTAATTGCCTCCACCTTGACAATCAACTAATTGATAGTATTTGGATCACTAAAGCTATTGTCATCCTTGCAAGTAGCAAGTTTGACATCAATGACAAAACAATGATTGAGGACATTCTTTACTAGTTCCATATTTTATTCCAACAATCTCCCTCAACTTTTCTTATAATTATTTCAATAATTTCCAACAATCTCCCTCTTTGGCATTGATGGCAAACCAAATTGATCAAGTAATCAATTCAGTTACCACCAAGATTGTATACGTTGTCTTGCTGTATTTCACTAATGATCTCATATATCTCCTTCTTTCATATATATATCTCCCTCTTTCTTTGCATTGATCAGTTTCCCTGCATATTTCTCCCTCTTTGACATAAATGCCAAAGATGTAGCATTTTTATCATGCAAAATATAAGCTTTGGCTTCTTGTTGATTTTCTCCCTTTGTCACCATGCTTGTGAGTGATTTGGAGTTTCTGTAGGTGCTGTCATCCTTTGCATCAACCTATTAATATTTCAATGATTTATTCCTATTGATGCAAGGTAGCTTCCTTGTTGCCTTAAACTGCTTGGGTTAGGGGTCTGACCCCCAACTTGCCTCTAGGATATTCATAGGCATCCTTGGGCAATGGTTTGGTGAAGATATCTGTAGTTTGTTCCTTTGTGTGAATGTATTCCAACTTCACTTGTTTGTCTTCTACCAATTCTCTGACATAATGATACTTGATTGCGATATGCTTGGTTTTTGTATGCATCACTAGATTTTTGGATATGTTTATATCACTTGTATTATCACAATACAATATCACCGGTTTTGTTACTTCTTCTTTCATTCCATTAAATAGATGTGTGAGCCATACAATGTTTGTACAATTGACCGTAGCTGCAACATATTCTAATTCTGTAGTAGATTGGGATATACATGTTTGTTTCTTGCTAGTCCAAGTAACCAACCTTTTGCCTAGAAATAATGCACCTCCACTTGTTCTTTTTCTGTCATCAATGTTTCCTCCCCAGTCTGAATCTATGTATGCATTGAGTTCAAATTTTCCATTCTTTTTGTAGTATAGACCAAAATCATTAGTCCCTTTGAGATATCTCATTATTCGTTTTACTGCTATGAGATGATTTTCTTTAGGATTAGCAAAAAACCTAGCCACTATTCCAACTGCTAATGCTATGTCTAGTCTACTATGCACAACATATTGTAGTTTTCCAATCACGGATCTGTACATTGTTTGATTGACTTCAGTTGACTCATCATTTTTGGACAGCTTATTTCCTATGGCCATTGGTGTGCTTACTGGTTTGGATTCCTCCAATCCAAATGTTTTAAGAATTTCTTTGATGTACTTTGATTGTGTAACAAATATTCCATGTTTAAGTTGGTGCACTTGCAATCCAACAAAAAATTTGATTTCTCCAAGCATAGATATTTCAAATTCATGTTTCATTCTGTCAGCAAAGCCTTTGCAAAGTACTTCCTTACCACCAAATACTATGTCATCCACAAAAATTTTAGATACAATAATGTCTTTACCTTCTTCAGCTTTGATGTACATGTTGTTGTTATCATCAGTTCTTTCAAATCCAATTTGCACTAGATACTTGTGAAGTCTCTCATACCATGCTCTAGGTGCTTGTTTCAAACCATAGAGTGCTTTATGTAGCTTACACACCATATCCCTATTGTTGTCATCAACAAATCCTTCTGGTTGTTCAATGTAGACTTCTTCTTCTAGTATACCATTTAAGAAGGCAAATTTTATATCCATCTGATAGACTTTGAAATCTTTGTAGGTAGCATATGCAAGTGAAGTTTTTACTCCTTCCATTCTAGCAATAGGAGTGAATGGTTCTCCATAATCTATTCCTTCTTCTTGAGCATAACCCTTGCATACTAATCTGGCTTTATTTCGGGTAATCTCACCATTCTCATCTAGTATGTTTCTGAATATCCATTTGGTACCAATCACATTCTTGTCAACTGGTCTGGGAACCAAACTCCAGGTTTTGTTTTTTCTTATTTGATTAATTGATTCTTCCATAGCTTTATACTAGTCATCATCCTATAATGCACCATATACTATCTTGGGTTCAGATTTACTGATCAAACATGATTCATGTCTTAGTTTATTCCTTGTCATTGGTCTTGCATCTTTGTCACCAATTATCTGTTCAGTAGGGTGATGTCTTTTTACATATTTGGATAATATTGGCTTTGTCCTTGTTTCCAAGTTTGATCTTAAGGATTCAGGATCACTATGCACTTCATTGTCAGGTTGTTCTTCATTATGTGTACTGTCTTCAAAATCAGATTGTGCATTTTCTTCATTTTGTAACTCGGCTTCTGAATGCAACTCAGCATTCACTGGTTGTGAATCGGCTAAAACTGACACTTTTGTTGATTTTCAATTTGATTATCATCATCCTCATCAGCAGTCATTCTTTCATAAGAATATACAAAGGTTCTGTATTCTTCCATTTTCTTTGGTTATTCAACTTGGACTTCTATGTGCTCATCAAAATTTATATTTGCACTTTCCACAATTTCGTTAGTGTTAACATTCAAACACTTATATGCCTTACTTCTAGTGGAGTAACCAAGAAATATACCTTCATCACTTTTTGCATCAAATTTTCCATTTCTAGTATCCTTCAGGATAAAACATTTGCAACCAAACACTTTCAAATGTTTTACATTGGGTGAGTAACCATACCATAATTCAAAAGGTGTTGTATTTGTACCTTTCTTGACTTGTACTTGGTTCAGTGTATGAACAACTACACTTACAGCTTCTCTCCAGTATTTTAGAGCAACATTATTTTCCATCATTAATGTTCTGGCACAATCAATCACATATTTGTTTCTTCTCTCAGCAATTCCATTTTGTGGGGGAGTTCTAGGACCTGACGTTTGTCTTTTGATTCCATTTTCATTACAAAATATCTTGAATTCATTTGATGTAAATTCACCACCTCTATCTGATCTTAGGCATTTCAGGCTTTTTCCAGTTTCCTTTTCAACTTTGGCCACATACCATTTAAACATTTGAAAAGCATCAGATTTTTGTTTTAAGAACATAACAGTCATCATCCTAGAATAGTCATCAACAAATAGCATTATGTATTTATCTCCTCTATAGATTTGTATTTCCATTGGGCCACATAAGTCAGTGTGAACTAACTCAAGTATCTCTTTAGATGTATAGTTCTTTCTTTTGAAACTTGATTTTGTCATCTTTCCTAGCCGACATTGTTTGCACATGATATTATCAGGCTTTTTCAGTTTTGGTAGACCTCTGACTTTCTTCATTTTACTGATGTTGACTAGATTATCAAAATTGACATGACATAATCTTCTATGCCATAACCATTCATCATCAAATTTTGCAAATAGACAAGAAGCATCATCCATATCAAGGTAAAACAAATTACTCTTTGTTTGATCTCCTTTTCCTATTAGTTTACCATCAGTATCATAGATTTTTGCAATTTTGTTTCCAAATTCCACTTTGCAACCTATATTGCCTAACTTTGAGACACTCAGTAAATTGTAGTTTAATCCTTCAACATAGTATGCATTATCACATGAAATCTGTTCTGTGAGCTTAATGGAACCTTTATCTTTGATTTGACATGGAGCATCATTACCAAATCTAACACTATTTCCATCATACTGAGTAAAGTTGACAAACGTACTTTTGTCTCCTGTCATGTGATGTGAGCATCCACTGTCTATGATCCATCTGTCATTATTGTTTATACATGTCACCAGTGTTGTGGCTTCTTCTTCATCAGATTGGTCCTTCATGGCTACATAAACAACTTCATCATCATTGTCATCAGAATTTTCTTCAACAATATAACACTTCTTACCTATTTCTTTGTAATCTCTTCTGTTCTTATATTTATTGATTTCCTTGGAATCTTTTTTTCTATGGACATCTTGCAGCAATATGACCAACTTCATTACAATTGAAACAGATGATAGGCATCTTACCTTTGAATTTTCCTTTGCCCCTATGAAATCTTCTAGTGAGCAATGCTTCCAATTGTTCCACATCTTCCTCATCAGTGCTACTGTCACTAGATACATACTTCATTTTTCTTCCTTTCTTTGATTTTACCTATTCGGCATCTTTCAGTGATAACTTTGCCTTAAAAGAAGATTCAACATTTTCAGGTTTGTAGTTGTCAAAGTTAGATAACTCAAATGCTGTGAGTCTACCTATTATACCTTCAAAGCTTAGATTATTTCCTGGTATGTATCTTAGTTCTTGTATTGCTGATACTCTAATAGCATAGATAGGGAGAAAGGTTCTTAAGAACTTACTATTAATAGTATCCTCATCCAATTGACCATTCAAGCATCTTATTGCACTTACCACTTCCTTTATTCTTGCACCATACTAAGCAGCATTCTCATTTTCCTTCATTTTCATGTCATCAAACTTTCCTCTGAGACTTTCTTTTTTTTCTTTTTGTACATTCTAATCTCCTCCATAGATGTCTAATAGTGCTTTCCACATTTTGAATGCAGTGTCACATCCTTTGATATCATCAAATTCAGCATAGCTGAGTGCAGATGCAATTTCCAGCATTGTCTGATTGTGTTCTTGTTTGTTTTTCATGTCTTCTACAGTAGGAGCACCTGTTGGATCTACATGTTCAGTGATAATTGAATTTTGGGCATAATCTCCTATGGATCCAAGATGTAGCTTCATCAAACTTTTCCATGCAACAAAGTTGTCTTTGTTGAGCTTGGGAACTTCTCTTTTTGGCATTTTGATCTTTTCTGCTAGTAGTCCCTTTAAACTGAATCAGCAGTCAGGCTCTAATACCAATTGTTAGAATTCTTTAGAATAACTAAGGGCGGGGGGGGGGTGAATCAGTTATTCAAGGTCCAAATGCCCTATTAATACCTTTTTACTACTTTTAATGAATCCATACCCTTTTCATCTGTTCAAACTTAAATCAATCATATAAGCAAGTTACAATAAATCAACATGCAAAGATAAAACATTCAAGATCAACACATGACACAATGATTTACGTGGAAACTCAATTTGGGAAAAACCACCAGTAACATGCTACTTGATTCTCACTCTTCTGAAGTGATGCCATATTAAAAGCCTACCTTGTTAAAGGCTTACAACACACTATTAAATATGACCTTGTTAGAGGATTTCACCAAACTTTTAGGAATGGGCCTGGTTAAAGGTCTTTAGAATATTCACTTGGAATTTCACCCTATTAAATGATTTTTTTAATGGCTGTTAAACCAACCTAAGTCCATAGGATTTAGACTTACAGTTATAATTGCTAGAAAGTAACAATAATGGTCTTTTGATTTGATATAACTTACAACATACTTTGTAGATTTCAGATCACACTTTCAGTTCAATCCTTATGCTTGGCTTTAATCTCTTTAGCTCTGACTGCTTGTCTTCCTCTCAAGCTTCATCTCCTTGAGTCCTCTAACTCATTCTTCCAATGCAATCATCTTTGTGGTCATCTATACAAATTATGCTTGACCATTGTCTCTCTTTTCTTCTATCCCCTCTTGCTCTCTTCTTCTCTTATTAACTTATGTCTTCTTATATAGAAGTCTGATTTTCCTTTACCGCTCAATTCTCCCTCTTCAATTTTAGGGTTTCAAAATTGATTAGGTAGGATACAATGTATCTACCCCATATCTTGTTTTCTTCTTGAAACTTCTCTAATTATATCTTAAAAATGTTCTACATGGTGTTCTATGCCACCAACTCATCATTCTTATCTTCCTTTTAATTCACAAATTTCTAGATAACAACCTTGTCGGCTTAGATCTGGTGAATCTTCGACTTCCTAAATAATGCAGCAACTCGGCATTATTGAGTTACTAGTGCTCAGCACCTCTATGTTACTCGACACCTATATCAGCTCGACACTTGAACTTTCTCAGCACTTGAACTTACTCGGCACTTGAACTTACTCGACACTTGAACTTACTTGGCACCACTCGGCAGCTGAAGTTTACTTGGCATTAACTAGAACTTGATCGACTCTTACTAGCCTACCCGACTCCTTCTCTCTAATGAACTTAGTTTGAGCTTTACAAAATACTTAGTTAAAATGTTAAATCTTTGATATGTTTCAATGTGCCCATTCTTTGTAGTATGTCATCAAATACATTCTTTCATCAATGGCTTAGTTGATCCTTGTACTTCATTCCAACATCATAACTTCAACCTTTCTCTAGGTATTTTAGTTACATCTTATTAATTGCCTCCACCTTGACAATCAACTAATTGATAGTATTTGGATCACTAAAGAAATTGTCATCCCTGCAAGTAGCAAGTTTGACATTAATGACAAAACAATGATTGAGGACATTCTTTACTAGTTCCATATTTTATTCCAACAATCTCGCTCAACTTTTTTAATAATTATTTCAATCATTTCCAACAAATATAATCTTGTTGTTCCTCAATATGCACATTTTATTGTTATGAATAAAAATATCATTTCAAGTTTTCATCTTTGTGTTATTTTACTTCACTTCTATGTGGGGGCCCACACAGGGATGAACTAATTAGTTAACATAGGATTTATATTTAGTTCATAGAACCCAAGAAGACTCTATTGTTCCTATAGCCACTAATAAATTTTTTTTTGGATTATTCCTATAGCATAGTTAGTTGAAGTAATTCTTAATTGTATTTTCATACTTTATTAAAATAGATTAAGTTCTCAACTTTAGCATAAATGTCTTATAGTTTTAAGCACTTGAATTTTTATTCAGTAGTTCTTAAGTTAAAATAAGTTTGAAGCATATATTTTACAAACACCATTTCAAATTCATGCCTCTAGTTGATAAATTAAATGAGTCCAAATGAGTTGGATAAGAACCACTTGAGATATCCTATCTTGGGTTAAGTAGCCCATTGCTATAGGATTTTGATCCCTTTCTTTGGCCAAGCATTTTTGGCATCATTGTTAGGGAGGGTGTTAATTCAAACTAGTCTTTCTAGTTGTATTTGTATTCCTTGTAGAAAAGAGTTTAGTAGTAAAGAAGCATGCTATGCATAGAAGAAGAGACCACTTAGGGAGATTTGTTCCACATAATAATTAGGAAGAACCATTCAATGAAGTTCGACTTCAGCTAGATGAACCTAAAGGAGATAATGATGAATACGAACCCTTTGAAAGTCCATTCGCTGAGATTGACACTAAATTAGAAGAATCACTCCATTTGAATGAACTTTTTGATGAGCTTAAATATCAAGATAATCCACTAGCCATTGTTATCTATCATGCACTACCTTGTCCTCCAAGAATGGTTGTGTCTACCTTTCCTTTTCCTATCCCACCTCAACAAGGGAATCAAAATTTGAAGAACATACCTGCTATTGCACTTCCAAAATTCTATGGCCTTATTACAGAAGACCCTAAAACCTTTCTCTTTGAATTTGAAATTCTCTATAGAAGCCATGACAAAACAATTGATGCCTATAAATTAAAATTATTTCCCTCTACTTTGAAGGAGGCTGCTCTTCGATGGTTATGGGGTTGGGTGCAAATACTATAGAAAATTGGACTGAAATGAGTAATTTGTTTTTTCAAAAATATAAAGAATATTGTAGAGGTCAAGATATGAAAAAGGATTACATTTTTAAAATGTCATAGAAGGAGTGTGAAACCTTGGAAGACTATGTTTCTAGATTATTGTTTAATGTGCAATGAAATACACAACATAACCTAAATGAAGAATCCAAAAAGCATCTTTTTTTGAGAGGTGTGCAAGAACAAAGCATGGAAGCCGTGGACCTAATGGTTGGAGGAGATGTTACACAAAAAACTTGGAATGACATCAAGGAGATATGTCAGAACTATTTAAGGGCTACTATGAAGAAAGGTAGAGGACTAAGGAGCCTACCACATAAGACCAATGGTGGGTCAGTAGTATCAAAGATGGAGTTATCTAATCTGCTATTTGAATTCAAGCAAGATATCACTAATGATGTCACTACTAAATTAGATGCCATGTAAGCCTAAAGGAAAAGGGATGAAGCTGATGCTATGCTAACTAAATTTTTCTCTCATTGTAGAGAAAGGAAGAAGAACTACACATGCAAGACCATTGTAGTAGTGAATGCACAACCAATTCCCACTGAGTTCAAAGCAATTGATGAAGATATAGGAGAGGTGATTTATGTTACTCAAAGATGACCATAGTCTCAAAGATAAGGTATGCCTCAAGACCCTTCAAATTTTTTTGTTATAGTAGTAATCAGTGGCAAGGCAATATTTCCCCAAATTCTATCCCTAAAAGACAAAATTGGAACAATAATTGGCCCAACTAGAAACCTTAGTATAATCAAGCCTACCATCAACCACCTTAGTATCCCCAAAAAAATACTCAATGGCCTCAACAAAATAACCAACATCCTCAATGGGGCCTTAATCAACAACCTTTGTATCAAGGGAATTGGCAACAACCACCTTAGTGGGGGCCTAGCCAATCACCTCAGCAACAAGTCGTGATGCTTTGCCTCAACAACAATCCATAATGCATCCATCTCCTATAACTAATGCTAGCCCATAGAAGCAACCACAACTTCCTACTCAGCCAACACCAAATCCCAATAATAAGCAACAAGCTTATTCTTTGTAGATCAATGATATTCATCTTAGGTCTAAAACAGAGTTACTAGCACCTAAAGGACCTATAATAACTAAGGTCATCGATACTGAAAATGTCCACCAAGTCAACCAATTGATGTTCTAATTCCTTATCTATACAAGCACCTACTCCTCCATTTCCACAAAGGTTAGGTCTTTCAACTCCATCTAAACCAAATCCTATAGAAATTGATCTCGTAGACCAACTTAAGAAAATGACACTTAAGGAGATTCCCCTTTACAATAAAACTTTAAAGGAAGCGTGTTTCAAAAAATTTGTTAGAAAGAAAAAGGATCCTTCTATTGTCCATGTGTTGGGAAAACTTTATAAGTTAATGTTGAGCAAAACCCTAACACCTAAATATCTTGATCCAAGAAGTCTTGTTGTGACCATACATATAAATGGCATACAAATTCAAAATGTTTTGATTTAGAAGCATCAATTAATGTCATGACCATAGAAGTCTTGTTAAGACTTAGCATTATTGGACTAAGGGATACTCCTACAATACCACTAAAAATTTAACTCTATACTCTCCTACAAAACCTCAACTAGATCTTGACCAAGTTTCTTGGAAAAAACTTGGTGATGATCCTCCAAAAGTTAATTTTGTTCAACAAATTATGATGCTAAAAAGAAGCCCAGTTTTTGTATCCTAGGAAGAAGATGATATACTGGCAGCAATCCTTACTAATCAACATGATTTTGAGGAGTCTACTTGGAAAATCATATTGGCTCCTTGCAAATTGTATTGCCTAAATGTGATGCACCTCAATCTCCTATAGCACCTGACTACCTTCATACATTATTACTCCATGAAATTAAATATCTATCAATAGCAAAGATTTTAATGATGGACAAGGTAAAGGAAGTAGAAATTGCTATAGGAAAAGAGCTAGGTATCAATAATGAACTTATTGCATCTCAGATGACAAGTACCATTAAACTACTACAAGATAATCAACAAGCCTTTGCATGAGACTATACTGACATGAAGAGTTTAGATCCTAGTCTTTGTACACATATGATATTTATCAAATTAGAATGTAAGCTACTGAGACAACCCCAGAGGAGGGTAATTAAAAGATGTAGCCAAAGAAGAGTAACAAAAACTTGTTAATGCTAGATTTATTTATCATATTTCTAATAGCCAATGGGTGTCACCTTTAGTTATTGTTCCAAAAAAGGGGGGAAAATGGAGAGTATGTGTAGACTACAAGGAGCTTAATAAAGCCATTAAAAAGGATCACTTGGCTCTTCCATTCATTGATCAAATACTAGATAACTTAGCAGGAAAAATATATTTCCCATTTCTAGATGGTTTTAGTGGCTATAATCAAATCCATATCTCTCCAAAAGATCAGGATAAGACAACATTCATCTATCCATGGGGAATATTTTGTTACTCTATCTTACCATTTGGATTATGTAATGCACTTGCAACTTTTCAGTAAGCAGTACTTAGCTTATTTTTTTGACATAGCTATTGATTGTGTTGAGATCTATATGGATGATTTCACCACTTATGGTGACACATTTGAACAAGCTCATGCCAAATTGGAGAAGGTGTTAAAAAGGCTTCAAGAATACAACCTCTCTCTTAATAGTGAGAAGTCTTATTTCATGATGGAACAAGTTTTTCTTGGGAAATACCTTTAGTCTTTTGGAATTCAAGAGGATCCTACAAAGATTTCTATCATTACTAATTTACCAATGCCAACCAAACAAACATATGTTAAAATATTTCTTGGATATGCTAGATAGAATAGGAGATTCATCAAAGATTTTAGTAAGCTTGCTGCTCCTTTGTATAACCTACTTAAGAAGAAAGCTAAATTTGAGTGGACAAAAGATTGTGAAACAACATTCTAGAAATTGAAGGATGTTTTATCAACAACACTTATTCTTAAAGGACCTAATTGGAAGCTACCCTTCTACATTCATTCTAATACATCTAACACTACTTTAGGGGAAATTCTTAGAAAAAAAGAAGGTACTATTGAGCATGCCATTTATTATATTAGTAAGAATTTTTAGGGTGT